>OZ024908.1:58199401-58846901 GCA_964017125.1 Flabesymbios commensalis
TGTTGCACTGTTTATGGTTACATATATATTCTAATAGGCCAATGCAATTTGGGAGGTCAAAGTTAGGAATGTATATGAAAACTTGGCTACCATCAAATACTCAGCAGCAATTGATTTATTCAATTATCCACCTTGTCATCGCACTTTCAAACAAAAATAGCACATTTCCAAGACGCCATTTTATAAAGATCACATCAATCCTCTTTGAGTGTGCCATTTGCTGCTACACATTATGGATGGGCCATTGACAACGAGAGTGGAATAAAAAAAAACACTGTGTTTTCTAGATAGAATAATTCTACAGCATTCAGTTGAAATTTTATTGCAGCAGGTGTCATCTCCAGACAATTAAATAGATTATGCAAATATTGCAGTCTGCCGAAGATGATAATACAGCTGAAGAAGGTCATCTGCTCAATTAACTTGCTGGTGACATAGTTTTCTCATATTACGTTTGTATAATCAAAGCAAATCGACATATATTTCAGAACCACATCTATTATTTAAATTTTGCCTGCATTATGTCTGGACAATATGGAAATATATAACGTGTATACACACTAATACCATGTGAGGAAATATTAATTATATGGACATAATACCCCCTCCTTGATGAATATGCCCACTCCACTGTCAGTTTCCGTTATTTTTTGTTTTTACAATAATTTTAATTTTCTTATATGCCACTAGGTACACGTAGTCCTATACCTATTGGGTACAGATTGACGATTAGTAAAGTTGGTAGAATGGTTTTAACATTTATTAGCACCAAATTTGCATCTATCTTGGTGATTTGTATCGATACACCCATGTCGGCGGTTTGAATGAAACAAAAATGTTTCTCCCCCATCCACGTGTGAAGTCAGTATTGTGGGGAGCCTCCGTGACCGAGAGGTAGCGTGCTCGATCTCAGACCGCCAGGGCTCGAATTTCGAATCCTGTGTCTGGAGGACAGTGTCATCTCAATCATCTCACCATCCTCAGGAGGTTCTCCTGGCCAAGTTCAGCCTATATGTGCACAAAGGTGGCCTATATCCCGATTCATTTCATTTTTGTCCTGTTGATTTGTATCGATACACCAATGTTCGTTTCCTTCGGTCCCGGGTTTCGGCGCATACCATTAAATGTTAACCTCACCTCGTATTTCTAGTCACTGAATGGGGTTTTAGGCCACCTTTGTGCACATTGGCTGATAAATGAGATGACACTGCCTTCCAGACACAGACTTCGAAATTCGAGCCCTGACATTCTGAGGCCGAGCACTTTACCTCTTGGTCACGGAGGCTTTCCACAATATTGAATCATTACAAGTGAGCAGGGAAGAAACATTTTGTTCCTTTAAATCTCGGAGGCCAGAGTGGGGTTCAAACCCGCGATCTCCGACTTCCAAGCAGGCAGCTTTAACCACGGCGCCACGCCGCTAGTTAGCAATAGCTGAACGATGGCCATGCCATGCGTTAGCAAGCGAACAACTCATTTTCTTTTGATACGGGCATTATGCGAGTATACTCATACAGTTTACAACATATCACTACATATATATGCACAATCATTTCCTAATAACTAATTAAACACCTACCCCTATAGTTCCGTGTCGGTGCTAAGTTTAATAGCCAATTATGCACCATTTTCCACAAATTTTACAGAAGACAACTGTCAAAATTCAATATTGTGATGAAATCTCGTGCCTGTCTGTACACTACCGTGATTTGACTTGATGACTGTACAGTGTTGATTTATTGAGAGTAATATGGGGGAAAAGAAACAAATGATTTTTTTGAAATTTGTCAGGAATTTAATATAGTCAGTCGATTTATA
Organism: Flabesymbios commensalis; assembly: GCA_964017125.1. NCBI lineage: Eukaryota > Metazoa > Annelida > Polychaeta > Terebellida > Flabelligeridae > Flabesymbios > Flabesymbios commensalis. The sequence continues at coordinate 58,201,220 of OZ024908.1, forward strand.
ATTTCGATACCGTTACTAATTAATCGAAGTTGCAAATTATATAATTAATAATAATGATAATGTTGAATACTATATAGTTATTGTTATTATATGTAATTTTAACTTTGGACTGGTAATTATATGCTATATAATATGCACCCGCATATATTCAATGGTGAAATAGAATCATTTTGTTTGGCTGTCGTGCTTCAATGATTCCACCATTGTCGTACAAATGACAGGTTTTTGGAATCAACCATCCGTATTATTCATGGTTCATCGCTCTATTCATTCCAGTTTATTTCATTTACATTTTTTTCAGGTATTGTATAAATATTTCCGGCCTGTTATATTTACCGTCAGTATCAGCCCAGCCTTCGGCTAGTAATTTCGGAATATATGTAATTTGTCAGCAGTCATGTTTTATGGGCTGCATGAAAGTTACTGGTGCATTTTTAATTCATTAGGTAGCCATAAAAAGCGTAAGTCATGTGTGATTGTGGAGTTTGTCCAAACTACACGCCGCCCGCCCATAATGCTCAATATACAACATATTAAATATCAAGCATTGTGCCCTATATTAAAATAAAACTAAATAGCCTTAGCATTTAAAGTGTATTTATATAATATATAAAATCACTTTAAATGCTAAAGATATATATAATTATATTACTTTTGGTCTTCATAAAGAATTAAACATCCATATGCGGCCAACATAAAATATGTATGCTAATCATAATAAGAGCCAGATTATTTATAGTATATTACAAAAAAAATCTGCCCTAGCATTCAAACTGTATAAAACAATTAAATTGTTCCTTGGTCTTCCAGTCAGTTATTAAATATAGTATATTTAACCTGTGCTTATTGTTATAATCTTTATGGATATCTGGATAACGCCACATTGACTAACATACAAGTCTTAAGCATTGTGCGTTATTATGCATTATTTTAGATTTATTTAAAAAAAAACTCAGCCTTGGCATTTATAGTGTCATTATACATAGTATTTGGTTTTTCCTTTTAATTTTAATTTCTGGTCTCCTGGGGACATAATGGGGACACTTTTTGCGAATTCGCTTGTTTCTAAGTAGCACGCAACAATAATAACAGATTTCCAAACTTGACACATATTTTATAATGTTTGTATTTTTTTGGCGCCGGTATTGATAAAAAGGTTGCAAAAAATATTCGAAATGAAATCTGTGCAAAAATGTTTTTCAGTGACCTCCATGTGTATATGGCCGAGGGCTATGAATAAAACAATAGTGAAAATAAGTAAAACTGTTACTATTTTGAACAATTTTTTGCATTGCTGTCAATTTTGTTTTGGAGTCTTTCTAAAAAATGGTAAAATAGGCCCTAGGAATTAAAAGCGTCCTGTTTGTCCCAATGTTCAAGCTAAATAAAAATCGCAGTGAAAATTTCTTAGCTTTTGTGAGTACGAGGGCTAGATCTGGCTCCCGGCCTATATGTCTCACTCGTTTTAGCGCTCGTCTTCTCAATTCAAGTAACAGTGAATTAATATTTTCTGTTCCCGTGACAACAAATATGTTCTGCTCTGTTATTCTCTTCTTTAATCTGTTCTGTTTTGTTTGGTTTTGTTTTGTTCTGCTCTGCCTTGTTCTGCTCACTCTTTCATCCTGTTTTGTTCTGCTTTACTTTTTTCGGTTCTGATCGGATCTACTCTGTTCTGCTTTGCTTTTGCGAGTAAATTGCAACATATTGGGCCAGATTTACATGCATCTAAAAATTCAGCTCTAAAATTGTTTTTTCAACTACTTCAAATAACAACATAATTTGTTAGCACTCTTTTTCTGAAAACGCAGTTATAATGTTTACGTTTGCTTTTGTTTAATAGTCGTTCAGTATCATCAATCAAATTCACAAAATGACGTATTTTTGTCTAACATTAGCGATTCTCTGCGAGCAGATTACTGTGAATACAAATTGTGAGAGATAATGAATTAAAAGAAAAAAAAAACAGACATCAATTCATATGATATATTATTGATCCTATGCCATATATTCCAAACATCGCGCAAAACATGTCTCCTTGGAAATGAAAGGGTGTATCTGCCACTTGGCAAAGTGGCAGATAAACCCTTTCATATCCAAGGGGACAACATGTACCCTGTATGACAATTGTAATCAGCCTAGATTCTGCGTGAGTGGAATTTTTGGAGATGAGACCACGCTTTAGTCGATCAGTGTGGTGCGATCTCGATAGATCTAGTTTTCGTAAAACATGAAAATGAATGATTTGTTGCAACTTTCTGAGGAATATCATAAAATGCCTTACATATATACGCCTCGTGGCAACAGATCGCCAAATAATATGTGTGCTTTATTATCAGATATAATCATGGACAGAGGTTGATGGTTGTATCAAGGCAACACTGTCAATGCGGGGAGCAGGCTACTGCCACAGTACTGTGGTACTAAAGGACCAATTGGCTATTTTCACCAAACCAATCAGAATTCAGGATTTCAGACTGTGGCAGCAACTTTGGAAATGCTATTACCACCAAACCAATCAGCATCAGTGTAACAACAATACTGACCAATCACAGCAAATAACTTTATTACCACAATACTGTGTCAATAAGATTCATTTCTGCTGAAATATCTAAACGGATGAGGTCATGCTACCACGTTACTGTAACAATAAGGTATCTTACAGTCCGTGTACATGTGCAAGTAATTGCTGCCACAGGATTGTGTTAATAAGGTTTTGTCGTTCCTTGCTACTGAATTGATGTGTCTATAAGATTCTCGCTGTTGCTAATCATCATCACAGCAGTTCTGTGTAACTGTTAATAATGGTCGCCACAGTGCTGTGTCAATAAGGTTTCTTACTCTTTCTCTAAACAAATAAGTCATTGCTACCACAGTGATGTAGCAATAATGTTTCTTACTGTCTCTATACACTTAAAATCCGTGCTGTCACAGTACTGTGTCAATAAGGTATCTTACTCTTTTTCTACACATATATTTCCTTGCTACCACAGTGCTGTGATAATAACGTTTTTTACATTATCCAAACACTTAAAATCTGTGGTGCCACATGGCTGTGTCAAAAAGGTATCTTACTCTTTCTCTACACATAGAAGATCTTGCTACCACTGTGGTGTGGCAATAACGTTTCTTACTGTCTCTATACACTTAAAATCTGTGCTGCCACAGTTCTGTGTCAATAGGGTATCTTACTTTTTTTCTACACATTTATGTCCTTGCTACCACAGTGCTGTGGCAATAACGTTTCTTACCGTCTCTATACATTTAAAATCTGTGCTGCCACAGTTGTGTGTCAATAAGGTATCTTACTTTTGTTCTACACATATATGTCCTTGCTACCACAGTGCTGTGGCAATAACGTTTCTTACCGTCTCTATACACTTAAAATATGTGCTGCCACAGTTCTGTGTCAATAAGTTATCTTACTCTTTTTCCACACATATATGTCCTTGCTACCACAGTGCTGTGGCAATAACGTTTCCCACTGTATCTATGCACTTAAAATCTTTGCTGCCACAGTGCTCTGTCAATAACGTATCTTACTCTTTCTCTACATGGAAAAGTCATTGCTACCACAGTGATGTGACAATAACGTACTTTACTGTATCTATACACTTAAAATCTGTGCTGCCACAGTGCTGTGTCAATAAGGTATCTTACTCTTTCTCTACACATAGAAGACCTTGCTACCACAGTAATGTGGCAATAACGTTTCTTACGGTCTCTATACACTTAAAATCTGTGCAGCCACAGTGCTGTGTCAATAAGGTATCTCTTTTTTTTTTCTACACAAATAAGTCCTTGCTACCACAGTGCTGTGGCAATAACGTTTCTTACTGTCTCTATACACTTAAAATCTGTGCTGCCACAGTGCTTTGTCAATAACGTATCTTACTATTTCTCCACATGTAAAAGTCAGTGCTACCACAGTGATGTGACAATAACTTTTCTTACTGTATCAATACACTTAAAATCTGTGCTGCCACAGTGCTGTGTCAATAAGGTATTTTACTCTTTTTCTGCACATATAAGTCCTTGCTACCACAGTTATGTGGCAATAACGTTTCTCACTGCATCTATACACTTAAAATATGTGCTGCCACATTGCTGTGGCAATAACGTTTCTTAATGTCTCTATACACTTAAAAATCTTTGCTGCCACAGCTCTGATTCAATAAAGTATCTTACTCTTTTTCCATACATATAAATTATTGCTACCACAGCGCTGTGGCAATAACGTTCCTTACCAATATACACATGATACAAGTCCTTGCTACCACAGTTTTGTGTCAAAAAGGTTTCTTAGCGCCCATCGCCACCTAAAAGTACTTTTTTACCACTCATTTTCTACACCTTAAAGTTTTTTATACCACAGTGATGCCGTCTACACATACAAGTCTTTGCTAACACAGTGCTCTGTCAATGAATTTCTTACTGTCTCAATACATTTAAAAAGCGTTGCTGCTAGATTGCTGTATGAATACGGTATCCTACTTTGTCCTAGCTACCACAGTGCCGTTGCAATAATGTTTTTATTGTCTCAATACACTCTCAAATATTTGCTGCCACAGTGTTGTTTTCTGACTGCTCATGTAGGCCTACATCTGCAAGTCAAGTGTACATCTACATTCATGTGTCAATGAGATTTGTTACTGCACTTACACGTCACTGGTGCCACAGTACCGTGTCAATTAGTTTTGTTTCTGCTCATCTACACTAAGTTCTTGCTACCACAGTCATGTGTCGATAAGGTTTATTACTGTCTCTATGCACTTGCAAATCATTGTTGACACAGTTCTGTTTCAATAAAGCGTCTTACTGCTGATCTACACCTACAAGTCACTGCTACCATAAAATTGGCAAAGATTTGGCAAAACAATTGTCACCAACTGTTCGCAGATGGAATAAATTTGCATGGTGTGACAGTAGTTAATGACAAATAAGGGGGACCTCACCGGGCTGGAGACTACTTTGGGATATTGACAAATTTGCGAAACTCCTCAAATCTACACCAAACATTCACCAAATTTACCCAAACGTTTACCTCTTTCGCCAAACCTTCTCTGTGTTCACCTAATTGCTATCACAATACGGTGGCAATGATGTTTCTAATGCCCCTTTATACCCATAAGTAGTTGCTTAAACAGTACGATGTCAATACGGTTTCCTAATCTCTTTTTATCCTTTCAAATCCTTGCTACCACAGTGCCGTGACAATGAAGTTTATGCATGTGACTCTACAATTACAAGTCCTTACTGCCACAGTTCTGTGTAAATAAGGTTCATTCATGTCTCTCTACACCCACAAGCCCACAGTGATGTGTCAATAACGTTTTGTATGGTCTATTTACACTTACCAATCCTGTATGCCACTGTCATGTCAATAACTTTTCTTGCTACCCTTTTACACTCAGACGTTCTATGCTATGACAGTACAGTGTCAGTATATTTTTTTCACTACCCCTCTATAGCTCCATATTGTATGATGTCGATAATGTTTCTTACTACACTCGTACACAGAAATTCCGCAGTGTTGTCGTAATACGTAGGTGTCTTTACAGTTCGAATTCCTTGTTATCACAGTGCTGTGCCCTACCATGTCCCAACTTCAAGTCGTAGCAGCATTGAATATTATTATGCAAAATAAAAAAAAAACAGTTTCATTTAAAAATCAATTTATTCATTGGTTGTTAAGACATTATATATATGCCTACGCCGTTAAGCTGAGCTGCCCCAACGATCATAGTCTGAAGTGGCTGGTGATTATTTCAGCATTCTGAAAAGACATAAATGCAAACTTGCAAATGTTTAAATATTGGTGAAAAAAACTGAAAAAAACATTAGCAATTTGGCAAGTTATTGTGTCTACAAACAAGCAAAAATTTGCCATTTTGTGCGATAAATCAGCCATATTTATTTTGCTTAACCATTTTTCAACAACTTGTCAGTGAACTGCATGGTTATAAGGAACACATAGAACAAATTTGATCAGGATAGGCCTACATGAAAATCTTACTAAGGAAAAGTTACCGCCGATGTCGACGCCGCTCCCGACAAAGACGCCGAACTTCAATGGCAAAAGTCCACTTTAAAAAAGGGCGGGCTAAAAAGATATTTATTTAAAATTCACCATTGTGCCTGGAAAATTTAAGCTGCTACCTAAGCGTCAAACACTTTACACCTAAAAATTGTTTGGCCCAGTGATCTTAGCCTCAACTGGCTGGTGAGTATTTCAGCATTTGGAAAATATATTTATGAACAAAAATATCACATAAGTATATGTATATTAAATAGTAATTTTATTTTGAAAAGACATATATTTGTCATTCAACATTGTGTATTGCAAATCTATACAAAATATAATTTGATGGCATTGTCAAGACTGTACATTTAATTTTCAATACTATACCCTGGAAATATCAAAACAAAAACAACACACCTTGAACTGTCGTCTTGATGACAGCTAGTAAGAGTTTTTGTGCTCCATTTATATGACTTGATCTCTGTTCTTGCTTTTGTAGACTGCCTGAAACATAATCACATATTGTGTTTAAATTGTGACAATTCTACCACTGATTGATTTGTTCAACCAGACCTATTTGATTAGTAAAAAAACAATTTCGGCTATTGAAATCGCAATATACTTAGGAATGTAAATATACTTAGGAATGGTAAAGTAATGCTAGTAAATTTTACGATGACATTTAATTGTTTAGCTCAAATGAATACATAGTATAGGCTTACAACCTATATGCATTTGCATTCACAACCTCGCATTTATGCTACACACCTCCATCGTTTAATAGCAATTTGTACTTCTTTTCCATATCCCTCTCTCATGAAAGCAATGACTCCTATCGTGATATGTTTGGTATCAGCCAACAGTAGCACACACTGGCTACCCATTGGTACGTGCTTCACAGCATCTTTGTTGCTGATGTCACATCACACTGGCATCAGGATGAAATCATACTGGGCAAACACAACCTGAAAAAAAACAAACTAATTTAGGTTAACGTATCATAAAACACAAATGTATTTACTTTTCTATGGCGCCACCCACTTAAGCAAGTGTATTTTTAGTATGTGGACAATATGAAGAGTGGGTGGGAATTGTTTTTGACACAGCAGTGTGACAGTAAGACTTGTACGTTTAGAGGGGTAATAATAATCTTTATTGACACAACACTGTGGCAGTATGGACTTGTACATGTAGAGGGGTAGTAAGAATACTTATTGACACAGCACTGTGGCAGTAAGGACTTGTGCATGTAGAGGGGAAGTAGGAACCCTTATTGACACGGCACTGTGGCAGTAACGACTTGTACATGTAGTGAGGTAGCAGGAACCCTTATTGACACAGCACTGTGGCAGTAAGAACTTTACATGTAGAGGGGTAGTAAAAAACCTTATTGCCACAGCACTGTGGCAGTAAGGACTTGTACATGTGGAGGGGTAGTAAAATCATTATTGAACATCACTGTGGCAGCAAGGACTTGTACATGGGGTGGTAAAAACCCTGATTGACACAGTACTGTGACAATAAGGACTTGTGCATGTAGAGGGGTAGTAAAAAACCTTATTGGCACAGCACTTTGGCACCAAGGACTTCTACATGTAAAGGGGTAGTAGGAACCCTTATTGACACAGCATTGTGGCAGTAAGGACTTGTACATGTAGAGAAGTGTTAAAAAACCTTATTGACACAGCACTGTGGTAGTAAGGACTTGTACATGTAGAGGGGTGGTAAAAAACCTTATTGACACAGCACTGTGGTAGTAAGGACTTGTACATGTAGAGGGTTAGTAGGAACCCTTATTGACACAGCACTGTGGCAGTAAGGACTTGTACATGTAGAGGGGTGGTAAAAAATCTTATTGACACAGCACTGTGGTAGTAAGGACTTGTACATGTATAGGGGTAGTAAAAAACCTTATTGACACAGCACTGTGGCAGCAAGGACTTGTACATGTAAAGGGGAAGTGGGAACTCTTATTGACACAGCACTGTGGCGGTAAGGACTTGTACATGTAGAGGGTTAGTAAAAAACCTTATTGACACAGCACTGTGGCAGTAAGGAGTTGTACATGTAGAGGGGTAGTAGGAACCCGTATTGACACAGCACTGTGGCAGTAAGGACTTGTACATGTAGAGGGGTAGTAAAAAACCTTTTTGACACAGCACTGTGGCAGCAAGGACTTGTAGGCTTCATGTAGAGGGGAGGTAAAAAACCTTATTTACACAGCACTGTGGCAGTAAGGACTTGTAGGCTTCATGTAGAGGGGTGGTAAAAAACCTTATTTACAAAGCACTGTGGCAGTAAGGACTTGTACATGTAGACGGGTAGTAAAAATCTTATTGACACAGCACTGTGGCGAATTGGGTTTTCAAGAGCAGTTCATAGTCACACATTATGAAAAAATCGTGTACACACAGGGCATAGGCCTACAATATAAGACAGGATTGGCGAAAAGTATCACATTACTTACTTGATGGTGTCATCTATTTACACAAATTCATGCTTCTTCCTATAATTCCTTATTGTCTCGCTCGAAAATGTCCAAGATGGAACATTTTCGGCAGCCGAAAATTCACTTGAGGCCGTTTTAAATGCTTCATAATTGACGGACGTCCTTCCGATCAACATGGCGACGATGTAATGGCGGCAATCCACTCAGCCCTCCCACTCCACATGCGAAAATGTACGATGGCCTCTGATTGGTTTGGTGAAAATAGCGATTCGCTCTGCTATTGCCACAGTACTGTGGCAATAGACACTTCCTTAATTTATACGCTATGAAGTAGTTGTTCATTATTTTTGCTTATTTTTTTCTGTCGTAATTTCATTGTCATTAAAAACTGAATTTTTGACATAAAGGGGTGCTATAAAATTGAAAGCAAAAAGTAAAACGTCTGGCTTCTGTCTACAGCAGTATTGTTTCAATACACTGGTAAAAGTTAGGTAAGCGAATATCATCAAATAGAGCGCCAACCCACACACACCTATGTACTAGCATGACTCCATTCAACGAATGAATGGGGATATCATCCATCATGTAATACAATCATACACCATTCAAATTGTACTGCAATATTACAGTCACTCTTGTCCTCAAAAGCAACAAAATATACGTACATCGTTTTACATCGTTGATAACGACATTTGAAAAATATTAAAAATTCGAAAAGTTATTTGCATTTGAATATGGATTAAAATGTGTGACAGCACCATGACAATTCTTAATTATCATAACAATCCTGATATGAAAATCCTTAAAACACGAAAGTCGGGGTCAAGTCTACTCAGCTCCTGGCGTGCCGAAAAAAACACACATTCTGGCCAGTCACTACTGGCACAAGTCATACATACATTGACTCGGTTTCAATACGTGTTAATTGGAATAGTTCTAATAGAACCATGCAAGCCAAATACACTGAGCCGATACCGCTGCAATGTTAAGCCAGCGCCACAGAATTCTGTACGATAACGGGCGGGGGCCCTAGGGTAGTGGTTAGCACCGCTGCCTTTCACGCCAGAGTTCGGGGTTCGGTTCCCGGTCTCGGCAGTTAAAGAAACAAAAATGTTTCTTCCCCATCCACGTGTGAAAGTCAGTATTGTGGGGGGCCTCCGTGACCGAGAGGTAGCGTGCTCGGCCTCAGACCGCCAGGGCTCGAATTTCTAATCCTGTGTCTGGAGGACAGTGTCATCTCAATCATCTCACCATCCTCAGGAGGTTCTCCTGGCCCAGTTTAGCCTATATGTGCACAAAGGTGGCCTAAAGCCCGATTCATTTCATTTTTTTTATACGATAACTTTCACTATATTTGGAAAAAATATTCATATTGTTACTGGGAGGATTTTGAGTGTGATGTCATCTGTTGAAACTTCATCCAGCCCAAGAAGAGTGCACATGATCTCCGGTCGTATTTTATATATATATAACTAATAATCAGTCAAGTAAATGTATAAGAAAATTTACAGAACAATTGCATGATATGCCACCTGTCATAAACGGTTGCGAAAAACCGTGCATCCAAAAAAATAATTAGGTATCTTGGTTATACTTGGACTAAAAATATAATAGGCCTACATTATAATGTTCAGTGATTGAGTGAGTTAGAAGGACGCCATTTACCCCCCATGGGCGTTTTATTAGTCTGACATGTGAAATTGGCGTTTTAACCCGAATGCATTTACATTGCGACCTTACCCAAATTCATAGTTTCCCTTGGCAAATCATGGGTAAGTCCTCTGACCTATTCACATAGCCTATTGATAATACATTTTACGCTTATAGGGCCAGGGAACGGTTTCATGATATCACTGTTCACTTCAGTGGGTTTCTTATAAACTGCATTTACATATTTAACCATAAAAGCGTTAAACGTATCATTAGCCATTAAATTACAGTTAATGGCAATGAAATGTATATTTTAAACATCAAGATTTGCACAGTTTTGGTGTCATGTTAGACAAATATCAGTAATTTTCAAAAGCAGTAGGTGTTATAATGTACATTTTCACTCACTTGAAGTTGTGTCTCGCTACCGCGAACCACAACTTCAAGAGGGTGCAAATAACTAATTATTTGTTTAACGTTTAACCGCCAAAATATTCATTCTGAATTTTCACCCACTTGAAGTTGTGTCTAGCTGACGCGATCCACAACTTCAAGTGAGTGAAAATTATTCAGATTTGGCAAATTGGAGGTCAACTGTTTTCAAATATTGCTGATTGATGTCACATTTTATCTCTGTCACATGTTTAAAAGGTGGTACTTACTGTGCTAATGAAAAATGAAAACCCGAATATATGCGGCACCGGCGGTTAAAGGGTTAATATAAGACCAAACATTTGCAACACTCCTTTCATTCCCAGTGAACGTGATTTAACCTGTTAATCCTTACAGTGCAGGGATAGACATAAGTCGTCAGAATCAGATTCTGACGACTAAAGTCTATCCTCGCACTATAAGAGTAACATATTATAATGGCAGTAGACCCATAAGATAGGTATTCAAATGCATTGGAAAGAGCTGACTAAGACATTTATAATGATTTCAAATTAAAATAAACCCTTTGGCCTCCAGGATTTATACAAAATTAATTCAGTGTTTTAAGGGTTAAGAAAACAGATTAAAAAGGTCTATATTAGTGTTGCTTACGCTGTAAGGGTTAGACCAGCAATGCATTGACGTCTGTAGGGACTATATAGAGTCAATGGCTGGTGTTATCTGAGAAATGACTCACACCATGCCTTTTGCCCGATATTGACACTGTGCTATTTTCCATTTTACGTCAGTCACTTCAGTTGAGCCTTTTAGCCTCTGGGATCACGCGGGGCATATATGGATACCGTTTTAATACGCATGGTTTAGCGCGCATTAGAACAGAAGAGGGCCCATGCATACAACTGATGCAGAAAACATCCAAACATGCTTTATGTGACTGTAAAATTCTGCTTATTAGTATAGTGTTGTCGTAGTGCTATTAGTCAAGGCCCATTTTTTTTTAATTTCTGACTTGCTAAGGCATTTTTAGTAGAATTTGGCATGCAGTTGTTCTTACACAATTTGGACACGCTGATTCCAAATCTGCCCCATGCCAAGCTCTGTTTTGTCTTTTTCCTACACGAAATTTAAAAACAAAATGGTCGCCAAAATTTGTGAAAATGTCACAACTGTACATCACGGCTTGTCTCAGAATGAACACAAAAACATCATTTCGGTGTCTAAAATAACATTATTGGGGTCAGGGAATTAAGTTAGGATGTTCTGAAACATTGGCCGCTAGAGGACGAAATCCAAAATGGCCGCCACTGCAACGTAATGTGCCTTAACTTTGCTTCCAAATAACGTAGAAATGTGCACATATATCTACTCCTCTAACTTAAAGAAGGATGAGATTATATCATCGTCAATAACAATGATAACAAACAGTTTCACGATATCAACAATTTGTAATTTAGTGCATAAGTTGACTTAAAAATGTTTTGAGCATATGGTATTAATGGTTGAGGCCACCCGAAATCCAAATAGAGCAGTGGAGATGGAGCTATTCACAAATATTTACTAGGGTGATGTTGAAAATACTGGTTATGAATTTTTTAATGAATAAATTATGAACATACACCATCTTCAGACGATGTTAGTAAACTTTAACTGTCCCTACTGTTATCAACTCAATGATATATTGTGTCATAAACAAGTCCCCTGATATTATTGGGTACACTGTTGCAACAAGATAGAATGCAGAATATGTGGTAATTGGGGTAATATACATTGATACCGTTTGTAACACGATCAGGATGTTTTCATGCAGATCAACATAAAATACATAACCTTTCTATATGTGGTCGTGATATGGTGGGATGTGTATGGAATCAGTAGGTTCTGGTCATGCATAGCTCTAAGCTCTCACTCTCAAATAATATACAGAACTTTGTATATAAAACGTTAACTATAAACCCTATCTGGGTTTGTTGTATAGATTCTATGTCATTATCCCATCTATTCAAACCTTGGTTATATCAGGTTTTTTAGCACAAGATATCGAAAAACAGACAACGTGTGACAGACGAAGGTTTGCAAACTTACTGTCGTATGCTGTTTTGACCTTTATTTACCTTTTTAGCACAACAGGTGTTACTTGTTTTTTTCCTCATATCTATACTTAGTTCAATATGTGATTTATGGTTTGGCGGCAAAATATTTACTTTTCAATAATTGTTGATACATATATAGCCAATTTTGCCACTCATATTCCATATTTGTAACTAGGCCTCAAGATTTAAAAAACCCACACCGAATATATATTTTTTACCAATATATGCCTTATGGTCTAGTTCAGATTATTCTAGAGGCTTTATGCTATTATTCAATCGATTTAAACCTCGGTTAGTTGTAATAGTAAACAAATGACATAAACGTACAGATAGTTTGATGGCGAAACATTTGCCTAATCACTGTGACATGCGGTTGTGACCATTGTTGACCTTCATAACTTAAAAATTATAAAGTGCCCCCTAAAAATAAAATGATACCACAATTTGTTTGTACACACTACCTGTTCTAGAAGGTTCATACTACAATCCTATCAACTCAAACCTTGGTTACTTTTGGTGTTGAGATAAATCGGTTTTTAAACGTCTTTCAGGAATTCGCTCCTGGCCTATTGTGATCGGAGCTCTACATTCCTAGCTGAATGTATAGCTCCTCGGGCTTTATCCTATACGTGGAAATGTTTCCTATGTAGTTTCACGATAAGTGTTGCTGCGACTATAAGCCAGAGAGTAGTCTAACGAGGGAAAGTCACGATGAAATCCACACCAGAATTATGCCAGACGACAACAAAATAGATGGAAAAATATACCGTTTTCCTAAAAACGCACGTTCCTCGTAAATATGTATTAGGTGGGATCAACCTACCGTTTAGGTGGGAGCTGGGCTTCAAAATCAGCTTAACTCTTTAAGTGCTACTTCGTGTTCATGCATTGATTATATCGGTGACTGGCACAGCTAGTGGTCCGGACATTTCCAACTGCATGCTCGCAGAAAATCTACATAAAATATAGTTGTTTTTTATGTTGTCTATTCTTGAGAGACGCCATTTTTATTTCGGAAAGAAACAGTGAAACAGTTTTGATTTCTATATATTTTTCCATTGACAATCAATTTTTAGACATTGACAATCACAACGCCACCACCTTTAGTACAGTTATCGACTGTAAGGGCCTACTCTTGGTTGTTTGACAATATCACAGGCTCACAGCCAATCATTTTGTGGAGGCTGCGAAATTATTTCAAAATTATGACGTCATATTGCGTAATCATTTGCAATTAACACCTTATTACCAGATCCTACACATCTTTATTAAAACATACACCCAACTACTTTAGTCTTGGACCAGGAAGTGCATTATAGGCTTAATGGTGAAGAGTATATCCTAAGATTCAATATGTTGTCACTTATCACCTGAGTGACGGTTGTCTTGGCAACGTAATCGCCCCTATGTACATAATTTGAAGAAAATGTGTATTTTCTCAGTCAAACTTTTTTTCACCATCACGGAAACCGTCAATGGTTAGATTTTTCATTAGCAAAATAACCCAGTTATGCTTTGGTATAAACATGATGCTTTATATCCCAGCGAACACTAAACATTGTAACATTGTATAACATTTATACCATTTATACAATGTTGGGTCAACGTTAATATTATAGAAATGTTTTGTGCTCGCTGGGATGGTAAGCAATTGGCTGTTTCATGAAGTACTTTCAGATGGGGAGGCAATGTCATTAATTGTAACATGACAACGATGATGCCAGTCGTTAACATAATAAGTAACGTTACATACTACCCGTGGATAGACAGCCCAATAATTAGCTTTGCGGGACATTGTGTTTACAAGTAAAGATTGAGTGAACAGTTACTGTGTTGGCAAGCCTAGAGGAGGTCTTCATGAAACAGCATGAACACAAAGAAGTATCTGCTTACATGTAAAGTAAGCAGATACCCTTGCCTTTGCACAGTAAATATCTTATCTACTATAGTGATCTACTAGTGCTATCGGGTATCTTTTGTAAATACAACTGAATGTTCTTCCAGATGATCATTCTTCGGTTACAGCGACAGACTTGATAAACCAGAAAAAAGATCGTGGCTTGAATTACTCCCGAACAGATTATCCCCATCCAGTGCCAGTAATGGCATTTCCTCGACACGCAGGCCTATAGGCAACACCTGGACTAAAATAGGGCTAATATCTCAGAAGCTGGTCCAACGCTGGGCCAAAGCTGGTGGGTGAATCTAAAACAGCGCTCCCCCAGTCCTACTTGCTCGCTGATTTAAACACAATCCTCTGGGAAAGTGCCTGTTCAAATGCTCATTTCATGAAATTGTGGCATTATGAATACAGATAAAGTGCCATACCAGAGTATATCAGCCACCTGAGGCTCGTGGATATTATTGTCAAACAGAACCCGACAGAACCTAATAGATCCTATCCCTCACAACGCTGAATTATATTTGTATACACCATGGAGACCAGGCTTTTTTTTGCAATTTGAGGTCATCATAAATGTCTTAGTTAGCTCTTTCCCATTCACTTTAATACCCATGTTATGGGCCTACGGCCATTATAATTTTTTTTTTTTTAGTGAGGGGTCCGTCTTAATACGTCAGAATATGACGTCTACAGACTTCAGATTCTGACGTATAAAGGAAGACGTCAGAATCTGATTTCTACAGACGTCAGATTCTGACGTATGAATACGGTACCCGCGCTGAAAGGGTTAATGTCAGGCAGAGACTCCATGAGATTCCCAGGTAATAATGTTAGCAGAACACACAAGGATCTCCTAGATACTAAACTACTACAGCCTATGTAATATACTAATCAAATCATGCTAATGTTAGTCAGAAACCACGATAACCTCTTGTCAACCAAAGCCCATCAGAGCCTCCTAAATACTAATGACAACGAAAACCACCTGAGCCTCCGAGAGATACTAATATCAACCAACATTCACCAGAACCTCCTAGAAACTAGCGTCAACCAAATCCTATCAGAGCCTCCTACATACTACTGTCAACCAAAACACACCAGAGCCGGCAAAGCCCACCAGAGCATCTTAGATACTATGTCAGTCCGAGAACACCACAGCCTCGTAGTTAGAAATGTCAGACAGAAACGGAGCTTCCTAGATAAAATGTGAGACATAAACAACCAGAGCTTATCTCAGTCAGAGCCTCCTAGAAACTAATGTATGGCAGTCCTGACCCACCAAAACCTACTAGATATATAATGTCAGAAAGAACCATCCCCCCCCACCCATAATCTCCAGGACCTGGTAGGTGATGTCAGTCATAAGCCACAAGAGCCTATTCTAGATACTATTATCGAGCAGAACCCACTCCACTCTAATATCTGTAGATAATGTCAGACATAAGCTGTCCGAATTTGCAAGGTCGCCACCATAAGCTCCTTCAGATAAAGTTGATGCTAAAATCTTACATAAGGCCCAGTAGAGTCTCATATGTAGTCTACTAATGTCAAACAGAAGCTCTACGAGTGTGAAATCTTTTTCAATACAATTATGATGATTATGCTGAGTGGAGATCGGCGAGGGTACTTGAATCTAACAATGGTTATATGTGACCCGATCTGGCAAAATGAGACAGAAGTCGCGTTTTGACTACTGTATAGGCCCCTATATAGTGTATGTCTATATGTACCCCATGTGCTAGATGTTGGTGTATAAATTGATTTTATTGTTGATTATGCATCTTGAGGGTGCTAAAATTAAAGTGGGTTAAATTTTGTCGGGGTCATTGAGGTCATTTTCTGACCCCCTGAAAACCCCCCTCCCCCTACTATATGATTTTTTCAACTTAATCGCATTGCGGCGTGTAGCAGCTCATTTTGTAGGTATTGGTGAGTAGAACAAACTTTATCTAAGAAACTATGGGCTAAAAGTTATATTTACCCAGTAGGGGGGGAATAGGGGTAAAAATGGGTAATATCACAAAAAAAATGTATATTTTCAAATTAATGGAATAGAGTCGTGCAGCAACTCATTTTGTAGGTATTAATGAGAATAAAATACTTCACCAAAGAACAAATAGCTAAAATTCATATTCACCCCTCCGGGAGGGGGAATAAGGAGTAAAAAGGAGTAAAATAACGAACAATATAGTATATTTTCAAAATTAATCGAGTGGAGTCGTGTAGCAACTCATTTTGTAGGTATTAATGAGTAGAAAAAACTCATTAAAACAAAAGAATGATATGCTAAAATCCATATTTACCCCTTCCAGTAGGGAATAAGGGGTAAAAAGAGGTGAAATCAATAAAATAGGGTATATTTTCAACCTATCAAATAATGTGGCAGCTCATTTTGTAGGTATTGATGAATAGAGCAAACTTTACCTGAGAAAAAAATGGCTAAAATCCATATTTACCCTCCTCCGGGGGGGGGGGGGTGGGGAAATAGGGATAAAAAGGGGCACATTTTCAAATTAATCAAATAAATAGATTGAGATGTGTTTGGTCTACCTCCGTGTTGGGGCATAAGTGGGTTTCAGCCATCATAGACATCCTAAACGAACACAATTGGAGTAAAACTTAATTATTTTTACCATTTTCGCTGATATGACATTCTTGTGACCTTGAGATGACCTTGGGGTAACACTCAGCCCATGTTTACTTGAGTTGGGCGTCATCAGACTTAACAGAACTGCTAGTTATTGGTCCAAACATGACAATGTATGTTTTATTTAATCTGTTCCTGTCATATCAGATGGGGTTGATATATGGGTCACTTTTGGGGGTATTACCCTCCAACCCCTATATTACCCCTGTAACCTCTTGAGATGTGTTTGGTGTACCTCCGTGTTGGGGCCTAAGTGGGTTTCAACCGTCATAGACATCCTAAATTAATACAATTGTAGAAAAAAAAATACAATTTTCACCATTTTTGGCTGATTTGACATGGAATATGACCTTGAGATGACCTTGACTTGACCTTGGGGTAATACCCATATGAAGCCCTACCCCAGCGCATGTGACCATGTTTACTTGGATTGGGCTTCATCTCCATTAAAAGAGTGTTTAGTTATTGGTCAAAACATGACAATATATCTGTTAATTGGTCCATTTCTGTCATATGAGATGGGGATGACATAAAGGTCATTCTGGGGGGTATTACCCTCTAACCCCCATATTACTCCTGTAACCTCTTGAGATGTGTTTGGTGTACTTACGTGTCGGAGCCTAAGTGGGTTTCAACCGTCATTATTCATAGACATCTCAAATGTACAGAATTAGAGCAATCTAAAAACAAAAACTAACTATTTTCACACTTTTTGGCTGATTTGACCTTGCTGTGACCTTGAGATGACCTTGACATGACGTTGAGTAACACCCTTATGAAGCCTCAGCCCATGTCACCATGTGTATTTGGGTTGGGCTTTATCACACTTAGAAGATGTTCTAGTTATTGGTCCAAACAGGACAATGTAGGCCTATGTGTTATTTGCTCCATTCCTGTCATATCAGATGGGGGTGATATAAAGGTCACTTTGAGGCGTATTACCCTCAAACCCCTTTATTACCCCTGTAACCTCTTTGAGATGTGTTTGGTGGACCTCTGTGTTGGGGCCTAAGTGGGTTTCAACATGCATCATAGACATCCTAAAATAATACAATTGAAGCAAAAACAACAAAAACATTCTTACCCTTTTTGGCTAATTTGACCTTGATATGACCTTGACATGACCTTGGGGTGATACCTATATAAAACCCCACCCTAAGCCGTGACGTAATGTGTACTTACGTTTACCTCCATCAGCTAACTGACCATTTTTATTAGAAGTGGGCCTACTATACTGGTCATTTGTCCAAATATGTCTATTAAAAAAAAATCTTTTCCGGTGACATTCTCATACAAGAAAATGAATAAGGGTTGAGAAAAAATTTAAAAAAAAAACTTTCTCCATCTTTGAACTCCGTTTTCTCAAAATGACACGATTTTTATATTGATATTTTTCGATTTAGCCCTAGTTACATCTTTGGAGCTATTCAACCTACAGGCTTGTGTGACACCTCATTTTGGAGAGGTAATTGTGTGGAGATTCAGGATCTGATAATAACTCCAATACCCCAAAACGCGACTTCCGTCTCATTTTGCCAGATCGGGTCACATATGTGGTGGGTGTCCGGACACACTTATGTCTTGTCTTACCGCGATGGACGCCAGTGGCCTGATAACTGGGCCCATATTCTCGTGCATATCCGTCTATCGTAGTCTTTGGATTGGTGGAGATGACCATCTAATGTCCATGGAATATGTAATAAAACACATCACCCTGAGACAACATAAAAGGCCGAAGAACAAATGTCTGCAATTTCATCAGCTTCGTTGGCGCGGTGTGACAAGCATCTTTGTAACATTCAATTTTCATAACTGTAAGACTTTTGTGACAAACGATATTTTCCTCACCACTAGTTTGAATAAGAATCAGCAAAATTCACCTTTGCACACAAACATTTTGTACGCATTATACCTAGAGGCCTATATTACGAACCAACATTAATAAAATAGTACAAACTCGACGACAAGGTACATTTATTGCCCATGGTCAATTGACTTCGGCACAGTCCCCACATGAACATAAATAAATACAACAATAATGGCTGAACTGTCTTTCTAGTTTATTAGGCCAAGAGTATTAGGTTTCGTACCTGAACAAATTCAAAACAAGCTGAAAATTTCAGGAAATGTTCAGAAAGCGATCCCCTACAACATACTAAAGTCCCCAACAATCCACCCTGGGCCTTTGGATAAATTCAAGATGGTGTCCAAGATGGCTGCCTATTTCAGATTTTGTCGTATCTTGGGTTTAAATCATCATAAAAATGTCATTATTGAATGTAAATATATGTTTTGGGTGACGATGCATTCGATTTCAACAATATTTTAAAACTAAAATACAATTTTTTGTGATTTTTTACATATACATATACATTTATATTATCGGTGACATATGTACTTGCAAGGTCTCAATTAACAAAATCAGAAACGTAGGAACAAGTGTAATACCTCTTTTTCGTGTAATTTTGACTGAAATATCCATTTATTGTATTACTTTCATGATTCAAGGTCATTTTCAATCTCAAAAGGTCCATTTCAAGGCAAGGTCAAGTAATCGAAAAACTAGGAGCATGACTGCAATACCTGATTTTCATGAGATTTTGACTGGAATATATATTTATGGTATTATGTTTGTGATTCAAGGTGACCTTCAAGGCTAAGAGGTCAATTCGGAGGTCAATTTTTTTTCTAAAATATTATTTTTGATAAATATAAATATCAGCGAGTGTAATACCAAATTTGTATGTGATTTTGAATAGAGAATCCATTTGTGGTAATTGATTTGGTGATTCTTTTGATTTGTTGTAAATTTCAAGATCAAGATTTAGGAATTATGATTTTTCATGATTAAAGGTCATCTTAAATATCTTGTAATATATTTTTGTAATTTGATTTTGACTAGAAAATCAACGCTTCCCATCCCCTTTGACGTTTTTTATGTTAGCATGTAACGCACCCAATCTCTCGTTGACGCATCTGCGTCACTCTTCGCTGCTTCCTCGTGGTCCGGTTAGTAACTCTCCACCACCTTTTAACAAACCCAGTTGAACTTGGACGCCTATTCGTCGTCATTTATCGCCTCTACATACCCGTTAACGCCTTTTCACCGCCTTTTAGCGCCTCTCCTTTTGTTATTCCTTGTAATTCATCATTAAAAATTATACTTTCCAAAAGTTTTTTTTTTTTTACCTTTAGCAATACAAATACAGCAAAACAATAATCATTAGATAGATACCAGCATTAGATTACCCAGTGAAAATCACACTTTAACGAGGTATTATGCGTACTGCAATTTTTTGGCATATACATATATATGTTCTTCACCTCCTATCCAAAAATTTAAAGGCGGAGTGGGGGGTAAACCAAGAGTTGATAATTTAATGGGTTCCTTTTTATGTCAGTAGATTTCGACCTTGTGACATTTATGATCTGAAATATAACTTGTTTTGAAATTGCAAACAGCTTTTTAGAAAATAACATTAATTCAATTTCGTACAATATGGACCAATACTTCTTTTTTGGTGATGAGTCAATCATATTCTTTTAAATTACATTAATAAATGTCGGAATAACTGCTGTATATTCAAAAAAGTTTTACTTACGTCACTCTACAAACACATGTAGCTTGTAGTGTGGTTATAATTCGGACATCAGGACATTGTAGGATATTAATACATTTTACCACACTTGATACTTTTCAGAAGACTTGAACAACAGTTATGCATTATTACATTATTTATATCAATTCCCTTCTTTTAGGGTCATTGGCGGCTGTCTTGGATTTAACACCTTTCCGATAGTCAGATTTGGATAGATCGTTTTGTCCTACTATTAGGTACATCTCATAAGTGACAAAACCACAGCAAAAAAAAAGTGGTTAGAATTTGTTTGGGGGACGAGTGATTGTTAGTATAAATCGTCAGATGGTGTTATTGATTTTGTTTAATGTAAACAAATTATTATGATGTCAAAATCGCATTCTTCGCCCCTAAAAGCATATGTTTAGACTCTTTATTTACATTTCTATCATGATTTAAACCCGAAATATGACAAATAGTGAAATTGGCGGTTATCTTGGACGCCATTTTGAATTTCTCAAAAGAACCAGGGTGAATTCCTGGGAATTTTCTTATGTTGTAGAGGGATAGTTTTCTGAACATTTGCGGACATTTTCAGCTTGTTATAAATTTGCTCCAGTTTTCACTCATATATACCCTAATACTCTTGGCCTATGCATAGGTGTAGAGTATGTTATAGTACGTGATGAACAGAAGACAAAACAAAAGTTGAAGATAAGATGTCTGAACGATAAACTGAATAATTATAACACAATCTGAATCAAATAATAATTTGTCATCAGCTTGTGAAGTCACATTCACGGCAATGTCCACACTGATCACATAATTATAATATATTAATTTTATGTCGATGTGAACAATATTGATGATGATGATGATGATGATTGTAAGTTTATTGCTTTGTAATGTTCCACTACATAAAAATAAAGGCATTACATAATTATTTGCCCGTTACACAATATCGATTGTCGACACAATGTAGATGTAGTATAACTATGGGTTAGCCCTTTAACAGCCGATACTGATTATATCAGTTTTTTCGTTTGTATTAGCACATCAACTACTTGAACTTGTTAAAGATAAAAATTGACATCAATCAACAAAATTTCAAAATCGCCCTATTTTGTCAAATCCAAGTTATTGTCACTCACTTAAGTTTGTGGATCGCGTCAGCGAGACACAACTTCAAGTGGGTAAAAATCCAATTAAATAATTTGACAGTGAAAAGATTAATTACGTTGTATACAGAATAAGCACTACCAGCAAGTCTACATATCATATATATGAGATTATATTGTACGACTTCAGAATATCATACGTCATCGTTTAAATTTAAAGGTGGTAAAGTTTAATGTTTGAATTACATTCAATCATTCACACACACATGTGTACAGTGATTACGGAATATCTATTTTCATCTATTTTCTTTTGTCAGCAGTTCCAAAATAATAAATTGAGCACATCTTTGAACATTACAATAATTATATTATTTACAATGAGTGTTATTTTTTGCGTGGCGCTTTACATCAAACGCCATAGCAAATGGTATATTTTGACAAATCCAGGGTTTGAAATATGTCGGTAAACAAGTTATTGTAATGGAACTGAAGACTAACATGGATTTCAAAGATGATATTCTGATAACTATCTATAGGTGGAATAATTGTCGATTTATACCCCCTGGTACAAACGATATTTAATATAGTTCTGATAACTAATCGACACACATATTGGTAAACACTCTTTTCACATGTTTCCGTTTATAAGGATGTCGTAACATAATAATGTAAGACTATTGTAAGATCGGCTGCCCGCGAAATACACTTGATTTTGGCACATAAAATGCCATATCTTTTAATATCCATGCATAACTCAATCCACGTCTGTAGGCATATAGACCACGACCCTTATTATACACAATTAATATACTATACCTTCACCACGTAAATGGAACATGATTATTTTTATAATCTATATGGTTTCTTAACTCCCACAATATTATAATAAAATTGCTGCAATTCTTTTTTTTTACATGAATTGATTTTGATCTGACATCTAAAGACGTGAGATTATGACGTTAAACATGTTAAAGTCGATACCCACTCCAAAACAATTAAAATATGTGTAATGGCTCATAAAATGAGTATTCAAATGAAGCGGAAAGAGTTCACTAAGACGTTTATGGTGATTCCTAATTCACAAAAACCCTTTGGTATTCATGGTTTGAACAAAAGTATTTCAGCGTTGTCAGGGTAAAGAATTAACACCAATATCAGATTACTTGTCACATAGTGCTCTCTGCTTTGAGATGGCTAGTTTTTGATTTCGCAGATGATGCATCTGATTGCCTATGATATGGACAAAATAAGCTTATTGCTGCACCACGAAACATGGGTCCACTGATAAAATAAAGAGCAAAATTAATAGCATTGTTCACGTAGTACACCAAACTCAGAACTGTAAAAGTAACCTCTCGTCTTCCTAGAACAATCAGATTCTTTTGTCTGTCGGCGAACCAACGGTTTTCTCCGAGCATGAAGATGTTGATTGGCAGTGAGGTTAGAAGAAAAACCGCGCATACTGTAATTAACATCACTGTAATCTTGCTTTTCTGGCGTTTTGCACTGTTTCGGCTGCTTTGGAAGCCATTACGTCTGCGGCTGCTTTGCATACGTTTTTTCCGTCGAGCCATTTCCGCTAATTTGTACATGAGAAGGGCATTGCCACAAAATATTAAAGCTATAGGTAGCAATGAGCTGAGAATAAGATCACTCCAGATACGGAAATTACGGAGTAGCGTTTCCATTTTAGCATTCGTACTGGGACGTGCCACGCATTCTTTGATGTGGTATGTCGTGTTGCCATTAACTTGAAAATGTTCTTGAAGTTCCATATTTGCCAAATAGATGACAGTGTTAATTGTAACCAAAACACCGAAAATCACTCCCCATAAACCTGCAAGGCGGCGACGGCTACAGAGGGTGGGTGCCTCCATCGGCCAAGTAACAGAGACCACCCTCTCCAAGGTGACCAACACCAAGGTCCAAGCTGACATCTGTACAGAGAGGTAGGTAAGGAAAGAGTGGATGCGACAAGCAGGGTCGCTCAGTGTCCTAATTTCAATTGTTGGTACATGAGTCAACCACACGTGTAAAGCTCCAACCAAGAGAGAGACCGTGTCCACCACAGCCAGGGCTGTGAGAAGGAAGGCTGTGGCTGATCCACGGAATGACTTAGTTTGAAGAGTGATGATACACACCACGTTACCAATTGTACCAGGGAACATCAGCAGGGGAGTGACATAACGCCACAAGGCCTTAGCGGTGCGCATCATGGATTCGAACTCTGCGATTTGAGACATATCCATGCTGTAATTCCCCATTGACACTTCTCTTTCGTAGTAATCAGATGTGTTTAGATCCGTTTCCATTCTACAACAAAGAATAATATCTTAGTACATGCTGATTTTGTTCAGGATTTGTAAACGAAACTACCCCACCCATCACCATAACGAAAGGCAGTGAATCGAGAAGTAACCACAATAAAATTATTGTTGTATAATGTTGTATTTCTATAGCTATAACAATGAATCTCACTTTAGGGCCTATATTATAATCCTTGTCTAGAATTCGTATGTACAATGATGTTTGTCAGAGATTATTGCTAAACCTCCTAGGGTCCTTATTAAAAGTTACGATATATCGTAGACTTGATAGATATGGCTATCTTAACCAATCCGAAGTCTACGATATATAAAATATATATACGATACGGTAAATTGTGCGAAAATACGGGCCCAGTTCTTCTAATCAATTCATAAACGTTGAGCGTTCTGATAAACAGAATACATAGTTTATTTACGTAAATATTATGAGCAAATCCCGTTGTTTATATGCTCAAGTAAATATATTGCTTTACTTAAATGTACAAACACAAAGTAAATTGAAACGTTTGTGTACAACACATATTTACGATACATTGCATTTTTGCGAAGTAGTAGAGGGCTTAAATTTCCTGAAATATTCACCTGCTGTGCGGAGGTTGGCGCAGCTGTGAACCAATGCTATCACGATATTTCACCACGATGTCAAAAACAAGAAGACGATATTGATGACTGATCTGTGGTAAAATATCGCATTGATATTACCCGCCTGCCAAGGGGCGGGGGGTCTTTGAGCGAGCGGCACTAAGCTAGGAGTGTCATGTATTAGGTAACTTCTGGAGTATTACATGTATTACATACAATTTTTTTATTAACCCTTTGAGTCACAGCATTATTTTTGGCAAAACATGACGTTAGCATACTCTTAGAAGTGTTACACTGTCACTGGGGTAGATAAAGTGACAATATTTAGCAATCATATTAGGAGTATACAAATACCGGTACTTAATTTACCGAAATAATCGGTATATCCATGGCAATGTTTGTTCTGGTTACCATAGTAACGAATCCCTGGAAACATAACAAATACGCTTATTTCGCATAATTTCATTGTCCACTGCACAATAATCCACGGTTGGTAACTATGTAAACCTAATTATGTGTATATTATGTCACCGTCATTTATATTTCCATCTTTGGGAACACTCTGACTTGTAAAACACCGCAGATGCCGTCTGAATGCATTCTGTCTAATTCCATAGAAGGTAGACGTATTCATGATGACTGCCTATGACTGCTGAATCCGGGAGTCATTATGCTAGCTTGTGAAACAGGCACGTGTCTAAATGAGCTAAGAAAATATTACCTTAGCTTTCAGTCATTAAAGGGTCTGTCACACCTTGGCGATCGGCCTCAACGATCGCGTAACGCACGAAAAAATCAGCCAAACGCTGGCGAACGCTGACCATCGATAGACCATCGTTATGCTAATTCGCCGTGTGCGTTTAGCGATCGTTGTTGATCGCAGATGAACGCTGATGAACGCTAACTGTCAACGCACACCAGCGTGTAAGAGGAGACGCTAGAGGAGCGCTACTCGATTGTTGTACACGCTAGGTGAACGTTACTCAGTCGTTGTACACGCTAGGGGAACGTTACACGATCGTTGTACACACTACGTCCCTCTGGAGCAACAAGGTGCCAAGTCCATTTTTGACTGAAAAGTCACCTGGAGTGCAACAATGTGTCATGTTGCTTTGGCACATTGTTGATCAAACTTGGGAGTTAAAAGATACAGAATAAAAAGGTGCCATTGTAAGTTAGGACCTTCTTGTATGAATTGCTTTTCATTTTAACAAGTTTCGTGAGGTTTGAAAGAAAGTCCCAAAACAAGTTGGCGCCTTGTTGCAGTATTAAAATATTGACTTGGCCCCTAGTTTCTTCTCAATAATTATTGATATATCAGACATGATGCAATTATTAGAGGATCACACTTTTAAATGACGACACATTTTGATAGTCATTTGGATAGTCATTATATCTTAGTAATAGAGTAAATTGTCAGGAGGTCTTAGGTTTTTCCCTTACAGCCTTGTTTATTTCTTTGACATTAATTCTTTGTCTCTCCGTTATAAATGTATGTATTCCACTGTAAATATGAGTATTTAGAGCAATGTGGATTATATAACGGTAAGGACAATAGGATTTGGATGGGGCCTGGGTTATTGACTTTTTCGCTTAACTCCTCAAATTAGTTGACTTAAATATTAGATAAATTTCGGCCAGATTGACGAAAGGCAAAGTTGGCATTGATTTATTGTTTTACTTTGGAATAATGTTTTTTTTTTTTTTTTTGTGCTCAATTCAAATCCGATGAAAAAAGTCAGCATTTTTAAGATTCGAGGTCAAATTTCAATTTGAAAGTCAAATATTATTTTTCAAGAAATGAAGCTAGGAACAAGTGTAATACCCAAGTTTATATTCAAGTACCATGTCTGGTATTATTTTGGTGATATTAGCTGATTCTCTAGGTCAAAAGATCAATTTCAAGGTCAAATATGATTTTAACTTATATGCTGCAAATCGGAGAATGTATAATACATTGGTGTGATTTTGACTCGATATTCTAATTCTAGTAGGGTTTTAGTGATTAAACATCATAGAAGTGAAATTATCAGGCGATGAGACGTCCGGACGAGAGGCGTTAAAGTGCGGCTGGAAAGTGATACAGGTCAATGGAGAGGCATTAAAAGGTGATAGGGAGGCGTTAAGGGACAGCGACAAGACACTAAAAGGCGACCCAGTGGCACTAAAGGGCGAAGTGAAGGGGCTAAATGGCAATGAGGAGGCATTAACTCATTCCAGACGGAGCCCGAGATATCTCGGGCAAGCTACTTCGACGGTACAGGACAGAGCCCAAGATAACTCGTGTTATATGACGTCATAAAAAGTAAACATTTAAAAAATGTCCCTCCACAGAAACATGTATGTACTGAAAGTGCCGTCTTGAATGAGTTAAAGGGGAATCAGAAGGCATTGACGGGGGATGAGGAGGCCTTAAAGAGCAATAAGGAGGCGCTAAGGGGCGAAGAAGAGACATTAGAAGGCAATGGAACAACATTAGAAGGTGGCGAGGAAGAGCGTTTAAGAGCGAGTACAATGGGGTGAAAAAGTCTCTAAAGGGCAACGAAGAATCGTTAAATGGAGATGGAGATACGTCAAATGGCGATGGAAATGCGTTAAAAGGCGAAGAAATTAGGTACAAGTTGATGGAGGTGCATTAAAGGGCGATAGAGAGGCGTTAAATGACAATACAAAGGGGGGTAAATGCGATGAGTATGCAGTATAAGGCGATCATGAATCGTTAAATGGTGATGACAAAGCATTTAAGTCGATAGGGAGTATTTAAAGGGTGATATCAGGTATACATTTTGGGAGAAGGCGTTAAGGCTTTAAGTGGTGACGGACAGGTACTAAAGGGCTACGGAAGCATTGAAGGGCAATGGAGAGACGCTAATAGGCGTCGCAGATGCGTAAAATAATGATGGTAAGGCCTAATAGTATAGTATAGTATAGTGGCTATAGTATAGTATAGTAAATTTATCAACAAAAAAGTTTGAGAATTTTTCACAAATTGTCTTGAGTGATAAATTCTCAGGCAAAGAGGGAGCAGGAAATCTATGAAGGATGTTGTTTATAGATTTTCAGCGCTGCTTTGTATCTTCAGAATTTTCTAATATGATGATAGCATGAAAATTTGCTTTTGCTTTCTCCATAATTCTATTGCACAGATTGCACTGAACTGTGTAACATGATCTATCGTGTCTGTAACGGGTTCTGCGCCAAACTCTTTCCAAGCGAAAAATAGTTTGGAGAATGGTATCATATTGTTTACAGAGTTTTGGAAGTTCTTTCTCAGGTTTAGTTTTTAAATCTGAGTTCAAAATGTCATTTTTTAGATTTGGAGAATGGTATCATATTGTTTACAGAGTTTTGGAAGTTCTTTCTCAGGTTTAGTTTTTAAATCTGAGTTCAAAATGACATTTTTTAGATTATCTAGATCAATTTTGTTAATCCGCCTAAAATAAATTTTCTTCTTAACACACTTTGGTCTACACTGCACACCCTAGACACTGCTCCTTCGCATGTTAAAATGTGCAGATGGTTGACGTCATATGTCCCCCGCTCTCAATTTCAAATATTGTAGTAAGCTTGTGATTGGCCGGCTGTCTTGCTAAAAGTACCCGGATCGGCTGGCGAGAATATTATGATGGCGGAGGGGTGGGTGTAGACAGACACCTGTGTGGAGACCAGCAAACGCGAGCATTTGCCCCAATGCTGTTTCAATATTGGCCCACCGCCAACGGCGCTGGACAAACATTGAAACAACATTGGGTCGAGTCTTCGTGTTTGCTGGGAGAGCTGTCCGCATTTTGATACACGCGTGCCGTCTGTGTCTGGTCGGAACAGGCAGCACAGGGCTCTGTGTAACTTTGGTCCAGGAAATTATAGTTCCAAAAGAACTAAAAAATGGTCGGAAAGCCCACCACAGGCTAAGACGGATCTAACTGCTGGGTAGGACGTCCTAGTGATAAGTAAGTCAAGCCAGTGTCCACGTATGTGTGTCGGAAAATTTACATGTTGCTGGAGATCGAAAGATTCAAGAATATCGCAAAATTTAGTAGTAGTGGGGCTTTGTTTTTTGTCAAGATGAAGATTGAAATCACCGAGTATATAAGACTCAGTTGCTAGAGGTATGAGTACAAAGTACTAAACCTTCAAATGAACTGCCAGAAACTTTCAAACATATGCATTCAAATGTTGAAAAAGATGGAATGGTGTAGTCTGTTACCTTGAATTCATTTGAGATAAGAAAACCTACCCCACCCCCTCTTCCATGAGTTCTAGGTTTATGTAAAAGAGAAAATCCTTGGCCAAGGTTTTCTTTTTCAATTTCAGAATAGAATGTATTTTCTAGATCACTCGAAAAAAAATATCCCATAAACATGTTTCTTTCCCTTAAGGTCTCACCACACAAATTTATTCGCGCATATCATTATAAAGTTTTGGAATATGAAAGTTAGTCTATTTCTAAAAATTGTGGCTCTTTGCAGCAGCTCCTATGGTGAATATTATTACGTTTATATCATTTTGATACCATTTTAAAATCGATTCTGTGATGTTTTGTTGTAGAAAAAGCATCGAAATTATAAAAGATAGATCTAAAAGAAAGACCTTGCTCTGGCAGTAACAAAACTCTTTTAAACAACGAGATCAATTTTTTTCTAGGTCGCCCGGGGGAGAGTGGGGCAAGAGCTTATTCTAGGCTAAAATAGCAGAGAAGCAATCGGATTCACATACCTTTTTATTCTGTATTTTGAAAGAGAACAGACGACTGGTTGAAATGATATATAGGGTTATTTACATTTCCCCATTTTAGGAATGCTGGGAGGCCTAAGCGTTTGGGTCATAATACATGTAAGTCTATGGGACGGGTATTATGTGTGGTGAGACGTTTGTGACGAGCCCCGGAGATCTCTGTGATTTAGGGTGAACATTCAGATACGAGCCCTGGAAATCTCCCAATCTGATTGCATGTTATAACTATGACGTCATAAAATAATCACGTTTCAGAAACAGAGCAGTAGCATTATAATCTGGTAGTTCTTAGGGTAATCAATAATGCCCCTCCGCCTCCCAAATAAATACACCCAGTCACACTTATAAACGCCTCCCCGTATCTCCCTTTAACGCCTCTTCATTGCCCTTTAGAATGTCTTCACATTGCTTTCCAGCTTCTCACTGTCCTACAACACCTTCTCATTAACCTTTAACGCCTCCACATTGACATTTAAAACTTACTGTCACTCTCTAATGCCTCTCTATCGCCACAAAAAGCCTTCTTGCCACCTGATTTATTCATCCTTGAGCATGTTTAATCATTTAAAACCAACAGAATCACATTATCCAGTCAAAATCATATCTTAGCTAGGTATTATACGTTCTCCAATTTGTAGCATGTATGTCAAAAATCGTATTTGACCTTGAAATTGATCTTTTGACCTTGAGGATGAACTGAAATGACCAGGATAATAGCAGAAATGCATTTTTCAGAATCCCACGAAAAATAACTATTCCTTATTTTTTTAATTAAAAATCTTATTTCTCTTCATTTCACTTTAAAAATAACCTTTTGACCTAGGAGATGACCTTCAATCATCAAACTTGTACCGGAAATAGTTTATTTTTAAATGACCCAACAAAAAGGGATCAAAGACACATGAAGAAGATGTAATACATTTTTTCTAATTGTGTGTTCTTAAAATTAATGCTTTTTACATTTTTGACATTGGAATTGACCTTACGACCTTAAAGATAACCTTAAATCTCCAAAATAATACCATCAAAATAATTTCCGAAATGTATTGCCCAATTAAAATCATATACAAATGAGGTATTACACTTGTTCATAACTTCATTTGTTGAAAAATCATATTTGACCTTGAATATATAAAAATGCTCAAACTTTTCCAAGCTGGCACTCATCGGATTTGAATTCCGCACAAACTGAACTATAAAAAAGAGCAAACAATATTGTATATGCAACAAAACAAGGTTAGGTTATTTTTATATAAACCCTAGCTCGGATAATTACCCATGCGCAATAATCAAAGGTAAAAAAACCTATCAGCCAAACAGGGTATATAAAACCGATCCCCGCGCTATAATAAGATATATTATTGTTCACAGATGATGGCTGTAACGATTAAATCTGAATGAGGCCTATCAGCAGTAATTTGGCATTATCGTCGCTTTATTGCAGCTTCTGCTCATTCATTTGCATTGCGGTAATCTACGCCTCGTTAATAACCGAGAGGCAACTGCTAAGGTAACTACCCAGCAGACACAATACGTTGAATCAACGTTGGATTAACATCGGTACATCGTCTACAAAGCTGGACCAACGTTAAACCAACATTAATTCAACGTCTTGTGTCTGCTGGGATATACTGTAGATTTAGTAATTTTCGCCTGCCTAAGCTTTAGCGAATTTCCGATTTTGGGACTTTTAACGAAGTTTACAATTTTAATTATTTTCCAGTATAGCGCTATCATAATAAAAATTCTTCAATTCGCGAATTCGTCCTCGCAATAAAATGTACGGGAGATCTACGACATTGGCACAGCAGAACACCTGAATGCCTCTATTTTCCTGGGACAGCCGGCATTTTATGGAGAACGTAAATTAGGCAACAGCTTTTAATTGATGGGTGATAATAACAGAGACATAAAAACTCTTTGAAGATCGAATCACAGAGTTTAAGACTGTAATGTCACTTCCAGTAGCAGACGACACAATATAACAATTTATTTAAGTGAACATTTTATTCGTAAATCATGTCAGCCCACAATGCAAAATGTAATGTATAGGTTTATTAATTACAGCCGTGATTGCAAAAGCTTGAATAACATCTTAGCAATGCTGGTGGCATAACACCATGACCTAACAGACATGTACCTATACATTTTTCTATCAAGGCTAGTAGCCTTAAAAATAATAAACTGACTAGATCAGTTTTTGACTATAGGAATGTGGATTGGACTAAGGTGAAGATATATTTAACTAACGCTGATCTCATCGACATAGTTAGTGACTCAGTGGGTATACCCGACATTAATCGTATTTGTGATAATTGGGTCTCTAAATTGGAAGAAACATTAAATACATTTGTACCCCGTCGCATTATTCGTGACATTAATTCTCCCCCTTGGATTGACAGTGAGGTAATAAATCTCAGCAAAAAGAAAGAGACTGCCGGCAAACGGGCTAGGAGGATTAACACCCAGAGTGCTTGGGCTAAATACCGTCGACTCAGAAACAGTCTCCGGAGCATGATAGATCAAAAATACAATAAATCTACTAAGGATTCGCTCGATGATATTAGGACTAATCCAAAAAGGTTTTGTAGCTTCTTAAGATCAAAGACAAAAAGTAAACATATCCCTTCTGAAATGAAATTTCAGGGTAATACTTCAGACGAACCTGAAGTTGTAGCGAATTATTTTAACAATTTCTTTTATTCAAACTTTACTCACGTCCATAATACGGATAACCTTCCTCCCATCAATAGTTTTATTAATCCTAATCTATCAATTGTACAGTTATCAGTTGCTGAAGTCCGCATTATATTACAGAATATAGACACTAGCAAAGCGACAGGGCCGGGTGGCATTCCAGGTGTATTTCTAAAGAATTGTGCTAAGGAACTGGCACCTTCTTTTACTGTTAAACATATCTTTGCAAGCTGGCATATTTCCTAACTCCTGGAAAATGGCTAATATATGTCCCATTTTTAAGAAAGGTGATAGAACTAATTGCGAAAATTATAGGCCTATATCTTTACTTAGTATTTTAAGCAAAATTTTTGAACGTGCTATCTGCAACGTAATTTATCCAGAAATCAAAAAATTAATTTCTAACAAGCAGTATGGTTTTTTCCAACGACGCTCAACAGAATCTCAATTATATGTCTTTTACGACAAAATCTCAAAAATTTTAGACTCTGGTGGCCAAACTGACGTTATATATCTTGATTTTACAAAAGCCTTTGATTCAGTTCCGCATCATCTCTTAATACATAAACTTCAGACTTTCGGTTTTAATGGCACGCTGCTTAACTGGTTCCATATTTATCTAAATAATCGATACCAGCGAGTATTAATTCACGGTAGCATGTCTACTAAACTACCTGTTAGATCTGGGGTATCCCAAGGGTCAATACTTGGCCCATTAATGTTTATATTATATGTGAATGACATTGCGGACAATATTTCAAATCTATCTTTTAAAACTCTATATGCTGATGATGCAAAAATTGGAAGAGAAATTAAATCAATGCAGGATTGTGTAGACCTTCAAAGCGATTTGAATATTTTTACACGTTGGAGTGATATTTGGAAGTTTTTCTTCAATGGTACCAAGTGCAAAGTCCTCACAATAGCCAGATCTTTTAAACATAATTTTCAATATCATTTAAATAACAGTCATCTAGAATCTGTTAAAGAGTTTAATGATCTAGGACTACTAATCAATTCTTCCTTAACCTGGAGAAGTCATATTGCCACTAAAATTAACAAGGCGAACAGAATGCTTGGCCTGATAAAGCGTACAGTCGGATTCAATGCTCCATATAGAGTCAAACTACACCTATATACAACTTTGGTTAAACCGTTATTTTCCTACGCATCAATTGTTTATTCCTGTAGCAAGGCAGATCTCAACCAGATTGAACGTATACAACGTAAAGCCACGAAATATATTCTTAATGATTATGTGTCGGATTACCCAACCAGACTACATAACACCAAATTACTTCCTTTGTCTTTTATAAAAGATATCAACGACTTGTGTTTTCTATATAAATGTATACATAATTTCATAGATATAGACATTAGACATATTCTTTCTTTTTATAACGCTGACACCTCTAGAACTAGGCTAGGTCAACAGGTCTTGCCTTTAAGATCTGTACGCTTTAATTCTGAATTGGCTGGGCTATTTTTCTCTAAACGGGAAGTAAAAATGTGGAATATCCTGCCGAACACAATAAAACAAAATAATTGCCGCAATAGATTTGTCAAACGTTTTAAGAAACTATTATATAATTTTTACATTGTAAAGTTGACTACGACCTATGATATTGACAACTCTCCACGTGGGTTACCGTTTGTCGCTGTCCGCGATGTCGCCAGGCATGAAACACTTTTCTCTCTTTTTCTTTTTGACACATCCCAGCAGGCACGGGAAGTTCACCTGGTGTTGAGTCGGTGTTGGGCCAGCGTCGTAGACGGTGGGCCAGCATTGATTCGGCGTTTGATGGGCGTCTCGTGTTTTGCTGGAATGCGTTTTTCATAATTGCTGCACGCATACTTTAATAACATTGTTATCTGATTATGGGACAGGCCTAGCATAGATATTACATATCTGATGCCATGTCCCAGCCAACAGTATTATTATGACTATGTTTTCTTATCATTGAACAAAGTAATGTATACTGTGTATTTGGCGAATCTTAATAAATAAATAAATAACCTAACATGTATAACACATATATACATCACACAAAAATTGCAGAGTCTATCAAAAATGACAGATATTTAAGCTCTTTTTTACTCATATAAAGAACACATGTATGTTGAGACTAATCAAACAACAAGGTTATTAGCATCCGTACTAGATACATGATTTAATAACTCAATCTAATATATTGGCATAAAAATTTTGCCAATTGTAGCAATATATACCGTAAATAGTAAAACAAAGAACAAAACGTAAATAGTCAGCAGAAATAAAATATATATAAGCTATATATAATGAGAGTAATCAAATTAAAACGACCTATAGGTCATAGATACATTAACAAAACCACTGAATTAGTGTTAATATTATCAAAATAATGATTAATATAAACAGTGTTGACCATCTACGCTCTTTCAAAATAAAATAATAAAATCACTATTGTGTATTGTTCTTTTAAAGAAACAGCAGTGTGGTTGGCAAATGCTACTTTACATGTTAACTAAATGCATTTTTTGCAAGTGGCGGTAGCTTCAGGACAGTCAACTTAAGCCCTGCTGTTTAATAGTTTGTAAACTCGCGTTTTTGACAGCCTCTGATATGGATCTCATTTTTTCCAAGTGCCGCAATATCCACCTCCCTGCTACAAAGAAACCCCACTTTTTTCCAGTGACGAAATGGAAATTTGTGGTATCACACCCACTTGAAATGTTATGCGCCAATATCTAGAAAGGCCGAGGCTATTGACAGGACAATCAAGTCAACAGTGATTGTTGATGGCTTATTGCCAGGATAATACTGTCAATAAGCACATCAGTTGCCTTTATATAGATGATATTTTCTGTCAATAATAACTTTGTTGCTATTATTGACAGTATCGTCCTGCCAATAATGTCGGTAGTTTTACTACTATTGACAGGCTGTACCTTGACCGATGGGAAAAGACATAGATAATAACAAGGCATCTGATTGGCTCGCCAATATCGTGACCATCCTGTCAATAAAGTATTATCGACAGGAAATTTATGTGAGACGTTTCGGTACGTGCGAGTACAGGCGCAGCGCCAGCGCCGGTACAAATAACCTAACCAAGCGCACACTACGTGTAACGGCACTGCGCTGGTATAAATGTATGGCTCGTTTGTGGTATGATGCGTCGTCTGTAATCACCAGGAAAAGTAGCCAACAAACATGAAATTATTCATCAATGTCGGGTTAATATCGGGTCAGCGTCGCCTACAATTAGGTTACACTGTAAAAAGATACGTGATTGGTCAAATTATATCATATCAATAATAAATATTTTTGTTCATTGACAGAATTATCTTGTCACTAGCCACTACGATCAAGAAATGCATTTCGGACAATAGTTGATATTTTATTGTTTTTCCGGGATGTTAAATAAACATGACTGCAAAAGATACAGCCAGTAAAAAATATGTTATGCAACCCGTACACCTGTTCTACTAGAACGCCGTACACTGAACCAACACTACACTGAGAAAGTTTATATAGCATGTTGTATATTAACATGCGGGAAATGATTCTGCCTTTGGGTTGTAGTGTAATGACTGAAATAAACTAATTAGATACTTTCGAATGTGATATGTTTCTCTAAAGATTGAAAAGAATATTTTGTGACATTTTCATGCATTTACGATTAAAATGCGTGATTCACAGTTTTTTAGAGACACTTAACATCAATTTAATGGTGCAGTACTATTATACGTAGATCCATTAATTAAATGATTGAAGAACAGAACGAACAAATAAACATTTCTTTATGAATAAAAAACAACTTAAAAATAATTGTCTAATATAAATGTATACAGGAAGTGGTCATGTAACAGTGTACACCCCTAAAACTACGTGATAAGACTATACACAGTGTAGACAACCTGGTGGAATCCTGGCCCTGAAGGGGATGAGGGTACTTTATGAAAATCGGAGCATGTCATGAGTATAATAGTCCACATCTAGCCAAACCGATATTAGTTTGAACGGAGCCAACTCCGTTCGAACTATAGTATAGTTTTCTCTGTGTCTATCATGTTTATGTACGCTTATCATTCTTGTGCCAAAATTTGGAAGATTATTTTCCCGTGGATTTTCCTCCAATGGACTTGAAACTTCCACACAATAATCATTGGATATTGCGGCACCGTCCTATATGATTGTTGTTGTTCATATGGGTCAATTCGAATTTTCAGGAATTTTCAGTTTTTTTCTATTTAGATCCACACTGCTATAGAGTTAGTCTAGCAAACGTATTTAATATATAATCTATTTGACATTAATTCTAAGCCAGCATCATCGCCTTCTTCTTGACATTATTCAAGAAAAACAAAGATAATTATATAAAATTTGATTTTCCGCCACGGATAGAAGATACAAAGGTCAGTCTAGTTTATAAGGCCTGGCGGCATGGCTGGCTGGACCAGATTTTACAAATGATCTCTTCACAAATTGCCAAATTGCTAAGCTGCAGGGCAACAAAGACTAGGTCTTATTGATCTAATTATTGGCATTTATCATTTTGCATCAAGCTTCCAGTATCAGATTATCATGATTACAATCAATGTTCTGATGAATCTCGTTCACAAACACAGTTTTCCCTTTCGAGTGAGTGAGAATTGAGTGATAATAATTGAGTGAGTGAGTGAGTGAGTGAGTGAGTGAGTGAGTGAGTGAGTGAGTGAATGAGTGAGTGAGTGAGTGAGTGAGTGAGTGAGTGAGTGAGTGGGTGAGTGAGTGAGTGAGTGAGTGAGTGAGTGAGTGAGTGAGTGAGTGAGTGAGTGAGTGAGTGAGTGAGTGAGTGAGTGAGTGAGTGAGTGAGTGAGTGAGTGAGTGAGTGAGTGAGTGAGTGAGTGAGTGAGTGAGTGAGTGAGTGAGTGAGTGAGTGAGTGAGTGAGTGAGTGAGTGAGTGAGTGAGTGAGTGAGTGAGTGAGTGAGTGAGTGAGTGAGTGAGTGAGTGAGTGAGTGAGTGAGTTATATGTCATATTGTTGTGTGTATACAGGTTGAGCTGCAACAGCAGAACCCGCTGGTAACACTTAACGTTTCCTTATCGTATTTCTCTGGTTTGGTGGCTTTCTCATTGCACTAGCTGTCACCCGTAATCAGAGACAGAAACAAACTGAGTATGAGTGTACTCCCAGCAGACTAAATACGTTGAATCAATGTTTGCTTAACGTTGGTCCACCGTTGGTCTACGAAGCTGGACTAACAGTAAACCAACACTGATTCCGTGGTTTTCTTTTATAACAATTACTTCTGCCACGCAAAGCCAAAATGCAGTATCTGGTTA
This sequence comes from Flabesymbios commensalis, assembly GCA_964017125.1. NCBI lineage: Eukaryota > Metazoa > Annelida > Polychaeta > Terebellida > Flabelligeridae > Flabesymbios > Flabesymbios commensalis. The sequence goes on from OZ024908.1 coordinate 58,238,714, forward strand.
CTTTGAAATCAGCATATACTGACTTTTAACTTTGCAGATCAGAGAAAATTGTGTATTGTCAATCTACAATCATCATTTTGTTGTGATTTGGATTAGACTAGTATCAAGTACACTTGGGCCTCGCCATGCCGACTAAAATCAGTTAGCCAAATCAAATGATTGAGCGGTGGGATAGAAATGTTAGTAGGATGAGCCATTGCTCCTGTCGTGAAATTGAGCGATACGACCTTGACGAGGCAGTAAAACGATTCCCTTGCGATAATCTCCAGATAAAGTGTGTCCATAAGATGTCGGTGACGGGCGTAAGGGAAATCACCTAGCCACGAAGCGGAAGAGAAATATAAAGTGGAATCCATAGAGACCGACAAATGTCATCCGGGTTCGTGTCAGGCGTGGTTATTTCCAATATAGGAGGCCTACAGTTACCAGGAGTTCAAAGAGTCTTCAATCACTGGCTATGTGCTCTTGAAACAACCCTTATTATGTGATGTGTTACGTTCTACGATACTCTGCTATGTCTCACTATGTCTCACTCGTTTTAGCGCTCGTCTTCTCAATTCAAGTAGCAGTAAATTATTTTTTTTATGTTCCCGTGACAAAAAATATGTTCTGCTCTGTTATTCTCTTCTTTGATCTGTTCTGTTTTGTTTTGTTTTGTTTTGTTTCGTTCTGCACTGTTCTGATCTAAGTTGATCTGTTTTGTTCTGCTCTGTTATTTTCAGCGGATCTGATTTGATCTATGTCGTTCTGTTTTGCTTTTTTGAGTGAAGTGTAACATATTGGGCCAGGATTACATGCATCTAGAAATTCAGCTCTGAAATTGTTTTTTATGAGCATACAATATAAGCTACGTTGGCACGTTCCTGGTGTCAAAGAAAGCTTAGCGCCTACTATTTTAGCCACACCGAGAGGTCGAGAGGAACATTGTATTACACTTTGTATTGTTCTAACTGGTAAATAAAATAATTATGTTATACTAAGCCATAACGGGAAGCTTCTTTGCCAATACATGATGCATATAAGCTCACTCTGTCGAACTACTTCAAACATCAACATACTTTGCTAGCATTCTTTTTCTGAAAAATCAGTTATACTATTTACATTTGCCTATGTTTGGAACCTTGGAACCAAAAACTCACGTTAATAGTCGTGCAGTATCTGATGTATTATAATAAAAGATCGAATCAAACGTGGACTTGACAGATTGGATCCGCCTGGATCAACATGTGCAGGATTTCCAGTGGTTGGCGATCATCAATCAAAACCACAAAATGACGTATTTTTGTCTGACATAAGCGATTCTCTGAAAGCAGAAAACGATAAATGTGAATACAAATTGTGAGAGATTATGAATTAAACGAAAAAATCTCAGACAGATAAATTGATGTGAAATATTCCATTGATCCTACGCCATATTATGTAATATAAATGCAGAATAATGGCCATTCCATGACCCGAGGTCCATAGATTTAATTTTCGCAAAACAATAAAAAGATTGATTTATAGCAACTGTCTGACGAATGTCATAAGATCCCTTACATATATACGCCTCATGTCAAAAAATTGCCAAATTATTATGTCTACTTTATTATCAGATAGAATCTGCATTGGACAGAGGTTGATGATTGTATCAAAGCAACATTTATAGGGCAAGGCAGCATTTATACGCTATGAAGTAGTTGTTCATTTTACATAAATGGGTGCTGCACACTTATTATTCATACACGTTTATGTGTTGTCATTTAATAGAATTTCATATGTCACACTGAAAATTTTGAGGGGTCACAAGACTTATATAGATACATAGTTAACTACCATGAGTAAATTAAAAAAATGATCTTGAATGACCTTGAATGACCACTCAATGACCTACATATATATATTATTTAATTTGGTGCTTTTTAGTGGAATTCCATGCGTCATACTGGAGATTTTGAGGGGTCACACGACCTATATAGAAGCATGGTTAGCTGTTATGAGTAAATTATCAAAAAAACTTGGATGACCTTGAATGACCCCTAAATGACCTTGAACCTTAAAATAAAAAATGCCGACAATGTTTTTCTGAAAGAACACATCTTACTGAACACATTTAACTTTTGTCCCAAAAATTAACATTCCAATCCCAGCAAAATACACAACCGATTTCACTACACCATTAATTATGCACACACACAAAAATGAAGATGAAATACAATAATTTACCACGGGAGCTGAATCTTCATGAGTAGGCCCTAAAGGGAATGAACAAAAACAAAAAGTGAAACGCCTGGCTTCTGAGCTCTGCCTGCATGGTTACCAATTGGGTAAACGTATTTAAAGGTGATCTATCACCCCTTATATAGTATGAATAAATTTGTGACAAATAAATCAAAGTTGCATCAAGATGGGGCACAAATGTTTCCTTATATGGGGTGATTGGCTATCATGTGATAGTCACATGATAGCCAGTCACCCCATATAAGGAAATAATTATTTATACTATATAAGGGATGATAGATCACCTTTAAATTATCAGATGTAGTGCCAACCCACACACATCTATGTACTAGCATGACTTATTCAAGGAATGAATGGGGACATCAGCCGACATGTAATACAATCCTACACCACTCAAACCGTATTGCAATATTACAGCAACTCTCGACTTCGAATGTAGCAAAATATAAATACATACATCGTAGTACATCGTTGATAACACAATTTTTAAAAATATCAAAAACTCGAGGAGTTATGAACATTTCAATATGCATTAAAATGTGTGACAGCACTATAAACATTATTAATTATCATAACAATCCTGATATGAAAATTCTTGAGAAACGAAAGTCGATCAAGTCCACCCCGCTCCTGGCGTGCCGGAAAAAAAACACACATTCTGGCCTGTCACTGCTCCAACTCCTGGCCCAAGTCACACATGTACATTGATTTGGTTTCAATACGGGCTCACAGGAATAGTTTGTATAGAACTATACAGGCACAAGACACTGAGCCGGTACCGCTGCGATGTTAAACCAGCGCCACAAATTTTGTTACGAGAACATTTACTATATTGGCTAAAATATTCATCTTGTTTCTTGGCGTATGTATTTTGAGTGTGATGTCATCTGTTGACACTCTACCCAGCCCAGATAGAGTGTAAATCATCTCCAGTCTTAAGTTTTTGCTGATAACTAATAATCAGTCTAGTAAATGTATGAGGAAATTCACAGAATATTTGCATGATATGCCACCAGTCAAAGACGCTTGTGAAAACCTGCGCAGCCAAATTAATTAGCTATATACATTGGTTATACTTGGACTAAAATATAAAACATCATATTATTTTCAGTATTTGAACGAGTTAGATAGGAGGGCCATTTACCAACCCAACCACCCAACCCCCATGGGCGTTTTATTTGTCAGACATGTGCAAGTGGCGTTTTAATCCTAAGTGCATTTACATGGCGACAAGATACAATATACAAGCTATTTATTTCTCCAAACCGTATGTACAGTACATAGTGCCGAACAAATAGCAACATTGCTTACAAAGAAATCAGGCAACTTTCTTTCTGATGCAACACAGGATTTTATATTTTGGTACATATTATATAATATATAAAATAGTTTGCCTGTAATTCCAATTTTCAATAAATTGTACCACAGTGATTTGCGCCATACAGTAGCAAAGGCTTTAGAATAGTCAATGAAAGCACAATACAATTGTTTGTTGTTATTGATATAAAGGTCTGCTAATCTTTTTAATAAAAAAATGTGGTCTATGGGACTATGGTCTTTTCTAAAGTCTGCTTGATTAGGCTATAGTGAATGTCTACCACTGATGTTACACGGCTGTTTACTAGGTGGTAAGCGCTTTTCCCAGACAGCCTAAACGAGTGATGCCCCTATAATTACTTTGATCTGTATTATCTCCTTTATTTTTAGATATGGGTACATTTTTTTTCGCCCAGCTATCAGGTACATGACCAGAAGTCAACATTTCATTAACCAAAACAACACATTTCGATAACGTAATATTCAAAGTGCTTTTTAGGTGTTAATTTAAAATCTTATCTATGCCACATGCTTTATTCGATTTTAAACCTTTTATAATCTGACCTATAGTCATAGTTCCCCTTGGCAAATCATGGAACCGTCCTCTGACCTATTCACATAATCTATTGATATTACATTTTACGTTTATGGGGCCAGGGGAAGGTTTCATGATATCAATGTTCACTTCACTGGGTTTCTTATAAACTTCATTCACATATCTAACCGTAAAAGCTCTATTTGCGGTTTTATTACCTGTTTAAATTGCAGTTATTGTGAATGAAATGTATGGTTACGCATCAACATTTGCATATTTTTGGTCTCAAATTAAACAAATATCAGTAATTTTCAAAAGCGTCAAGCGATAAAATGTACATGATCACCCACTTCAAGCTGTGTTTTGCTACCGCGACCCACAACTTCAAGTGGTTGAAAATTATTCATTATTTGTTAAATTTGAGATCAAACATTTGCAAATTATTGTTGATGTTTAAACAACACTCTTTTCATTCCTAGTGAGCGTTATTTAACCTGCTAATAAAACAGATTAAAAACGGATAATTTATATTATTTTTGCCTTTATGCGCTGTAAGGGTTATACCAGCAATGCATTGACGTTTGCAGGGATTATGTATTGCATAGAGCACGAGGAGCTCTACATTCTTAGCTTTGAAAAGGGCCGAGGCTGAAGGCCGAGGCCTTTTTCAAAGCTAAGATTGAATAGCTCCGAGGGTCTTAACTGACTTAAAACACATCCGACCACATGAAAATCCCTTATAATCAACAGTTCGATCGCGCCTGACTGATTTTAGTAGCATAGGCTTACCTTTTATTGACCTGTGCTTAATGAACAATTATAACTCTCCAGTCCCGGCTTAGAATGTCGTGGTCGGACAAAGAAAATATTGTGGATGTGTGTTTTATATAGGGTCAATGGCTGGTGTGATCTGAGAAATGACTCACACCATGCCTCTTGCCTAATATTGACACTGTGCTATTTTCCATTTTACGCCAGTCACTTCAGTTGAGCCTTTTAGCCTCTGGGATCAAGCGGGGCATGAATGGATACCGTTTTAATACGCACGGTTTTCCGCGCATTATGACGGAAAAAGGCCCCATACAACTGATGCAGAATACAAATATAAAATATGAATCGGGCTTTAGGCCGCTTTTGTGCACATACAGGCTAAATTGGGCCAGGAAAACCTTCTGTGGATGGTGAGATGAGTGAGATGAATCTGCCCTCCAGACATAGGATTCAAAATTCAAACCCTGGAGGTCTGAGGCCGAGCACGCTACCTCTCGGTCACGGAGGCACCCAAAATACTGAGTTTCACGAGTGGATGGGGAAGTAACATTTTTGTTTCTTTCAAACCGCCGAAACCGTGAAGCGAACCCCGAACCATAGTGTGAAAGGCATTAGTGCTAACCACTACCTAGGGCCCCCGCCCCGGTTGCAGAATACATCCAAACATGCTTTATGTGACTGTAAGATTCTGATTATCTGTGGTGCTTGTCGTAGTACTGGAGCTATGGCCACACTGGGCTTTACGATTAGTTTACGATGACGTTTAAGCAAATTGGAGCATGATCGCATTCACTCGCTGCGAGTGCTCGCAGACCTGGCTGTGTCACTCTCTCGCGATAAAAATCGCAAACACAGCTTCGCCCGACGCCCCTTAAAGCTCCTTGCGATTGAGCCGTCGCTGGTTTGTCTGCAACTGGACTGCGACCGCACAGCGACTGACTCCGATCAGTATACCAGTCGCATAACACTCCCAGATTGGTCGCCGTTTAAATTGTTATTGCAACCCTTCTCACAAAAATGGACCACAGCATTGCGATGGGTTGCGATTTTTGTTAATCCCCGACTGGTGTGAGACTTGTCCCATACAAAACGTCGAGTACTCGCCAACCACAAAAATATTCAATTTGGATTATTTTATCTCCGACATCTTGAATGTTGTAGGACGATTATAATAATTATATAATTTGAATTGTAGAACATTCGCATGATATTTTATTGCCAAACTGTAATTAATTAGCAATGTCAGTGTGCCTATGCATTGAAGGAATTGGAGTGAAAATGTTTCATGTAAAAACGCAGCAAATTGTGTTTTGTGTTAAAGTTTCATTCAACACATAATATGGTTGGCTGCTAAGTATATATAATGCTAAGTATATATAGCTCATAATCATATTCAAGGAATTGCAAATGCAATAAAAACGTTTCTTGTATGAATTTTTTAAATAGGTTTCAAATAAAGTGTTAATACTGGCAAATAAATAGAGGCCTACCCCTGACGTTAACGGTGTCATTAGCCTACCAATCATCATAAATAAATCAGCTAATACCTTCCCCGATCCGGTTGTTATTAATGTTCAAGGCCCGTATTCTCATACAAGTTACGATATTATATCGTAGGCTTCGGATTGGTCGAGATGGCCCTAGGTCTATACAGTATGTGTACACAAATGTACACTATCTACCTGTCTTGATACAATATGTGTTTGTTATATAATTATTAAATAATAATACTTTTCGGCTTTATATATTTCTACAAATTTGTGAGAAATGATCATCTTCTGTATTTGCCATTTTCTTTTTAAAATATGTCATATGATAATATATGCATTTGAAAGAGGTCTATTATTTCGCATTTAATGTTACAAATATTTACATGGCAGAAAAGCTGATTATATGTAATTAAAATACACCACTGCATTATTTGCTTTGTCCGACCACGACATTCTAAGCCGGGAATGGAGTTATTGTTGACCAAATACAGACCAATATCATGATAGGTCTAATGGTACTATAATAATTCAGGTGAGACCGAGCTGTTGATTGTGAGGGATCCTCAATGTTGTCGGATGTGTTTTAGGGCAGTTAAAATCCTCCGAGATCTACATTCTAAACTGTGGAAAAGGCCTTGGCCTTTTCCATAGCAAAGAATGTAGAGCTCCTCGGGCTTTATCCTATGGGGAGACCGGGGCACCATGGACACCTATCTTTCATATTGTATTAGCTTCAAATATTTTTGTAGCACATCAACCTATTATCGACTCATAGATAATGCTGGAGTATCCCAGTGTTTGACTGGAATACAACACAGGTATCCATGTTGGATGTTACTTATTTTTTTTTTGTTTAATCCAGCAAATGTCCATAGAGCCCCGAGCTCGGGGCACCATGGATACTAGGGTGGGGCACAATGGACATGAATAATGAGCATGTGCTGGGACTTCCTGTGTCAATCAACACATTAATAATAGTGCCATGAAACATACAACAATGAATATTCAATTGTAATATTCTTCATTTTAGGGATAGTGGAATTTAACAAAATAAATATTTTCCGAAGACGGGGCACCATGTACATTCATGGCAATAATGGAGCACCATGGACTCGGGACATGTCCATGGTACCCCGTCCATGGTGCCCCAGCATGACGTGTAGGTTTAACTAGCTTCAGGTGGACTCTCCCATTTTCCACAAAATTTACTCTTACCCATCAAAAACACATATTTTGCCATAGCTAATACACATACCTTGAGGTATAATACAGGTATAAACACCATTTTTCTGCTGAAAAAGCACAGTACAAAATCATTCCATAGAGGGCTGCATTGCCAAAATTGGCCAATTCACTTGGCTAAAACTATTGTCATGGTGCCCCGATGTCCGCAGTGTCCCGGTCTCCCTACATAGCAATGCTCTCCATATAGTTTCACGATCAGTGTTGCTGCGATGCGACTATAAGCATGGTAAGCCAGAGAGTAGTCTAACGAGGGAAAGTCACGATGGCATCCACATCAGAATAATTGTGCCAGACGACAACAAAATAGATGGAAAAATTTACTGTAATCCTAAAAACGCACGTTTCTCGTAAATATGTATTAGGTGAGATCAACGTAACGGTTAGGTATGATCTGGGCCCCCAAAAAACAGCTTAACTCTTTAAGTGATACTTCATGTTCATTCATTGCTTGTCCCAGGCCTATTGGTGACTGACACAGCTAGTGGTCCGGACATTTTCCAACTGCATGCCCGCAGAAAATCTACATCAAATATAACGTTAGTTGTTTCTTATGTTATATAGGCCTATTATTGAAAGACGCAATTTTTATTTTTTGAAAGAAACAGTTTTGATTGCTATATATTTTGATATTGATTGCTATATTAAATTTTTAGACATTGACGATCACAATGCCACCACCTTCAGTTATCGACCGTATACCCTCGGTTTTTTGACAATATCACAGCCAAACATCTTGTGAAGGCTGCGAAATTAATTCAAAATTATGACGTCACATTGCGTAATTATTTGCAATTAACACTTTATTACCATATCCTACATATCTTTATTAAAACATACACCCAGTCACTCTGCTCTTCAAGATGGATCTGTAGGCCGTATAAGCGCATATATTATAGGCCCAATGGGGAAGGGTAGATCCTAAGATTCAACAAGCTATCATTTATCACCTGATTGACGGCTGCCATGGCAATGTAATCGCCCCTCAGTACATAGTTTTAAGAATATATGTATTTTCTCAGTCAAACTGTTTTTGGCCACCACAAAAACCTTCAATGGATGGATTTTTCATTAGCATTAAAACCCATTAAACATTGTATAACATTTATACAGTGTTGGGCCGTGTTTTGTGCTTGCTGAGATGGTAGGTAATTGGCTGTTTCATGAAGTACTTTCTGATGGGGAGGCATCGTCATTAATAATAATAGTAACATGACAACGATGATCGTTAACATAATAAATGTACTACACGGCCCGTGGATTGACTAAACAAACACAAGTAATAATTAGCTTTGCGGGACATTGTGTTTACAAGTAATGATTGAGTGAACAGTTACTGTGGTGGCAAGCCTACAGGAGGTCGTCACAAGACAGCATGCACACAAAGCAGTATCTGCTCAGATGTAAAGTAAGCAGATACTTTTGCCCTTGCACAGCAATATAATTGTGTCGCATAGCCTCGATACCACGAGAGACCTTATCTACTAGTGATCTACTAGTGCTATCGGGTATCTTTTGTAATATAAATACAACTGAATGTTCTTCCAGATGACCAATCTTTGGTTACAGCGATAAACTTGATAAACCAAAAAAAGATCATGGCTTGAATTACTCCCGATCAGACTATTCCCATCCAGTGCCAGTAATGGCATTTCCTCGACACGTAGGTCTATACGGCTATAGGCAACACCCTGACCAAAATTGGGCTAATATCTGAGAAGCTGGTCCAACGCTGGGCCAAAGCTGGTGGGTGAATCTAAAACAGCGCTCCCCCAGTCCTACTTGCCCACTGATTTAAACACAATCCTCTGGGAAAGTGCCTGTTCAAAGGCTCATTTCATGAAATTGCGGCATTGGGAATACAGATAAAGTGCCATACCAGAGTATATCAGCCACCTGAGTCTCGGGGATATTATTGTCAAACAGAACCCAATAGAACCTAATAGATCACAACCCTCACAACGCTGAATTATATTTGTATACACCATGGAGACCAGACTTTTTTTGCAAATTGAAGTCATCATAAATGTCTTAGTTAGCTCTTTCCGATTTATTTTAATACCCATTTTATGGGCCTACGGCCATTATAAATATTTTATTTTTTTCAGTGCGGGGTCCGTCTTAATACGTCAGAATATGACGTCTACATACTTCAGATTCTGACGTATAAAGGAAGACGTCAGAATCTGATTTCTACAGACGTCAGATTCTGACGTATGAAGACGGTCCCCGCGCTGAAAGGGTTAATGTCAGGCAGAGACACCACGAGATTCCTAGGTACTACTGTTAGCAGAACACACCAGAACCTCTTAGATATTAACTACTAGAGCCTCATAATACACTAGTCATATGGGAATGTTGGGGTCTCCAGTATGGGAGTGTAAGGGTGAACGGGAGAAACCGCCTAACACTCTCCATCATATCATAAACTTCATCTCCCCGTCGGATCAACGGTTCTGATTAACTCACAAAACACCTCTTCTGCTTATCATATTTATTTGTCTAGACATTGGATAATAGCAACGTACAACCCCGCGCCTGACACGTCTAACTAAACTCCGAGCGGGCGACTCGCGGCACGTCCGCAGTCGCTGAGAGTTCTATCGTAAGTGCGGGAAAGTACCACGGCCGCATGGGATTCGGCCCCATGCACACGGCACCGAAGTACCAAAACGAGGCAGTCATCCACAGACTCACCACGTCCAGGAGGGTGGGGACGACTGCCACAGTAAACAAGCGAAGTAGTGATCCTACATTACCCCCGGGTTAGTGACAACGTAGGACCCAACTGACATGTAGGAGACTGCTTCGTGCAAGTAGCGGGGGTTGTATATAACGTAACCTCTTATAACTAACCAGGGTGTGAAAAATTACAGCGTGGGTGATTAGCGTTAATACAGCGTGGGTGGTTGTCGTCGCAGCATCCGTAATTAAAACATTGTCCCATCCTCTTAACACCAATTGTCCTATCCTCGTAACACCAATTGTCCTATAATTACATATGCTGCTAGCTGCGACCAACCGATTCATTTGTTTGACATTTCCATTATAATTTAGCAAATATCTTGCTGAAGAATGTAATTACAATTTACATATTTTACACAATGTTGGCAGGCCTGGCGCATTCATTTACAACTTAAAAACATTATAATTACGGTACATGCAGTTGGGCCCGCCATAGATGTCGTTAGGCGCCACTATGGCGTGGACCATCTGCACGAACCGGGCAGGAGTCTGGATTTTTCGTCCGACTCTAGTTTTTCTCACAGTTGCGTCCGTCGAAATTTTGTCGCGATTAACGATATTGGAACGATTTCTTTTATTCGAGTCGATTACGGCGTCAGCTTCACCCTGGGTTTTACACCGTAGATGTAAAGGTATGCGTGAATACGTTCGCAAACCGCTGCCGTTCCCGTTAGCGCGGGATACGGCGGGGGCTCGCGAATGCGGCGCTATATAAGTTTTGTCTTTGTTAGACAATTTAACTTTATCATCTAGTTGCTGTGGGACCATGGCCAATTTGGTACTGCTTCTGACTGCCGTCGACTGTGTCTTTTTAACACTCGTCCTGTTGGACGTCTGAGTGTTCGCACGACTAGGTCTAGGTGGGTCCTTTGGATTCCCACTAGAGATCCTGGTAGTCTTCGAGCTCTGCTGTTTGTTTGGCGTAGTACGCTGTGTTTTCGTACCTGTCGTAGGCTCGCACTCGAGATGTGCGGGTTTAACTCGATTTAAGGAGACCGTCTCAACCTTGCCTTTCATCAGGATTTTCATGACTCTGCCACTCCTCGCGACAACCTTATATGGTCCGTCGTAAGGGGCCGTCAGAGGCGGCGCAATTGCAATTCGGCGCAAGAATACATGTGTGCATGTTGCTATTTCCTTATATTGGAAAATGTTAGTCTGTTGTGTGTCAAATGGCGGAGACGCGACATGGCTACGTGTAGCTTATCTGAGTAGTTCTCCAAATCAGTGTTAGCGTCGACGGTGTACTGTTTCGTAAACTCTCCTGGGAGTCTAAGTGTTGTCCTGTATATCATCTCGGCAGCCGACCTGCCTAGTCTCTCCTTAACTGCGGAACAAACTCCTAGAAGTACAGCGGGTAGAGTAATAGTCCACGGGTTCGGTGATTCGTGCGCCATAATGGCGGCTTTCAATTGACGGTGGAAACGTTCGACCATGCCATTCGACTGGGGGTGATAACTCGTGGTACGATTACGTATAATCCCGAATTGATTACATAAATTATCCCACAATTTGGACTCGAACTGAGCGCCCCTATCTGTGGTGATAGTGGCTGGAGTACCATAACGTGCTATCCACCCGCTGAAGAAGGCATCGGCGACCGTTTCGGCCCGAATATCTACAATAGGTATGGCTTCCTGCCAACGTGTAAAACGATCGACGCAAGTCAGTAGATATCTAAAGCCATTAGCGTAGGGTTAAGGTCCGACTATATCAATGTGGATATGATCAAATCGCTCGGTAGGTTCAGTGAACTTTCCGAAAACTGGTGTGTTGTGACGTGACACTTTGGCAGTCTGACAACCCTCACAGGAACGACACCATCTAGCAATGTCAATATTCATGCCATGCCAAACAAATCGTGTATTAATCAAAGGTTTTGTAGCTCTATGAGATGGGTGGCCTAAACCGTGTAAGCTTGAAAAAACTTTTCTGCGAAATTTCGCGGTAAGGTACAGCCGGTTATGTCCCGTGGACACATCACACCAGATCAATTGATTATCAAATCATTTGAGTAGTTTGAAATTCATAGTGGATGTAGTCGAGTGTCTCAATCTCATGAATTCCGCGTCCTTAGCTTGTTCGATACTTAACTCCTTATAGTTTATCACTGGTCCATCATCTATCGCAGACACTGGTGGTCGTGACAGCGCATTCTAAATTATGTCTAAAATGTTTAATGGTGGCATATACTGCCAAAATCTCACGGTCGAACGCGCTATAACGTGTCTCTGCTGGGTTCAGCTTCTTGCTGAAAAACGAAAGTGGCTGCCACATACCATTCAAATACTGCTGCAACACGCCACCGACGGCGACATCACTAGCGTCACACGTGATGTTTATCTGAGCCATAGGGTCTGGGTGTACCAGAAGAATAGTGTGTGCCAATATTTGTCTGGACTCTGTAAATGCTGACTCTGCATTTTGATCCCACTTCAAGTCGAAATTTGACTTCGGTGACAGTCTTGTATGTCCTTTGTTGGCAGCTGTCAATAAATTATTTAGTGGTGTCAACTTCGCAGCGCATTGCGGTATGAAACGATGGTAATAATTTACCATTCCTAAATATCTACGCAATGCTTGTTGCTTTTCGGGCTTTACGAAATTTACAATTGCGTCAACGGCGCTGGGTAACGGCGAAATTCCTTCGGCACAAACGTGGTGGCCTAAAAAACTTAATTCGGTTGTACCGAGCTGACACTTCTCAGGACCAATTATTATTCCCTATTCGGCTAGTTGGGCAAAAAGAATTCGTAGATGTTTTTTATGCGTTTTATGATCTGGGCTGGTTACCAGTAGGTCATCCAAATATACAAAAACAAAATCAAGTCCGCGTGTAACGTGGTCTATAAAACGCTGAAACGTTTGACCAGAATTTCGTAGACCAAACGGTGTCCTAGTAAAATTAAATATACCAAAAGGTGTAGTAACGGCTGTCTTATGTACATCAGACGGTTCCACCGGAATTTGGTAATAAGCTCTAACCAAATCGATCTTTGAAAAAATCTTCGAGCCGGCTAAGCGCTGCGTGAAATCCTGAATATGTGGAATCGGATAACGGTCGGGTACAGTCTGAGCGTTTAAGCTGCGGTAGTCCCCACATGGTCTCCAATCGCCATTTTTCCTTGGTACCATGTGAAGCGCTGAGGACCACTCACTGTCGCTGGGTTCAATGACCCCTAATTTTATCATTTCATCGAACTCGCGTTTTGCGGTAACGAGCTTATCGGGTGCCAATCGTCGTGGGCGCGCGAACACCGGGTGTCCTTTGGTGACTATTTTGTGCGTTATACCGTGTTGAACGGTCTCACCCTTTGTCGTAGGGCGAGTCAGTTCCGGGAACTGACCGAGAAGTTTAGTATACTCATTCTGAACAGTGTCTACTCTGTTCAACGACAGTGGTCTGTCTGATCGATGACAGTGAAGCGGCAATAGCTAGACCTGTTCTCATGTCCCGAAGACATCGACTTCTCAAATCTACTAGTAAATTATAATGAATCAAAAAGGCAGCCCCTATCATGGGTTGCTTCACATCCGCTACTATAAATGTCCACGGATATTCGCGCTTTAAGCCGACATCGACGACGCGTTTACAGTTGCCGTATGTATTTATAGTAGTGTTATTCCTTGCCACCAGGGGGAGGCAGTCTGCGTCCGAAATCCTGTTAGCGCAAGATTTCGGCAAAACGCTGACAGCTGCACCTGTGTCAATCAAGTACTTACATTTATGTCTTTTGTCTGCGACATACAATAACTTAGAGTGAAATAACTTGGGAAAAGTAGCTTCCGCGGAGTCATGTCGCGTCTCAGTTATACCGCCAGATGCAAGAGTCGCAACCTTGCTCTGGCTTAGCAGTTTAAAGAAAATGCGCAGGGGCTCCTGCACGTGCGTGCCTTGTCACCGAAAGTCTGGTGAAAATAGCAGACAGGTGCATTAGCCGTATCTATTACTTTAGCGGCATTATTTTGCTGTACATCGGCGGCGAAACGAAAGGGCGAGCGTTTTGCTTTGCATTATTATAATCACCAAGTTTGTTAGGAACAAACTTTGTGGCCTGTACATTGGGAATAAATGTAGGCCTAGGAGTATAGTGGTTATTTACACGTCCACGTCCTTAATTTCTCTTCTTCTCGGCTGAAGTCGCGGTTTCTAACTTTTTGAGTCTCTTTGAAGTCCTCAAGCAAACCAACTAACTTAGTGATTTCGTCAACTTTTATCTCCGCAACCCCCAGCTTACTCTCTTCTACATCTGCTTCGGAGGCAAGTGCCCTGTCGGCCAACATGGCCAAACTTTCTAGTGTGGCACTGTCTGGTTGTGTTGCCAAATGGGCGAGGATTGAAGCAGGCATCTGCCGAATGAATGCTTGGCGTATGACCGCCTTTCCAACAACTGCTTTCGTTCCAAAACCTGCTGTCTTCTGTAGACGCCTTAGGAAGCGTGAGGGAATGTCTGAGCCCATCCTTTCTCCTGCAATCACCTTATTGATTCGTTCGGGTGTTGTCAAACCACGTCGCTCGATCAAAATGGTTTTCAAGCATTCATATTTATGCGATCTGAAAGGCTGAAGTAGAACGTCCCTCACGTCTGATGCGTCCTCGCCCGAGAGTGCTGCGCAGGTTAAACTATATCGCTCGTCATCGTCGTGGATCTGATGAAGATCGAACTGAGTTTCAATCTGGTTAAACCAAAGTTCAACGTCCGTAGCATAAAACGTAGCTATTTTAAACTTAGGCCAGTTCGTTGAACGTCTCGGAGGCTGTCTTCTTCGTGGTGAAGGACTCGAATCGCTCGAATCGATAGACGAATCGCTCCTAGAGTGATGTCTCGTGCGTCTATTTTGAGCAATTCGAGCAAAATCTTCTTTCAGTCGTTGATACTCGTTGTCTGCCTCGAGGAAGCGATTTTCGTTTTCCTCGCTGTCCTGATAATAGTTATCTTTGTGTCGAGCACCCTCACCTTCTAGAGGCGTAGACATGAATCCTTCACTATCTTGTTGTGGCGACATTATGAAATGTTTGTAAAATTAGTTAACTAGTAAAGCGTTTGAGATAGCGGGCCTATTGGCTTTATGCCTATCTCAAACGTGTTTAAAATGGTATGTCATATTAACACATACCAACTATTTGTGACGTGCCGTGCGCGGGTTAGTTGTACGTTGCCGTCTAGACCAGATGAAAAAATGTCTGTATATGTTGAATCTTAGAAATGTAGGCTGTATAAATTGTCCATGCTATGTCGCATGTTGCGAGAAACAAGGGTTGCTGAGATATTTGAATATTCGTCACTGAGATTGCACATAATTTATTTGCACTTATTCACACACATATATAATTATTTAGTGAAAACTGTAGGTCTAAATTGTACATAAAATGCCAGATATAATTACTACATGCTATGCTAAGCTATGATAATAGTATATAGTAAATCGACCTGGGTGAAATTTTTTTTTTACACAAGTCGAAAAATATTGAAAATGTTTCGCAATAGAGCAACTGTCAAGTCGAATAGTTCTTTAATTATATAAGTTTTTATTCTACAGAAATCGACTATCGTGAGAAAATTTCGTTCTCAAACTGATAGGCTAAATGTGACTGCGATAAAAAGCAGCTACATTTATTTTAGAAAAATATTTTAAAACGTGACTGACAGTAGTCTATGCGGATTGATGATATAGTATATCATTTCGCTGAAAAATGATTTCTGCGGTGAACATTCCACTTTTTTTTTTATATATGGTACGTTCATCACCAAGTCATTCTTAACCCGTTTGTGACGAGGCCCGGAGATCTCCGTGATTTAGGGTGACCATTCAGATACGAGCCCCGGAGATCTCCGGGTTTGATTGTATGAGATAACTATGACGTCATAAAATAATGTCGTTTCAGAAATAGAGCAGTAGCATAATAATCTTGTGTTCAAGGGGTTAATAACGTCCGAATCAATCGCTCACTTCGTTTTGTTGACTGACGTATAAATCGGCTGTCGTCGTAGCGGTTGCGTTTATTTGTCTGTGGCGGGTGTGTGTATGGTGTATGATAGGTTACTGCTAACATGTGCGGCAGGCAGCTCGTTGCTGTGTGTCTGTGCCAGCGTGCATGTATCGGTGTGTACATATAAAACTGAACAGCAGCCGCGTCTCGCCTCACATTAGCATATTCATGATCTACTCCGTGCCCAAATAAGGCGCTAAAAGTAGGCTAGAGCAACCCCAAGCACCAGGGGGCGTTTCGACGTGAAAAAATTATACTATGACTTTATCAAAATCTCGCACAACTTGTGCTATAATTTCCCTTCCGAAACTGCTTATTTACATTTCTTCTTTTTCAACAGTTTGAAAAAGAAAATTTATAAGTATTAAAAAAAAAAATTATTTGAGACTAGACCGTGTATAATTTGACCACGTGAATAGTCTGCTCCACCAAATCAAAATGGCGGCCTAATTTATGCTAATGTGATGAGGCGACACAGGTCCACTGTCCAAGTGCATGCCGGTTATGGCGGGACACGTGTTTGCCCACGGCGGGCGATTAGCTAAACAAGGGGAACCAGCATCCAATATGGCGCTCACTTACCAAATACATTTGTAACAATCAGCATCCTCTGAAATAACATATTGTAATAATAATAAAATATTGACCTACGGTCCTGGAAATATATTTAACAGACCAAGTAGGATCATTTGGTGACATTCATTTATGCCAACAATTTATATTGGCCCTAATCCTTATAAAGGTTATCTGAGTCGAAGCGATATTTTATCATTTTTTGTCGATTTTTACTGAAAAATCTAAAAATGATGAGGCTTTGTCTATGGACTTTAAAATCGGGTCACCCAATTATGGCGAGTTTTCGAAAACACCCGCTTCCTACTCGCCTACAGTGGCATTAATAGGATGAAAGCATTTTAAAAACTCCTACTATTAAAATGATATAGACTAAGTCTATGAGAAAAAATTTCAGGTTCTTCTAGAAAAATCGACATGGTCGCCATCTTGAAAAAGCGCCAAACACGTGGAATTTCGTCAAAAATAGGAAAATTACGCCGTTTTCGATGTATAAAAACGTACTTCTCCTCTGATAACTCTTTCTTTCTAGTTTAAACTGGCATATTAATATGACCTACAGCTTTCACGTACCTTGGTGAAAAAATGCTCATGATTTTTTTCAAAAAATCCCTTCATATTTAAATAAAACTATCCTTGAAAACAGCGGTTTTCAACTTGATTCTTGGTGAAAACACTGTTGCGTTCTCTATCAGTCATCAGGGTCACCAGTATGGGAATGTTGGGGTTTCCAGTATGGGAGTGTAAAGGTGAACGGGAGAAACCACCTAACACTCTCCTTCATGTCGTGAACTTCATCTCCCCGTCGGATCAAAGGTTCTGATTAACTCACAAAACTCCTCTTCTGCTTATATTTATTTGTCTAGACATTGGATAATAGCAATGTACAACCCCGCGCACGACACGTCTAACTAAACTCCGAGCGGGCGATTCGCGGCACGTCCGCAGTCGCTGAGAGTTCTATTGTAAGTGCGGGAAAAGTACCACGGCCGCATGGGATTCGGCCCCATGCACACGGCACCAAAGTACCAAAACGAGGCAGTCATCCACGGACTCACCGCGTCCAGGAGGGTGGGGACGACTGCCACAGTAAACAAGCGAAATAGGGATCCTACAGTCTAATCATGCTAATGTTAGTCAGAAACCACGATAGACCGGCTTCAGATGAAGCAAGGTGCCACCCGGAATGGACATTAAGGTTTTTTTGAATCTTTATAATGTGTGCGAACATAAAAGATCAGGTAAACGTGCATCTCCGGCTGCGTTTGCCTAATATAGGCTAATATATTCAAAATGACCACCAAATTATCAAATTTGTGAAAGAATGATATATTGGCCCTAAACATTCATTGATATATGACTGAAGCCATAATGTACACTTGTCAAACTTGCATCAACATGTTTTTATTATAACAGACCAAAACAAACAAAATGGCTGCTGAAATACGGACAAAATGGCGGCCAATATCGCTAAAATTGGAGGGGGAAATGTGTACTGGCTATATTATGGCTGGCGGTAAGGTGTTACCCAGAAGGGGAATTTAGGTCACTATTATTTTCCCATAGCTGGACTACTCAGGGGCCAGAATCAACCTGTTCATCAGGTGACTGCCGCTGCTTTACGGAAATATGGCTAAAAATGTACATCACCTATTTGCGATTTTGATAAATCGAGCGTATTACACATTTTTGCACACTGAGTAGTCAAATTTTAATCTATATCAATATATTTAATATCAATAGAAAGCTACTGACGCAGGCGCTCACATGGATTTAAATTATGTTGTGTCCGATCATAGACAAATACACAAGAGAGCTTTAAGTTGGTATTTTACCCTTAATTTTACCTATTTTTCATACTTTTCCTGCAAATATTAAAAATACTTTCCCCTAAACTGATTTTTGTAAGGTATGAATGTTTGGTTTTGATTGAAATATGTTCTATGACTATTGTTTACTTTACATAAACCCATTTAGGATAAAAAATAATGAGTTATGTGAACATACACACTTTTTTGGTTAGACGTTAAAATCAGCACGCTTTTTTAGGCTCTGGAAAATCGACTGTATCTAACATTTTTTCACAATGAGTAGTAAAATTTTGAGCTATATACATTATATTTGATATTTCTTGTCTGATTATTGACAAAAGAAAAAGATAGCTTTAAATTGGTATTTTAATCCTTAAATTCACCTATTTTTTAAAAAAATGGTCAACATATTTTTCTCTCAGCTCTTTTTGTATGGTATAATTGTTTAGCTTTGATTCAAGCATGTTCTAGAACTATTGTTTACTTAAAATAAACCCATTTAAAATAAAAAAATATGAGTTATGTGAAAATATCGCATATTGGTTGGACGTAAAATTTTCACACTTATCTCTCGGCTCGGGAAAATTGACAGTGTTTCACATTTTCGCCCAATGAGTAGCCTGCCCAAATTTAAAAAATGTATTAAAATCTTTGATATCAATGGAAATTCAAGGGCTTTAACGTGGATATAAAATATTTTATTCATGTTAAATACGAAATGTACAACAAAGCATTCTCTTTAAAACCGACTCTAAAAGTTATCTCAGCAACTACAAAAGTGATCTTGGCCACTGAAAAAGTGATCACGGCGATTTTAAAAGTTATCTCAGCCACTACAAGAGTGATCTTGGCCACTGAAGAAGTGATCGCAGCAACTTTAAAAGTGATCTCAGCCACTACAAAAGTGATCTTGGCCACTGAAGATGTGATCACAGCCTCTTTAAAAGTTATCTCAGCCACTACACAAGTGATATTGGCTAATGAAGAAGTGATCACATCCACTTTAAATGTTATCTCAGCCATTAAAAAGGTGATCTTGGCCACAAACAAACTGGTGTCAGCCACTGAAAAAAATATCTAAGCCACTACAATGTTATATTGGTCACTGAAGAAGTGATCACAGCCTCTTTGAAAGTTATCTCAGCCGCTACAAACGTGATCTTGGTCACTAACAATCTTATGTCAGCCCCTAAAATTGTGATCTCAGACACTGCAAGAGTGATCTTGATCACCAAAGAAGCCATCACAGTCATTTTAAAAGTCATCTCAGCCACCACAAAGGTGATCTTTGCCACAAACAAACTGATTTTAGCCACTGAAGAACTGATCACAGCCACTTTAAAAGTTATCTCAGCGGCTACTAAAGTGATCTTGGCCACTAACAAAATTATATCAGCAACTAAAAAAGTGATCTCGGTCACCACAAGAGTGATCTTGATCACTAAAGAAGGGGCTGAGATAATTTTTAAAACGGTTGTAATCACTTCTTTAGTGATCATCACTTTTTAGTGGTTTGGATAATTTTTAAAGTGGATGTGACCACTTCTTCAATGACCAAGATCACTTTGTAGAGGCTTGGATAACTTTTTCAGTGGCTGACACCAGTGGCCAAGAAAACTTTTGTAGTGGCTGAAATATTTTTTAAAGTGGCTGTGATCACTTCTTCACAGTTAAATGATCAATTTCACTATTGTAGTGGCTGAAATAACTTTTAAAATTAGCGAGAAGTTCTGTTGGTATTCGCTAAAAAACGTTGTAAATTGTTCAAATGGAGGGATAAAATACAAAATTAGCAGAGATATATGTCAATTTTCCCGAGCCGGAAGAAAAGTGCGCAAATTTTAGGTCCAAGCAAAAAAGTGTGTAAAATTTAAAAAAAAGTTCATTAGTTTTTATTCCACATAGGATTATTT
This sequence comes from Flabesymbios commensalis, assembly GCA_964017125.1. Lineage (NCBI taxonomy): Eukaryota > Metazoa > Annelida > Polychaeta > Terebellida > Flabelligeridae > Flabesymbios > Flabesymbios commensalis. The sequence continues at coordinate 58,259,323 of OZ024908.1, forward strand.
TAAGTCAACAACAGTTCTAGAACAGTTTGAATTAAAACTGAACATTTATTACCAACACAAATCTACTAAGAGAAAAGTATTTTGACCACTTACTGAAAAAGTAAAAATGGTAAAATGAATACCAACTTAAAGCACTCTTTTGCATTTATCAATAAACGGACACAACATATTTTACATCCATGTAAAAGCCCGCGGTCAGTAGATTTCTATTGATATTAAATATATTGATATAACTCAAAATGTGACTACTCAGTGGGCAATAATGTGAGATATGGTCAATTTTTCAGAGCCTGAAGAAAAGCGAGCAAATTTTATGTCTAAACAAAACACTAATATGCTTACATAACTCATTATTTTTATTCTAAATTTGTTTACTTCAAGTGAACAATAGTTCTAGAATATGTTTGAATCAACACTAAACATTTACACTATACAGAATTTAGCTGAGAGAAAAGTATTTTGCCTATTTACTAAAAATGTATTAAAAATAGAGACACAACATATTTTACATTCATGTGAAGGCCGGTGCCAGTAGCTTTCCATTGATATCAAATAGTTTGAGATAGCTTAGAATTTGACTATTCATTGGGCAAAAATGTAAGCCACAGTCAATTTTCCCAAGCCTGAAGGAAAGCGCGCCAATTTGTACGTCTAACCCAAAACGCGTGTAATATGTTCATATAAATCATTATTTTTATAACAAATGGGTTTATTTAATGTAAGCAATAGTTCTAGAACATGTTTGAATCAAAACTTTATACCTTACAAAAATCAACTGAGAGAGAAGTAGTTTGACTATGCACTAAAAAAGCTTGAAAAATAGGTAAAATTAAGGGCTAAAATACCAACTTAAAGCTCTCTTGTGCTTTCGTGAATGATCGGGCACAAAATATTTTAAATCCATGTGAACGCCTGTGTCAGTAGCTTTCTATTGATATTACATATATTGACATAGCTCACTATTTGACTACTCGGTGGGCGAAAATGTGTAATACGCTAGATTTCTCAAAATCGCACATATGTAAAATTGAAATGAAATGAATCGGGCTTTAGGCCACCTTTGTGCACATATAGGCTAAACTGGGCCAGGACAACCTCCTGAGGATGGTGAGATGATTGAGATGGCACTGTCCTCCAGACACAGGATTCGAAATTCGAGCCCTGGCGGTCTGAGACCGAGCACCCTACCTCTCGGTCACGGACGTTCCCCACAATACTGACTTTCACACGTGGATGGGGAAGAAACATTTTGTTTCTTTCAAACCGCCGAGACCGGGAACCGAACCCCGAACTCTGGCGTGAAAAGCAGCGGTGCTAACCACTACCCTAGGGCCCCCGCCCCGCACATAGGTAATCATGGTAATTTACATTTTTGGCCCTATTTCAGTAAAACAGCGGCAGTTACCTGATCAACAGGTTGATTCTGGCCTCTGAATAATCCAGCTATGTGAAAATAATAACGACCTAAATTCCTCTTCCGGATGACACCTTACAGACAGCAATAATATAGCCAGTACACATTTTCCCCTCCAATTTCAGCCATTTTGGCCGCCATTTTGTCCGTATTTCAGCAGCCATTTTTTTTTTTTTTTTTGGTCTGTTATAATAAAAACATGTTGAGGCAAGTTTGACAAGGGTATAGTATGGCTTCAGTCATATATTATTGAATGTTTAGGGCCAATATATAATTTTTTCACAAATTTGATATTTTGGCAGCCATTTTGAATATATTAGCCTATTTTAGCCAAACGCAGCCGGAGATGCACGTTTACCTGAATTTTTATGTTCGCACACGTCATTAAGATTAAAAAAAAAACTTATGTCATTATTGTCCATTTCAGGTGGTACCTCGTTCCATCTGAAGCCGGTCTACGAAAAACTCTTGTCAACCAAAGCGCACCAGAGCCTCCTCCAGAGTACTAATGGCAACGAAAACCACCAGGGCCTCCTAGATATACTAATATCAACCAACATTCACCAGAGATTCCTAAAAACTAACGTCAACCAACACCTACCAGAGCCTCCTAGATACTAATGTCAACCAAAACACACCAGAGCCTGCAAAACCCACCAGAGCCTCTTAGATACTATGTCAGTCCGAAAACACCTGAGTTTTCTAGATACAAATGTCAGACAGAATAGGAGCTTTGAACCTATATTCGAATGTGAGACATAACCAACCAGAGCTTCCTAGATACTTATCTCAGTCAGAAACAACGCCGCCTCATAGGCACTAATTTATGGCAATCCTAACCCACCAGAGCCTACTAGATACTAATGTCAGAGAGAATACCCCCCCCCCCCTATAGTTTCCTGGATGGTAATGTCAGTCATAAACTTTTTAAACTTTAAAAAAAACTTTTTTTTAACTTTTTAATATTGTCCTATGGCCAATACGATAAACTGAGAAAAAAATGTAGCTTTCTGTCTCACTAATGTAATTAAGACTAAAAACGTAAGTCTATAAATGTAAAATGCAATTAAAAAATATGTTTTTAATTAAATTAGAATGAGAGAGTATTCGCCTATGTAGACATTTTTAGAACAATGAAAAAACATTTGTGAGATAAAACAAAAACGTTGCTGAGTTTACTGAATTCTGCTTTCTGTCCCCCTTTTTGTAATTGAAACTGAAATTTAACTCCGTCAATGTGAAATGCAGTTGAAAAAAAGCTGCTTTTGATTGAATTAGAGTGAGAGAGTATTTTAGAAGTTGTTTACATAGATAAAACTACAAATAAAACTTAGTTAAATTTCTAAATCAAATTTACCCTCACTTTATTGGCATGTATGTATTGTACAATGGCCTCCGAAATACATTTTCTAATTAGGCTTGTTATGATCCCATTTTTTTTATTTTTTTAATGATAAACCGATTTTTTTCAGAAAATGGGGCTCAAGTGCTTAGAGATCACGTAGATGCGACTTTCACGTGCAATTATCGTGCTTTGTTAACTCAGAAACGATAATGTCAACTCAGCAACTATATAATTTCACAATAAAATCACTGTTCTGTCTTAGCAATTTTTATTTCAAAAAGTGTTATAACTACTAACATATCACTAAACTATCATACAAAGCATTTTATGATCTTTAAAATTTGGAAATGATCAAATATATATATATAATTCGTTGCTGAGTTGACATTTTATTTTTACGGTCCTTCACAAGAACACATTTGTTTTATTAATCTGTTTGAGATTAAGCTCTGATATTTTAAATGTGTATCACATAGACCCTACCCTCAATATCTGACCCTAGTATATATAATTTGAGGCGACATGTTTTTTTTTCAAAAATACAGATTGAAAGACCCCTTAAATTGTAGATTCACCCACTAATATCAAGCAGATCCCACTATAATATAGATAATGTCAGACAAAAGCTTTTCGAGTTTGCGAGGACGCCACCATAAGCTCCTTGATAATGTTGATACTAAAGTCTGACATGAGCCGCAGTAGAGCCTCATATGTAGTCTACTAATGTCAAACAGAAGCTGTACGAGTGCGAAATTGTTTTCGTCCACGCTCGATACTATTATGATGATTATGCTGAGTGGAGATCAGCGAGCGTACTTAGATCTAACAACGGTTTCATATATGGTGGATGTTCGGACCCTCTTTTGTCTTGTCTCACCGCGATGGACGCAAGTGGCCTGATAACTGCATGGGCCCGTATTTTCGTACAAGTTGCAATATATCGTAGTCTTCGGATTGGTGGAGATGGTCATCTAATGTCTATGGAATATGTAATAAAACATATCACTCTAAGACAACATAAAAGGCCGAAGAGCAAATGTCTGCAATTTCATCGGCTTTTCTGGCGCGGCGCGGCAAGCATCTTTGTAAGTGCATGCATGTCATTATACTATCGGATTATGGCGGCCGTGTAAAAATCCTGAGTGCACCACTGAGACATTTCAGGTGATGATGCATAATTACAATATTCACTGCAGGCTTTGCAAAAAATACTTTATTATAATTTTTATATCAAATTATCTTTGTGGTAATTTGAATAAATGTGTGTTGTAAAGTTTCAAATTGAATAATACAAATTAGAATTTTGATGTCCCACTGGGCCCAAGTACATTAAGCTGCCTAATTGAATAAAGCAAATTTTCACAAAATGAAGTTGTGTCTTGAAGTTGTTTAATATGAGACCTCTTCCCGCTCACTCGTACATATTCAGTATTGCGGAAAACCTCCGTGACCGAGAGATAACGTGCATTAGACCGACAGGGCCCAAATTTCGAATCCTGTTCCTGGAGGGCAGTATCATCTCATTCATCTCACCATCCTCAAGAGGTTACCCTGGCCCAGTCTAGCCTATCTGGGCATAGACTCACACAGAGGCGGCCCATTGATTAATCAATTCAATTTGAGACCAAATATTTGCAAATCTTAATGTTTAAAAATGCATTTCCAGCCCAATAACTACGATTTAAAGGCTAATAAAACGGATTAAAAACGAGTGTAGTCGCGCTGAGCGGTTTCAGGGTTGACTAACAAGTTATTATTTTCGGGTTACGGAATTTGGTCTAGATAATTTGTAGTCATAGATAATATCGTTGGCCTCCTAGTGAAACATCCTATGCTCATTTTAAACTTTTGAAACATGATAAAAAACGTACCGGTATGCGATATGTGTTCATGTGAACGTGACACTTGATTATGGGATGCTTAGCTACAATTAATGTATCTGATCAAAGTTCGCCCCAAATTATTCTCTAATAAAGACGCCAAACAACGGGGAAAATCTAAGATGGCCGCCATTTGTACAAGGTGAAACAATAAATAAATACTATTTTCTAAATAATAAAAGCAGATTCATGGTTTTGGGATCTACCATACTTTAGTCATTGCATTGTGAGTAAAATCCAAAATGACCGCTATTTGTGCAAGGTCAAACAATAAATTTATATTTTAGCATAATATATTAAACTGATTTATAAGTTTGACGTCTACCATACGGTTTTCAGGTATACCTGACATGGTGTGGTGAGAAACTAGTTAAGACATTGAGTACGAGTAAAATCCAACATTTCCGACATTGTGCAAGGTAAAACAATAGGCCTACAATGATATAATTTTCGATTGAATAGAAGCAGATTCATTATTTTAGTGTCTACCATAGGATATACGCCCGACCTTGTGGCTTTATCCAGAAAACATTTTGTACACTTTAAATTTCTGAAACCAAGATAGCGGTCATAAGACAAACAAGCTGGACAACAAGGGGTCGTGAGTCATGACAAGAGGGAGGAATGTCTGAAACGTTTGCTGACCTATACATTGCTTATTTTCCCAATGATTGGTGTTTACCATAGGGGTTTCAGATAGATGGCCTGACATGGTGGTGTCTTTTAAAACAAAGTTAGAGATGGCCATACGCCAAGCTAAATAGCCATCGCAGAAACATGACCGTGCTAATTATATGCATAGCCTTTGACGGAATTAGGTTTGTCCTAAGTCGATGATTTTGCTGGACCATGGATATGGTGTCGGCAGGAAGCATCTGCTAGGTAACGATTGGCACGATATTGTTTCAATGATGGGCAAGTGTCGCAGACGGTGGGACAGCATTGAAATGGCATGTGGCTAACCGTATGTGATTATTTACAATGTATAACTCTATGTATGCAGCCTCTATTACGGAATGATGGGCCCCCATTGCTTGCCATTATAATTATGATGCATGAATAACCACTGGGTTTGTTTCAACGTCGCGTGTTATGCGGGATCTCGATCCAGATGGAGACAGCTGTCGTAACCCAGGCGTCGTTTCCTAGCAGACACACTACGTTGAATCTATGTTGGCTTAACGTTGGTCCAGCGTCGTAGACGATGAACCCACGTTAAACCAACGTTGATTCAACGTCGTTTGGCTGCTGAGGTTGTGACTCGCTTAGTTATCAGTAGCAGATCCAGAAATTGGCGGACGGGGGGGGGGCGCATATTTTTTACTATAATTTATACACGCCACAGCCCGCATCTTATGTTCTTTAGAGGGGTCTGGACAATTTTGAAATCTACGGCTGCAAATGGTGCATTGTACAGCATATTTCGTCCCAAATAATGTTCGTTTTTTTTAGTTTAGGGACAGGGTGGGGGGGGGGGGAGTAATAGACTGGTGTTGGTAGGTGACGTCAATCCAATCTCAGGGTATCCCCTGCCTCTGTGAGAGGCGGCTTAAGCCAGCTAATTGGCCACCCACCCTACATCCCTCCCGGGCGGGGGGTCTGGTGCAATGGTTAAAGCTACCAGCATGGAAAAATCGACAATAGCGGGTTCGAACCCTACTCTGGCATTCTAGTTTCAGAGAAAAAAACAAAATGTTCACTCCCCGCGCACTCGTTAATATTCAGTATTTACGTGGGAAACTTAGTGACAGAGCGATAGTGTGCTCGGCCTCAGACCGCCATCGCTCGAATTTCGAATTATGTGTCTGAAGGGCAATGTCATCTTATTCATTTCATCATCTTCAGAAGGTTCTCCTGGCCCAGCTTAGCCTAAATGTGCACAAAAGTGGCCTAAACCCCATTCATTTAATTTTATTTACCCCCCTCCCCACCACAACATCCTCGTAAACGAATACAATGGCAACCACAGCAACATGAACAAGATAGGATTTGTCCTACATTATATGTGTTATTTATATAGCCGCATTTTCATTGGATATCCTAATAGTGGAACCCTATTTAGACTAGCTATATCAGGGTGATTCCTTGAAACAATAGTACACATACCCTGTTTATTTACTATACGTTGTCATGTGAACAACATCTGCGCTCGTACTCAGAGCCGCCTCTCCCATAGTCCGGACGGTGAAATGGCCGGGTGTTCTATAAATTCCATTATGTCTACATCCGCTGCGTGAGACTGTCCCGAAGCCGGTATTAATCAGTCAGCTGACTAAAAAAGTCCAGCTTCACAATGATTCTGAAGTGTGGACGGAAGGTGCGCTGAACAATGTGACCATACCCTGTATATTTGAAACTTACAGGAACTAATACTGTGCCAACACAAACGAGCCTGCAGTACATAGTACATAATTAAGAGAGGGTCTTGAATTATTACCGCATGGAATTTGTAAAGATCACGAAGTGCATAATTGAAGAAGTGGCCTAAATCATCACCGAGGTTGATAAAGATCATTACATCACTGAATGAGGCTATACATGCTACACGATCGTTAACTAACCCTCCCGAAGAGTAATGCCAACAGACTGTCCTGAACACAATAGTTAATAAGCACCACTTAACAATAATGAGCTCTGGTCCAGTTCCGGCTGTCCCCAGTAACCACGAAACAAGTTGTATAAATGGTATACAAATGTTTTGTGTTTACTGGGGCAGAATGCCCTTTAGTTAGAAAATTAGTTAGGCCTGATATTCAGAAGTTCGGTTAGTCAGAAAAATAACCCCTTTCTTATTTAGTGACAACGATGTACGTACGACCAATTATGTATTTTTACTAACTGCTGACGTTGCTGACAAATTTCCAGCTTTAAATAAATGAAAAAAACATTATATCTTTAATTTTACTTAAAAAAACTGTTATAATTCAAACTCAATGATTTATTTGGGACGAAAATATGTGAATTTGATCAATCTCTAAATGCTCAAAAGCATCCAGGTTTGTTAGAACACTTCCTTAGAATAAAGCAATGACGAAATATCCAGCTTCAAATTAATGAAAAACTTTGATTTTACTTACACAAGACATGGTATAATTTATAATGAATGATTTATTTGAGATGGAATTATGTGAATTTGATAAATCAAAATTGATATAGGCCTACACCAACATTTCTGAAAAGTTTGTGTAAACTTTTTTTTCAATACTGGATTATCTGCTCCTCTTGTGCGGAAATTTTACATTTTTAAAAGCCAATGAACTTAATATTATTTTTTGACTAGATATGGAAAATGCCCAAACTTTACGTTTTTATATTTGTATTGGCGATGTATCAAATAGTGAGTGCAAGTGATGCGAGGTGAAGAGAATGTCATATTAGAATTATGAACAGTGACGTTTTTAGTTTTTTTTTTCAAATTGTGTTTAGTTAGATTGAGGTCATGACCTCTAGCCATATAGATTTTTTTTCATAGATTTTCATTTGATTTTGAGACCCGAATTCATATTAATGGATTAAAAGATGAGCATTTTCCATTTTAAAGTGAAGTTTATTCACTAACCGGCCATCTGAGTAACGGACCTTCTGACTATCAGGCCTTCTGGCTAAAATGGTGACACCCCATGGTCATCTTATCTGATTCCGCTTGCTATAAATAATTAAGCTGAACAAATTCTCAATAATTGTTGGTTGTCTATCGATCAGCTCTGTAGCTGGAGGCTGCACACTACGTCTAACGGAACTAATAATATAATATACTTTAATATAACTTGATCTAGATATTTTTAAATATTCGTACAACAGGAACAATGGACATGGATGACATTAGCAGGGGGTGTCATAGAACCAGAGGATTACAGGTGATTTGAGGGTACATAATAGACCTGGGCGACTGTAGACCTAGGACATTAGTCTGACGTAAAATGGCATTGTCGAGAGTTTTCAGCGGCCCTACTAGTAAGAAATGCAAGGGATACAATAGCCTCTCAAAATTACTGACACTGGTACCAACAAGTACGATAGGTGATGCAAGGCAGCACATGGTAATAGTCGCGGCCAAAATATTTTTAAGTGCTGAAGGATTTTTTTAAGAGGCGATATTGTTTATTGAAGAAATATCTCAAGTTAAATTAAAGTTATATTGTCGAGTTCTGAGCAGTTTTTAATATGAAAGGAAAAAATGATGATAGGCTTGGTCTTGTGATGTGTTGGAAGAAAAATGGTTAAATTGATTGTACAGCGCAAAAAAACCCTTGAGACAAATACAAAAAAGGTGTTAAATAAAATAGCTTGGAATGTGCACGAGTGCCCTCATATAATTTTGGGAACGAACATGAAAGGGTGGGAGTCAAAATAATGGTCATAATTCGGGCTATCTGTCGGTAATTGTGCTAATATTCATCCATTCCAAGTCTGTGTAATTATGATATGACTTGGAGAGCAGATGATGGGATGGGATGGATGCTAGATATTTACATATTTTTTTGACCGAAAAACATATGTTCTTACTACCCTCAAATCACCTGTAATCCTCTGGTTCTATGACACCCCTGCTAATGTCATCCATGTCCATTGTTCTAGTTGTACGAATATTTAAAAATATCTAGAACAAGTTATATTATAGACGGGAGTGAAATAAAAATAATGTTTGAAAAGAATGTTATTGTGTACATTGTATAGGCTGGCTAGAATGAATGGAAATATTGTCAGTATAGGAATAATAACAGATTTGATATGGTAACAAGATTTATTCAATATAAAATAGTGAAATAAAATGTAAGGTACATATCAAAATATTTTATTCCACCAAGTACCTACTTGGAGGTTTAAAACAAAATGCATTTATACAAATGACAAAAGAAATCAAATCTGCTCTGCAAAGCTGAAAGGCAGTATCTGCTTACTTGTAAAGTAATCAGATATTGCCTTTTGGCTTTGCATGGCGGAAATGTAATCTTTACGCAAGGGTGAGAACTAATACTGAAAGCAACAAAAGTGAAAATATGGCTAATTATTTGCATTAGTCCAAGTAATTAACTGACGATATTGTATATGACTGCCAGATGGTGGCAACATTATGTAACTAGAAACAGAAAAAACAAGTTGAAAATATGATGAGTTAGATATTAATCTATAACAAAAAAAAACATACTAACTATTTAACTAAATGACATATTGGATGACTGGCAAATGCTTGATGCCAACAAAAAATTATAAAACTTAAAGTAAGTAAAGAACTAAAAAATGGCAAGTTAGATCAAACTACAATAGCAAAAAATGGACATAATATGAGTGGAATGGAAAGGTTACATGTTACATATGAATTTGGATAAAACATGGTGTCAATACTGGATAAGGTTAGAAATGGTAGATATAAAAATATCAGAAATATATATGTTATATTAATAGCCACCTCTTGTTATGAAAAAAAACATTTTTAACAGAATGTACATAATATTGTAACAAAAGTGGATAATATGCTGTGAACTTATGAGTGGCTGTCTGATCACAGAGACCGAGATGACAAGAATGAAAAAAATAAAAAAATAGTGTGTTAGGATATGACTAGCTGTTTCGCTATGTATTAAAACAGAAGGCAACTATGAGAAAAACAGTACAGCCTATATGACAGACTAGTTTTTTTATACAAGTAAACGAACATATTAAATTGTTGCAGCTATGAAGAAACAAGATTTTAAAGTTTAAAATAAATAATAGGTTGTTAAGAAGGCATGATTTATAATGGTGCTTAAATGGTCAACGTTATACACTATCTAAATAGATAGGTCAATTATTTACGAATTATAAAAACAAGTCTGCATATGAACAAAAATGGTAGCAAATATAAAAAATAGGCCTATAATAGCGTACCAAAAAATAGTATACAAAAAGTAATGATCAATACTGTTTTTGGACGGGCTGATACTTTCATTGTATGGAGAGATGGATGTTTTAAAATGAAGTGCAGATGAATACTAGAAACAAACTATGAGTATATATACAATGTGTTAAATGAAATTGAATAAAAATTTCTAGATTTGATATATACGAGTTGACTTCCATTGGGCGAGCCAATTCCGTATAGTTTTTAATTTTGTATTTCTTCAGTAAATTACATTTCAAACCATTAACACAGACTAGTTGATAATTAGTGACACCAGTTTATTGCACTCTATTAGAATAAAACAATGGAAATTTGATAAGTAGGCTTAAATATATCGGCTAGTATATGCCTTCATCAGTGGCTTGACCTACCCATTGAGCCTGTGTCGAACTCACCCTGGGTTGGGGCCGGTCGCAGAAAAATTCCCATCATGTCCAATGTGGGATTCGAACCCACGACCTCACGACTTTGTGCCCGCAGAAAAAAAAAACCTTAAATGTATTCAATAATACAATGTGGCAACAGTTTATAATTATAAAAAATAAGATTTTGTTAATACAAAGTAGTCGAAACAATACAACTAATGTAGTAGGCATACCCAGTCCGGATATTTGACCTCATATGTCCTTAAAGGGACATGCCCAGGTCTAAAATCATAAAAAAATCGGTGATTTTTAATTATTGACAACCATGTCAAAAATAAGAAATACGAGAATTTCGTCTCTATATTTAGCCTAACTGGTGAATGCGCAGCACAAAATTTTTTTTAAAAAACTTTTGCAGTTATAGTCTATGGGGATGTTTACATCATATGGTCATATTATTAAGCTAAAATAAAATCACTTTTTTGGGGGGGATTTTAGACCTGGGCATGTCCCTTTAATGCAAAAAGGTAGTTTTTTTTTAATTTGGCATTACTGTACCATATGACACATTTATCATATGAGGTCAGCAGACATTAGCTTGCTCATAATCATACACATTTACAATAAACGGAAACGTTACATACTACGAACTTTTTTTTTTTAATATTGACTTTTAGCGCTCTAAGCGTGGGTCTACGTTTTTTTGAAAAAAAATCAAAACTTCAGATATGTTTCGTCCTGAGTATATTCAGTGACAAAAGGTGGCAAGAGTGGTATTAACGCTGGTTATAAGTATAAGAATGCTAACTTTGTTATATAAGGGTTAGACAAAATGTGAGAGTACACCATCCGGAATTTCGACCTCATAAGTTTTACATGCAACAATTTAAAAAAAAATATAATTTGACATAGTGGTACCAGATGACACATTAATCAAATGAGGTCAGCTGACGTTTGCTTTGTAACTTGTGAGAGTACTCCATCCACTCTTTTGATCTCCTTCACACAACAAGGTAGCATTATTCTAATTTGATTTAGTGTTATCAGATGACGATGTACCAAGTGAAGTCAACATACATTAGCATGATCATAATCATAGAAATGTACTGGAAACGGTAAAATTACATTATACGAACTGTGTTAGTTTTTTATTATCATTGACTTTCAACGCTCTATAGGTAGATTTATGTTTTGTGAAAAAAATGAAACTCTAATCATTTGCCATCCTATCTTCAATAAAAGAGAAATAGGATCAACAGTGATTTAAAAAAAATATAACAATATATATATATTTTTAATAACCTGGGGTTGAAAATGTATAGTTTTGAGGGTTCGATGGTACCCTGGAATATCCCTCATTTTAAAAACTTTGCTGCCACGATAAACTTATACAACCACCCTAATAATGCTCCAATGATATTTCCCTGTCATATAGGCTACACATATCAGACCTTTGCCACTTTTTGGGTCAAGCAAACTAAAAAAATAGAAGCTTTTTGAAAATTTGCTCCCAGAATAATAGTCGATATTTTAAATATGAATAATTTCTTGGGTGCTTTGCAAAAATGGATCATTATTTTGTTTAATTTAGGGATAAGGCTATTTGCCCATTTATAGACTACATATGTCATGCTATGGGTTAAGAAAAAGGCAGCTCAACCGGAGCTCACTATTATTCAGTGTTGGCGATAAAACGTGAGTAGGTCTACACTGGTCTATGTCATCGCTAACGTTTTAAAACTAAATGACGGGCAACTCTTGTCGTGTAGCCAGTCCGATGGGTATAATATCACTAATATTAAGGTCCGAGCTGGCTGGGGTGCGAGTTGACCCGGATCTCATACATTAACGTCTCAGGCTGTCACTGTCAGTGTAACTGTCGGGAATATGTGGTTTGTGAATGTAGGGCCTAGTCTAAAAATCTAAACTGAGACTAGCTACTATACTACTACTACTACAACTACTACTACTACTACTACTACTACTACTACTACTACTACTACTACTACTAATAATAATAATAATAATAATAATAATAATAATAATAATAGTAGTAGTACTACTAGTTACTAGTACTAGTACTACTCCTAGGCCTAGCCTAAAGGGATTTAATTAAATAAAATAAAATCAAAAATAGTTTATTCAAACAAAATACAAAAATATCAACTTATACAGTGATATTAAAACTAAGTAAAAGTAAGACACCTTTCATTATATTGGCACAAATTATTGTTTGAAGGAAAGTGAAATGAAGTCAATCACTTATACTAAGTTCACTTCCTATTTACCGTGTTTACTTTCAGTAATAATACATCTATGATGGACTCGAAATCGGTAAATAAATGTATGCTGAAGCTATTAAATTTCGTATTTATCTTGTAAATGTAATCAACATAATATGCGATTGAATCAAGTATTATTTATATATTTACCCAAGAAATAGGATTTACACATTTTTTTGAATACACAAATTTTCTAAATAGTTGTAATATTAGTTTTGAGATAATTCCATAGCTTAACCTCAGCTACACTCACTGTCAGAGATGTCATGGTACTGCGAACATATTTTTGATTAAATTTACCACTTTGTCTTGTATTGTATGAATTGGAATTGATTGTAAATAATGATTGTATTCCTATAGGCCATAAATTATTTTTCACCTTAAACATAACAATCAGCGTTTTATAAGCAATCAAATCAACAAACTTCAATATACCACACTTATAAAATAATGGACTGGTATTAGTGCGCATATCATTAATACCACAAATAGCTCTAATTACTTTTTTCTGGATTAAGATGATATAATTTAACTTAGTTTTGCAGGTGTTTCCCCATATTTCTGAACAATAATATATATATGGAAGAAATAATGAACAGTATAATGTATATAGCCTATCATAATTTAACACACGTTTAGTTCTGAAAATGATACCTGAGAATTTGATAAGTTTTGAAGTTACTAATTTTATATGTTCCTTCCAGTTAAGACCTTCATCTATGAACACTCAGAAACTTTGTACTACAAACTCTTGTTAGAATGAATTCATCAATTGAAACATTAAAGAGTTCATCCTTGTCAACTTTACCAAAAACTATATAATTTGTTTTTGAAATGTTCAGTGATAATTTATTTAAAGCAAACCAACTTTTTCTTTTAATTAATTCCATACTCATAACTTTACATATCTATTTTATACATTTTCCACCGAAAAATAAATTTGTATCATATGCAAATAAAATACATTTAAATAGTTTTGACACGTTACAAATGTCATTTATGTACAAACAACTGTGGCCCAAGTACTGATACTTGTGGCACCCCACAAACTGTTTGTAACATACCTGATGTTGCAATATCATCATTTACATATTGTTTTTCCCAGTCAAGTAACTCTTTACCCAATTATTTGGTATTTCTCTCACCACATACCTGTCCATCTTTTTCAATAAAATGTCATGATCAATTGTGTCAAAAGCTTGAATATGTCAATGAATCAATGAATACACCTATGGTTTTATTTTTCTTGTCTATTGATAGTGTTAATTATTCTACTAATTCTAATAAAGCAAGATTAGTTGACATATTTTGCCTAAAACCATACTGACTATTTGATAAAAAGTCATGCTTGGAAATAAATTTATCTAATCGGCTATAATAAATCTTTTCAAGTATTTTTAAAAACTGAAGAAGTAGTGAAACAGGCCTATAGTTATAATGGAATTATTCTAGCAATTTTCATATCATCAGGAAATATGCGTAAACTTAAAGATAACTTACAAATGTACACTAAAGGTTTTGAAATGGATTTGATGACACTTTTAATTATGTGTCAAATAAACACATGGAATCTGTAAAAGGTGCTTTCATGTAATCTATGCTTACGAAATTCTCAAGTAATTTATAATAAGATCTTACACAAATTAGTAGGGCGGATTATGGCCCAAATCAAGTGAAACCGTGACCGACTGGACAAAAGTATGAAACTTTGCACAGTTACTCTTTTGACACTACTGAACAATTTCAGAAGGGTAGCCCAAAAATCGTGATCAATTATCTTAGTGAAAATCATGGTTTACGTAACCATGACAACGCTAAAAACCTAAATCAGTAATACCTGTACTATCCGTGATTTCACGTCAGCTGATTAAATAAATATCCTGAAAACTTATATTTACGACAATATGCAATACCACCTTGAACATAGCGGCAGTAAAACACATGGTTAGTTCGAAATTCCCGGTTACCATAGCAACCAGGCATACATAAATATAAAAATTTAATTTACCTGTCTTTATTCCCCAAATCAACGGGTTATATCGTCACCCAACTTTACATTAACACTTCCGGACGTTCTTTAGAACATTATAGACAATCTCAGATAAGAGTGATAACATAAGCAAGTGAGGATATACAGTAATGACCATGTTCCCATGGATACCTACAAAATATCATCTGACAGATAAACATATATTTTTTTACAAAATATGTATATATTATAACATAAATATATATATAGATGTTTTAATTGTTATTTGTGAAAAAAATAATTACCCCCGTCCCTCGTGATTGTCTCAACTTCGAAAATTTTATGACATCATCATTTTATAACGTCATAAAACTCGTGCTTATTACTGCTAAGTACTTGTTTTTGAATGCCAGTAGCGCATGCTTTGTCAGCCGTTTTTCCTGACATTTTGCAAGGGCTATTATCCAGCAAGGGCGGGGGCCCTAGAGTAGTGGTTAGCACCGCTGCCTTTCAGGCTAGAGTTCGGGGTTCGGTTCCCGGTCTCGGCGGTTTGAAAGAAACAATAATGTTTCTTCCCCATCCACTCCTAAAACTCAGTATTGTGGGGAGCCTCCGTGACCAAGAGGTAGCGTGCTCAGCCTCAGAACTCCAGGGTTTGAATATCGAATCCTGTGTCTGGAGGGCAGTGTCATCTCACTCATCTCACCATCCTCAAGAGGTTCTCCTGGCCCAATTTAGCCTATATGTCCACACAAGTGGCCCAAGGCCCGATTCACTTAATTTCATTTCATTATCTAGCAAGAGCACACACGCCCTTAACATTTAACTGTGTCATTGTTTTTACATAATTGAAAGAGTCTTGGCAAAACTGTATATTCCAAAGTATGCTTTTGTCCAAAAGGGCCTTTTTACCACAAATTGTATATTGAAGGGTGTGATTTTGGTCAAAACTATATTATGTTTAATAGACTGCTTGCCCGAGTTTGAACAATCAGTCTACATGTTTAGGCATATTACCGTCCTCCACCCCCACCCTAGAATATTAGTGTGTACATGCATTCCGTACAACATGAATTGAAATTATTGTATTACATGTGGAGGAGGTCACATATTAAAATGTCACCGCTGACAGCAAGGCAGACGATGGAATCCATGCACACGCACATTCTCGCAATAGTAATAAATTGTTCACCTTCAAATTTGAGGACACAGACCACCAACCTCCAAGACACATCATTATTGCCCAGAATTGCAACTGGTGACGTGATTTAAAACAAATATGAGTATAAATTAAATTGTACAGCCTTCAGAAACCAGCGCAAAGGTTTATATATTGAACATTAAAAGCGAAAGTAATTTATTTTAAATCTACTTTTCGTGGTATAAACGATCGTCCACTGCTTGAGCTGGGGCTAGTAAAAAGATTAATAAAAAACGAATTTTCAAGGCGAATGTCAATAACCGTTTGATAGCGTGAATAGCCCACTGTGAGTTTAGTCGTCTTCATTCCTTCAAATTTTCTGAATCTTTTCTAAATGTCTTAATCTGTTCATCACATCATAATTATTTTATTGATTTCCAATAATAAAGCAATCGCAATATCACGCCATACAAACTATAAATTGCCTATTAATTTCGACTTAAGAATAAATATTCAAACACTTACGAGAAGTGGGACAATAATTGACAATCACTTGTAACATGCTATGACCGTTTCATGGCTCTGGAAAGGGGTATGTTTAAATAATATTAATGGTAGTTCTTATATCATGTATATAGCGCAAATACAATGCTCTGTTCGCTTCGCAGACATTACCCCTTGTCACTGGACCTGTTTATTCGTGTACCATTTCAACTCCCCTTTGGAGCAAACAGCACTGTAACCATATCGGCGCTAGGAACTTATCGTCACATTGCCATCTATGTCCTACAAATAATTAGAACATGTACTTATTTACACGTGAGTTAAGTGAAGCACATGAGGGCGAAGTACATTGCCCAAGGGCACACCATTGAAACAATGATGTCCCCACGTTGATAGAAACATGATATTTCATACAAGATATGTTGTAAAAGGTTTGATTCTGAAATCATATCTACATGTGCCCAGGATCACAACCTAGAGCTACTGAAAACGTGTGAGAAACAAAAAATCACAATGAGTGAAGTAGCAAAAATGAAATTTTTCGTCACACTAAGGATTTATTTTCCAAGGCTCTCAAAAAAATTAAACAGCTTGTTTACAATGAAATTTTATTTGAAATGTAATGACTAAACTAGACTAAAATGGCCGCCATCTAGGATTAGATAACCCGTAGAGGATCTTGAAATATAAAACATATTGTTATTGAGTTTGTCATCATTGATTTAGTCGAAAAGGTGTGTTACATGGAAGATGAAGTTTTATTTCAAGTTAAGAACACTATAGATCCTAAACCGCCACCATCTTGGATTTCATGCTTAGCTGACTTTCAATAACTATTTTAATGAATTTGTCATCATTGTTTTTTGGCGAAAATGAGGTATTACATAATAAGATTGGATTTGTATTCTAAAAGTTAGAAAATAATCAGATCCAAAATTGGCAACCGGCGGCCATTTTTAATTTTGGCTCCTTACACATTTTCAGCAACGTTGTGTTCTGGAACATTTCTAGATTCCATTTGTCGACCTTTTACAACCGGCCGTGTCTACTTGCCGGAAAAACATCGTTCCAATGGGTCAAATAAGACCATGATCTAACCGACCATGCATGATTTTAGTCGTGAAATACATTATGAACTATTGAGTGATAGTCAAAAGTTTGTCCGATCTGAGTAATCAGCGGTAATAAGCACGGTGTGACGTCATAAAATGACGTCATAAAATTTTCGAGGTCGAGTTGAGGCAAACATGGGGGAGGGGGGCATTTAAGTTTTTTCCAAAGAATGAACTGGTGGTTCATTTAAAGCATCTATGTAATGTATATGTATATATTTTGCGAAAAAATGTGTCAGGAGATATCTCGTCGGTATCCGTTGCAACATGATAATTACTGTATATCCTCAATCGTTTATGTTATTACTGTTATCTGAGATTGTCTACAATGTTTTACAGAAGCGCTGTTGGTGTTGATATAACTCTCTGTAACGCTATAATCCGTTAATTTAAAGAATAATGACAAGTAGGCCTACAATTAAATTTCTGTAATAATACATACCTGGTTGCTATGGTAACCATAACTTTCTAACAAAACAGAGGTTTTACTGCCGCTATATTTAAGACGATGATGTTTTTCCCGTGTATGCCAGTTTTTTTAATTATTTATTTATTTCTCACGCATGAAATCACCGATACTATTGATTCAATTTTTTTGTGTTGCCATGGTTACGTAAAATGCATTTTTTACAATGAAAATTTACTGCGATTTTTGGGCTACCCTTCCGAAATTGTTCAGTAATGTCGCAGGAGTAGCTGTACCAAATTTTATACTTTTGTCCAGCCGGTCACGGTTCGACCCATAATCCGCCCTACTATAGTTACTTGAAATGCAAGCGGAATCGGAGATACATTTATCAGAAGGCCCGAGCAGACTGTTTACTGGGCTAGCTAGGCAAAAAATAAACAATTGGTCATTACAAATATATTTTAATGTTTCTGATGGAGTCTACCTCTTATTTTTTTATATATATTTATTATTACTATCATTAATGGGCCTAGCCTTAAGGGATTTAATTACCAATGCTTACAAAATTCTCATATAATTTATAATAAGATCTCACACAAATAATTACTTGAAATGTAAGCGGAATCGGAGATAGGCTTCATTTATCAGAAGGCCCGAGCAGACTGTTTACTGGGCTAGCTAGCCAAAAAAATTAACAATTGATCATTACAAATATATTTTAATGTTTCTGGTGGAGTCTACCTCTTATTTTTGTATATCTATTTATTATTACTATCATTTTGAAAAAACATTGGTTGATTTATTATTATTATTAGCCTCTTTTTTGTAAACTATGTCATCGCTAATGTTAACTGAATGACGGGCAACCCTAGCCCTGTAGATAGGTTTAATATCACTATACTGTCAAGGTCCTAGTTGGCTGTAGTGTGAGTTGACCCGGATCCCACATAAGTCTCAGGCCAATGTCTCAGGCTGTCAGTGTCACTTTCGGGAATAGACTTGTGGTTTGTGTCAGACTGTAGTGTAAAAATCTAAGCTGAGACTAGCTACTAATAGTATTAGGCCTACTAGTCTACTACTAGGCCTAGCCCTACATGATTTAATTAGCAATGCTTACGAAATTCTCAAGTAATTTATAATAAGGTCTCACGCAATTAATTAGACTACTTTAAATGTAAGCGAGATCAGAAATATCATGTGATCACGATGTTTCAGAGCAATCGACATTTATCGCAAGGCCCGGGCAGCCCGTTACAGGGCTAGCTTTTTGTGTAAACTCTGCCACAGTCTGGCCCAGAATGCACTGCGCATCTCATCATGTCAGCCCAAGGGGCCACCCAGAGATAGGCAATACAGTATGTCGCGGCTGAGGCCGCGACAATGACATAATTCCGTCTCGGGAATATTGAGCAAATACTTCCAAAATTTGAAACACATGGACACTGACATAGTGATGTATACATTTTATTATTCCTTTTGTAAACTATATTCTATTTTCCCAATCCTTCCATCTGTCATATTTGCCAAATATATATTATCAATCCCGCATTTGCCTTCGCTGGCAATTTTGCTGAGACGGCAACGGGGAGCATAGACAGGGTAGAAGATTACATAGTTTGGAAAGTAAAAACATTGACCTTAGAACTGAAACAGCATTAATAGCAATATAGACTCGGGGTGAAATATTGCTGACCCAGGGCATGCTCATCATTTTTGTTTCGTGGCTGAGTCTTTTCTGCATCCTGCCATTGGTGCAATGTGTTGTAGCTGTGCTCGGCCACCCCACCTCCTGCGTGACATAGAATGCCAATGTGTAGCCTATGATTTAAGAAAAGCTTACACATGTTACAGTCTATGGAGCTGTATGAGGGTCAAAAAGCTCTAAAAGTCAGTTGAGTCTAGTTTTCGTTCTACTTTGATTATATATGTTTCAGTTGACAACTTCGCGTTGCGGTTTTCCCATCTTAATCGACACGTTTATTATGTTCCTAACAGCTACTCAAGTAAATTAAATCAGTCACATTTTAATTGATGGATTCGTAATGTGACCTATATCGTTTTAATCGACAAATGTATCTAGATATATAATGCATATAAAACAGTAAAATGAACATTTGTGTTAGGAGAATACAATATGTGTGTAAAGTGTGTGATTGGATACTGTATTAAAAAGTACTGCCAGTAAGGCCACTATGTTTTTTCTCTGTTTTAGATGAGCGCGCGAATTAGATTTAGGCAGCGCATTACCAACAAAAAACATTTGTTCTTTTTCTGCCCAGCGCGCGCATTGTATTCTTGCCGATTTCCGAAAAAAACGGGAGATAAAAAAAATTATTTCAGAAGATAAAAAAACATTTTTCCAGCTATGTTTTTTTTGCTTTTTTTTTCCGTCGCTCTCATTAACTTTTACTCAAATAGATGTTGTTTTTTTTCGTCGCCCTCAAAAACTTTTCCAAAAATAGGTTCAATGTTTTTTTTTTCTTAAATGTTTTATTTTTACCGCCTAGCTCCCTCATTAGATTTTTGATTTTTTCTGATCTAAAACAGAGAAATTAAACATAGTGGCCTGATGCCTAAAAACCCGATAGAGTTACAAGTCGTGTGCTTGCTTAAAAAGCATCGTCTTTAAGCATTTGTTAAAGGTGTCAGTAATGCGTAAAAACCCGATAGAGTTACAAGTCGTAGGCTTGCTTAAAATCATCGTCTTTAAACATTTGTTAAAGGTGTACTAGTAGTAGAAATCTTGATAATAGATACATACATTGCTTAAGTGTTGTAAATGATTGACCAACTACTATGAACCTTGACATAAGTGGCACTTATCATTGAAAATTCACGTACCAACATGTTCAGTGACCTTACATGACTAGAGCACTAATTCATATGTTACATCGGCCTAACGTTAGTTTGATTAAAACAAATCAACATGGCAACATCACATAGGCTACATGCTGAAATTGTATTTAACTTGATTATAGAGCATCGTAAAGTGAATCTTGATTTTGTGATAACCAGCTATGTGATGATACTAGATATAAGCAGCGGAAAGCTAAAACAATCAGAATGTATGACTGTGATAGATTGATATCACATGATATAATCGTTAGTCCGTTTCAGAGGTGAAAGTCCCTTTCCGAGACTTTGGAACGCCCCCTCAGCGCTGAAAATCAGCGCTAAATTTTTTATGAGTACCCAACGTAAATGAGCCACCACACAAAAGTTAGTTAAATAGGTGTTATAACAAATGTTTTATCCAACCGAGAGTGAAATAAAGAGTTAAAATAATGATACTTTTCTGAAAGCTCTAAATAAAATACAGCTATCTAGAAACTCGACGTAAGTCGCAAAATATATGTTATGATGTGTTTTTATTGCACAATAGTAGACTTTTTTCAGTTATCCAAGCCATAACCTCATTATTAAGTAAACTAAAAGCCGTAATGTATATACCCACAACACTTTATGAATTTAGTTTTATTTTGCATGTTGAATCGATGGCGAAAACAGTAATTAAGGGGACCATTAGTCAACTATCACTATAGGCAACTCCTCCTCGTAGACAATCGCAAATCTCTTTCACAGTCTGCAAATATACTGACACCTTCCTATTTGCATAAATACGTATTATATATCCTGTACTTCGGCATATACGACATCTTCGCTTCGCAACATTAAACCAGCATTGGGTGAATGTGTCGCGTTTGGTGGGTTGATGTTGAGAATAATGGAGATATAGCAACCTTCTCGGACCCCACGGGTCTCGAACTTATATTATAGTCGGATCCACATTAATCGTGGTGAATGATTTTCTTTTATTTTCTAAGTCAATTCTCAACCAATTATCATGAAATTATTTAGTCATGGTGCGACTACCACGAAAATGTCATTGAAACATATTGTATAGCCCCACTTTAAAAGTTAGTCTATTTAGCATGTACTATTTAACAAAAAAATCGCTCTCTATAAACCCATTAGCCTCGTCCAAGAATTTTATTACGTGTCAAGGGTGTCAGTCACTTCGACACAGGCAATTTCGACACAGTGCAATTACGACACAGAAACGTGTTTTTGTCCAATTTCAATTTTCATTTCATTTCGACATAGGTTTGGACGTTTCGACACACTTTCTGATAATGTAATTTTACGTTTCCATCCGAGTTGACATTCCGTGGATTTTTCCATAGTTGATTTTAAAATTGCACAAACCCATCTAATTTGCAAAAATTTGCATAAATTAAAATAAATTAGCATATTTAAAACCATCAATCCTAAAAATACTCTAACTTTTCAAGCAAGTCACCCACAGAGGTGTTTCGTGTGTCTATAACTAGGTTTTCCACAGCAAGGAAGTCGTTTCACTACATTTTGATGACCACAGCACAACCTAATTTGAATAAATTAATATAAAAGAACATAATTCAAGCACAAAAACTATAAAATGCTCCAACTTTTCACTCAAGTCGCAGAATGAGGTGATTTTGGGAGCTATACCCGGGCTTTTCACCCCATGGAAGTCATTTCACTGACTTTTGAAGACCTCGGATAAACCTAATCTGCATAAATTAGCATAAATTAACATACTTGATGCGAAAAACCTATAAAATGCTGTAATTTTATCACCAAGTCACCCACAGTGGTGTTTTTGGCGCCTGTACTCGGGGTTTTCACCCCATGGAAGTCGCTTTACGACATTTTAAAGACCTCGGATCAACCTCATTTGCAAAAATTTACATTAATTAGCATAATTAAACTCAAAACCTATATATTGCTCTTCTAAAACTTCGCGAAATTTTAAGAGTATAGTCGTCCCATGGCTATGGTCGATTGTCTGAGCAAAATGTCATGAAAATTAGTTCAGAATTGACTGGGGAATCCGCAAAATTAATTCGCCCTGGTTGACGCACGTGATTATGAGAATCACAACCGTGGCATGTTATGTTATTCAGCAGAATAACTGTGTTTGCGCAAATCTGTTTGCGAAACGATTATTATCCATTGGAGAGCTGTCTTCTTCAATTAATTTGTACAATGCATGTGAGTCCAGAAGGCACTTCGTCTGTAACATTGTCCAAAACTGTCGGTAATACGTGTTTCATGTTTTATACGATATCATCTGTTAAGTTAATTGTTTCTGTTTCGTCTGTTTGTACTTTGATGCTCCTGGTGTTGGAATGAATGCTTGCTTCTTATTTTGTAGAATGATATGTGTGGTCGTGTGTAATGTTTATGTTGATCACCGGACTTGCCCTCTTTTCCGTTTGCGACGATGTCCAAAGTTCAGTGTGTTTTTTTGTGACTGCCCCATCGCTCATAAGCATCAGCCATATTGATGTGGCCAAACGTTACTCTAATGAGACAATATGCGTTTCCAGTAGGCACAAACAATATTTTGTTCAGGTAAAAACTGGAGATCCAGGATTTACATAATGTCTACAAGGTTCAGTTTCATAAAGATTGTTTCATATTTAAAATTTTAAATATACATTAGTATATTAGATTTTAAATAATGTAAGTATTATTAGCAGCGTAGTTGTGTAATTGAGTATATTAAATTATTCTCATATTAACATCGTGTACACATGTAGCGAGAGGAGGCGTTGCCATCAACTGCGAGGAGGAGTTGTTAACAAAATTCACTGTGGATACCTTTATTTTATTGAATTTTGATATTAAACGATTATTTCCAACATATTCCTAAGATTGTAAATATTTACTGATGTTGTATCTTGGTAATAATTGTATCTTGGCAATTCCATTGAATAATATGAGCATACAAAAGTAAAATAGAATAGGTAGTATACTCAAACTATTGCCTATTTTTCATGTTTACATCTAAAACAGCATGTTGTCACTGGTTATGTCGAGTCCACAGCTTTCAGACGACTGCACGAGTGACATATGTTAGGCTTTTTAAATTGCAATGTTTGTTCACAGTTGGATAAATGGTAAATGAAACATAAATACCTGCTCATTTGCTAGAAAGTAGCTGACACAACCACATAATAGAGTCATGCAAGAATGAATAAATATAAAAAAAATAGATAACCTAAGTAGTAAATGAATTGCAGCGCTGGAAGCATACAGGTTGGAGGACGTATCCAAAACATTCTAGCAATATTTTAGCGCATGTCACATGTTATATTGCAGTTGAAAATACAGTACATTAATATCATGAAGTGGATTCAAAAACTTGATTTGTCATTGTATATGGCATGACTAGTATTCTTGGGGACACTCATAGGTACGCAATGTTAATTGATATATCATATGGACCTAATATAATTTTAAAATAAAAAATGGACTTTGAACATTTGGAGTCAACTAATCACTGCAAATACACGTCATCTGAATATACTTTCGACGTGACATAGACCAGCTGGTTGTTTTGAAAATTGTGACCTGCCACGCGAAAAGGGTCGCTAGCTCCAAGTTTTCAAAAGTATTTTTTTAGTTGATTAGATAGCCGTGTCCTTCCTGTTTCATTGACTGAAATAATTTTTGAAAAATATTTATTACTTTTTGTTTTATAAGATTTTTACAATTTTAAATGTAGTTATGTAATCATTAAAATTAAATTGTAAATGACGTTATAAATAATTTAAATAAAACCGCGTGGAGGTACCTTCTCGCATGGCGGGTCACATTAGTATTCTCCACCCCGTCCCTCACTCTGTTCTATTCTGTTCTGCAATCATCATGATCATGAGTGATAAATCCACAAAGAATGATGTATTATGCCATATACAGATATATGAATCAACCGAGTCAATCAATGTGAATTTGTTTAATTCATTAGCATACACATCTCCAGTACCCTTGTCATAATTCACAACATTAATTTATGCTCGAACGAGACCTCAGAGCAAGAAATGTACTTTGAAAAGTGGTATGACACATCGTTTTCTGACGGTATCTTGTTTGCTGGGAAGCTAAAGCTGTTAACCCTTATCCTGTTATTTTTTCTTTTATTTTCACTCATTTGAAGTTGTGTCTCGCTACCGCGATATACAACTTCAAGTGGCTGATAATTACTCATATTAATCTTGTATAATTGGTGACCAAGCATTTGCAAATCTTGATGTTTTTAAAACATACGTTTCATTACCAATATCAGTGATTTTATCGACTAATAAAATCGGATCAAAACGACAAAAGGACAAGTGTTAAGTATTCTCAGGTGTCAATCACATCTGGCGCTGATCAATCTACATTGCTGTGAAGGCTTTACGTGCTTTATGAGTCTAACTACCATCTGGTCGCGAATGTTGGTTCAATGTTCTAAGACGGTGGCCCAACATTGAACCAACATTGGCCGTCTTACAAAACCAATTTTTACCTCCGGCATACCAGGACCCGCAAGATATCCACTGCGTATCTAATTACTGAGAAATCACAAATTAAAGCAGCTACAAAATTGCATCCATAAATATGCGGTTTAGGCCTATGCCCCAGATTTAGTTAAATTGGTGTACTTTTTTGTCATGTCTGTCCTTGGAGCGGATCATGAACATCCAGAGGAGATGTTGGTGTGATATCAGTCAATTATAAAATGTTGTCAAGAAATGAGCCGATTGAGCCAACATCCCACATGAGAACTCAGCTACTTCTGTACCGGTCCTTAACCTACAGACGTCAGGTTCTGATGTCTGAAGTAGGCCCCGCACTGAAATGTCTTAGTATTAGCTCTTTCCGCCGCTTGATTTGAATGCCTTATGTTATTGGTCTACGGCCATGATAATTTTTTTTTATTCTTTTAGTGCGGATCGGGAGCGTTTAGACGTCTAGAGCGTCTAGACGTCAGGCGCACTGAACGCGTGAATGCAGTTTTGGCAACATTTCTTTAAGACTAAGCTGATGAAGTTGTGACAGACTGGAGTTCTTATTATTTTATCAATATTATCAGAAAATTATGAAAAAGGTATGATCACAAAGATAACTCACCAAATTCAGCAGTAATGGCACCGTTCTGCAGAAGAGCTCATATGCCCCGACTAAAATTAAAAGTTTCGCAAATTACATAGTTAACATGTGTGTCCAATCGCTAGTCAATTTTGTATTCCTTTTGTTGAGTATATTCAATCCACTTGTGTTTTGTATATTGATATGTAATTGACACACTTTGTTCACTACACTTTTGTGTACAGCACAAATATCAAAAACACTTTGCATAACGTTATATATTAGTATTTAGTTGCTGGAGTGTTTCTAGTAGCATGTGAGTATCTGGTAGATGCATGTAATATACCCTTAAGAGGTGAACAACGACACAGCAAAACACACACTCTTACGTATACTGTAGAATGATAGGGAAATCACAGCCACCAGCTCTCCAACGCGATGTCTGTTATTTTATGTCAAAGTAGACTACTTCAAACTTGTTGTGGCATCAGCACCAGCTCACGTGGTATTCTGCGATGCCGGCATCTTCCTCTCCGCATGTCTCGCTTCTCATCCGCTTACAAAGCCGTTGTCATGAACACTGTCTCAGCAGCCAGAATAAGCAGAGTGGCCACAGCCAAGCACTCTGCTCTGCAAAAGCAAAAGGTAGTATCGGCTTACTTGTAAATCAAGCAGATGCTGCCGTCTGCTTTTGCACGGCAGCATTGTTATCCTGCTACGCGAGGCGTTGATTTGTGTGCCGCTTTCTGGGCCACCTGGTGAATCCGGCGCACACCAGATTGGTGGGATATAAATGCTTCGGTTTACGTATTATTAGTGTAGGGGATTTACCTCTAAAATAATCACAGAACCAATTCAACTCTTGGCCTAACATTTATCATTTAGTTTTGATTTCGGAATAAGATGCAGATTATGAATTTGTTCATGACTTCTCAAAATGTTTTTTATAATGATCAATACAATGCCTAAGTGTTTATCCTTGTAGTCGCTATCTGATTGATACGACTGCAGTGCGCAGCTGCACGGTAGGGCTTACCATTGTACCATTGAACCCTTTTAGCGCGAGGATCAGCTCTAGACGTCAGAAGCTGACGTAAAGACGCCAGATTTTAACGTATAAAACCTCTCATCGCACTGAAAAAGTAAATTATTTATGCATGTGCACCGTTGGGCGACATCATCAAAGTTAGCTCACACAATACGTTTATCACAAACATCTCGTGGGAATATTTTCGTATTTACAATATATGTGCGTGCAGTAGTTAAATTTGCCTCCTTTGAAAGTCGGAGATCGCAGGTTCGAATCCTACTCTGGCCTTCAAGTATCAAAGAAACAAGATGTTTCTTCCCCTCTCACTCGTAAAGATTCATTATTGTGGGGAGCCTCCGTGACCGAGAGGTAGCGTGCTCGGCCTCAGATCGCCTGGGCTCGAATTGCGAAGTCTGTGTCTGGTGTGTCATCTCATTCATCTCACCAGGAGGTTCTGATGGCCAAGTTTAGTCTATAATATGCACAAAAGTGGCCTAATACCCCATTCGTTTAATTTCATTTGTCCTCGTCGAGATCGCGAAATACTCTACTGTTTCCGGGATTGACGCGCGCTAAGTTGCGGATCATGCTGATAGGCCTACATATACAATAATTACTAGCATATGTTCTCTGTGTAAATATAAGTTACCCAGCAGACACAAGACGCTGAATCAATGTTGCCTTAACGCTGATCCACCGTCTACGTCGTCGGATCATCGCTGAACCAGCATTGACTCAAGGTCCGGGTAAGGTCGTATAATATGTTCGCATAGTCGAATGTAGATATTTGGTATTTGATCGATAATTGCCACATGGCCTCTTTTCGCAGAAGCAACTGTTGTACTCGTATCTAATATAACTATAATGGCCAAAACGTATTCACCTGTCTAAATGTATCTCACTGGGCTCACGGCGTTGTTTCGACGTTGAATCAACGTCATTGACGTTGATTCAACATGTTCAACGTCGCTACAACGTCGTGTGCCCAGTGGGATGTTATCACATAGTAATCAGTCTATTCAGCGTGTTTTGATAGCCTCGACCTTTCCTGCTAAATTTAAAATCCTATTTGCTAGAAAATATGATTCGCTGTGATAGAATTTCAACACACTTTTTGTTGCATTTTTTACTTGCTGTTCATATGCGTGTTCATTTACTTCATACAAACAAGTCGAGCTGTATATACAGACGGTGAATATTTGGTTTTCAATGGTTTTAGTTTTGAACACTCGAGCACATAATGAAATTGATCTCTAATACATATTTGATCACAAAGTGTATTTACGGATGGTAAATATTTGGTTCTCAACGGTTTTTAGTTTTGCGCATTCGAGCACGTAATGAAATTCATCTCCAATACATCTTTGATCACAAAGTATACAGAATAATACTTTTCTGGGAGCATTTGTATATCCACCTATTTCAATTGGGAGCTTATGATTACAAGTTCTGAATTTCGCAAAAATAAAGTATACTCAATGTTTACGAGTGAGCAGGCAAGAAATATTTAGTTTCTTTGAAACTTGAATGCCAGAGCGGGGGACGAAGACGGTGGTCCAACGATAAAATACATGTATCATTGGATTAATACATAGACCCTACTGTTTGCTGGGAACGCGTACACGCTTGTTGGTCATTACAAGCAAATAAATGCAGCCAGTGGTCATGTCCAAGGTTTATCTATAATAGTAAACCCAATGCTGATCAGTTTGATGTCGATCCATTTTCTGCGACGCTAACCCAACATGAAGCTGACGTTGAATCAGACCCTGTGATCAGACCCAATGTATTTGACAGGTGCGCGCATTTGTATCACTTCTATTTTCTAAATCAATTTGAAATTTGAATTGCTGACGCATTTGCTGGCTTCAAACGCAAAATAGTATTCCTATATGGAATCGATTAAAATAGCAGTTTTGTTTGCCACCAAAATGTATCTATTATTTAAATAATGTATCGTATTGATTTATGTTTCCCTGTTCAGTAGATTAACGTCTTACAAAAAAATATATTTAATTTTATTTGGTTTATATTAATAATATTTAATTACGAAGCTACTATCGAACAGTTATACCTAGTCGATGGATGATGACAAACAATGTACAATTGGTGATTTGTATTGATTTAAAAAAGGTTTTTGTTACCATTTAGCATTCAGTATTGTTACTTAATAGATAAGGTTTTGATCCACATTTGAGCAGTTTTATAAACATGGTAAATTAGCTATCGCAATGATTTATTTTATAATAATGCAAATTATGATCCAATGTGTTCCACATAGGGTATTATCTTTGCACCCAAACTGCTTATTTGATATACAAAAATGAGTTCATAAATGTATCAAATGTTTTTCAACTCCCATATTTGCAGATGATATACATTTATTTTGTAAAAGTAAAGATTCTACAAAGCTGGAAATGTGGTTTGCTTTAAATAAATTATCATTCAACAGCTCTGTGACAAATTATGCGATTTTCTATAAACATGATAAAGGTAAATCCAAGAAAAATATTCAAATTTGTATGTGTAAATATTAAAAATAAAGTATATTAAACCAAATTCCTATTAGTTATAATTTTGTTGATGATTCCCATTTAGTCGAAATATTCGTACTTGTAGTTTATTTGGGAAGTTTATACAGTCATTTAACAATATCATTATGAAATATGATAGTACAACATGATTTGTTATATGCCTGTATATATCAGTAGGTAAACATATGTCTTGCAAACAAAATGTGATGAGGTTTGAATGAAAGTATCACCGTTCGATTTATCTTTGAAATCTGTCGAATCGACAGTCCATTACATTTCGTCTCTTCAATTTACATATCTAATACCGCACCGTATTAACCCTATTAGCGAGGGTCACGAGATATTTCGGTGAAAAAAATGTTCCGCTGTAGCGGGTGTTTTTTTTGTATTTTTGTCTATAAAATCAATGTGATCCGGCATCCATGGGGGTAACCTTGTGTTGGCTGATAAATGTTTGTTTCTCTTTTGATGGTGCATGGAAAGCACCTCATAGTAATATCTGGGCGGATGTAGAGCTTTCATCCTTCAAGGATTTGAGAACGAAACATTCAAAATGGCCTTTAAGACTCATTTTTTTCATCAAACCATATATTTTTGTTGTCAGGGAATACAAGAAAACAATCAATATCTTCCTTTGTATCATTATCATGCAAAAAATGCTATGTTGACACTAAGATGACAGGTATCGCAGCGGTAGTGATTGCATAGCAGCACACCTATTCATTACACTAAAAATAGTAGCCTACCCATCACCCATAAACTGATAAACATGACTTTGCTTTTGATGATTTTGATGACATGACAACACGTTTCTTTTGGGCGGTATCAATGCCGGAAATCACAACCTCAACCCATGTCAACCTGCATACCTAATTATGTATCAATCTTTCGCGATGGAAGCTCGTGCTACATGCTGCTGCATAAATAATGAATCGGGCTTTAGGCCACCTTTGTTCACATATAGGCTAAACTGGGCCAGGTGAACCTCCTGAGGCTGGTGAGATGATTGAAATGACACTGTCCTCCAGACACAGGATTCGAAATACGAGCCCTGGCGGTCTGAGGCCGAGCCCGCTACCTCTCGGTCACGAAAGCTCCCCACAATACTGACTTTCACACGTGGATAGGGAAGAACCATTTTTGTTTCTTTCAAATCGCCGAGACCGGGAACCGAACCCCGAACTCTGGCGTGAAAGGCAGCGTTGCTAACCAATACCCTAGGGCCCCAGCACACGCTGCTGCATAATTGTAATTATTCCAATATTAGCACTGTCCTAGATTTCTTTAAAATGTGTGGTAAAATGATACCCTACCAATAATGTGTCACCACCAGTCCTTTCTGGTAGATGTCTGCACCGATGACAAGCTTGAAATTGATAAAAAGTAGATATTTTCAATATTTTTTGCCAGTTTGACATTGAAAATGACCTTGGTGTGACCATGAAATGACCTTGGTGTTTTGCAACAGTAAAGCACTCATTCCCATGTTATTATTTGCTCATAGCTAACATCCTAATGGTGTCTTCAGAAAAATCTGACTTAACAAAATATTCTGTTTTTTTTCACCCCCCTCCCCAGGGATTCAGCGGTGGGAATGCAAGTGTCCCAAGAAGTTCAGCGTTAAAGGGTTAAATTGATTTTGTAACCTGATCATTGAATTCAATGCACCGTTAGATTTATCTTTTTTTTACATTTTTTTGCACAAATTTTTAAATCATCTGTCGATGCTACTGTCGAATCGATTGTCCATTAAATGTCGTTTCTTCAATTAATGTCCAATACCGCATCGTATCAAATTGTTTGCGTGACCTGCTCCTTAAATGCACTGCAATTTTATCAGTAAGCCCTACTATCAAATAGTCTGATCAACTGTTCTAGAACCACTCTCTTTGAGTAAAGACTCCATGCTACTATGCTTCTTTTTTCAGAACTTGATAGTCAAGTGCAGCCATGTAAATATGACAATATATTGTTAATTTTGTGATGGCTATCTTACACAACTTTTATATAAAAAAAATATTTACTACATTTGGTTCCTTTTGTCCTCAATAAAAATTTAGGTTGGGGCGAATAATACGATTTGTTGACCCAAGTATTATGAGTATTGTATTCTATCCCCTAATTTAAATAACAAATGAATCACCGCAGTGATTAGATGATCCCTCGTCATATGACAGGCTGCAGAACCACTCTTTCAAGGGTCGGGGATATAGTATTGTATAATTGGTTGTTTTTTTCGTGTACATATTGAACATGGTATATCTTCCTTCTTATTTTGTAATTCAGTTTTTGTCCGTCTACTTACGTGTACTTTGGTTTATTAGGGACGTTGGGATGGCTTAGAAACACATGACCTGACGACTGTAGTAGTTCTCTATCATTTTATTATATATCTTTGATAAACATCTATATTTAGTTATTTAATTGCTAGTGGTATGTAACTGCTTCCAGGTCTGCTTTTGTCAGCTCAGATTTCGAATATTTCCGGGGCTCTGCTGCCTGAGCTAGGCGTATACTATTTATATTTATATTATTGTAATATAAATACACATGTGGTATTACAGTCTAGTCTGTAATTCATTGTTTTGCTAACTCATGATCGATGGTCTAAAACAATTGTGGGTCAAGTCGACTTGACAGTGAAATTGTGTTTATCTTTTTGCTTAGAAGTACAGTCTGCTAAATCCACTTAATATCAGCATGTAGACTTAGACTTATACTGATGAAACACACAGCGATTGGAATTTGACAGTAGATCAAGTGAAGTTATCATAGTATTATTTTACCTTCCAAAACGATTTACAAAAGCAAAATTGGGATCAACAAGACACCAAGTTGACTTAGATCATTGTTAATCCAGGAACACAGAGTATGCAGAGATTGTTCCTAGATCAACAATGAACTAAGTCCAGGCATTTCCCCTTGTGTTGTCTCCACAAGTCTCAGAATAACAATGCGCTAAGTGCACTTGCACCGTTCTTGTTCCAGCAACAGAGTCCATAAGCATATAACACCATAATAACAATGTGTCAAGTCGAATTGGTCCTGTGTTGGACAGATATTATGGTGATATGTGCTCCTTTTCACAAGAATAACATTGTGCTAAGTCTACTTGTTCTGTTGTTTTAATACGCATTTAGAATAAATCCAAACTTAATACATACTATAGGTGACTTAGCTTGTTATTATTCTAAAGGCTAAAAATGTCACTTAGCACACTATTGTTTTAACCCATTTACTATGGTAAGCTTATTAATGTTTGTATTGAACATCATATTTAATGTAATAAGCCTAAGTTCAAGGTGATTTTATCCCTGGTGCCAAAGATGGTGGCCCCCTGTATTTATTATTAATTTGACATCCCAATATAATAAATGTCAAGTTAATCTATCAACATGATGAATAGCTGTTGTACCACCTTGAAAACACATTGAATTGAAATCGATCTGGTGTGTTCCTAAAGTCAAATAGATAGCTGTGAAACATCGCATGGAAATTGATACTTTTGATGAATTTATTTCAACATCGATAAACCTACCACATCATTTAAATTGTCCAATACATGAAATAGTTATTAATACACGTGTAGATGGGTTTGCAAGTTGGCACAGCAGCTATTCATTGAATACTTGAACGAAAAATAGAACATTTTTTAGAATAGCTAAATATGCGAACACTCTGAATTACTGATCGTTTGGTGACGACTCATTATAAAGCAGGATGCAATGATACCATGTTGAAAAGAGTATCCGCATGACTGAGGGTGTTGTCATGAAAATCTTAGACGGGGCGAAAAGCTGGCTACGTACGGCATTCGTAGCCGTTCGTAAGAATCGCTGTGACCTAATATTTAGTAGCATACGCCCGGATTAAACTATAGATAAGCATGGTAAGCAAATAGGGTTAACGTTACTTTTAGGTGAACATGAGTCATACACTGTAAATAAATTATGGGAAACTCTGAGGCTAAGTAAGCAAACAACAAGCTTGAGCATAAACTGATAAATACACAAATACATAATCAACAGCATTGAGTACTGGCATGACTGTGTGTTTGTGGTTTAAATGTATACTTAATAGGCCCTATCACCAAGGACATGTTCATTTTCCCAAGTACAACAAACAAAGCACAGTGGTAGTAAAATATTGGACCAACAATACACTACCACTGGGTACATGGTCGTGGCCAGAAGATGGTCCAAAACACTAGTATGTTTAGACTTCAACCTTGACATTAATCACCGAGTACTTGCACTGGTCATGTTGACAACAATAAAACTAATGGTATTAAATTACTCTGATATCAAATAACGTATGAAACATACGGTGAAGCTATGCGAAGTATTATTTATGCATTTAGAATACATGTAGATGTCATGTCTGATATATCAACACCATTATATTTATGAATAATAGCATGGAGATAATAAACATGCCAACTTGTAATTCTATCAATTCAATAGTATCATTTTTACTGGTTTCAAACTCGGTACAAAACGTATATATGTATACAATTAGCCCAGTCGGTGCAAGACTTGTATTCGACCCCAACCAATCGAAGAGTTGTTTAGCCTGTCACGATCTGCCAATCACCGCCGTCATTCAGTTGTTATTTGAATTAGGGGGTAGAATACAAGACTTGGGCCAACCCCAGCGCTCAATTAAATAATTTAAATTTTCTACCGCGACCCACAACTTCAGGTAGGTGAAATTTACCCAGAATTATGTGTTTTAGGCAGGCAGCCGGATCTAGCCCTCGTACTCACAAAAGCTAAAAAAAAATTATTTTGCATACAATAACAAATATCCACAGTATATATAAACTGTAATAAAAAAAATCGGTCTCAGCATTTAAAGTGCCATTTTATATATTTTATTTTCATAAATATGTAAACATAAACATCAATATGAGATTCACATAAAATATTCAAAATAAATATAATGATAAATATCCACAGCATGAGTAAACTTTATTATAATAGCCTATTGGAGGCAGATATATCGGCACATTTGAATTTTACAGCAAATTAGGGTTAGCGATATCCTAAATATGTAGTTATTAAAAAAAATGGCCTTAGATATTTTGCAATTTAATTTGTAGTACCATGGGGACATAATGGGGACACTCTTTGCGAACTAGCTTGCTTCTAAGTAGCACTCAACAAAAATGACAGATTTCCAAACTTGACACATATTTTATAATGTCTGTATTTTTTAGGCGCTTGTATTGATAAAATAGTTGAAAAAAATATTCAAAATGAAATCTGGGCAGAAATATTTTCAGTGACCTACATGTGTATATGGCCGAGGGCTATGAATAGTACAATAGTGCAAATAAGTAAACCTACTACTATTTTGAATAGTGTTACAGAATAGAGTTACATTATAACGCCTGGATTTATAATATAAAAAAGGTCCAGGATAATAATTGTTGAGACATTTCGCTATTCCATCTTCCTGCTTTATTCTGTCTTAATCCGGATGAGTTCATTCCAGTACAGATACTGTGTTGGCTGTGTCTATAAAAATGGACGTGAGGGCAGTGAAATCTACAGAAAAGAAAGATAATGTATTGGCAAACACAAGTCATCGACCCAAAGTTTGGCCAATTTTAGGCCAGCGTTGTATACGTTGGACCAACATTGGCCAACATTTGGTCGATGTATTGTGTTAGCTGGGAAACCAGAGGATTCGTAATTGGCGTCCTCAGTCTGGTGCCTTTGGATTGCGATTAGATTGACCACTCTAAATAAGATTCCCGTGATTGCATTCCAAGTGGTCAGTGGGAATTACTTGTATGACATATTGTCGGTATGTAGATGGAGGGTTGTGCCTACATCTAATAGATAAGATTGCTGTAATATATCAGCATATTGGATGTGATATATCAGCACAATTGGAATGATGCCATCAGAAAGGATAATCAGAAAAAGGATCTGCGTATAACAAAAATTATTCTGTGGCGCATGGTCCCATCATTCATCAAACATATAGTCCAGGAGCTAAGTTTAAAAAAATCGTTTTTCCCCCCACCACACATTTATTTTGTCAATATATGTAGTAACATCTTTGGGGAGACGTCTCAAACAATTTAAGACCTGATGTAGTTCCAAATTGCGGCATCACTAAATAGTTAAAGCTCATTTTAAGTCCTGGAGGTAATTTGATCGATACTATCAAGCATGAAAAAAAATATATTGCGATATAATAGTTTAAATAATTTTGGAAAGTATTTAGTGTATAATAGCCTGAGTGATATGTACAACATAATATATTTGGCTCTGTGCCAAGGTAATTTATTTTTGCAAGATGGCCGCTAAACACCATAGTTCCTGTATCATTTATCCAATTGAGTTAAAAATTAAAACAAAGATACCAGAGAGAGTACTGGAGATGCTATTATTTTTTAAAAAAAGAAAAAAAACACCCGTTCAAACTGTAATCTTTAAAAAATATACTGTAGATCTGGTGATATTCGCGAGGTTTTAATTTTCTCGCGGAAATTATTATCATTATAGCGCTACTAAAGACAAATGATAACTCGCGAGTTCTAAACTTCTAAAAATCAGAAATTCGCGAAAATTTAAACACGCGAAAATTAACCGATCTACAGTATACGACAATTTCATGAAACAGATCAAATTAGATCACAATGGCCCAGGAGTTGGTGTACATAAGTTATCGAGTATGGTAAAGTGTGATGCAACTGGTTATTTTTAAATTAATAAACAAAATGGCCGCAAAACAATGTTTTATTAAATTTTTGGTCATTTCTATTATAATAATTATATATGCTTTTATTAATAATCGTGTGGCATGGTATGACATATATTTCAAGTGAAAATTTAGTATTATTTTTTATTGTTTTATAGCTATGACGAAAAACTCAAATAATTGAGGCCAATAGATAAATATATATATATACCTAACGTAGGTAGTGCAATGTAATTATTTGCCCTGGATTTTTATTTGTGGCCCTTTTTCATTAAACACTAGGAATGGAATAGATTTATCAATATTTGTGTTATATGCATGTCTAGGTTGGGAATTGTAGGACACCTTGTGTGCTTAGAGTAAATATATACCATGTATTAATTGAAATTACCATTAAATTAGACATTATTCTTAACTTCATCATATACGAACACGTCCCTTTGGTAAAATGTCGTGAATTTACAAAACACATACAGTTATTAATTTACATTTGCATTTTTATTTGATAATACCAGCAAAGTGTTTGAACGTATTATAATTATGCGCTATTTTCGACCGTTCAGAATATTATAGCGTTGTCAATGTGAGGATTTGTTCTGTGAAATTTCCCCAGGAATAGAATCGATTTATACCCTTTTTTCCTGTTAGACCGTGGGTCACCAATAACCCCCCCTCCCCCCTGGGGATTTTTCATGGTAGTCTTTTTTGAAGCCTCTGAATATGGACCTATTGAAATCTGTTGGGACTAAATATGCTAAAATATGCAAATTAGGCGCCATTACCGAAAATCCAGTTTCAAGCAATATCTCAGCAACTAATCAAGTTAGAATCCTAAAAATAGTGTCTATCATACGGTTTTCATGGTCAACAAATGCAATAAAATATATCTAATTAGGATCAGAATCATAAATTAGCATAAAATATGCAAATTAGGCAGACATTACGCAAAATCCAGTTTCAAGCAATATCTCAGAAACTAATCAAGTTAGAATCTTGAAAAAATGTCTACCCTATGGTTTTCATGTACAGAGATTGCAATAAAATATATGTTATCAAGATCATGAAAACATATTAGCATAAAATATGCAAATTAGCTAATAATAAGTATTATATAAAATCAGGTTTCAAGCAATATATCAAAGACCTTAAAACTTAGAGTAAAACATAAAATATCTACACTCCCATTTTTGTGGTCAACCTTTCATCTGAAAACATTTCAAGAGTTCTGAAATGTCCACATTACATGTAATATATAACATTTCAACTGGTAATTGTGTACACACATGTAGTTAAGGCGTTGTGAAATAGAAATTCGTATAAAAAGACAAAACTCAAACGTATTATCGTCACACACGACCTCTCACTAAGCCCCATGACCTATCAGCTAATAGCCACGACCAGTTTAAACGTTTACTTTTCATATTTTGATATTTTAATACAACAGTAGACCCTACTTTGTTTTCTTTACTATATTAGGGTAACCCTATAACCCGGATCTCGTGGACGTTACTTTTAATTAAAATGACACTCATCTGCTGTATAATTATTTGGGTTTGGGCAACTAAACTTTAATATACGATAATAGCAAAATTTGTTTTGTATTGTGATTTTCTTACTTTGGATTTTTCAATGGTTTCCAGCATGGTTACATGATTGTCCGATAACACATACATAAAATGACCAATAAAATAAGCATGTGCCTGTAACATTTTTTTTGTTTCTTTCCGGTGCCAGTTCAGAAGTGTGGGCTTCTTAATTATAGTTCAAATAATATGTAAAAGTTAATTTAATGTTGATCAAAGGTTGCCCACATATCTTGCTAAGAAGTTACCAGGCATCGAAATATGAATATTAGGGATATCAACACGTTTATTAGGGATATCGGGAGTTAAAAATAAACACATCGCCCGAACATATCGTGCACCTTCTGATTGCCAGAAAACTATGGCGTTGGTTTTTTCAGGCAAACGCCTTATTAGGAACATGGGTTTGCATAATCAGAAATATTACGTACACTATGCATACTAGCTGGTGGTATCAAGTCATCCTGAATATTAAAAAAATAAAAATATGTGTTTAGACCTATTTATCAGCATCTAGCGTTGCACCTGCTAATTATCAATCAGTGATATATGTCGAGACATGCTTTGGTTGCGTCACATGAAATCAAAAGTGATCAAAAAGACTATCATTTTTTAAGCCCTTCGTGATTTCTAAGATTATTTTATGCCCATACCTTCTAAATTTCACTGACATGATGAAACTATTATTTTATCACACCTTGGTTAAATATTATTGACCTATAATATATGAGTTAATGGGTTATTACATGTGTGATGTAATAATTAACCCATGTTTATTCATTCCAGTTATTTTTTTATTTACATAACATCTTCTACTGACATAACTAGAGTGATTTTAATTTGTAATCCTTGGGATAAATAACTAGAGTTGAACAAATAAATACAACCAGTCTTTTCTGATAATAGATTTACAGTGTAAAATGACCCATTAATTGTTCTTGTCATAATATCTTGAGTGCAAACTGGAAGATATTAAATAAATATATAATAAGTTGTTTAAAACTTATTGTCTTCAAAAAATCCCGCCCATGGGGAGGGGGTAGGGGATGTTTTTCATGTATGGTTTTCATATACTCATAGCACGAAAGACGTGTACTTTGAGATTAAAAGGGTCATTATATATTATAATGAACCCCATATGTGTTATTATTTTTATTTTCATGTCACATAACATCTTTTAGTAATATAACTAGTGTTTTGTTGTGACAAGTCCATTTCTGGAACTATTTTATTGATTGTGGGCATATTTGAGTCGTCGGGGTAAAGGCTAAGGTCAAATTGAATTTAAAAGGGACCCGTAGATCATGTTCCGAGTGAGTGATTAAATAGTAATTCAACAATATTATTTGTTGTCACAATGCTTATCTGACACATATCTGTGATATATTAGTAATGCACAGAGCACAGTTCTGTGATTTATTTAATATCAAAACACTTTGTAAATGACGCACTATATTTTGGTAATAATTTCATTATTTAATCTTACTGTGAAGGATAAGTAGCAGCAAAGTCAAAATAGGTTAATTTTAACCATGGATGTTTAACCAGATAGTCAGCAAAGATAAATGCAAGCAAAGTTTTATAAGTTATATAAGCCATTTATAAAAGTATTCAAATTAAAAAGAAACCACTGAATTAGTTCATATTATCAAAAAATCAATAATGAGAACAATGTTGACAATCAACGCTCTTTCAAAAAAAAATATCCACTATACTGCGTAATATGTTTTAAGGAAACAATAATTATAGTTAATATATTATAAGTCATCACTATGATTAATAACAACACTTACATACATTTTGTTTCTTAAAAATGATATTATCCTGAATTAAATGCATATTAAAAATGTGTCTATAACAACATATCTGATCACCTGACTGATATCAACTGACAAAATGTTGACAATATTAACCTGACTATGCCCACACCTACAATGAACATATAATATTTTTGGAATCGTCAGTATTCTTATTTCTTGGCTAATAATAATTGTAACCATTTTCAAATGTTTATATTAACACATACAAGTATAACATCAAAAAGGAATATTACAAAATAAATGACTAGCTGCTGAAAGTAATGAGAAGTTATATTATTTTTATGATAATCCTACTCTCGGAACTATGTGCTTGATAGCAAAGTCGATGAATGGGGGCACCTGCTGAGGAATGGATTGTGCGATGAAGATAAATTTAAAATACATTTGACCAGTATAACATAAATTATCTAAACAATGCATTGGATGAACTAATGTGAACAAGAACAGAATGCATATAAAACCCACTGAGAATAATCGCTGCCTGACTCATCATTATAGGTTTTGAAATAGCGCAGGCCCACATAGTTTCTTTATCTCTTGCATAGACGTCCACTGTAGCAAAAAATAGTTTAGTTTGTTGCACAAAGGTATTCGTACATGTCCTTTTACAACCAGTTGATATGTTCTGCGATTTGCTCTAAAAAATGATCGAGTAGATAGAATTGGCAGCAGAAAAACCTACAACATATCTCCCATAAGTATACTGTTGTGGTGTGTAAATGTCTGATTTTGCAATATGACGTGTCTCCCAGCAGTGTAGCCAATGCTAATTCCCATAATAATGTAATACATCATCTGTTGGTGGCGGTAACTTAAGGAAAGTCAACTCGAGCCCCTTGTTTAATAATTTGTAAACTCTAGTTTATGACAGCTTCTGATAATGTTCTCATGTTTTTTTTTCAAATGCTGCAATATCCACCTCCTTTCTACAAAGAAACCTATTGCCTGTAAAGAAAGAGGAATGTGTGGTATCACATCCATTTGAAATGTGAATAAATTATGACACAGCTCTGTGTTGTGCAGAACCCAATGAGATGCAATTTCATGGATCGGCAGGTGATTGAGAATAACTTTTTCAATACCCTCATGCAAGTTATGTATGGGTGTAAAACTACTTAGGTATCTCTCTCTTTCTTGGTGGACTGTAATTCTCTATTACTATACCTTTTCCATTATTAAATCTCCAAGGCATATATTCTTTTTTTCTTTGCTGTATTATAACCCTTATTATTACCTCTGTTCTTCCTGGCACCACGTCTCACAGTCATGTACTCTGAATTAGACAAACAATATTTATTGTCTGTTATTA
The DNA here is from genome assembly GCA_964017125.1 of Flabesymbios commensalis. Classification (NCBI taxonomy): domain Eukaryota; kingdom Metazoa; phylum Annelida; class Polychaeta; order Terebellida; family Flabelligeridae; genus Flabesymbios; species Flabesymbios commensalis. The sequence continues at coordinate 58,300,514 of OZ024908.1, forward strand.
TCTGTTTACATTTACTTTTAAATAATGTTGTAATCTTGTATTATGTTTCTGCACTGACACCTTCAGACTGAGAGGAAGCAGAAATTCATATGAAATTTAAGGGTACCTTACAGAAGGCCATGTAAATATACACATACTGCATTGTCCATTAATTAAAAAATTGTGTCTGTATCACCGACAAATTGCTTAAATTGCATCGACAATAATTTGTGCTGCAGTATTGTAATTTTATGTTGGCAATATTCAGAACTGTCTGATACGCACAGGCGTAGATCTTGCTAACTGATGTCTGCTATTAGTACGTACTATTGCCCTTGAATAGTGACACGTTGGTGAAGTAGTTATGCATAAATCTGCTTAAAATTACAATACTAACAGCAGCCCCACCAGCAGCATTTGTGTCATTCATAGCAATGCCATATTTTTTTTCAGTTTCAGGTGTGAAGCTTATAGATCAGAAAATATTATGATGTTTTCATCTTCATAATCTTGGTCTCATAATAATTCGATTGATTGTATAAATCATTGGATCGTCCCCCTATAGAGCGAGTAAAGAAAACCCACAATAACTCACAATGCCCTATCACACCACCCTCATATCATCATCTGTACATCATTCATTTAATCAACGGACTGTAGGCCTACTGTTTCTCACGTATTGCAATGCCACTTAGATGACCATTAGTGCCGAAAAGTGTCGTTAAGCAATACTCAACTACTTCTACTGCGCTACATTCGAGTCGGCTAGTCTCCTGAGTAACAATAGTAAACTGGTAACGCCATTCATCCCAAGGTTTGCTCTAATGTTAAACTTTTCTATTGCCAAACCGCTGATATGCATTTATCTAGCTCTCTTGCTAAGTCCCCTATACCCACTTCGTGCCTGCACCTTTACTTATCGTTGTCCAATCAAATTAACCCATTTCTTTTACACATTCAATGTTATACGTATATAGCTATATTTGAAAATGTGGTCTTCTCATAGTTGTGTTTCCGAATACGCCGCAAATTAGGCTTTTTTAAAAGTTTAATTTAAACTTGACCTTTACATAAACAACTTAAATATGGGCTAAAGCACTGAAATATGTTGCCCGAAATGGATATATATATATGGCATGCAAAAAAACACGAGAAACGATGTGCCACATATTAAATTTGAACAACCTGTTCAAAAGTTATATAAACAAAAAGTGTGTGGCGGCCATCCTGGATTTTCGCTTTTTGTGCATGTCCTGCAAACTATTTGCAAGGTTGTTCACCTAGGTTGTGTTTGTGGGTATATGTAGAGATGATTTCCACCGGCCAACCTTTTACAGCACGCCATGCCCTTCTAATCCTTCTGGCTCCCTGGGTATACTTCTGAAATAATGTCATTTTCAATGATTTTGGCAGCCCTCTTGTATTTGCCTTTACAAAGTATGTTCCGCTCAATACATTTAGGTAGGCCTATACTTTGATTATGTTGTTCTCAGATGACCCATTCAGAACAAATAGTGTTAGACACTATTGCAATTTGTGTCGGGTGTATCACTCACTCAGAACATGATCTACCGGTCCCTTTTAAATTCAATTTGACCTTGAGCTTTACCCCATCGACCCAAATATGCCCACAATCAATAAAATAGTACCCGAAATGGACTTGGCATGCCAAAAACCCTTGAAAACCATATTTCACAGATGAAATTCAAAGAAACAGTAAAAAAAATATATGTAAGAATTATTTATGGCGGCCATTTTGGATTTTGGGTTGAAAATATATGTTCCACTCAATACATTTTGGTATATTTTTAAAATAGTACTCCCAGACGACTTAGAAATCAGATAAAAAAGATTCCATAATTATTGCAATTTGGGTCGGGTGACACCACAATTTATCACAAGTTGCCTGGACAAGGACATTCACACGTGGAAAAACGTTCACATTTTTGAACATGAAAAAAATGTGCGCAGAGGCTGACGCACACAATAAATGAATTACGTTCATCCGGCGTTCTCGTCAAATCTTCAACGAATTCTGACGCACTCCCAGCGAATCACAACGCACTGACAAAAATTCTTCACTTTTTTGTGTGCTGGACGTGCGTGGTGGTATGTGTGACCGGGCCTTACCCAGGATACAATAGTAGGCTACAAGTGTTCTGTTAGGAATTGGGAAAAAAATCAGCTTGATATGTGATATTGTAATTTCTGCCAAAAGTGACCAGAAAGTGAATGCCTACCTTCAACATCGGACTGTATCGGGCTTCACATTCCGAGAGCTAATTACAAGTGTTTTTTTGTTTAGAAAAATAACTTCATGATATAGGCCTACCAACTATAAACGCAATCTTTCGCACAGGAACAAAACAACGTACCCGCTATGTAAACCTCACTGAATTAGGATGTAAGCTAGTAAAGATGTAAGTTATGCCTTAGTTGGCTACCATTCATGTACTGGGACAGATTCAACTAGCGCATTTGTTAGACTTGGTAAAATCAACGGATTTAAACTTCTGACCACTGACACATACTTTTAGAAAAAAAACAATACAGCAGCTTGGCACAACATTTAACCTTTTCAATGAGCTATTAAGAGAAGGAGAGCCTGCTATATGTACCATACATAAGCATAAACAACAGCATAATGTCAATGAATTGAGACATTAATGATTATCTATTATGATCGCTAACAACAGACCCATCTCGTCTGCCCCCATGCCAAGATGCTACATATAAACATATTATGCGCTCCAACTATCAAACTGCAATATGGAGTAGGAGTTTACTTGCTTTACCGCAAAATATCTTCTCCACATGGACATGATTGGAGGGTGAAAATAAACAGCATTTCCGTAGACTTATTGAATAACACACCTGCCCCCAAACGTGTTCTGGAGTGTCTTAGCTGTAAGTGCAAAAGTTGCAAAGATAAAGATGTAATAGCCTGAAGTGTATCGGTGCCTGTGGATGTGAATTTCTATGTGATAACGGGATAGAAGTTGATGCAACAAATCTGATCCAGGATTCTGATGACGATTCAGACTTTGAATAGTAGCCAGTTTGCTTACAAGTATAAGATGTCAAATTAATACGAACATATTGTTCTAAATGTTTATTTTTGTTTGATGAATTGGTGAGGATAAATGATTATAATAGTTATTTCTTTTTTATTTAAATATAAAACTACGATTTTAAAATATGACATGGCGAAAAAAATCGAATAGACAAAAAAAAGCATAAAAATTATTTCGGTACTGCATATAAATAAATTGAGTACAGTATATACCCCAATGTTTGGTTTATCATTCTAAAAAATACATTTATATATTTGCGAACAATAAAAAAATAAATATGATCTACATAACTATTTCTAAAATTCAGTATATAGAAACCAAAGTTTAAAAATTGTCATTTTTCAAATAAAATTTCACTAAAATGCTTTATTTGTAAATTTCAAATTCTCTGTTCATTTGTGTTCTGATTTCCCATTATCTACACAGCTGTCATAGATATATTGGTCGATTTTTAAAACAATTTTTGTGTATTTTGATTTTTTTTGCGAGACGATTTTAACAAGTTATTTTTGATGCTCTGGTGTTAAAAGGGTTAAAATGACATTTTAAGACACTTTAATTTTTGGTTACTGTTCTGAAATTTAAAGCTTATATGTCCAGGAACAATACAAAACCGTGAAACCTATGTTGCAGAGGGGGGGGGGGTGCAGCGAATTTCTATTAAAACAGCCCCAGGCCTATTATCTCTTCATATTACAAGAATGTGAACGTCTTTTGTCGTGTTTGAGCGTATTCTCGATGTGTTTTTGGTATGTTAAAAGTTTTTTTATCGTATAAGTTCCAGTGACTTATTCAAACGCGAATAAGGGAAAAGTAACCAGTCACTTATTAACCAGCTGACCAGTTACTTATGAAATTTGAACTAGTGAATATATGTTTAAAGCTCTTTGTGCAATTGAATATTGCCAGGTTGGTGATTTAACTTTTTTTTCTGTAGAGAACCAGTACGTCGACATATTTTGTGGAGCGGGAGCATAAATTAGCTTCTTTTATCATGTTTATTATGATTAGTCTTTTTTAGGGCTACTTATCCCAATTTGGATAAAAATGAAATGAATCGGGCTTTGGGCCACATTTGTGCACATATAAGCTAAACTGGGCCAGGAGAACCTCCTGAGGATGATGAGATGAATGAGATGACACTGTCCTCCAGACACAGGATTCGAAATTTGAGCCCTGGCGGTCTGACGCCGAGCACGCTACCTCTCGGTCACGGAAGCTATCCACAATATTGAGTTTCACACGTGGATGGGAAAGAAACATTTTGTTTATTTCAAACCGCCGAGACCGGAAACCGAACCTCAAACTCTAGCGTTAAAGGCAGCGGTGCTTAACCACTACCCTAGCCCCCCCCCCCCCAATTCGAATAAACGTAACCAGTCAGTTATTCCTTATTCGTTCCAATAAGGAATAAGTAGCTGTTACTTATTCCTTATTCGTTCCAATAAGGAATAAGTACCTGTTATACTTATTCCTTATTCGATTGAATAAGAAATACGTAACTGTTACTTATACCTTATTAGGAAAAAGAAATAGAGAATAAATTAGTAAATAATCTTATTGACGTTTTTCATAGTACAGCATACCTCTATGCAATGCACAATTTCCAAGTGTTGTCCTTGAATTATTCTGCCCACAAACGAACCTTTGTAAACAGGCTTATCATAGCTTAATTCGGTATTGTATTATGTTAATTGAATTAAGGTAATTGAACTAAATTATAATTGGAGTTATATTAACAAAAAATGCAAATAGGCGATAAATGATGCACAGTTGTGTAAAATCTCGTGTAATCACAGACCCACCCTATAACCGAAGCACGTACAGTTTATTTGAGTCTGTATGCGATATACATTATTTATGCCCATTCATGGCAATATCGCGACAGAAGGAAGCCGAAGTCGGGACTATGGCTTTTTTTTTGAATGACTTCAAGGGCAATTAAAGTGCACAGTACCATACACAGCACAGCACACTCCAGGCCTTTGAACAGTTTGGCGCACTGTATATGCATAACCTCGATGACAAACATCTGAGCAGACCGGGATTCGAACCCATTACCTCTGAATTTTGAGCCACACCCGCATCGAATAATCCATCGGGGCCGGCTCATCTTCTTCGTGTTCCGTACAGAGTGGGCATACAATTGTCCTTACATGGTAGAAAATCTTAACTGATTTGATTAAATACTACACACCCCCATTTTGAAGCGGTGCGAACATTTCTTACATACTAAAATTGATTGTATTAAGATACATCTATTTACATATGCAAGGCTTAAATCATACATACAGTCATGTCGTACTTTTATATTGTTTGTGCAATCTCAAGCCATCGATGTCCACTAGCTTCCATCAACCGCTCGTCAGAGTATTAAGAAAGTTAGCTTCATACAAACATTTTGCGACAACCAATGTTACTCAAAGTGGAATCTAATAAATATTTCTTTGATTTTATTTGACTAGTTTGTGTTATTTGTATGTATCATCATGTTGTAAGCTGACAAACTGTGAATCACTCTTTTCCAAAATTGTAAGCCTATACTTTATGCTTGGCATCTTCCAAGGTGTACACCATTGTATTGAGAGTTAATATAAATACATTCAGAAATCTATCCAAAGCAAGCAGATGGACATTTTCATTTCAACCCCCAGAACACAGTATTGGTTTAATTTGGGTGTCAAATGCATCAAGAAACAATTTTAAGGAAATGTATGGAACTCCTCGTAAACTTCTATCAATGCGTATGAATGCATTTTCAGATGTTTTTTGGTACATGTGTGACATAACCTCGTAGAAAACACAATTATCTATGACCTATGTTTCGTTTGCGGCCAAGACATGACCATTTTTAAAGACAACTACTTTGTTTTTCACAGTGAGTGAGTGGTATCTAGCTTTTTCCATATCTGTGTCTGCGGTGGAAATTCGATATGACTTAAATCTCGCATAATGTGGCAGTACTTTTGTCATGACGCTGCCATGCATGGGGTGTCATTTTTACTATTTTTAATAATAAGTATTATTGTAATCCAGCAGTGGCGGGGTCGAAATTGTTTAGGCTGACAATTGTCTTGCTATGTATTACTCATTGTTGTGTATATAGTGAGATACATGTGGGTGCAGAGTTTTCAACTGTGAGAATTTTAATCAAATTGACAAAATTCATAATGAATGCCTTCAGTAACTAAAAAATTAGATTTAATATGTCTATGAATACTTGAGATAGAAAAATATTTAATGTATTATTTTATATGATACAGGTAGTTAACTTTATAGGAATTACATTAGCTATTAATTTCCCACTTTATTTTAAACTCGAACTATACTGTATTTCATATATTTAGTATTACAGTCATATTTGGTGTTCCCCTGGATTGGCTCATAATCATGATAATGTGGAAACAATTGTCATTTTCATACCTGCCTGTAACGCAAAAGTACACGAAAGTGATAAAAAGGGAAGTGATTTACCATATTGATCTGTAAATGACCTTGCAATGGCCTTCGTTCGCACCAAATGATGTATCCTCCTGTTGCAACGTGGGCCCACAGCGCGATGATATTTTACACTGCAGCTTCTCATGCTCATGAAAGCATCCAAATATGTTTTAAAATAGTATCTACGCGACAAATTTCAGTACTATTGATAACTTTACCACATAATTAAGAATTACATATGTTTGTGAATGTAATGTCCCATAAACAAACATTTTGTCATATTGCTATTAAAGAATCGTATCTGCAATAATGTTAAGTTGCAGTTCCGACAAAAATGCAATACTAATAATTATGACGAGTAGTAATATGAACTTGACCTAGTTTGAAAACATGAAATTTACATCATTTCCTTCATTTCCTGCTACGATATTTTATTTTATCAATTAGGAATGCTTTAATCATTAGCCATTACAACATGATAGCCGCACATTACCATGTATACAGTTTACAAACGATTACCCATCCCCGATCCTTCTTATATCGATCAATATTTTCTAAGTGTTTTGAACGGGGGGGGGGGAGACTTTAGTTTACTTAACACCTGATGATCAGATTGGATCACGTCACACAACATTTAGATTATGACGCACACGCTTCTATTGATGTAATCACAGATGATATGCTCATTAGGCCCCTATACATGGCAAGATGTACATTTTTTATGCATGAATTGTGTGAGTAGCCAGGGGCGTAGGCAGGGGTATTAGCATGTGTACGCAAAACAGTATGACAAGGAAGTAGGTACCCTAATTAGTGACTATCAACTTACGGGGGGAACCCCCATACCCACACAGCGGAGGGTCCGGGGGGCCACCCCCACGGAAAATTAAAAAAAAAGATAGCAAATGGTTGCATCTGGTGGTATTTGGGATACAACCATGGGAGTTATAAATGTACAGTTTATATAATATTTGTGTCGCATTTCAACATTATGTAGGCCTATGCAGCAACAGAATCAAAAGTTGAATTATCAAGTTGATATTATAATTTCAAACATTTTTAATCAGTGATTTTAATTTGAAATTTGTTGATACTTTCTGTCAAGTAGGTCTACTATTATTCATGGACAAACTTTCTAAAGAAAATATAATAATTTAATAATGCCGAACAGTGGTCCTCCATCATTTTACTGACACAAAGGGGGGGGGGGGCTTTTTAAAGAAGATGATAGACCTGCACTAAATAACAAAATTGAATGACAATGCTGATTATTCAACCAACAGAGATATACTATTCAAAAGTAGTAAACATTGTTACTATTAATTGAATAAAAACGCCGACCGCCTTTGCTTCTAGAGGCAAATACGTCTACTATGTCATCCAGGTTAATGTCAGTGTCTTTGTGGGCATGGAGAACAGGTAAGCTTGACATCTTGTGGGTGGTCATATTTGCACGCAAATAACTTTTCACTCTTTTCATGACACTAAATACCCGTTCAGTTGTGCTGCTGCTGACTGACATTGTGATGAGGATCAGCAAAGCGATGTAATTGTTCCAATGTACCGGGCATATCTGCAGAATAAGCCTGATACACCTTAGCGATATCATCAGGGGTCGTCTGTTAGAGCCTACTGGGAATCAAGACTTGAGCGACATTTGAAGCGTTCTTGAGGCTGAATGAGACTTTCAGTTCCTCAATGAGATGATCCATAAATGGGTACTACATAGCCCTCCTCCAATAAGCCGATATGCTGTCCGCTGGCACATTCACCCTGTGTTGCTGACGACCTGCACTGACAAATATAATATGGTAACGCATCGCCAAATCATTCCGTTCGTGATAAGTAAAGCAATGCCCTATGCAACCAAAGTCGCCAGCATCTGAATGAACAGCTAGGTGGCGAAGCCTAGCCTTGTTGTAGGGAAGATGAGTGCACCAGGTCACAGAGTTGTAGATGATGCTCAGATAAATGTCCCCTCGTATCCTGAACACTTAAAGCGCGGAATTAATTTTGTATAAATCATGGAGGCCAAAGGGTTTATTTCGATTTGAAATCATCACAAATGCCTTAGTTAGCTCTTTCTGAGTCATTTAAATACCTATGTTATGGGTCTACGACCATTATAAATATGTTTACTCTTACAGTGCGGGTATCGACTTTAGACGTCAGAATCTGACGTCTACAGACGTCAGATTCTGACGACTAAAGTCGACGCCCGCGCTGTAAGGGTTAATCGTGCTCTATATGGTGAGACACTGGTAATATATCTTATAAATGCCATGCAAAGCCAAAATACAGTATCTAGTTGCTGTACAAGTAAGCAGATACTGACTTGGCAGAGCAGGCCTGGAGCTGCGATCGCGGGAAGTGTCAGTCAGTAACTCACCAGGTACATTACGTATTAGATAATTAGGGGACACCCGAAAGTGAGTTCCGAAGTTCCCAAGTTCCGAAGTTCCCGGAACTTCAAGTTCCCAAGTTCCGAAGTTCACAAGTTCCGAAGTTCCCAAGTTCCGAGGTTCCCAAGTTCCAAAGTTCCTGGAACTTCAAGTTCCCAAGCTCCCGGAACTACAATTTCCAAGTTCCCGGAACTTCAAATAACATAATCTGTTAATATTACATAATGAAACAGAAAGTCCGATTTTCATGTATTTTTTCATGACAGACCGATTTTCATGAAATTTTGCAAGGACTTCCCTATTTTCGCGCCCTAAAAGTTAGACCATCTGGCATGTAATGCAATTCAGGGCTTGGGTTTATAGAGGAACGTCGTAATTAGAAAATTATTTCATGTCAAATGCTCTAACTTTTGAACTATTTTTTGAAGAAAATTTTACGGTATTTGACTTCCACTAAAGTAGTAGGCCTATTATCTGAATATGTTATGAAAGCATGGTCACGCAAACGGTGTTCAGTTGCGTGAGGTATGTTAATTTAATATTTGGCCAGCGCCCCAGACGGTGGACTAACATTAACCCTACATAGGCCTACCGGCTCGTCATCCCTGGCCCTATTTGTTTATTTTATGGGATGCTGGCCCAGCATTGGAATGACGTTTGCTATGGATCACCCATCTTCAGAAATAATCACGCGTAAACCCAGCATTGAGACGTTCACTCAACATTGGTTTTAAGCTGGCCTAACATCACACCAACATCATGTCAACGTAATATTCATCTGCACCAGTCCAGTCTTAATACACGCAGAGCATGCGTGCCGCAAATCACATGGCAGAGTGAAGATGCGTAATAGTCGGCTGTATAAGGTTTGACCGTGCTATTAAACATATAGGGCCTACCATAATGATGCTTAGCGCCTAAAAGGTTTAACATGGTTCATGTCATGCCTCTCACCAGCTGACAGACCGGAAGAAGATAATCAGGCAATATATATCACGCGAACACGAGGCGTTGCACCAATGTTAATTTAATACTGGACCAGCGTTGTGGATAATGTTAGTACCCAGCATTAAAACAACATTAGAATAAGACGATTGTTTATGAGGAAGTTGACATTACATCTACTTGTAGGCCTATGCTGGGAAAGTTGCAGGTACCATCTTCAACGCTCAGGTCACAACGGATAGATCTTTAAAAAAATATATTTCGCCAGGAAAAGAATCAATTAGGCCTACTCGACTATTCATTTCTGTTTAATTAAGTAGTTTTAACAAATTATGTTATTTGAAATTCCGGGAACTTGAAGTCCCGGGAACTTGGGAACTTGAAGTTCCGGGAACTTGGGAACTTCGGAACTTGGGAACTTGGGAACTTCGGCACTTGGGAACTCACTCTCGGGTGTCACGATAATTAGTGAAGAACACGGTATTATTAGAAAGAAGCCTCTGGGGGCAGAGCCCGAAGAGGCTCCTTTCTAATAATACCGTGTTCTGAACTGATTATCGGACATAGTCGTTACCAGAACCCCTCCCCTGTGTCTACCCCACATCACCCTTAAAAACAAATACCCATGAATCTAAGTTTTGTTTACTGTTAAAATCTGGACACGCTTATTTATAGAAGAGGGGTTGTGTGCGCATAGAAACTGATGACAAAATTAAATCTGATACCATTTAGATAAAAAACAGTTGCTGGTGAGACGTGCTTCATCACAATAACTTGATTCTTGAGTTTTACCAGTTCTTAATAAATATTTGGTAAGTACAATATAAACTTTTTTTGTAAATTATTAAGCAATGTATGTTAATTTGCAATTTATCAATAAAATATTTAGGTTATATTTAATTATTTATCATGTTTATATTCATGCTTATATATTTTTTACATTGTGCACCAAAAATCATAAACAAATCAAGAGAAAATATAATTTCTGGTACTGCTCAGCATAAAAAGTAATACTGGGTCAGTATCATATCCCAACAAACAGGATACAATCAAATTATGTCGGTTTAATGTTGGGCCAGCATTGCAGAGATTGGACCATCAATACACCAACATTGTTTTGATGTAGATAAGCGCCGTTTCTTTTAAAAAGTTATATGTCTACAACTGGCTGCGCCCTAGGGGGGTACGGCTCCCTGATTTGTTTTAGAAATATAAAGCTTCAAAAGGGCGAATTATAATATTACATAATGCCTTATATGGTCGTGTTTTTGTTTCGGGTACGTGAACAGAATGGATGGAGGGGGTGCAGCCGGCGACCCCTCTTTCGATGCGTCACACAGAGCAGTGTGTTCAATGCGGGTCCTCTGTTCAAGTCCCTGAGATGCTGTCAAACATAGGGGTACCAAGCATTATTAGCCAGAAAACAAGGAACATTGGCTCAAAGCTGGTTCAATATTGGCTAACGTCGAAAACGTTGGAAATACATTACACTGATGCTGGACCAATGCAGCCTATTTGTCGCTTCAAGATAATGCTTAGCAACCGGCCAGATAGAGCTCAGTAGACAGTCAGAACAATGGTCTGGGCGTCTAATAATACCCAGGTCAAATCTAATGATGTTGTGTGAACTGAATCAAGACGGCCTTATTTCAGAGAATGCCCAGTAAAAACAATAGAAAAACAACCCTGGTAATGACTATTATGTTAATAAATAGGCCTACTGGTCATCGCATTGGAATCTTTACCGACTTCCGGCTTATAAATATTTTCACCCGGGTGTATACATTCACCTGCTATGTAGGTATGCAATGTGACCAGGTTGTAGCACATACGACATTTTAGACATCCAAAATAAGAAAGACGGGATTATGGATATCAAGAAGCAAAGCCGCACAGTCACAATATATCATAGTGCGTACATTTGTTGCATTATCCGAACGATATTGATTTTGCTACACTCAATATCTAGTTATAACTGATTGAAAACAAATTAGGCTATCGGGTAAAAGTTATTCATCCCCGCCTATAATATCACTGGGTATGAAGGGGGATATGGTCTGGACTTTCTCTTTGCCTGTTTACAAGGTTACCTCGACAAGACACGCCAAGGTCATCTCAAGGTCATTGTATCTCTTTGACTGGCAAGCGCGCTTTAGAGCGCGGTCATTCATTCATAAAGTGAACAGTTAGTAATTCTATAGTGGTAAAATTATGACGTCATAGTTTAAGGCGTAATTTTGATCCCACATTACCATGATTACCACGTGCTCTCAGACATGTCAGGTGGGCTCCAAACACTGTGAAAGTGAAGAACCTAATTGACATTATTATAGTAACTTTACTGTTTATAGGTAGGCTATGGCCACAGGCTACACACAAGTGACTAGTAATATCACAAAATAGTTGTACAACGTTGAACACTGTTGACCAGTAGACCTAATAGGCCTACGCAAAGAAAGATACCCCTATAATTATAGATGGCGTATTTTATTATTATCGAATATGAACATGTTGAAGCCCACATAATACATAATAACATGTTGTACGCCACTATAACAATCATATTCATGTTAGAAGTATAATTTCGGGCCCTATCATTGTCATGTGGTTCTAATTTAGTTCTAATTTTCGCCAGATGCCTGCCCTGTCCATGTAGGCCTATTTTGTATGACGTCGTTAAAGAGCAATAATTACAGTTTGTTATAGCGTTCTGGTATTCCCGAAGCTGCTAGTGGAGTGGTCAGTATTTGAAAAGATGTAATCTATGATTCACGTTCAAAATATTGTCATGATACGATACGAAACATCAATAATACTGCCCATGGTAGGCCTAATAAAGTAAATACTGGGGTACAACAGTTTTTCTAATTGCGAAGTCGGGTATGAAAATAATGGTAACGATCACAATGGTAACACTAATAATATAAATATCTTGGCCCTTTTACAACTCCGTTCTGGGCTTGTCCAGGTCCCCCGAACTCGTGGGTAGGCTGCGTTGGGTGAGAGAATAAAACAACACTCTTTTGCAGATCAAAAATGAAACTAAACTTTTATTGTGGTCTCGTACATAATATAGTATAGACCTGCATATCCGGCCTACTATCGAACCAGCTGCGCGTAACATAACTAGCAATAATTTACATCTGTCAAAACATATTGATTTGCCTGGTAAAAAACATAATGTCATTTAGTATAATGTCTTATAGTCCTGGGGCTGATTCTGAGAACTAGTCTAAATATCCAGAGTTTGCTGCACCCCCTCGAAGAACGGGATACCCTTAAACAAGTTCCGAAGTTCCCAAGTTCCGAAGTTCCCAAATTCCGAAGTTTCCAAGTTCCGGGAACTTTAAGTTCCCAATTTTCAGGCTCCGGGAACTTCAAGTTCCGAAATTCCAAAATAATTGAAAAAATATATTAAAACAAATTGTTTTTGGTCGGAAAAACAGTTTGGTACCCATTAATAATTTTAAGTGTTGTAGACTAAAGTTAGTTTTTCACATATTTATATTTTGTTTAAATAGGCGATCTTGGCAAACATTTCACGATGTGAAATTAAATATAGACTATAGGGGCCTAGGTCTAGGGCCTACAGGTATAGAATAATAGAACCGCGAATTTATTATACAAAATATAAAATAAAAAGCAGGCCTATTACAATATGATATTTTCCCAGATTTAGTATAAATTATTCGTGTTCGAGTGGTGGTGGCAGACGATAGAACAACATTATTAAACGAATACTAGTATTGGGTCTTTGTCGTGTCTGATGGCGGTGACTGCCCTATGTTCAGAAGGTTCTATGTTCAGAAGGTTCTATGTTCAGAAAATAATTGTTAAAAAGGTTCCATGTTCAGAAGGTTCTATATTCAGAAGGTCCTATGTTGAGAAGGTCCTATGTTTAGAAGGTCCTATATTCAGAATGTTCTATGTTCAGAAGGTCCTATATTCAGAAAATATTTGTTCAAAAGGTCCTATATTCAGAAGGTTCTATGTTCAGAAGGTCCTATATTCAGATATGTTCAGAAGGTCCTATATTCAGAAAATTCTTTGTTTCTTTGATTCTTTCTTTCAGTTTCAGGTAAACTACAATGCAAGATAACAAATCACAGCCTCTCATTTTAGCTCATTCGGTCAAAGGTCGGATGAGCTTTTGTCATGGCGCGTTGTCCGTCGTCTGTCCGTCCACAATAGACAAAACTGCTATTGGGACTTTAATCAACACAACACCAGGAGTGATCACAGAAGGATATACCTCGCAATTCAGGAATATGACACTTTAGGCCACTATCTGAATTTAAATCCACCTAAATCCCCAAAATGCGTTGTATAGTTGGGTTGACCAAAACATGAGTGGAAATCGCCATTAAAATAAAGTCAATAATGAATAGATTGCTTGGAAAGGGTGACTCATCACGGTCCCCCTTCCCTTTGGGTCCGCAGGGGGTCCCCCTCCCCTGAAAAGGATGACTCATCCTCGGATGATGAATTGGCGTCATGACGCCAAGTGCTTCATTTTGATTGGGTGATTCAAAATATTAATGAGCATCTCTGCATAATGGCAACATTTTTTATATTTAGGGTCATTGGGTTGATGATTCTAGGGTGATGAATGAGCGTCATGTTTTGAGGCTGGGAACATCAATGTGCATGATGAATGCACGTCATTGTCATATTATATGAAATTAACTTTATTTTCAATATCAAACAAACAAAAATCAATATATCAATATTATCTAATGCAATAAACAAGGGTATTTTTATAGAATTGTTTTATTCCTTCAGTATGCACACATTTGAGTGGCTGGTTCAAAATATTATTGAGTGTCTTTGAATATTGGCAACATATTTTAAATTTAGTGTCATCAGGATGATGACTCATTCTAGGGTGATAGATGAGCGTCATGTTTGAGGTCCCCCCTCCCCCCGAAAATGCAGACTCGCCATTGCCCCCTCTCCATGGGTGATAATGAGCGTCATGTTTTGAAACTGGGAGCATCAATGTACATGATTCATGAGCATCAGAATGATGACTCATCCTCAGATAATGAATGGGCGTCATGATGCGGGTCCCCCTCCCCCAGAAAATGATGACTCATCATTACCCCCTCTCCATGGGTGATAAATGAGTGTCATGTTTTGACACTGGAAGCATCAATGTACATGAGTCATGAGTCATCAGATGATGTATGGGCGTCATGTCACGACGTCAATTAGTTTATTTTATATGGATGGTTCAAAATATTAACAAGCCTAGGACTATAATTCTGTATAATGTAAATTCTCAGCAAGAGTAAGTGCGTGTTTTACAAAGCATGAGATGTTATTATTTATATATTAGTTATATATTATTTAGATATCATTTGTACATTATTTATACATTAATTATATGTTATTTAGATATTATTTAGATATTATTTTTACATAAATGGTTGCTGCTGCTGTTGCTGCTGCTGATGCTGCTGCAGGTTGAATAATTTTGTGGGCCTATGTGGATTTTAAAATGTTATCATTATGCCTATATACATGTATATATACATTACATGTATTATGATTATGGTAATAAAATATTGTTTTTATCTGTATGTATTTAAAAAAGAGTGCTAGCTTATACCAGAAAAAATGGGAATTACATCACGTTTTATAACAACATTCCGTAAATATTGTGTCGTTTAGCAGTGGTAGAAACAGTTAAAAGAATATGCTTAATAGAATCAACCGCATTGAAAGGGTGGCACAATTATTATTGCACAGTTCTGTTGCGAAATGATGAATGTAAATGACAAATGGAGGTTTTTTTTATAAATGACTGATGAGATTGTAAAAATATATTTTTATTATTACAAATATTCTAAAAACTTATCATAAGACATATTTTAAGAGAGGAAGTGCATATTATATCCAGTTAATTGACCATAAGTTACAAAGGGTTAAACACGATTCAATGATTCACACCTGGTGTGTGCACAATATAGGCTTTGGTGTTGTGTGATATTTATGTATTAAAGAGTGGTATCCTGGATGGTGACAGTAAGTCAGATACGGTGCATTGTAATTTGTGATCAGTTAGCCGTGACAGCTACACGTTACTGGGGTGGATGATTAAACGTCATAATATATATGTTAATGTATTTACTAGTGGAAAAATGGTTTGTGGAGGTTTTAAAAAACATCAGATGATGTTATGACTATCATATTTCCGCTAATAATATAAATTGAATTATTTATATATGTGAATATATAAATATGTGTTTGTCTCCTGAGCTGGAACAGGTTTAAGTCAGAGATTGACTGCGTACAAAATTGCGGGACATTTCTATGGACTGTCATATCTCAAAATATAGGGCAATAATCAGGTCGAAAATATTTTTTTAGAATCAGTAACATTTCAGCTCCATGCCCGCATGCGTAGCTCGAAAGTCGCACAGTCATTAAAAAATGGTTATGGACATTTCTCTGACCATGGGATCGAGACTGCTCTCAGTCACTACCATGATGCATTTTTCGGGTATAGCAAATACATCAATCCACGATCACAGAGAGGTTGCCACGGCAACCTGAGTTCAGACTGGCTTATAATGACGGCGGCGCTCGGCTCATGTATGTATAGGCCTACATGTAAGAAATATCTTCTCAGCTAGAGTTAGAATAGCAGAGGTTTATCCATCCCCATGTGATCACCACACCTTCTTCAGCTATATTTTATATTTGCATATGATAAAGTACGACTATGTTATTTAAAAGCATCGTAAAAGTTAAAGAAGTTATTATTTAAGTCATGTTTAGATTATAGTTTCTAGCCTAAACTTAGAATAAACTAAATCCTTACCATTGTTTGTTTGGGCTAGCTACCCTTGGATTAAGTCTGTCCGGGCCTTCCAACATTGTCGATCGCTCAATATCTCACCAGGCAAAAATCACCTATTCTGTGAAACTCAAAAGACTGGACCTCACAATGTTTTTACCAATGTTTTATAACATTATTTTCACCGAGTAGCCATTTAAAATGGTTTCTGGTGACTTCACTGTGTTTCACAGTATAACACTTAGAACCACTGAATGCCAAGCTGATTTGCTATCTGTAGTGTAGACTTGTTTTTGTTTACTGACAGTGCTTTGTCAGGTCATAACCCTTGACCTCTTGTTGTAGTATAAATTAGCTATAAACGTATTTTATTCTTATAACAGTGGTTCCATCCCCATGCGATCACCACAGTTCCATTGGTCATTTGGATTTCTGTCATAGACCGGTATACCCCAATCAACAACACATTGTTCACTAAACAGCAGCCTAGGTGTAGGTCATTGACACGTTTGGCACCTTGCTGTTTGCTGTCCTTTCGCCTGATACTCCATTACGGAGGCCTGATTTTTTTAACATTGTTGTTGCCCTATATCTGATATTCTGTTAAGGAGGACTGCAAAGAAAAATTTAAACAATTTAAACAAACGTTGGTACTGTTGAAGAATCGAAGTTATAGCATTGTCAATGTTTGTCCATGCTGGTATTTGACATGTCAACAATCCCATGTCCCCCATTCCCTTTTGTATGTGATGATTCACCAAAATTATTAGGTACCTCACCCCATGGTATGACTCATCACACCTATCCACTTCCCTCATAAACATGTTGAAAACTTGTTTGTACTTTGTCAGCAATAAAGGACGCCAAACACTTCAATCTGATTGGTTTGTTGGTTTATTGCACAATCAATAAAATGACTCACCACTACCACCCACCCCTAGGGTCCCCCTCACCTTGTGATGACTCATCGCAGACCACTCTACATGAAAAAACATGTTGAAACTTGTTTGCGAATCGGTCTGAACTTGTCTAAACCCAGACTGGTTTCGAGCATCTCACCCATAGGACACCTTCTGCATCATAATGAAGTTTTATAAATGTGTATGACCACTTCACATTGTGAGTGTAAAAGTTAATACAGTGGCTTTTGTTAAGGAAAATAAGATATTCATTTGTCAGACATCCAGGATAATATCTATGGATTTAATTTAGCATATTTCTGAATATTAAGATGACACATTTTATAATGATCATACCAAAATAATGTATAATGCTGTACAAAAATCGATGGCTAGATACAACAACTTACTCATGTGGATATGTGAGGACAAGTTTGATGACGTTGATATATCTGTGTTAAGTACAAGTGATGATGATCTATTTCGGGACAAAACTTGTAACTGGGGACGTATTATTTCACTATTTACGTTCTGTGGTAACCTAGCCAAACAATCAGGGTCGAAAGACATGTATAAAACTATTGATGACATTGCCTTATTCCTTGGCTCATATATAGCAGATAATTTGACTGAATGGATTTATAAACAAGGTGGATGGGTTAGTTTTTTTATGATGAATTTTTAATTTTTTATGATGTACGAATTATATGTAAACAGGCGAATATTGTTTGAAATTATAACAATATGTTAATAATTTTTCCAGAAAGACTTTCGATTGCAACTAGCAGGTACATACACAGTATGTGTTTTCTGAGTGAAAATTACTATAATCAGCTTGGTGAATTGCTATGTCAAGACTTACCCTTCGACTATCTGATATATAATGTAGAATATATTCTATGCATACTCATTTGATGGTATTGTATGAATAATTATAATAACAATAAAAGATTATATAATACAACGTGTCCTATTTCTTCATTTGTAATATAACATCGTTGTCCAGGTAATAATGCGTATGTGGTTTTTCATAGTTTTGATATAATCGAGAAAAACTGTTTATTTTGACCCAGCTTTCACAAAAATTGAAATAATTGATCACTTGACCTGAAATGCATTATTTCTAGTTGTCTTAGTTTTTTTAAAAGTTGGTTATTATAATAACATTTATAAAAACGCTCTTTGTCCAAAAAAATGCCACATACGCAGTATTACTTGTCCAAAAATGACACATACGCAATATTACTTGTCCGTTTTAACACATACGCAATATTACATGACTGATTTTTCTACATACGCAATATTACTTGACGAAAACGGTACACATACGCAGTATTACCCCCTTGAGCTCCATATTATTTCAGTAAATGCATGATTATAGCTGTATTTCTGGCTGGCTGAAAAAAGCCCGTTTTTGGTGTATTATGGTCAAAACAATTAAAAATTATCATATGCAACAGTAAGCAGCTAGTAAACGTAACAGCAACAATATGTTTGAGAAACTCAATGTGGTGACGTAATGTGTCATTTGATTTCGAAGTCGATGAAACATAATATGTCAGATAGTTTGTTCTATGTTTTAAAGTTTATTAACTTAAGAAACATTATAAACACTAGCATCAAGCATTTTCTCGGTCAAATAATTAAGAAACCTGTAACCTATACATTGTAGCCTGGTTGACACAGATTTACCGCTAATTAAGTTGTAAATACAATTTCTTAAATAAAAAGTGAGCCTTCCCGAAAAATGTGCATGAAAAAAATGAAATGAATCGGGCTTTAGGCCACCTTTGTGATCATATAGGCTAAACTGGGCCAGGATAACCTCCTGAGGATGGTGAGATGATTGAAATGACACTGTCCTCCAGACACAGGATTCGAAATTCGAGCCCTGGCGGTCTGAGGCCGAGCACGCTACCTCTCGGTCACGGAGGCTCCCCACAATACTTTCACACGTGGATCGGGAAGAAGCATTTTTTTGTTTCTTTCAAACCGGCGAGACCGGGAATCGAACCCCGAGCTCTGGCGTGAAAGGCAGCGGTGCTAACCACTACCCAAGGGCCCCCGCCCTGTGCACGAAGAAATAGATTTCTCAATCATACATCTCACCCAACTAGACAAGTAAGAAATTCGTATCGATATTTTAATCAACATACCGGTGGTATTCTCCTATAGGCCTACTATAGGCCTATTTGTCTATGTTAATATTGCGCCCATGTGCAAGTAGTTAAAAATCATCGGTATACCTATGTCTTAAGTTATAATCCCAGCGAACACGAGACATCGACCCAATGTTTGACAAATGTTGGGCCAGCGTCGTCGACGGTGGCACAACATTGGTCCAGCATTGGGTCGATGTCTCATGTTTGCTGGGAATGGGAAGTCGGATCGCATTTCCCATTGGGTTATATTTCAATGTTGTGATGTCGGTCACGATGTGTTCACCACTGTTTGAACCTGATCTGATAGACATGAAGGTAGAAGAAAAAGCGATTCCTACTTCTTAAAGAACGAATAATCTACATATTTTACCTCAAGGTTGTTGAGGACGAGCCGCCTTCATTTTATACCCCGCCCGACGAAGTAGGGGCTACCCCGCCCGACGAAGTAGGGGCGGGGGGTTATGGTGTCGCCTCGGATGTCCGTGTTGATCCGGCCGTCCATCTGTCTGTCCGAATTTAGTTTCCAGAGCAGATCTCGGAAACCCATGGAGGGATTTATTGAATTGTGCACACACACATACATCATAGGGTGTAGATGGGCCTTTTGGGTTTTTTTAAATTTGACCTATTTAATGGCCAACCATCGGCCACAATTAACATTAATATGCCTGATATCTAGCAAGCCGTGTCAGATAGCTAAGCCATTACTATAAGAAAAATGTACGAAATGGCAGAAATTCGAAATGGCAGACTATCGGGCATAGTTAACTTTAATATACCTAATATCTTACAAATCCTGCCACCATTACTATAAGACAAAATGCGCGGTCCCATGGAGGGATATCACCTGACAAATTTCAACTTGATCAAATTCAAAGTAGCCGACTATCTTCCATATTAACTTTAATATGCCTGGTATATATGATAAACCGTGCCAGTTAGCTAGACCATTACCGGGTACCATAAAACAAAATATAAAAATGTGCGGTTTCAGGTAGAGATATATCCTGAAAAATATCAACTCGATCAAATGCAAAATGGCCAACTTGAGGGCATTATTGACTTTAATATGGGTAATATCGGGAAAACTATGCCAGCTAGCAAGACGATTTCTATAGAACAAATAAAAAAATGGGACTGGCGGGGTATCTGTAATATACATGGCAAACTGTGCTAGATAGATTACTGTAAAACAGAATGTGAGAGTTCAGGGAAGGATGCACCCTGTAAAATATGTACCATGCGGGCGGGGTGGGGGGGGGGGGATTATGGTGGCCGTTTGGCGTCTTGTTTGTAGCCTTTATACTCGTGAGGGCATCTGTACTTTATTTCTGTTCTGATAACCACAATCATCAGAAATTAGAATAATGTCTTTAAATTTGGGATCCTTGGAATTTATATAATCAGCAATGCATGAAACCAATCGTTACTTGTATCACCACACCTTCTCTTTCATGCCAAACATATAGTAACATGTTCATCATTAAGAGAAAATTGTAAAATTATGTAATTGTAATTTCACATTATAGTACGCCGTAAAAACAAGAATGAATGAAACCAAAAGTACGCTTTGCAAATACATTGTTATAACAAGTGTTTAATTATTTGCCAACTGTTTGGATTTAGATTTTTCATGGGTGGGTATAGGATTTACCTAGATGCATGATTGACCTAGATATGCTGGTTAAGCCCAATATTAGGGACATGTAATACTGCGTATGTGGATGAACAGACAACCCAAATGGAAGCTTCCCATCAAACACGAGCCATAGATTCGGTGTTGGGTCAATGCTGGTTCAGCTTCCCAGATGCCGATCCAAAATTGTATCAACATGCATTGAATCCATAGATCGTGTCCGTAATTCTGAGTATGCGTCATCTTCAGTATGCATACGCAATATTACAGACATGTAATATACTGCGTATGTGGATAACAGACAGTGCACATTGAATGCCGTGTCCGTAATTATGCGTATGTGTCGTATTTAATACACATACGCAATATTACGGACAATATCCTGTACAGGATTATCTGTTAAATACACATACACTTTATTACAGACAACATGTCTGACCTAAAAAACTACATACGCATTATCACCTACATGTGTACACATACGCAGAATTTCACAAATGTTTAAACCTAAATGTTCGCGTAAATAACATTTTTTTTAGTTTTACCATCAGGTAGAGCATGTATCAATGCATATAGTGGCATCAAAAAGTAATTTTCGCCAAAATGCCACATAAGCAGTATTACCTGGACAACGACGATAAACACATGTATGACAGTGTTGCCGCATTGTGATTTAAATATAACTAGATTGGTTGTTAGATATTTCATTACCATATTATATCACACATTACACCACACACTTCACAATACATACACTACATACATAAACACATTGGATTGCACACTTCGTACCACACATGCACATCATACTACACACAATACATAAACTACATACACATACACATTGAATCACATACACAACACCATACACAGCAAACACCATACTACACACATCACACACATAACACACTACACACCACACACATTGCACCACACACATTACACTAAATACAACTCACTACACACAACACTTCACATACAACACATCACATTACTCCACACACATCACACTACATGCATCACACCACACACTATACACATCTCATCACATTCATCACAACACATATGCATCACAATACACACATCACACCACACACCACACACAATCCATTACATAGAATACATCACACACATTGCACTTGACACTATACACCACACAGCATGAGCACACCACTACGCACATCATACTGCACACATCATACTCCAAACACCATGCTATACACATCACATCACATACAGCATAGCACTACATACATCACACACATGTACATCATACAGCACGCATCACATACAACACATCACACTACACACATCAGACTGTACACACCATGCCCAACACATACATACCTCACACCACACACATTACACCACACACATCATACAACACTCTACACACCACACACAACCCACCACATACACATCACACCATGTACACTACATACATACAGACACACACATGCACATCATACTACACACAACACGTAAAATACATAGACATGCATATAGAACCACATACACAACACCATACACAACACTATACACAGCACACATCATACACTGCATACACTACACACATCATACACATGTACATCATACGATACAAGGCACACACCACAACACACTATACACAACGCTTCACATACAACACATCACACACATTGCAACACACACATCACACTGCATACACAACACCTCACACACTACACAACTCATCACATACATCACAACACATATGTATCACAAACACACCACACACCACACACAACCCATTACATACAACACACCACACACAGTACACTTCACACTACACACCAAACAGCATAGACACACCACTACACACTGCACACATCATACTACACACACCATACTGCACACATCACACCGCATACAGCACAGCACTACACACATCACACACATGTACATCATACGGCACACAGCACATACAACACATCACACTACACACATTAAACTACACACATCATGCACAACACATCACACCACACACATTACACTACATACATCATACAACACTCTACACACCACACACAAGCCAGCACACACATTGTAACACATACAGCACACCAATCACATTACACTACATACACTACACCACACACAACACACAGCATACTACATACATCAATCTACACACATCACACTACACACATCACACACAACACATGTTCCACCACACACATCCCATTACATACAACACATCACACACATTGCACTTCACACTACACACCACACAGCATAAAACAGCACTATGCACATCATAATACACACATATCATATATTTCACACATCACAATACACACATCATATACTACAAACATCACAGCACAAAAAAACTTACAAAATAATATTTGCCATAAATAAAAACTTACAAAATAAAAGTTGTAAAAACTAAAACTGATAAAAATAAAAACTTACAAAATATAATTTAGGAAAATCAAAATTAAAAAAAAAAAAATTACATAAAATAAAATTAAAAAATAAAACTTGCAAAAATATAAACTTACAAAATTACATTAGCAAAATAAAAATATTACAAAAATAAAAACTTACAAAATAAAATATGCAGCAAATAAAAACTTACAAAAAAAAATTAATAGCAAAATCAAAAATAAAACAAATAAAAAAATTATATAAAATAAAATTAAAAAAAATGAAACTTGCAAAAATATAAGCTTACAAAATAACATTTGCAAATAAAAATATTGAAAAAAAAATAAAACTTACAAAATAAAATATACAACAAATAAAAACTTAGAAAATTAAAATTAAAAAGCGGAAAACACTTCACATACAACACATCACACATATTGCAACACAAACACATCACACTGCATTCACAGCACCACACACTATACACATATCATCACATACATCACAACACATACACATCACAATACACACAACACACCACACAAAGCACACAACCCATTACATTCAACACACCACACACAGTGCACTACACACTACACACCAAACAACATAAACACACCACTACACACATCATACTGCACACATCAAACTACACACACAAACTACACACACCATACTACGTACACGTACAGCACACCACATACATTGCACCACATACACAAAACCACACACAACACACAGCATACTACATACATCAATCCACACACATCACACTACACACATCACACACTACACACCACACATGTTCCACCACCACACACACACACACACACATCCCATTACATACAACACATCACACAAAATAAAAATTACAAAAATAAAACCTGCAAAAATATAAACTTACAAAATAAAATTTGCTAAATAAAAATATTAAAAAAATAAAAACTACAAAAATAAAACTTACACAAATAAAACTTGTAAAAATAAAAACTTACAAAATAAAATGTGCAATAAATTAAAATTTACAAACTAAAAGTTGTAAAAACTAAAACTGATAAAAACAAAATTTACAAAATAATTTGCAAAATCCAAAAAAATAAAAATAAAAAAACTTACAAATTAAAATTTGTAAAATAAAATTAAACAAAAATAGAAAATTTCAAAATTAAAATTGCAAAAAAACTGAGAAAATAAATTTTAAAAATGAAAAAAATGTAAAATAAAAACGTGCATAAAAAACATGCATAAAAAATGTAAAATGAAAAAAATTAAAATGTTAAATAAAAAAATGGTTATGTGGGTTGCATTGTAGAGCTGAGATCGGCAAAGCCTGTATCATTTCGGGCACTGCCCATATCGATACATCTCAGCTCTTACAACGCAACCCTTAATTTATTGGTTGCATTGTAGAGCTGAGGTCAGCAAAGCCTGTATCGATTCGGGCACTGCCCGTATCGATACATCTCAGCTCTTACAACGCAACCCTTAATTTATTGGTTGCATTGTAGAGCTGAGATCAGCAAAGCCTGTATCGATTCGGGCACTGCCCGTATCGATAGATCTCAGCTCTTACAACACAACCCTTAATTTATTGGATGCATTGTAGAGCTGAGATCAGTAAAGCCTGTATCGATTCGGGCACTGCCCGTATCGATACATCTCAGCACTTACAACGCAACCCACATAACCATTTTTTTATTTAACATTTTAATTTTTTTCATTTTACATTTTTTATGCATGTTTTTTATTTTACATTTTTTTTTACTTTTTAAAATTTTATTTTGAAGGTTTTTCATTTTACATATTTTAATTTGTATGTTTTTAAATTTTTGGATTTTGCAAATTATATTTTTTAAGTTTTTATTTTGATCGGTTTTAGTTTTTACAACATTTATTTTGTAAATTTTTATTTATTGCAAATTTTATTTTGTAAGTCTTTTGTTTTTACAAGATTCATTTTTGTAATTTTAATTTTTGTAGTTTTTATTTTTGTAATATTTTTATTTTGCAAATTTTATTTTGTAAGTTTATATTTTTGGAGGTTTTAGTTTTCTAATTTTTCTTCTGCCACCTTACATTGCCTTTCAATGCTTCTGCTTCGACCCTCATCGTTTGTTCTTTGCCTTCTTAAAGCCTTCCCGTCGCTCTCTGATGCCTGTCCTTCGCCATTTAACACCTCTGCATTGCCCTTAGCGCCTTCTCCTCGCCTTTAAACGCCTACCCCCTTACCATTTAGCTACTCCACATCACCCTATAACGCTTTTCCAACGTCATTTAACCCTTCATTGTAGCCTTTTATTGCCTCCTCTTCGACCTCTTAACGTTTTTCCATCGCCAATTAACGCATCTGCAGCATCTTCAATGTCTCTCCATCGCCCTTAAATGCATCTCCATTGGCACTTAACACATTTTATTTGCCCTTTAACACCTTCCCAACTCCCTTTGACGTCTCTCCGTCGCCATTTAACGCTTCTCCTCGCCCATAAATGCTTACGCATCACCCTTTATTGCTCCACCTCACCTACTAACATACTTGCATTGTTATTTAACGCTTCCTTGTTGTCCTCTAACGCTGTTCCACAGCCCTTTAATACCTTCCCGTCAACTTTTAACATCTGGTCGCACTTTAATTGTCACCTTTTAGAGCCTATTCTTCGCCCTTTATCGCGTCTGTTGCCCTTTAACGCTTTTCCATCGCCAATTAATGCATCTGCAATGCCTCTACATCGCCCTTTATTGCATCTTTATCGGCATTTAACACATTTTATTTGCCCTTTAACACCTTCCCATCGCCCTTTGACGTCTCTCTGTCGCCATTTAACGCTTCTCCTTGCCCATAAATGCTTACCCATCACCCTTTAACGCCCCCTCACCCAATAACATACTTGCATTGTTATTTAACGCTTCCTTGTTGTCCACTAACGCTGTTCCACAGCCCTTTAATACCTCCCTGTCAACTTCTAACACATCTGGTCGCACTTTAATGGCCCCTCTTCTCCCCTTAACACTTACTTGTTGCCCTTTAGCATATCCTTATTGCCCTCAACACCTTCTCATTGCCCTTTAACGCTTCACCATCTTCTTTGTCCTCTAACGCTGCATTGTTCCGGAAAAAATGCCTCCCCGCCAATTTTTAAAACAACCGTAACGCCTCACCATTGCCGTTTAACCCTTTTTAGTCCCCCTTTAGCGCCATGTTGGTCGCCTTTTAGCGTCTTGTCGCTGGCCTAAAAGGCTTTCCCCATCGTCCGTTAATACCTACCTGTTGCCTTTTAACGCCTCACCAATTAACAGAATGAGTTTCTGTCACTTGATCATTACACTTACAGCATGTTTAATCAATGACCTTGAAGATGACTTAGAATCACCAAAATTATATTATGAATGGATTTTTCTGTCAAAATCCCATGAAAAAGAGGTATTACACGCGTTCCTAGCTTTACTTGTTAAAAAATATATTTTATCTGAAATGACCTTTAAATTGACATTTTGACCTTGAAGATGACTTTGATTATTCAAAATAATTAAGAAATGGATAGCCCAGTCAAAATCACGTGAGAATGAGGTATTGCACTTGTTCTTAGCTTCCTTTGTTAAAAAAATCATCTTTGACCTTGAAATTGACCTTTGACCTTGTTTTTACACAAATGCCCGAATTTTTCAAGCTAGCACTCACCAGATATAAATTCAGCACAAAAAAATCTATAAGAAACATCAGAAAGACATTGCATAAGTAACAAGACAAGGTTGGCTCGGACTGAAGCAGTTATATTTTAACCCGTTTGTGACGAGCCCCGGAGATCTCCGTGATTTAGGGAGACTATCCAGATACGAGGCCCGGAGATCTCCGGGTCTGATTGCATGAGATAACTATGACGTCATAAAATAATCTCGTTTCAGAAACAGTGCAGTAGCATAATAATCTCGTGTTCAACGGGTTAAAATGAATGATTTGTTCAAAATGCCCCAAAATTGCCAAGTCCTAGTATGTGAAAAAAACAGTGGCAAGTATAAAGAGGGGGAGGTGAGGGGGGTGGGGGTTCTGACAACCCTTGGACCTTGGACTATTGGACCATAGTTACAAACTTTATCATGACATTTTTATTGAAGCCATTTTTGCTACATTAGCGACTATAGGCTACTATATAGTGGAGAAATACGATCGGTTGCCCCTATCAAAGCTAAAAAAATTATACATGTATAGCAATTTCCCTGTACGGATTGTAAAGACACCAAGTGGTATGTTGTCGTCTTTTTACGAAAATCAGATATAAAATATATATTTGCTTTATTTACCACACCTGGTGAACAGCATGTTTAATCAATGACCTTGAAGATGACTTAGAATCATCAAAATTATATTATGAATGGATTTTTCTGTCAAAATCCCTTGAAAAAGAGGTATTACACGCGTTCCTAGCTTTACTTGGTAAAAAAGATGTTATCTCTGAAATGACCTTTAAAGTGATCTTTTGACCTTGAAGATGACTTTGAATATTCAAAATAATTTTAGAAATAGATAGCCCAATCAAAATCACGTGAGAATAAGGTATTGCACTTGTTCCTAGCTTCAATTTGTTTTTTAACTACTATATAAATAATTGACCTTCTGCTTGGATTTGTTCAACCTAATATTAAGCCCTACTGTTAAGGTAGGGCCTTAAAGCTTCCACCATAGGGTTCATTTCGAATTGCAAATCGGACACCCAAAATATCATGAAATTATAATTAAATATTTTCGCAAAGGATTTCACCATGATCATTAGTACCCCGAGTTGGAGTAGTAGCAATCATTTTGAAATGATTCGATTTCATTAAAAGTATTTATCAGCTAATATAAGCACACGATGTCCATAAAACTCTCTAATCTGCTTATAAACTCACTCAAATCAAACGTATATGAGCCTTCTTGTCAACCCAAAGTCGGATTTTGTTTTTTAACTACCATATAAAACCGTATTTGGAATACTTTTGTAGTGATCCGAAGAAAACATAAGTATATCTGTAAAACTTTCAAAAAGAACCGCTCCATTGATCCTAGATGCTGATTTTTCAATGCGAAGTAAATTATTATTCAGTTAGCTTAAAGGGGTTACCTTTCCAGAAATCGTTAAATTTCACCAGCTTAGGGGTCTTGTCAAGTTAAAAAAAAAACTCGGATTGGTCAGACGACACACACCCAGCCCCCCCTATCCATTTTTTATATTTTTTTTTGGAAGCATGAAAACAACACAAAAAACACACACAAAAATATAAATCCGGGTTGGGACTTGACCCACCCACCCACTTCCGAGTTTTTCTCGGATTTTTGGAACTGTTTAACTTGACAAAACCCCTCAGTTTAGTTTTTAAATGTATTATTAATATTGTTCCAATTTACTTCTTGGACTGGCCAATTAGATGTACCAAGACAACACACCAGAAGTGTATTACTCATTGGTCCTTAATTATGGAACAATTTAAATAAAGATATACGGAACTGTATTACAATATCTAGTCTTTAATCTAAGCAATAAGCATTTCTTGTTATGTAATACTTTATTAATATTACGTTAACAGCTACAATATTCATGTGTGTCTACAGCAATATGAATTGTTTAATTTTCAACACGTTTTTAACATTCTAGATTGCAAGTTAATAAACTGGCATTGTTCTGTAATGATGTTATGTTCATATCCAATGTATAATTATGTATCCATTATTATGTCTACATTTTGTATTATATGATTTTTGCAGAAGGCCCCATTGCAGATGAGCGAAAGCTCAGTGGGTCGCGCTCTATAAAGAACATTATTATACTAGTAGCTAACACTATTTGATACGATGGAGCAGCTGTCGTACAGTGTAAAATTATGATTTGTTATTATTTCATTTTAAATTTTAGCATTTCTATTCACGCAACCGGTAAAATTAGCAAACCTATAGCAATATAGACTAATTCGCGGATAATAGCCCCTAAGTTATGTGAAGTGTGGTACATTTAATTATCTCCCCAGTGTGGCTTATAGCCAACAGCCGACATCCAATTAGTTTCGTTTCTAAGCAAACTACAAGCTCGTTTGCACCTGCTGCCTTGGTATTGATAGAAAACTAGCAGAGAACATTAACAGACAACTCTTCTCATCTTGAGGGCTTTGAAATATAACACGTGTAGTTTTTTTTTACTATGAATACGTTTGAATAAGAAGCTTAAATTTAAAGAGTACATAGGCAAATCTGTCTTTTTCCCGTTGCCACCTTTATTTTCATGGTTATTAATTTATGTTGATTTTTTTAATTTAATGACAAAAAACTCTATCATTATTTTATGTTAGATTATATTGTATTATTTCCCAGATGTGACGTATGACCCAAAACTGTCAGTCAATGAGGCGAGCTTGCTTGAATTTAAGAAACCTTTGCCTGCAGCACCTCGTAACAGTCTGTCAAGTGGGAGGAAAACTGAGGGTCATGGCCACCAAGATCCTCTCAGTGCCATTAATTAGCTGTGAGGGTGTACATGGGGTAAAAAACGAATAGGGTGAACGGAGAATCGTCTGTTCTCAAGGTCCGAAAATCGAGGATTGCAGTTTATAAATAGTGTAAAAACAAACCTAAAAATCTATTTTTATCTATATTTAAATCATTTCCCCTCATAAAAGCCAAACAAAAGGTAAAAATGAGTAAAAATTGAACTGGGAAAAATCTTTAGTTTCCAGGACCCTCAGCTGTGTATGTAGAGAGTGTGAGGTCAATCCAAAGGTTTACTTCGCCATGCTATCAAGATCGGCTGTTACAGGGAACATATCCCCACATTGTGACGATTGTACATTACATTATAATGATATTGAAATATACTAAAAATCTTTAATGGAAGATTTATCATGTGAAACAAATGGCCCAGTAAACAAAACATTTGTATAACATTTGTACAACGTCGGCCCAGGGTCCTCGACGCTGGTCCAACATTGTGCAAATGTTATACAAATGTGTTGTGTTTGCTGGGGGCTTGTCTACCA
This sequence comes from Flabesymbios commensalis, assembly GCA_964017125.1. Taxonomy (NCBI): domain Eukaryota; kingdom Metazoa; phylum Annelida; class Polychaeta; order Terebellida; family Flabelligeridae; genus Flabesymbios; species Flabesymbios commensalis. The sequence continues at coordinate 58,331,241 of OZ024908.1, forward strand.
TACTGCTTAATATTTGCATGCCATACCGTTCCTGTAAACATAGTGTTGACATGTGGGATTAGGTGGCAGTAAAAATAGCACTGACAGGCATACTATGACACAATTAATGGTACAAGGGTAAACACCATCACTATTAAGAATAGGTGCTGACCTTGAGAGCAGCGAGCCACACATCTGTCAGTGTAGATAAAACTAGACTTAGTCTAGGAAGAAAACATTGGTCACATAGGTTCGTACGACCAATAGATTCGTACGAATCTTCTTGTCCTATTTTTTAGCATTCGTACGGTGTCATTTCTGAAAAAAATCTCAAAAACCTCCTTACAAAATTGATAAAGTTACCTTTAATTCGTTTTTGTGTTATAAGCTCCTTACTGTCGCCCCAAGACCCCCTACTCACACTTGGAGGCGTTGGTACGAGCGCTGGTACGACTGTCTACATTAGTACGGCGCTCATACAAGCACCAGAAGAGGCCCATAATAACAACTTGATGAATCATTGCAGCATGCTTATGATCTCCGTATAAATAATTATGGTGCTATAATTCAGCTCACAATGACACCTACGTGCGACCGCTGCACCAAGGACTTCTGGAACATGTTTTGCGGCCCTCAAATTAAGACGGCCTAAAGAGATAAAAAATGATTCGTATCCCGTTCGATAATTCTTAGCCAGGTCTTAGATATTATGTCTAAGAACTCTACGAACGCCTTATCGTAAGAGAGACGCACTATTACCGTAGGAACACCGAAAGAAGTACGTACAACGCTTGCAGATTTTTCTGTGTCATGATCGCCGTAAGCATGTCGCAATACTCATCGAGTTGTTCTTACGGAATTCTTACAGGATATTTTACGAACGCCCATCTTCATCTATCCAGTTGTCTTCTACCTCAGACCAGTGGTCTGACTGTAAGACCTGATGCGGCAAGATGACGAACGCCGTACGAACTGACATCCACACCAACGATTCCAGGTGTGGGTAAGGGGATCTTGAAACGATAGTATAGTAAAGTCATTGAAGACCAAAATCATACGAAGTTTCCACAAGGTTTTTCAACCTTTTTTGATTCGTTGGTATGTGTACTTGCATCTCAAAAAAGCCCACTAAAAGTTTAGATGGGGAAAGTACCGAAAAAGTTAATTTCCAAAATGGCCGTCATGACCGAATATGAAACATTATAATCAGTCCATACTGTCTTTCCAGCATGCCATAATCAAGTTGCTGGAATCCACACTTATGTGTTTTGTATAAAAGAACACAATTTGATATGCACAAAAAGTATTTATCAATGTATTATCAAGTAACAATACCAAATGGCCGCAAAATGTGCAAATTCATGTCTCTATATTTGGCTAAACAAGCATCTAGTGAGGATAAGAATGTAAATAAAATTAGAAGGCAATCAAACTGTAATAGTTTTATTAGTAAAATTGTATGGAATATAATTATTGGTCATCAGCCATGATCATTGTAAACAGAGACCTAACTTCCGGCCTAGCCAACGACTGCGTCTCCTCCAATGTTTGAGTTGGTAAGTATATTGTGTTGTCCACACTAAAGTACAATTCAATTGTGAGCATAGAATAATTGTATCTGTTATTAAGTCTCCACCAACTATGTAGATGAGACTTACTGTTTTAGTGATGTCTATTGTTATTGCCTCCTTCAGGAATGATATGTGTTTGTACGTGTTGTTTTGTTTGTCTGTCTGTCTGTCCGTTTCTCGGATTTTCATAGAGGTTAAAGTTTGGGTATACTCAGGATCCGTATAATCAGTAATTTTGGGGGATAGGTTGGCAGTCTCCAACTGCCTGTCCAATTATTATTGTTATTCTACAATTCGACAATGTAACTGCTCTGCTGTCGCCGATTAATATTCATCCCATCTTCATGATTTTTTTCTGACCACTCACCGAATTATTAGTTTGAAGTTGAAAATCGGCTAATTGGCATCATTATCTAAGTTGGTCGCTATAGCAAATATAGCATAGAGTTTATGATTGTTTCTGTTATTTTACAATGATTAAGAAAAGATGATATTCCAGTCAGCTTAAAAGGACTCAATCAGGCTAAAATTCCCGATTTCTTATTTCGGACATGCATGTTCAAAATAAGAATTACGGGAATTTTGTCTCTATATCTAGCCTAACTGGTAAATGCGCAGCACAAAAATTAAAACAATTTTCGCAGTTCTAGTCTATGGACATGTTTACATCATATGGTCATATTAAGAAGCCAAAATAAAATAAAATATTTGTTGATGATTTTAGCCTGATTGAGTCACTTTATTATGGTTTTAACAAACGTCAAAGGTATCCTTCAACCAAACATGCACTTGGTTGTACACACGTCGTGTCGTACAGTTGTCAATGATTTTAAATTTTCTAAGGCTGATATTTTTTCCAATTCCATATGATCCACATCCCAACAAACACATAACATTTGTATAACATAGGGCATATACAACGTCGGCCTCACGTATTCGGCGTTGGTCCAACATTGTACAAATTGTTTTTTTTTTCTGGGATACGGTATCGCACAGCGTCTGAATAAATTGGAGAGAATGTGCAATTACTTCTCTAAGAATTGTTATACTAGCACGTTTGATCAAAGTTTGCATTCACGCTCGTCGCCCTGTTAATAATGATGGAACAAAAGTGGATCAATCTGTATTCACTGCAATTACAATAGCTGCGGTCTCGATGATGCAATGTTGCAAGCAGACATACATGTAACAATGGTATCATCAAAGACCATGCACAATAAGATAGTCAACGTGAAATTGCTCTCAGTGCTGTCCCCCGGTATTGGGAGTTAGAACTAATGAGTTTACCATCTATCAAGTATGATTTTATCATATTACGAAGAGTAATTATGACATTGATCCTATTAAAATCAATACATACTTTACATCATAAAAATCAGAAAAATAAGTATTGAAGGAGTTTTACTTCAAATTTTTATCTAACAAATTATTGGTTAGTTATCAATACTTTTTAATTGTCTTCTTCCCTTTGGTACCTCAGGGGTTGTTGCGCCCGTATAAACAAGTATGCATATTCATTGTTTACAAACAACAGGTGATGCCTAGCTAACACGAGACGTCGATTCAATTATAGTGTAAACTGGTACAAGGTTGGTAATGCTGATCCAGCATCACCCCATCATTTGTTCATCTTCTCGTATCTGCTTGCAGGTGACGATGTGTGCAAGGGTAGATACGGACAAAGAAAACAAAAATAAGGGCAATGGAAAACATAATATTACTATATATTATAGTCTAATGACACGGATTATTTGTCATGTTGATCATTCGGAATATACCTGAACAGAAATATTTTGTTGCTATAAAGCATGTTACTGTTACTGCTGATTGACCTGATCTCAGCGATTCTGTCACAGAATTAGCTTATTCAATGCTGAAATCATTCACGCCACAAACAGGTATTACCATTGAGGAGGAGAATATTCTTGTATATATATATATCAGTGGATATCTTTGTCACAAAGTGTCGCAATCTGCGTGTGATCAATATAAAGTAATTTTGATGCCAATAATAAATTGCACACATTTCTGTCTAAGAAGCAATATTTGAATAATCAAGGTGTGGGGCTTTTGTTCCACGTCAAAACTTAATACAATTGATTGGTTCAAATAACGAATTTTTTAAAATAAACCTGAACACATTCTACATAGGAGTCACAACAGAGATCAAATTATTACGTTCATCAAAGACACTAAATCACGTGCAAGCTGTGAATGTTTCACGTTAATATTACATATTTATGTCCCAGTTCGGCTACACCATGTACTGCGTTTAAATGATAAACACCTTATTACCAGTAACGACAAGAGAAATAGAAATAAATTGTGTCATAAAAATGACCGTGTCTTGTTTTCAAGATATCAATATACTGCTAACGCCCCAGTCCTCAGTGACGTTTATGGCAGTGGTCCGAGAGAGGAGGCTTACATATTATAATTTTATAATATTGCTGTTGTGTTCTAAATATATTTTTTTAATAATAAAAGTTTGAATCAAAAGACATGTTTGACAAGTTAAGGTTGTTACCAATGTTTTGCCCCGATTTCCTTTGTGGTCGCTATGCTTGACAAGATATCGTCACTCCCCTCCCGTTCTGTGCCCACATATTTGTGTACTTTCTGTACACAGCTCTTCTGTTATTTAAATGAAGACATTATATTCTCTAAAATTGTATGATAATATAACATGACTTTTCAGTTATTTTCGTTCCAAAAATAAATACTGCAGAGATATTGTCATAACTGTCAAACCTAGAAAAACATTATTTTTTATTTGGAGGCTAACGTGGTAAAATTATCACTTGTTTTATATGATGATACACTTGCTAAAGCGTAGTTTCAACTCCCGTTAAAAAGGAACAGCACTGCACAACGTATTACACACACTTGTATGGTGAAATCCGTAAGTTGACCATCTTTTTGTAAATGATCTTTGGTATCACTGGCATCACCTGTATACAAGACTGTGCGCTTAGTAAAACTGATGAATTTCTGTTTTGTGTGGTTTATTGTTACTCTTTGCGTTTAGTTTACAATACATCTTCATTTTGATGCCTTTGACCAATTTTATGAAAACTGTATTTTAAATGTTTACTATTGTTTATCAGTATGTCGTTAGGTGGTGAGTGAATTAAATGTAGAGCATTGTTATTTCAAGCTATCTCAATTCATAAAAAGCTATAAAATCAACACAAACATTCAAGCAGGCATGTAGACCAGAGGGTTGACAAAACAATTACATGTAATCGTACATCTATTAACATGTAGCGGTTCTTTGTGATAATTTCCATAATATTTTATATTTTGTTGACTAGTCCATGAGCCCCATGATGAGCCCAGGGTGATTACCGAGCACTACCACCCTCAGAACCTTCCATGGGTGTAGGCCTAATCATTTTGTTCAGGGACATTTCCTGGGTCATACTCAGCCTGTTAATACATGATCTGTAGGGATGGAATTACCAATATAGCTGATTTTTAAATTGACCACGATCAAGATTACCAAACTCACCAAAAATTCATAGCTGAACATATCTTGCCTCTTAATCAGATAATTAAAACAGTTATAGATCTATGCTCATAATCAAATTAGAAGATGATTTTTGTGGCTAATCCTACATTTAAGAGGTTGAGGAATCTATTTTCTTTTTTTCATATTCCCAAGACTCTGATTGAGTGGTATCATTTTGTTCTGGGACCTATCATGAGTCAGAATCGTGCTGTTAACATTAAATCGATAAAAAAATAAATTGCCAAAGTCCTATTTTCAAAATGGCCGCTATCAAAATTAATCTTGAAACGCATAGTTGAAGACATCGTGCCTCATACTTAACTTAGAAGCATGTTTTTTATGGCAATTCCTACATTTTAATGATCAAGGAATCGGTTAAGCCTATTTTAGATTGCTAAATTATAATAATACTTTGGTGTGAAATCCACGATGGCGGTCACAAAATAACAAGAAATCACATAATTTAACATTATAGTGCTCTGACTTCATGGATTCAGAGTTACATGTACCGTTTTGTTCAGCTAGCTTTTCTTAATATACATTAAGCTGTAACAAATGATGCACCGTGTCAAAAGAGCTAGAATAGCAGTTTTAAATGACCACTATCTAAATTTACTGTCTGCAATGCTTTGAATATACGTATATTTTACCACCTGTTTGTCTTGCACACCAGTTTATTAAGCCAATTAAAGTTATTCCTGCTGCAGTACTGTGTCAATAACGTTTCTTACAGTACCTCTGCAAAAGTATTTGTGCAAGTATATATATGTGCAAGTCTTTGCCATCACAGTACTGTGTCGATAACGTTTCGTATATTACCTCTGCACTTACATGTCTTTGTTACCCGTTTCTAATACTTCTTTGCCATAACATCACTTGCAAGTCTTTGTTACCTCAGTAATGTGTCAATATTTCTTACAATACATCTGCACGTTTTTTTTGCTACCTCCGTACTGTGTCAATAACGTTTTATATAATATATCTACAATTACTCTTATTCGCTACCACAGTACTATGTCAACAACGTTTCTTGCAATAGATCTACGCCTACAAGTCTTTGCTACCTCAGTACTGTGTCAATAACGTGTCAATAATGATCAAGGAATCGGTTCAGTCTATTTTAGATTGCTAAATTATGATAATATTTTGGTGTGAAATCCAAGATGGCGGTCACAAAATAACAAAAAATCACATATTTTACATCATAACGCTATGACTTCATGGATTCAGAGTTACATGTACAATACATTTAGGACCCTGCTCGGGTGATACCGTTTGTTCAGCTAGCTGTCCTTAACTCTTCCTTTATCGTCTCCCCCTTGATAAAACTACCCTCAGAAACCGACTTCTTTTTTAAGGGGGACCCCTGAGGTTGCCCCTGGGCACAATACAGCTTATAGCTATGCGCATGCGCACATCGCACAAATTAAAAATGCAAGAGAACATTGCGTCCATGTAACTGACCATTCTGGTTGGCGATTTTCAAACACGCATGTAATGAAATATCTCTATTGCAAGTAATGCATGTACACATGTGGATTTCGCATAAATGCGAATATGGTAAAAGAAGGTAGTTTTTCGCATCAATGCGAAATTAGTAAAGGAAGGGTTAATATACATTAAGCTGGTAACAAATGATGTACTGTGTCAAAAGAGCTAGAATAGCAGATTTAAATGACCACTATAAAAATTTACTATCTGCAATACTTCGAATATACGTATATTTCACCACCTGTTTGTCTTGCCAACCATTTATTTTTAGCCAATTAAAGTTATTATATTACAGTACTGTGTGAATAAAGTTTCTTACAGTCCCTCTACAAAAGTATTTGCTACAACATTGTTGTGTCAATAACGTTTCGTATAATACCTCTACACTTGAACTACCACAGTACCATGTCAACAACATTTCTTACAATACATCTACGCCTACACGTTTTTGCTACCTCAGTACTGTGTCAATAACGTTTTACATAATACAGCTACACTTACATTTCTTCGCTATCACAATACTGTGTCACTAACGTTTCGTATAATACATCTACAGCTACAAGTCTTTGCTTCTACAGTACTGTGTCAATAAGGCTCCCAATACATCTACACGTAGAAGTCGTTGCTACCACAGCACTTTGTCAATAACGTTTCTTATAGTGCATCTACACTTACACTTCTTTGCTACCACAGTACTCTGTCGATAAGGTTTATTACAATACATCTGCACTTACAAGTATTTGCAACTACAGTACTGTGTCAATAAGGTTTCTTATAATTCCTCTCAACGTACACGTCTTTCCTATCACAGTAATGTTTCAATAAGGTTTCTTGCAATGCATCTGCACTTACATGTATTTGCTACGACATTACTGTGTCAATGACGTTTCTTATAGTGCCGCAACACCTATGCTTCTCTAAGCTACCACAGTACTGTGTCTATAAGGTTTCTAATACTTCTACACTTACACTTTGCTACCACAGTACTGTGTCAATAATCTCAAATTCAAATTTCTTACAAGGCATCTGCACATTCAAATCTTTGCTACCACAGTACCACGGTAAGGATTCTTACAATAATCAAGCATAATAAATCTGTCCTTACGCTTCTTTGTCATAAAAGTACAGTGTCAATAACGTTTTTTTATAATAACTATATACTTACACATCCTTCGCTATCACAGTATTGTGTCTCGTAACACCATTAGATGTCAACTCGTACCCAACAGCACCCTCTGTATACCTGTCATGCAGATACTCGCTCTGACATGGTGTCATGCGTGATAATCTCTCTAACATGGTGTCCCGCTTTCTAATGAGCTGTCAACAAGCGCATATGACGACCAGTAAATTACAGTTTTCGCATATTTACATTATGCTTAAAGTTTTCAATTGTTTTATTATATATTTTATGAATAGCTGTTGTACCACCTTGCAAACACATGTACGAATTGAAATCGATTTGCTGTATTTCTAAGGTGAAATAGACGCCTGCTCACTAGACATCGGCATGCAAATTGACATTTTTCTTAATTGTATGTCAACATGGATAAACCTGCCCCGCCAAAAAATCGTCTGAATATACATTGTTGTAGAATACATCAAATCGATATCCCACCTGCTCAAATATTATCCTCCAAATCTACGATATCCAGCATTAAAGCATTAGCTGAAATGGTCCTGCTTTCTAACAATTCCATTTATGATATATCATGCTTTCTAAGAGCAAGTGTCCAGCTTTCTTAGGAGCAAAGTGGTACAGTTGATATAGCAAATAAGTAATAATTGGCGAGTATTTTTACTATCTATATTAATCATTCGAAGGGGACGGCAGAGGCTGACACCATTAGGATGGTTTACAACAAGGTGGCGCCATATTATATGATCACGAGCTACAAAAAGAGGCAAAATTAAAGCACGATGCATGCACGGGTCAGGGTGGAAAAGCAAGGTTCTGTATCATAAGATGGCTTCTATTCTGCCGTACAAAACCTAAAGGCGGGATCTGCTTACAAAATGTAAAGTGAGCAGATACTGACTTTTGGCTTTAAAGAATAGTAATGTTTTCTACTGGATATGTAAACTGTGTTAAAATACATTTAAGAATAGTCTACATAACTTTATTAAATTACAGACTTAAAAATAGGATAAGTTAAGTTATATAGGTTTAGTCATTGATTCTGTAGTTAGCTACACGTCAATGGTTTAGTCTATAATCGTGTAGGCCTATTGATGGGCCCGTCGTATCTTGGAAAATTTGTGTTTTTGTTATTTGGCCATATATATCACATGACAAAAATATTAGTGATCTCGTTATAACGAGTTATAAGTCGTTAAATCGACCTAATATATAACAACTTATGAGTCGTTTATTGAGCCTTAGTTAAGTCGTTATAACGACTTAAAAGTCGTTAAATCTACTTATTATAAGTCGTTATAACGACTTTAAGTCATTTTGACGACTTATGCATCGTTAAATGGACTTAGTAAGCTATAAGTCGTAATAACGACTTATAAGTCGTTAAATCGACTTAGTATAAGTCGTTATAACGACTTATAAGTATTGTGAGTTGCCATAACGACTTATACTAAGTCGATTTAACGACTTAAATGTTGTTATAAAGACTTATACTAAGTCGATTTAAAGCCTTATATTTTGATATAATGACTTAGTTTAAGTCGATTTAACTACTTCTAAGTCGTTATAACGAGATAAAAATATTATTGTCATTTCGTTTCAACGCTTCTGTATATATGTGCTTGCGGCGTTTGTAAGTCAAAGCGGGACAACTTCAATGTTGTGCCAGCTGTCGAGATGTTGGTCCAGTATTGAGACAGTGTTGGCTGAATTTCTGGTGTCTGCAGGTGTGTTAGTTTCGGCTACACGTGTTTCTGATGCTGGAGTCATAATCTATTAATATCACACACTCGCAATCCCTAGCAAAGTATACATAGGGGGACGTATAGGATAAAGCCCGAGGAGCTCTACATTCTTAGCTATAAAAAGGTTCGAGGCCGAAGGTCGAGGCCTTTTTCACAGCTAAGAATGTAGACCTCCGAGGGTTTAACTGATTTAAAACACATCCGACCATAATCAGTATTCCTCATAATCAACAGCTCGGTCACAATTAACTTATTATGCCCCTATAATGCCATATATGCCTACCATGATAATTGGCCTGTACTTGGTCAACAATAACTCTCCATTCTCGGCTTAGAATGTAGTGGTCGGACAAAGAAAATAATGTAGTGGTGTGTTATAATTACAGGTAGGCCCAACTGTAATATAGGCGTATTCTGTGAAACTCAATAACCTTGACCTCCGATGTTTTTACTGAGAATAGGCATTTCTAGAGGGCAACCATTCATTTGCCGGGGATGTGGGGTGGGCATAATGCCTGGTTAGGCCTACAGTTACGACGTGATTGATATTAAAAGGTTACTAGGATACACAAAAAAACCCGGCAAATTTCGCCGTGTGCGCATCAGTTGTTGGAGTATTAATATACATGTAATAATGATTTACAACCTTTTTCAAATTGTCAATACTTAACTGCAACAGTTATATTATGATATTGTTGTATCGAGCAGATCGCTTAGAAAGCAGGACATACTTGCTCAATTTATTGTTAGAAAGCAGGACAATGATGGTTAGAAAGCAGGACACTTTCTGATAAAACTTTGCTTGATATCGTAGATTTGGAAGATAATATTTGAGCAGGTGGGATATCGATTTGATATATTGTACTTTACAATATATAATGTAATATATTTTCAGACGATTTTTGACGCGGCAGGTTTATCCATGTTGAAATAAAATGAACAAAATTGTCAATTTTCATGCCGATATTTCGTGAGCAGGCGTCTATTTCACCTTATGAACACCCCAAATCGATTTGACTTCGTACATGCGTTTGCAAGGTGATACAACAGCTATTCATGAAATATCTAATAAAAAATTAAACAGTTTTAGCATATGTAAATATGCGAAAACTGTGAATTTCTGTTCGTCATATGCGCTTGTTGACGGCTCATTAGAAAGCAGAACACCATGTTAGAGAGAGTATCACGCTTGACACCATGTTAGAGAGAGTATCTGCATGACATGTCTACAGAGGGTGAACAAGGTTTACTTGTATGAGATGATATGGTACGAGTTGACATATCTTACCACACAATAAATGTCAACTTGTACCCATGTCAACAGATGTCAACTCGCTCGTACCACAAGTTGCCACAAGTGATGTCAACCCGTACCCAACAAGTATAAGATGGCGGTACGAGTTGACTTAATTTAATTATTGAACCACGCATGTCAATTAGGATTAACCACAATCATTGGCCATTATGTTTACTTACGGAGTTGCGTCATAGTGATCACAAATCAGAAAGGGTGATATGACTATTGTTACTGCGCTGTGACAATTTATTGCCTCCAGGCAAATCATTTTTTTCCGTTTAAATTTGAACAGTGTGTTATAAATAATAGTAACTGTCACACTTCAAATTATCTCGCTGCATGCTCTTTGCTATATCTGTCAATCTTTAAAAAATCGCCTATTTTAAGATTGAATTGCGCGTGTGACAGGCCTATTAAATTCAGTTTTATTTACCTATTGATATAACTAATATTTTATAATTTAATTACGCGTGTGACAGGCCTTTTTAATTCAATTTCATTTATTATTCAGACCAAAACCTATAACGTTCAATGTTATTTGTTATATTACCCAACATTACCTTATTATGTCATTGAGCGGAGCCCAAATAATAGCACAGCACGGTGAAAGTTGACTAGTGAAAATTCGTGAGAAGTCTTTCACACGATGATCATAATGTATTACAGAAAATATTTGGGATTTTAAAAATTAACTTAGAAGGTAGTGGTTATTATCATAATACCAGCTGTCTGACCAGCATAAATGTATCTCCGTAAATAATTACTCCATATTATGAATTATAATATTTTTTCAACATCATTTCGATGTAAATTGTATTTTACCTCTATTATTACCAGACGAAACATTTTTTGTACAGGTCTTCATCAGACAATTTTTGAATCCAAAGCAGCTTGTGTGATAAGATATGTCAGCTCGTACCATTATTTATTACCTGCCTTGTTGGGTACGAGTTGACATCACACCGTAAACCGGGGCTATTTTGGACTATTTTGCCTCACTCGGGGCTATTTTGCCACCCCCTTGGGAAATTGATAAAATCCTCTGGTTTTCAATAAAGTTAATATTATTATAGGTTAAACTATATTGTAGGGAACATGTTTATGTCTATTTACAATTTTTGTATAATATTTTAACACCAGAAACAAATATTTTACCGAAGTGTTATTTTTTACGGTTTTTTTTTTAAATTTGACAGATTTGAACTCTGGAATGGTATTTATCCATTTTATTAAATTATATAGTTTTCTTTGATGCTATTTGAGAGGTCTTTTTCACAAAAACAACAACAAATAATTGATGATATTTAAATATTGAGCCTGTTCGAACATTTCAAAGTAACCGGGGCTATTTTGCCACCCCATACCGGGGCTATTTTGCCACCCCTTCAAAATGGCCGCCAGAGCCTTATTTTCGGTCGGATATAAAAACGGACTTGACCACTTGACTCACTGACGCCTAAAAAGTACATAAATATTTACATAACTGGTTGAAGGCACTTATTTTAATAATTAAAACACTTTCCTGCAAAATAATGACTTTTTCACTGAATATTTTATGTTATGTCTGTATGGTGCATTTCCATGATTCTATGTAATATATTAAATGGAATGATAAAAAGGTCTAGAGACTGTTCAATTAATTAGATTTTCATTCGATTAGCTTCTCAATTATACTATTTTGAATTACAAAATATTTATATGGCAAAATATTTTTATTTCGATTCTGACAAATGGTTTTAATTCACAAAATATGATCAAAATTAGCTCCAATGGCAAAATAGCCTCGGTTGCCGGGGCTATTTTGCCACCATACATTTTTATCTAATAGTCCTATTACTAAAGGCTAAATACAAACTATGCTTAGTATGCTAATACCTTACACAACCACCCTCATTTATGACACTTTATATTCCGACTAAAAAAAGCAGGTTTAACATAGCGATAAAAAATATGTAAATAGGGTGGCAAAATAGCGAGTTGACATGGGTACGAGTTGACATGGGGCGAGTTGACATGGGTACGAGTTGACTGTAACCCTTTGACCCCAGTATTGTGTCAATAATGTGTCTTATAATACATATGCACGTACAGGTCTTTGTTACCACAATACTGTGCCAATACCATGCAGTACAGTGTCAATAACGTGACATAATGACGTTATTTATTGGATAGAAAAAATAAATGAAGAAACAAAAATCAACGGGTTTAGTTTAAATAATTGTTGCATTATGCTAAAAGCCTCACGCTTCATTGTCTTGCCACTACAGTGTCATCAACGTTTTTTTTAAATTACCTCTACACTTTCACTTCCTTCCCTGTAATAGTGATGTGTCGATAACGTTTCTTAGAATACCTCAACGCATACAAGTCTTTGCTACCACAGTACTGTGTTAATAAGGTTTATTATAATACCTCTTCACGCACACTTCTTTCCTATTACAGTACTGTGTCAATAAAGTTTCTTACAACACATCTGCACACACATCTGTACATACAAGTGCTCCCACAGTGTTGTGTCAATAACGTTTCTTATAATACATATGTACTTACATGTCTTTGCTACAACAGTACTGTGTCAATAACGTTTCTTGTAGTGCCTCTACACCTGCACCTCTTCGCCTCCACAGTACTGTGTCAACAACGCTTCTTACAATACTTCTTCACCTACAAGTCGTTGCTACCACAGTAATGTGTGAATAAGGTTTCTAATAATCTACACTTACAAGTTTTTGCTACAACAGTACTGAGTCAATTCTGTGAAACGCAGTGACGTCACTTGGTGAAAATAAGGTTATAAAAGACCCATCCCCTATTCATTCTATTAGCCAGCTCGGTGAAAACAAAGGAGGTCAAGGTCATTGAGTTTCACAGAATACACTTCTTCGCTATCACAATACTGTGTGAAAAACGTTTCCTCTAATTCGTCTACACATACAAGATTTTGCTACCACAGAACTGTGTCAATAAGGTTGCCAAAACCTCTATACCTACAAGTCTCTGCTACCGCAGTACTGTGTCAATAGCGTTTATTAAAATACATTTGCACATACTTGTGAGTCTTTGCTACCACATTACAACGTCAATGACGTTTCTTAGAAAACCTCTGCACCCACAGCTCATTGCTACCACGATACTGTGTGAATAACAGTACTCTAATCACAGTGTCAATTACGTTTCATAATAACGTTATTTCTTGGATATATATAAGTGAAGATACAGAAATCAACGACATAGTTTAGCTTAACCCTTTAAGCCCTCGAGATGCAATGAAGCATCATTTTACATCCCCAAAAACAGACTTAATTTTCCTATAACTATGGTTTTAGAATGAAAATGTTCATGAAACAGGTTTACCAATACATGGCAATTTTCTGTAATTTTTAAACCACATTAAATCGTTTTCATCCACTACAAGTCAAGAATTGCGACAGCAATTCGCGGCTTGTAGTGGATGAAGATGACAATGATAAATTCTGGCTTGAAAGGGTTAAAACAATTGTTGCAATAATTATTCTACTAAAAAGTGTGGCAGGACAAAATAATTTATGTCATTATACATTGCTGGATCTCTTGCCTATGAAAGTTTGGACGCGGACCACAAAATCGAATCCCTAGATGCCATATTTTATATTTGATGACAGCTTTAAGATTCTGATGACCAATTTGGCGTTCATTAACCCTTTAACCGCCGGTGTAGCATATATTCGGGTTTTTATTTTTTATTAGCACATTAAGTACCACCTTTTAAACTTGTTAAAGATAAAGTGTGACATCAATCAGCAATATTTGAAAACAGGTGGCCTCTATTTTGTCAAATCTGAATAATTTTCACTCACTTGAAGTTGTGGATCGCGTCAGCGAGACACAACTTCAAGTGGGTGAAAATTCCGATTGAATAATTTGGCGTTTAAAGGGCTAAAAAATAAATAAACAAAAAGATCCAATGCCATTGTGTATCATTTTACTTGATTCATTGAGTACGGGATAATGGCTATATATGGCTACACAACTGTCAACTGTCAACTTTAGTTTTATGATCCTAGTAAACGAACTGCACAAAATATCTACTATACATAAGTTTGTGTTTTATATAGCACATTATGGGAACTATAAATGCCTTAATAAATAAATGCATAAAAACTCTCAGTTGATTATCATGAGGACCAATTTATTTTATTGTAAATGCTCAATTCAGATATTATAATCTGTAATAACATTTATTGTATGTAATTAGAGTATAATTGAGAAGAAAACAACTTTTTTATTGCAATCGTTGATCATGAAACATGGTGTGAACTTTAATGATTCTTTTCAATCTAATATGTAGGTATATTGTCTTGTTGTAGACAGTGCTGAAGGCATATTTAAATGTCATAATAATTATGGCACTTTGCTCTTTGCATATATGGCCCTCTTGTAAGCTAGATTTATCATTCTTAGCTGAAAAAATGATCATTATTCTGGTACATGTATGCCGGATTTTTTTTCAACAAGATGGCAGCCATCTTGAAGAAAAGCAAACACGGAGATTGCTAGAACTCATTAGTTTTTCATATAGAGGGTATTCCTCTATCGTTTCTAAAAAAAACATCAGTTTTCTGCAATGTTGTAGCAGGTTGTTGTGCAGTTTTTTTCCAATGCCCCTGTGCTATGTGTAATAGTAGTTTGACACAATTTATATGCCTATTAATCTCTCATTTTAGCATGTATCATTTCAAGACGTGTGTCGTGTGTTTGGCACGAAACAACGCGGGTGGAGATCAGCTGACACGAGCGTTGACTTAATTGTGGTTTAATGTTGGGCCAGCGTTGCAGACGGTGGACCAGCATTGGGACAACGTCTAGTATTAGATGAGCGGAATGGTGGTTTGCCAGATACGATCATTGTAATCGGCCACTCCTATTGAGAGAGAGAGCGACATCTAGTGAATGTATCAGAAGCGAATTCAGCTGGATATTCTCACAGCGAGTAACACCTACAGCACTTGTGAAACGGGAGGTTCTTAAACGTTTATTTTAAAGATTTAGCATCATGTTAATGCACCTAAAATAAATGTACAGGTCAATTTGTCGTCATGGTGTGCAGAAATTGGTTTAGACTAACTTGAAAAAGACGATGGAGAAATATATAAATTTGTATTTCAATAAAATCTGCTATTCACCCCACTTGTGTCCATTGATCTGTTAAATGACCTGGAACGAAACATTGTATACAATAAAAAACCCTAAATATTATAAATTCAAATAATTAATTCACAGGGGTAGCCTGTCCTACAGGCTGATTTACACTCGGTGTATGATGCTGTTCCGCTCTGTTTAACCTTTCAATTTGGGCAATGGCCTCAAATATATTTACTGTACCATGTTTACAGTAAACCAACCCAGCATAAATAAAAAGTGATTTGGTTCGAAACGGATCCAACGCACACCACCTCCCAGCCTACGCCCCTACACTCACTCTTACATTTATAATCTAGGCCTACATCCTAAGATTTCCTATTATAGGCCTACCTTATTGTCCTAGTTCACAATATATTTTTGTCCATCTATAACCGATTGGGTCATTCATTTGGTTAATATTTTTTCAGAAGAAGCTTATGAATAAGGAACGCATAGAGTTAATTAAAGTGTAGGACAAAAAAGTAAAATAATTTTGTAATTTTATTATTAGCAATAAAGAAGGATTCGAGCTCACGATGCTGACTGAAGCTCCATCTGGTGAATAACTGATAATTCAGTCGAAACGTTTTTGTTCAAGCGATTTCGCATTTTGGTGTATGCAAACCTGCTTTTACAGTAATTTTACAGTAAATAAAATATACAAACCAGACATCAAACTAGGAAATGTAGCTAACTATGCTAAATATGCTGATAGTCAATTATTAAATAATTAATTACCGACACGACAAGCCAAATCGTATTCAAACGTTTTGGCTAAAATGACCAAGCAGGTGGAAACCGACTGTGATTGCCATGATGGCTAGATGTTTTGACGAGGCTACCGTCGACTGGGAGTTGTGGCGTGCTCCTGTAATCCAGCTACCTGGAGGTCGGGGTGTGTGGACGGTTTGAGGATGGGATTCCTGGTGGACGAGGTGCTATGTCGATCGGGTGTCCGCGCTAAGCTCGGCATCAATATGTGGGAGTCATCCGGAGGGAAGATTCTCCAGGTTGTCTAAGGAGGGACGAACCGGCCCAGGGCTGAAAAGCAGCAAGCAAAAGTCCCCGTGTGGAGCAGTAGTGGGTTAGCGCCTGTGAATAGGCTTCGGCCACCAGCCTATCCAACATAGTTGGACCACATCCTTTTTCGCATATTAATTTTGTTTTTTTAATATCTAATGAAACCTATGCAGCATTATTTCTACTCAAAAATCGGTACATTAAACTATCGCAATAATTCAAATTGTGATGTGGTTCTGGCTACCATTGTGTAGTAGGCCTACTGTACCTGGACGTATCAATATGTTTGCTAGAATGCATTACCTGTTTTATAATGACCTAGTATTCCTTCTTTTATATTGTTGCCTGTTTATATGTCTTAACCGCAAAGTTTGAATGATTTGTTTCAGTGTTGTTGACTGTTTCAGATAAATTTGAATGAACATTGTTTGAGCATAAACATAGTTAGAGCAGAATCTCCACATTGTCTTATTATTTTTTTTCAAGTTTAGGCAAACGTCGAGTAATAAGATACATGACATATTTTAATGTCATGTTTAAAGAAAATTTAGCAAACGTTCAGTTATGGTTCAGAAAGCCAAGCCTGGTTAGTGTATTCCCAGTATGAGTGTGAGTAATATTGGTGGTGTCTGTTACCTGCTATTTGACATTTGTACCTGGCACATGTATGCTTATATCTACACACATGCTGCAAATTTTGTGTGAGCAAGTCAGTCCTTGATGGATATAGATATATAAACATTATCATAAGCAGCACTACCTCTGGATTTAAGCTCTACGTACTAATATTTTATAGACACTTGAATTTCCATTCAGTGCATTCGAACGTTGGGTATGGCTACTACATAACTCTCTAGGCT
Organism: Flabesymbios commensalis; assembly: GCA_964017125.1. NCBI lineage: Eukaryota > Metazoa > Annelida > Polychaeta > Terebellida > Flabelligeridae > Flabesymbios > Flabesymbios commensalis. The sequence goes on from OZ024908.1 coordinate 58,349,013, forward strand.
ATGTGCGATATATATAATCTGGATAATATGTTGCAGTTGCCTATGGGTACAGACCCCAAAATATCGTTGTATGTCAAATAGTTTTGATTCTTTGGCGATTTCACATATTCAAGGCATACCGAGTAATACATGGGGATCTTTTTGTGGGTGACCTACCAGGTCTCCTGAGCCGCTCTGCAGAAAAAAAATCAGCTTTGATACCCAAAGTTCGACCAACAAAATATTATTGATCCGAGTGATCGTAGTAGTCTATGCATATTGCTATACCATGTATATGAGTCTATATTTTGAATTTTTAATTATTTACGAATTATTCATTGTCATATTGCATGACGAAAATGAACATACACATGTTATTATTGAAGGAAATGCTGATTTTAATGTTGCGTAGCGTCGTCTGGATGACCCCTGGTATAGTTAAGTATATTAAAGGGACCCCGTGGCATGATAATTTTTAATTTTGAAAACTTAATTTATGTGAAATTATATAGCCTACTGATCTTAAGTAAAATACAAAAATATAAAAAAAGTGTTAAAGCACTGAAAAATACCAAACTAGTATTATTTCCAGGACATACATTTTCATGTAGACAAGATGGACGACCATCTCAAAGGGCATTTTCAAAGTAACCCCCTGGTTACATCAATAGCTGCCGCCGCTAAATGGTCTGGGAGCGCGATAATCGGAGGGGGTCCCCTACAGCACTGATTGTCTGCTCACCGCTGAGCCGACGACAACAACTTGTGGCCCAATGCTGTACTACCATTTAACCATCCTTCAGGTGAAATCACTGTATGTTTTTTTATGGATATATAATTGTAAGAATGTTTATAAAGATCTGAATATTTTGAAAGAATTTAAATAATGATCTGCGGTATACACTACTTCATTTAATTTAAAACCAAAATTGATGTCACCCCACGTGGTCCATTTAATTTGAAAGGCATTCCATTACCACAATGCGTTCAGTCAGAATAAGAGCAATAGGAACCTATTACGTTTACTCGAATGAGTAGTGCCATATGTTGGAAGTGATAAAATCACACGTGCCAATATTTAATCATGCGATTTGAGTTACCAACATTCTATAGAGAATCAATTATCATCGGGATCATCATATCCCATAAACATGTGATCTGGCAAAATACATACACTACTGTATATAAAACAGATGTTTGTGAATTAAATACTTTATGATCACGCACATAAATAACATAGAGAGCGCTGAGCATTGTGTATGACATAATATGTAACTCACATATCCAATAATAGTGATGTACCACTTTATATTATAACACTATAATCGGCTATATGAGTCAAATTATGCTAAAACGTTTTTTTTATGCATTGCCAAACGCAGCCTAAGGGGTCTTGTTAAATTAAAAAAAATACAGACACCTGCAACAACCCACCCCATATCCATTTTTTTTAATTTTTGAAAACATTTACACAAAAAAAACAGCATAAAAAAATCTAAAATACAACATCAACATCCGAGTTTGAGCTTGACGTACCCTCCCACTTCCTAGCTTCTCTCAAATTTTGGTATTTTTTTAACTTGACAAAACCCCTAAATGTATGTGTCAAAATAGCATCCCCGCAGCCGATAGTGTAGGGTCTTATGTAATTCCGTGGGAATCTCGTGTTAATTCTTGTCATATACGTATTTCTGGTTCAGAATTTTATGCTGATTCCAAAAAATAGGGTGTCATTTTTTTAGGTCACCTTAAAGTCATTTTTCGACCCCTAAAGGTCATGACCCCTAGATCTCATTTATTTATTTTTTTAAACACATGTCTTACTAGTCGTGTAACACAACAAAATTACCGAAATTGTACAAGAAATATCATCAAATTAAAAAAAAAGATGAAATAACATTTTGAGACCCCTCGAACAATTCTGGCCTATAGAATATATGTGTGTTTAGGGTTATGACCTTCAAGATACCAGAAATGACCTATAAAGCTTCAGAATATTTGTTAATAATGAATGTTAACTAATATTTCGTGCCAATGTAACGTAATTTCCTTCAATTTGCTATATTACACGACTATATTACCTTGAAATACAAACGTTTTAAAAAATTCCCGTGTGTTTTTAGGGTCATGACCTTTAAGACCCCGGAAAGCTTCAGAAAAAATGACACCCTATTTTATTTTGTTCAGTATTATTTTTTCTTTAAATTGAACATAGGTGTCAAGAATTAACATGCAATTCCCACGGAACCACATTTACTAACATAAGACCCTACACTACGAGTTTTATTCAAATCAACGTTGGTGCTTAATTTGTACAATTATTTTTCTTATCTTCTGCACTATGAATGAAAATGGATAAACATAATATTATATGGCCCAAAGTTTCATGATTATATACTTATCTTTACCCGCTAACCGTCAGGTTATTTAATTGGAATTTTTCAGCCAGTTGAAGCTGTGTCTCGCTGACGCGATCTACAGCTGCACGTGAGTGAAAACTATTTAGATTTGACATCTTATAGACTGACGTCACGCTTTATCTTTAACAGGTTCAAAAGCAGGTATGTGATATGCTAATGAAAAAAAAACGTATACAATCGGGAACGGCAGTAAGGGGTGAAATTAATATTATTTGGCTTTGGATATTAAAGCGCTGGAGTCGGCTGTAGAAATATCTGATATTTTTTTATTTTGGATACAGGTGGTACTTCTGGTGTACAATGTGTTTTCCAATCTGTAATCGTGTTGCAGTCCGATCTGGTATAAATATAACCACGTTCAAACCCGTTTTCATTTCAATTTAGAAAGTTCATACAGCAACATGCCAAAAAATAAGGAGGTCAAAGAAGTCGAAGGGGCAATGAGCCAAGAAGCGCAGTGAGGAGGTTCATGCTGATGATGCTAGCTAATCCACTGCCGTTGGTGAAGACAAGGATGAGGACGCAGTAGTCCTCATTTTCCTCTCTTCTTGTGCTTTTTTTGTGTTGTTCCCTGCTGACTTTATAATGATGGTCTGCTTCCACCATCATTTGCAGAATATTAATGGTCATCACATTTAGTGTTGACAGCACTTGCATTTGCTCCATGATGTCACACAGCCAGAAATTGGATTTCCGAATGAGAAGAGCATATGGGGCATGCACTATTTATAGAAAACTTTGCTGATCTGACTGCAAACGGGTAGATGTAGTTGAAATGTAGTAGAAACGTGTAGATCTGGCTTCAAACGGATTGGACGTACTGACAATGTAGTAGAGACGAGTAGATCTGAATAAAAACTGAGTAAGAACTTGTAAGAACTGAGTAGGAACGTATCACAAACTTATAGACTGGTCAACACTGTTAAGACGTAATGGAAAGTAGTAAGGTCTGTGTGATGACGGATAGGACGGCGTAAAACGTAATAACATCGGTGTTGGATCGTAGTCCTATTTGTCCAGGTTCGAGGGACGTTCAGCTCCGTTTGTTCCACATTCCCAGTACGGCAATTCCGTTTCCAGTACGGTGATCTCGTTTGAAGTACGACCTTACCCAGTCCTATTTTGAACGGGTAGAACGGGATCGGATTTTAAACATGTTCGACGTTTTGGACCACCATCCCGTCCTTGCCCGTCCTAATACGATTGTATTCGGTGTCTACTACGTCCATTCCATTCTTAATACGTTTCTCTTCGTTCTACCCCCGTTCTGCAGAACGTAGTGCGAACGGGCTCAGTGTGACTGGGGCATTAGTAACACCAGAGACAGAAGATATTTTGACGTCTGCATAGCGCATGGCCTACTTAGAGCAGTCTGATAACACGACACGTTGACCCAATGCTGTGCTAATGTTGGGCCACCGTCCACGAGGCTGGGCCAACATTAGCCCAGTATTGGGTCAATGTGTTGCGTTGCTGGGTCAGAGCAGTCTGATAACACGCACGAATTCATACACAGACGTAAACAGGAACGATTCTGGGACGAGTTCACCCACAATTCCCCATACTTACTAAATGTTTGATAAAACTTTTTGGTCGAGAAATATACAATTCATCGGGAAATATAAATATCTATCACAAATATTACTCGACAAAAGAGACGACACCTGACGAAATGTGGGGTCGCGTGTCATATTTTGGAGTAGACTGAAAACACCCTTTAACCCCCAAATTAATCAATTGCAATTTTCACCCACTCGAAGTTTTGTCTCGCTGACGCGATCCACAACTTCAAGTGAGTGAAGAAAATTCAGATTTCGCAAAATGGAGGTCAACTCTTTAGAAATATTGCTAATTGATGTCACATTTTTTCTTCAACGTGTTTAAAAGTTAGTACTTTATGTGATAGTAACAAAATGAAAATGAAATGAAAATATATTCGGTACCGGCAGTCAAAAGGCTAAGGATGACAAGCACGTGATAGTAGCATTATGATGTTTATAATGTGGTATCCCACATTTCGCCCACGAATTTGTAACTGCTTTTTATAGCACATAAATTGATTAGTTCTTGATATAGTTTTGCATAAGCCGATACATTATTTATGAGAGGATAACTCAATTGTTCTTGACAAATTCGACCCCAAGGAACAACATGGGATGTGTTCCTATCCCGGACGGAAAATGTCACCACTTTTTTTAACAAGAACTCTGCGGTTCTGAACACTATTAAGAGATGTTTATTATGTAGCCAGATAGTCAGTGATTCACTTATCGCCTACCTGGAGCTATTTCATTTTCACTAACTTCTGACACAGCTCTCACTTTTATCAGGCTGATCTGAATAATAGTTTAGTGGATATTTCTTTGGTTTAAAAATATATTGTACATGTCATAGGAAGGACTTGAAATCTGAAAGTGATTCAACACTACTCGCCCGTCGATTCCATATTATATGGCGGTCGGAGTTTTTTAAATTATTTTGACAGGCATAAAATTGAATGAGTCGCAACAATCTGCAACCCTGGCAACGGTGGTCATGAATCGGTAAATTATTATTTTAATGCCAAATATTTATCTTCCAGCATACTGCAGCCACCCGTGGCTGTAAAAGGTACCAGCTAGGCATTCTCACAACATTTTTTTCGAAAGCTGTTTGTTACCATCTCATTTAATTGACGAAAGTTCTCTGTTGTACACTACCAGTGGAACGGGATCTACGGCAGCATCTAGATATGTATATGTCTGAGAATGGCCTATAAAACATAATGTAGAATATTTTTTGAAGTGAAACATCTGCTAACTTGCCACAGCTTCCAACTTTTATTCGGTCTAACTCATTATATTATATTCGCATATTTAAACGTCGAGGTAGCTAAATGAACCAAATGTTGAAAAATGCCAAATTACTCAGATAAAACAATGGTGCGGTATCCCTCTACCAACATATTCCACAAACGGTGAAACCTATAGAATTCCTTTCATTGGTGCCAAACTTAAAGGTGCCAAACGCTTAACATTACAATAAAAGACAATGATCTAACATCGGACCAGTGCATGCTCAGTCGATGGCCTTGAACCAATGCTGGAAAAACGTTGGTCCATCGTCCATCCATCAGGATAGAGACATGGGTGTACACCAAGAGAGAGACATGTGTGTTCACCAATAGAGAAACATGGGTGTTCACCAGAAGAGAGACATGTGTGTTCACCCGGAGAGAGACATGTGTGTTCACCAGGAGAGAGACATGTGTGTTCACCCGGAGAGAAACATGGGTGTTCACCATGAGAGAGACACGTGTGTTCACCAGGAGAGAGACATGGGTATTCACCATGAGAGAGACATGTGTGTTCACAAGGAGAGAGACATGGGTGTTCACTAGGAGAGAGACATGGGTGTTCACCAGGAGAGAGACATAGTTGTTCACTAGGAGAGAGACATGGGTGTTCACCAGGAGAGAGATATGGTGTTCACCAGGAGAGAGACATGTGTGTTCACCCGGAGAGAGACATGGGTGTTCACCATGAGAGAGACATGTGTGCTCATCAGGAGAGAGACATGGGTGTTCACTAGGAGAGAGACATGGTAGTTCATCAGGAGAGAGACATGGGTGTTCACCATGAGAGAGACATGTGTGTTCACCAGGAGAGAGACATGGGTGCTCACCAGGAGAGAGACATGGTGTTCACCAGGAGAGAGACATGTGTGTTCACCAGGAGAGACACATGGGTGTTCACTAGGAGAGAGACATGGGTGTTCACCAGGAGAGAGACATGGTGTTCACCAGGAGAGAGACATGTGTGTTCACCCGGAGAGAGACATGGGTGTTCACCATGAGAGAGACATGTGTGTTCACCAGGAGAGAGACATGGGTGTTCACCATGAGAGAGACATGTGTGTTCACCAGGAGAGAGACATGGGTGTTCACTAGGAGAGAGACAAGGGTGTTCACCAGGAGAGAGACATGGTGTTCACCAGGAGAGAGACATGTGTGTTCACCCGGAGAGAGACATGGGTGTTCACCATGAGAGAGACATGTGTGTTCACCAGGAGAGAGACATGGGTGTTCACCAGGTAAGAGACATGGTGTTCATCAGGAGAGAGACATGGGTGTTCACCAGGAGAGAGACATGGGTGTTCACCAGGAGAGAGACATGGGTGTTCACTAGGAGAGAGACATGGTAGTTCATCAGGAGAGAGACATGGGTGTTCACCAAGAGAGAGACATGGGTGTTCACCAGAAGAGAGACATGAGTGTTCACCAGGAGAGAGACATGGGTGTCTATCAGGAGAGAGACATGGGCGTTCACGTGACCTGGATAGAGACATGGGTGTTCACCGGGAGAGAGACATGGGTTTTCACCAGCAAATATAATTTTGTTTTCAATATATACACTGCGATTTTGTCATAAAATGTCTTTCTTCGGCGGATATCTTGGATTTTTTGGAATTCCCTATATATAGGAATGACAATATTTTTTACAGGATTTCATTCGATTCTTTGACCCCGAAAACATAGGTGTAGACACCACAATTATGATTCTATGTCAATTAGAACTGGATATATTGTCCAAATTAGATTTTCATGAGGGCCATTTTGAAAAATGACCGAAATCTATATTTTGTCGCAACTTTTTATCTGGTAACATCGCTAATATCATTCCCAGGAGTCCCCTGAACAAAATGGTAGCACTCATGGGGAGTAGTGGGTGGGGTGCACGGTGACCAATTCTGGCCCAGGCGCAAATACACCTGGACAATGCATTTCCACTATTTTAAACATTAATATGCTCAATTAGACACGTGTCTAGTCATTTTACCTATTAAAAAGTACTTTAGCTGGATTACTGGATCTAAAAAATGGTAAATTCAACTTTAACACGAAGACTCTAAGTGCATTAGAAGTGAAAATATCGCAAAAATAGTGATTCCATGGTGGCTATTTTGAAAATCCAGGATGGCCGCCATAGGCTGTTCAGAAAAAATGGAAACATTGGTTTTTGAATTCAGTAGATATCAAAGCTTCCAAAAAATGTATAGTTTGTGATTTCCCCACGAACTATCAACGAAATTATATATATTGACATAGTGAACCCGACTATATGACAAATCGTTGGTTTTATCGTTTTACATTATAAATGTCTTAGTCAGCTCTTTCTGATTCATTTGAATACCTATGTTATAGGTCTACGGCCATTATAAAGCGTTTTACTCTTACAGCGCGGGGAGCGACTTTAGTCGTCAGAATCTGACGTCTACAGACGTCTGATTCTGACGACCAAAGTCGGTCTCCGTTCTATGAGGGCTAAAAACTGGGTACGTAGTAGACGCCTTAGGCGCATTCATATCAGGGTAATAATAATTATACTATAGTCTGATTCACATCAACTGATTAATTTTCTCAGTCAATTTTCAACCAAGTGTCATTAAATTTTACACTACACTATTATCTAGTGATGCGGCGACTACCCCGAAAATTTTGCATTGTCTTAAATTTAGTCTACTGTAGATCTGGTGATATTCGCGAGGTTTTAGTTTTCGCGAATTTTGCGAGGATGACAAATTCGCGAATTCAAGAATCTGGCGGAAATTATTATTATTATTATAGCGATACTGAAGAAAAATGAAAATTCGCGAACTCTCAACTTCATAAGCCCTAAAATCGGAAATTCGCGAAAATTTAAACACGCAAAAATGACAAGATCTACAGTATTTAGTAGAGCCTGAATGAAAAATGTCGCGCTTCAGAGTTTCATTACATGTCAAATAGTCTAACTTTTGAAATACCTTATGCAATTTCGCGGCATGACCACTTGAAGTCGTGTCTCCTACCGCTACCCAAAACTTCAAGTAAGTGAAAATTAGGCAGATGGCGTTCAGTGGCACACGAAATGTGACGACCACCATTCATCAATTCAAAAATACTACATTTAATTTAACTTAGCTCACAGTCACAGTATAATATACGTGTATGTATGCTCTATGCCAGTACAATATACGGATGTAGGTAAAAATGTCATTGGTAAAAATGCCATAGGTAAGATTGCCATAGGTAAAAATGCCATTGGTGAAAATGCCAGATGGTAAAAATGCCATTGGTAAATATGCCAGATGATAAAAATGCCATTGGTAAATATGCCAGATGGTAAAAATGTCATTGGTAAATATGCCAGATGGTAAAAATGCCAGTAGTAAAAATGCCAGACAGTAATAATGCCAGTAGTAAAAATGCCAAATGGTAAAAATGCCGGTGGTAAAAATGCCGAACGGTAAAAATGGCATTGGTAAAAATGCCAGAGGATAAAATGGCAGATGATAGAAATGTAATCGGTGAAAAGCCACTGATAGCACAACCCGAAAAATAGCCCTAAGTGCCGAATAACACTTTCAATTAATAAAGAAAGCCAGCTCTTTGTTAAACAATTTTTTTCACAAACTATGTAAATGCGAACAATAGGCTAACCACTATGATCGACCACGCCAAATATCCACACATTTATTCCAAAATGCTGCAGATCGGTCTGATCGCCATCCATTTTAACCTGATCCTCGTCATTTTCAAACTAATCTGGGGTTGTCAGGGTAAACACATGGGTCAAGTATGGGAATAAAAACTGACAAGTTAGTCCTGCGCACAAGCAAAAAACCAACATGTCCAAGCAACAGTAATTTTGAATCTGGTCTGCATTATTTTCATAGGGGTGCTCGTTTAAAAAATATACCAAAAAATTTGCAAGTCGATTGGGATGGTAGGAGAGAACATAAATGTTTGAAACACGGCCAATCTGAATTTGTTCCTTGACAATTATTTTCAAAAGTGTTCGGAGTGATCGCAGGGTGAACATACAAGAAACATATTATCTCGCCAAGAGTGGCGGAAGGACGCACGGCGAAAACGGACTTCTATGAAAATTTGGCCAGGCATTTTTACCATTTGGCATATTTACCAAAGGCATTTTTACCATCTGGCATTTTTACCATCTGACATTTTTACCACCGGCATTTTTACCATCTGGCATATTTACCAATGGCATTTTTACCATCTGGCATATTTACCAATGACATTTTTACCATCTGGCATATTTACCAATGACATTTTTACCTTCTGGCATATTTACCTATGTCATTTTTACCATATGGCATTTTTACCGCACACCACAATGGATATGTATGTATGTTCTGTGCCGATTCTATAATTTCGTACATAAATTGTTTATAAAAAGTTTATTTGGGGTACCGTAATAAACAGTTTTTTCTGGGTTCGGTCTGAAAATGTCCCATTCATTTGTGTCAAATAATGTATCAGTTATACTTGTCATCTGTAATTATTATATGCGATCATTTTTACAGTAAATTGGCTTCTGGCTTCTTCAGTGTGTTTAATTGAATATTAATGGACAATTCAGCAAACATTACCATGACCGTTTCTAATGGAACAATATCATTTATTTTAATCCTTAAAAAAGTGACTTGGGTTAAAGGCTCCTAAAGGGAATCTTCCATCAATACAATTATTGTTTTCTTCAGTGTAGTTTCAACAAGATTATTATCGCAATAACACAGATCAAACTGCTCCTCCTCTCCTCCTCCTCCTCTTCCTCCTTCTCCTCCCCCTCCTCCTCCTCCTCTCTTCCTCCTTCTCTTCCCCCTCCTCTTCATCCTCTCTTCCTCCTCCTCCTCATCCTCCTCCTCTTTCTCCTCCTCCTCCTCCTCCTCCTTCTCCTCCTCTTTATTTTTCTTCTTCTTCTTCTACTTCTTTTTCTTCTTCTTCTTGTTCTGACTCTTCTTCTTCTTTTTCTTCTTCTTCTTGGTTTGAAAATAGTCACCTACTCACAATTATCCGAAGTAAACGCTCTATCAGTCTGAATAATATAGGTTATTTAAAAAGAATCTTTCAGTACTACTACCATACATAGTAATAACACTGAAGGGTTTCTTCTAAAGAATGTTGTTTATACTGTCGTCAATATTTTCCGATCGTCATCGTGTGTATAGTGTTTCATAATCACACATAATCGACTGACACGTGAGGGGTCCAGAGCAGTCACACGCCGGCGGGGCGAGCGGGATATGACGCGAGCTCACAGTACGAAGTCCGTAAGGCCGCCGCGTAACAGCGTGTGTGTGATGGTGAGAAGGCTAGGTGCACGTGTACCCGGGTTAATGACGCGTGGCGTGCCAAGACACAACACGGGGATTGTCATGAGCTAGGACACCGTCACAGCAGAAGCGAGCAGGTGAGTCCGTTTTAACTATCGCGTTCTGGCCTTTCGCCATCGCGCACGTGTTTTTTTCCAGCAAGCCTGGTAGAGCTATAAACACAGGGTCACTCAGTGACCCTATGTGACCCATAGGGTCCCAAATAATAACTGCACCACTGCCACGAGCTGCACACGGTGCCCATGATGTGGTCTGGCACGTGTGCTGTATTTTATGTACTGTATAATTGTGTATTTATTTGGCCAGGCACGCGAGTTGCTATGACAAGCAGATAGAAAACAGTGCCTTCATAATATAGCACAATCTATTACAACGTCATGCTATAACCCTTGTGTTACCGGGGACGTATATATACGGTTTCAGACCAAATACAATACCACAATAATTGATAAAATACAGCATGTGGGAGATGCTCTGTTACTCATTTTTTTCCAATTTAAAAGGTTCTATTCCCATATTAAATAGGGCCAAATAATATTGTTTTCGTCATTTAAAGCTGGAAATTGCGTTAGCAATTCCAGCTTCAAAAGACGAAAAAATAGAAACAAAAAATTCAGCAGCACATGGGATTAGCTGTGTTTGATCAGGTAGGTCTGTAGACGTCAGATTCTGATGTCTAAAGTCGATCCCCACACTCGAGTACATAAATTTATAATCATCCATAACATAGATTTTTAAATGAAGGAGAAAGAGCTAACTAAGACATTCATAATGATTTCAAATTGAAAACAAACATCCCTTAGGTCTCTATGGTTTATACAAAAATATGTCAGTGCCTTAATGGTTACCCTGAGCCTATGCTGCGGGTATGTAACATAACTAGAGAATATAATCATCCTCAGCCAGTATACTCAGCTGAAGTGTTTTATCCCCGTCTGAGTGAAGATAAAGCACGTGGCTCCTAAGCGACGATATTTGCATGTATGTCCATACCTACTTATTATGACTAAATTATATATTTAATTCAGCCTGTCTACAGATGGAGTACAGAGAAGTGTAGGTCTACCCGAAATTATTCATAAAATAGCCTATTCTGTGGATGTATGACTTCATCAAAACAATAATTAAATTGTAAAATATGACTATATTTGTGTTATTTCATCAATATTACATTTTAATGGAATTTGTGAGACCAATAATAATATCAGCCTATATTATTATTATTATTATTATTATTATTATTATTATTATTATTATTATTATTATTATTATTATTATTATTATTATTATTATTATTATTATTATTATTATTATTATTATTATTATTATTATTATTATTATTATTATTATTATTATTATTATTATTATTATTATTATTATTATTATTATTATTATTATTATTATTATTATTATTATTATTATTATTATTATTATTATTATTATTATTATTATTATTATTATTATTATTATTATTATTATTATTATTATTATTATTATTATTATTATTATTATTATTATTATTATTATTATTATTATTATTATTATTATTATTATTATTATTATTATTATTATTATTATTTTAAGTATTATTTTAAGTATTATTTTAAGTATATTATTAATTTGTTTACCAGAATAATGAAGCAGTAATTAGGATTATTATTATCACGTCGCTCTGATGCGTCCACAAAATCTTACCATGTGGATGCACAACCATTAAGATAAACTTAGTAAATAGTAATTGCTAGGAATGCAACATCGAACTGGAATAATATAAATGATGACAACATGACTTTGTCATCTGAATAATATATAAATAAATAACGTTCTAAAAATAACGCTCTAAAACGGATATTATGTATCCTAAATAGCCCGAGCTAGCCCGTTGAAATAACAGCCCCGCCCCCAAATAATCACAATCACACGTTGTCACCACAAGCAGCAATGCCATGAAAAAAGAAAAGGCAATATCTGCTCACTTTACAAGTGAACATAATTATACTGCCTTGTGGTTTTGCAGAGCAGATTAGCGCGATCACGAAATATCACATCGCCTGACCAAAGTTATTCATGTAGAATGTATATATGTATATAAAGCATATAATCGTCCCCTTGGATATAGAAGGCCAAAGTGGCAGTTTAGCACCTTCTAACTCCAAGGGGACGATATAACTCTGAGGTGGCGGATTCAGAATTTTGGATATGGGGGATCCGATTAACAAAATAGGTTTCAATCAATAAATTTTGGTCTTCTCAGCCTCTAACATGTGGGGACTTGAAACTCTAAATTGAGTAGGGTAGTGCCTCAAATTAAGGCACTACTATAGTCAATGTTTAGAGTCAAATACTGATATTTTGGAATATTTGTTAGGTGTAGAAGCAATTTGTATTTGTAAAATGGAGGTCAGGACAACCCCCCCCCCCCACCTCTGGATCCTCCACTGCTCTCAACTCTGGCGTGACATTCGGTAGCGTTAACCACTATGTAGGCCTACCCCACTAGCCCCGATCCAAATAATATCCTTGTGTAACACTCCGGATGAGATTTGTATCGGGGGTCTGTGCGCGTGATTCAGATTCGTTCAAATCACGTAATCGCTGCATGTTTTTTTCTCGGATTCAGGCAAATGAATCCCGGGTCTCAGGCCACACTCGGTATATCGTCGCCTCGGAGCTAAAGGCATGGACTGCTTACATTGACAGTTACGGCCGTGTTTGGCTTTACAGAGATCACGACACCTGTATCTCACTCCGTCTGAGGCTGCTTTAACAATGGTAACCCATTCATCTAATAATCATCGAATTTCATGATAGCAAAATTATCCGTATATAGCCGTCAGAAAAATACATTATCTTGACTTGAGCATAATTGCATATACTAATTGCAGATTATCACGAAAGTAGTCGTTCAGTAGGCTACAGTACCGCCTCTCTTAGCCCAGCAAATACGAAACGTTTATCCAATGCTAGTTTGATGCTGGGCCAGAGTCGTAGACGTTGGCCCAGATTCAAACCTACATCGAATGAACGTGTCATGTTTACTGCAGGGAGGAAGACAAAAATCAAAGTGACCATTCAACTAACAAGAGGCGTTGACCCTTGCTTGTTTAATGTTGGGCCAGCGTCGGTTAAATGCAGCACGTTTGATGTGATTCAACGGATCAGGTGATCGTGATTACGTCACGTTGCTATGGATACCTCTAACTATTTTTTAGTGAGCCTACTACGTATTGATTTGTTTCATAAAACATGGGATATTGTGTTAATGCCGGCTCAGACACGGCCCAATGTCCCAGACATTGAGCTGCAATCAGCCCAATGTACTGAAATGATTTTTACCCATGCGCAACAGCAGGTGGACGCCACAGAATGACCTCCAGGTTTTTTTTACAAACACCTGATTGGACGCACTCACGATCCATCGATCCATGCTCGATATCCTCGATATGGGATCCATGTTTACAGCAGTTAAACGCCTGCTCGTATAGGCCAGGAGTATTAGGGTCTATATCGATCAATCAATCAATCAAACTTCTGTAGCGCCTATATCCTCAGCGGACCGAGCTCAGAGGCGCACAAATCCTTAGCGTGATCATGTGTCATAATCGAGGCCAAAGCAGGTTCGTCAACGGGGAGCCGGGCTGCTGAGGGACTAGGGTGGGAAAGCCAAGTCAAATAGGTGAGATTTAAGTAATTTCCGCAATGATTGTTCTGGCATTACGTATTGGCACAGGCAGTGCGTTCCATAAGGCTGGACCAGATATATAGAAAGCTCTTGGCCCAGTCTTAGTCTATATACTAGGAACAACATGTGTTTTATGTGCACAAAGGTGGCCTAAAGCCCGATTCATTTCATTTAGGCCACCTTTGTGCACATATAGGCTAAACTGGGCCAGGAGAACCTCCTGAGGATGGTGAGATGATTGAGATGACACTGTCCTCCAGACACAGGATTCGAAATTCGAGCCCTGGCGGTCTGAGGCCGAGCACGCTACCTCTCGGTCACGGAGGCTCCCCACAATACTAACTTTCACACGTGGATGGGGAAGAAACAATTTTGTTTCTTTCAAACCGCCGAGACCGGGAACCGAACCCCGGACTCTGGCGTGAAAGGCAGCGGTGCTAACCACTACCCTAGGGCCCCCGCCCATTTCGGCCGAACAAGTAAACCAGTCAGATATGCAGGTTGGTTTTCTTTTAGGGCTCGGAAAGTTATTCCGTATATTTTAAAATGAATGCGAAACTTGACAGACAGTCAATGTAATCGTTTTAGAATTGGAACGGAACGACTATATCGTGAGGCCTTGGTTAGGGGTATTGTCAAGTTTAAAATAATCAAAATTTCGAGAAAAACCCGGATTGGCCAGACACCACCAACCCACCCGGTATTCAATCTTCTATTTTTTTGGGAAACATGTACAGTAAAAAAAACAACACAAAAAACACAAAATTTCAAAAAAAAAGACAAATGCGAGTTGGGGCTTGACCCACCCACTTCCGAGTTTTTCTCGGATTTTTGGATTTTCTTCAACTTGACAAAACCCCTTACCACTCTTGCAAGGCAGTTGTAATCTAGAGATATCCTTTTCTGGCATATTGTGCGTTACAATAATCTAACTTACTTCTGACGAGTGCCACCGGAATTTGCTTGGCAAGATTTGAGGACAGACTTTTTCGAATTCGACGCAGGTCCCGGATATTATAGAAGCATGCCCTACCATGTTTGGGATATGTGTTTTCGGAAATTCAGGCTACTGTCGAATAGTACACCAAGATTTTTAGCTGATGTAGATGGATTTGAGTCTTGACCTAGAAGTAAGCATGGGAAATTATTCAAGAATTTTTCTCGTTAAAGTTTGATCCCGATAAGAAGATTTCTCTCTTGCTAGGATTAAGCTTCAGCTTAGATCCTGTCATCCAGGTCGACACACCCATTAAAGGGACTAGCCCAGGTCTAAAATCATCAAAAAGTCGGTGATTTTATTTTGCCTTCTCAATATGACCATATGATGTAAACATGTCCATAGACTAGAACTGCAAAAGTGTTTAATTTTTGTACTGCGCATTCACCAGTTAGGCTAGATATAGAGACGAACTTCCTGATTTCTATTTATTGCCAACCATGTTAAAAATAAGAAATACGGGAATTTCGTCTCTATGAGACGCGTGTAAGAATGGGATCCAGATCACATGATTTTGACGATAAGCTAAAAATAAGCTTTTTAATTTCATCTTCTGACGCACGTTCAAAAACGTTCTTTTTAGATCTAATTTCTGTTTTTTGCACTTGCGGAATATTCTGTACTTTATCTGGAAATTTGGAACGGACAGTTTCAATTTTATCCACAAAATACCTAGAGAAATGATCACAAAGTGATTTTACTGATGTGAATTCTGGCAGAGCAGGAGGTAGAATTCTATGCAGAATGTTAATTATTGAATTCCAAAGGCGACGGGGATTGTCCGAATTTTCTGCAATAACATCAGCTAAATATGTTTGTAACGAGAACGATCTAGAAGGGTTTTAGCCTTCATTATTTCCGGAATCATCCATGGAGTTGGTGGTTTTCTGAGCAGAGTCTTTGTACTTACAGGAGCGTGTTTGTCTAATATAGAGCTAAGAACAGAATCATACTGTTGGCATAGTGCCGAGAGATCCTTCTCTGGTTTCTTTATTGGATCCGAACTGAGAATATCTGAATGAAACGATTCATTATCAATTTTGTTTACTTTTCGCAACGATATTTTTTCTTTGTTCCATTTCGTCTTGCAACAGTCAATTTCTGATATGACCGCAAGATGGTCCGAGATACCTGCTGCCGAAAAAACTGATTTGATAGAATTAGAAATGCGCTTGGTGATTAGCAGATCTAGCCAATGACATGAGTTTGAAAATTAACATGCTGCTTCAGATCGAAACATGTGAGGATTTCATTGAATTTGTGTTTCCATTTGAGTTATCTAGATGTAAGTTGAAATCTCCCGATATATACAAATTTTCATGCAGTGAAATTATGTTCTCTAGTAGATCTTGAAATTCATCAAAAAATTGACATGTACCGTTTTGAAGCCTATACAGGCAGACAACGAAACCACTGAACGAATTGTTTCCGATACGTGCAGAGATCGCTTCGAACGTTTTAAATGATGGCAGAGGATGAATGTCAGTTTTTAATTGGTCAGACACTAGTATGCCTACACCTCCACCTGCCCGCTGATCTGTGCGAGGTTCGTGAGAAAACGAATAGCCAGGAGGTGAGATATCAGCTATCGTTGATTTCGTTGTATCATGTTTTAACCATGTGTCTGTCACTGCCACAATTTCCAGATTTTTAGATGTTACATGAGTGAAAATTGGAACAAATTCATAACAAGCTGAAAATTTCAGAAAATGTTCAGAAAACTATCACCTACAGCATACTAAAAAGTCCCAAGAATTCACCTTGAGCCTTTTAGAGAAACTCAAGATGGCATCCAAGATGGCCGCCAATTTCACTATTTTGTCATATCTAGGGTTAAATCATCATATAAACGTAAATAAAGAGCCTAACCATATGCTTCGGGGACGAGGAATTCGATTTTATCATTTATTAATAAGTTATTTATCGTTTACATTACAAAAATCCCTAACAGCGTCTGTTTTTTATATACGCGGGTCGATTTATGCACACAACCACTCATACTCCAAATACATTCTAACAAGATGTTTTCCAGTAGCTTTGTAACCTATGAGATGTATATGATAGCAGGAAAAAAATATATCACAATCTGACTACAGGAAAGGTGTTAAATCCAAGATGACCGCCAATGACTCTAAAATAAGAAAATTGCTATGAATAATTTAGTGTATACCTGTTGTTTTATGTCTACTCAAGGTGTTAAATGTGGTGAAATTCATTGGTACAATGTCCTGACTTCCGAATTATAATCATACTACAAACTGCATGAGTTTGTATTATCATGTAGGTATGCTTGTTCTTGGATATACAGCAGTTACTCCGACCTTTATTTATGTAATTTGCTCAAATATTTGTGACTCATCACCAAAAAACAACGGTATTGGTCAATGTTGTAGAAATTGAGTTAATGGTATTTCCTAAAAACACTGTTTGCCGTTTCCAAAAAAAAAAATTATTTTAGATCATACATGTAGCAGTTGTCATGGAAACAAGGTCTAATATCCACTGACTCTGGGAGTTATATTTTGAAAAAACCCCAGTGAAATCTAAGAAATACGTGTTCATTGTGTTTACATCTTTCATTTTATTTAGTTATTCTATTAAGCTTAAACATGTGGGTATACAAATTTTCACCCCGCCCCCTCCCCGACATGAAAAGGAACCCCTTAAAATGCAAAGCTCTTGGTTAAAGGGCGACATGGAGGCTTTAAGAGCCAATTAGGCTGCCTTAAAAACGAGGAAGCTGTGCTAAAGCGCAGCAACGAGGTGTTAAGGGCGACAGAAAGATGTTAAATGGTGATGGGATGCCTTAAAATGTGATAGAGAGGCGCCAAAAGGGGACGAGTAAGCGTTAAAGGGTGCCTGACACACGTTAAATGTCGATGATAATTTGTTGAAGGGCGATTGGGAGGCATTAGAGAGCGTCTGGAGGGCATTAAAGGGCGACAGAAAAGCTTTAAAGGGCGATGGGGAGGCATCGAAGAAAAGTTTATTCGGTCCAAAATACCACAAAATATGACATTGAGCCATCAAAATACTACCAAAAGAATGCAGCATAAATCACATCAAAGATATGTATTAAACTTGCTTTCTACTTTATTTGTGGGAAATGTGTTCCGGATATGAGACTTTGGATCAAACTCCTACCAGAAATGGATGTTCTAGTCAAAATCAAATTAAAACAAGGTATTGCATTGGTTGTTATTTGTATTTGTTATAACCATTTCTTCGCTCATTTGACTTTTAAATCAACATTTCGACTTTGAAGATGAAGTTGAATCACTAAAATAATATTGAGATGAATTGTAGGTTAGGCTATGTCGGTAACCTTTTTTACACGAAAAAGATGTATTACACTTGTTCTAAACATTACATATAAAAAATCTTGTGTTGATCACTTGACTTACAAATTTACGTTTTGAAATTCAAGATGACCTTTAATCATCAAAAAATCATATTCCTAAATTTTAATCTTGCAATTTCTTTTTCATCTTAGAAATTTTCTTGAATCACCAAAATAATACCATAAATGGATTCTCCATTCAAAATCCGAATAAAAAGTACTGTATTACACTTGCTGCTATTTGTGTTTGTTAAAAATAATCCTTTAGAAATTTGACCTTCAAATTGACCTTTTGACCATGAAGGTCACTTTGACAAACATAATACAATAAATGAATTTTTCAGTCAAAATCCCATGAAAATGACGTATTATACATGATCCCAGCTTTATTTGGAAAAAATCTTATTTTCGATTACTTGACCTTGAAATTGACATTTTGCGATTGATGATGACATTAAATCTTCAAAATAATCTAAGAAATTGTTTTTTCAGTCAAAATTACAAAAAAAAGAGGTATTATACTTGTTCATACTTTTCTGATTTTGCTAATTGAGACCTTACAACATTGTTCATAATTATATGAATTACTTATACTTAGGTTCACGGTTTCCATATAATGTTATGTAAAAATCATTGAAAATTTTCGTGTTGAAATATTGTTGAAATTTAATTCTTCAACCCAAAAAAACATATATTTAGACTCATTAATCACATTTTATGATGATTTTAGCCCATGATACGACAACATGGTTTCACCATCTTAAATGAGCCGAAATCAAAGGAGGGTGGCTACTGACTAGAGAGTCCGTCATAAATTACTGCTTTACATGGTTGTTTCCGCTTCTGGTGAATTAAAAAAAATACAGGAATGTTGTAATTGTGTGGATAATTTGGAAGCCCACATTGTTTCCTCATGCATAGCATTAGATATACTGTGTTCGGATGGATACAGGGGGTAAGAAATAGTTGTGTCTTTTCTGGGAATTGGCGTATGAATATTTCGGGAGATCTGGACAAAACGAGCCTTTTTACCAATAACGGAGCATCGCTCAAAACGGAGGAAGTTAGCATACCATTTTTGGACCTGTTTTTGAAAAAGGACAGTTTATGCTTTAATATGGTGTGTCACATAGGGGGTAGTTGGGGACGAAAGTGGTGATTTCGGCCCATAGAATGTCGGCATTATACATGCGTTTCAAAGGGACTGGCATTTGTGGTGGTGAGACCACATGTGAAATCGGCGGCCATCTTGGATGCCATCTTGAATTTCTCGAAAAGCTCAGATCGGATTATCGGGGACTTTTAGTATGTTGTAGGGGATAGTTTTCTGAATATTTTTTGAAATTTCCAGCTTGTTATGAATTTGTTCAGGTACCAAATCTAATACTCTTGGCCTAGTATCAGATATTATAATCATTGCGACCTGGTGAAGGATATAGAACCAATGCCGTTTTAATGTTGGCCCATCATCTACGACGCTTGCCCAACATTAAAGCAACGTTGGCTGAACATCTCGTGTTTGCGGTATAAACAGGCCGTGATATGATTTCTGGGTATCGGTACACATGGGCGGGGGCCCTAGGGTAGTGGTAAGCACCGCTGCCTTTCACGCCAGAGTCCGGGGTTCGGTTCCCGGTCTCGGCGGTTTGAAAGAAACAAAAATGTTTCTTCCCCATCCACGTGTGAAAGTTAGTATTGTGGGGAGCCTCCGTGACCGAGAGGTAGCGTGCTCGGCCTCAGACCGCCAGGGCTCGAATTTCGAATCCTGTGTCTGGAGGACAGTGTCATCTCAATCATCTCACCACCCTCAGGAGGTTCTCCTGGCCCAGTTTAGCCTATATGTGCACAAAGGTGGCCTAAAGCCCGATTCATTTCATTTATCGGTACAAATCTAGTTAATGTTGGCGCATTGACGACCACTTCACGTCAATGCTCACAGTTTAAAATACGTTATCCTGGTTTATGCTTATAGGACTACATGTATATATACAATCATAATCTTATATTTTAGCGGATGATCATGCAGTAAATATCTGCTCTCATATAGTTTATAATATTATGCTCACAATTTAAATATGTTAAAATAAGTAGCGGTTTATCTATTTGTGCCAATGGTGTATATGTCCACACTCATCGCTTTAATTTCAAGTTGACTGATTAAAAGGATAGTCATGGATTTTGAAATGATCACAATATGGTATACTCTGCATTGGGTTGCATTGGGAAACGAACAATTAAATATTATGGAGGTTAGGTTCTACGTTGGGGTATTTCAGAAAAGACCACATTCCAAAACCATGATTTGTTTTCAGAAACGTGTCGGGTTGGTTGAGGTGGGTTGTTCTAAACCCCCTTGACCCCCAAGACCCCCGCGCCCAATATACCCTTCGACCCATGGTCCCCAGATACTGCCTTCCCAGCAGACACAAGACGTTGAATCAATGTTGGTTTAACGTTGGTCCACCAACGTTGGTAAACCAACATTGATTCAACGCCTTAAAGTGTTTTCTGGGTTTAAAGGTGATCTATCACCCCTTATATGGTATGGATAATTATGTTCTTATATGGGGTGATTGGCTATCATGTGACCCTCTCAGAGGGTCACATGATAGCCAATCACCCCATATAAAGAAACACTTGTGCCCCATCTTGTGGCAACTTTGATTTATTTGTCACAAAATTATTCATACTATATAAGGGGTGATAGATCACCTTTAAGCTTTACAGAGCAGCGGAGACCTACACAACGTTACTTCCTGACCCCTATAGTATACATATAGATAGTGTTGATGGTATCATAGAATAAGCCCCATGTTGTTACACAAGTCATGCACACATTTGCAACACTTGACCTGTCACACCGGGAATAAAACACGTGTTCTATGATGTGTTATCAGTGGACATTTTAATCAGCATCTATCTACTACAACTTTGATTAAGGGCCACCATTGATAAAATTATTGTTTCGTAGAATATAAAAAATGACATATTGAACAGAAAACTGACGTATCAAGCATAAATTGACAATACCATGTATATCCTATGTCATGAGCTTTCTTTTGGTATATATGGATATTTCTTTTTTAATTCGGTTTACGGATTGCTAGGTTAACTTCAAATAACAAAAAAATACCCGGAAAGCCTGGGCATTTACTGTTTACATTAATTTTGTATTGCTTATATACTTATAATGACATGAATGGTATCTCAGTTCTTAACCATTACAGCTTACAGTAGGGGTGGTCTACGGACATTATAAATGTGTCTTTCAGTGCGGGGATCGACTTTAGACGTCAGAATCTGACGTCTGTAGACGCGTCTGTCTGACAATATATTTAATGTTAGCCGTAGGCCCATGACAGGTATTCAAATGAAGCGGGGAAAGCTAACTAAACATTTCTGATGATTTGAAATTGAAAAAACCCTTTGCTCTCCATGGTCTGTATAGATATTTCGGCGCTTCAAGGGTTAATGTAAGACATTCCATTCAATTGTTCTGAGATATATCCATCACGCTCCCATGCAATTGAGAAGGTGTTTGTGTTTATAGTGACCGGGCATGCTGGGAGTTCAGCCAGAAGTTTCATGCTGTCACAGAAATACTCTGGGTCTCAGATCCGGTTCAATCTCCGGTCACTAAGTGTCCCCATCTATATCTCAATTGCAGGCGAGCGTTTTATCCAGGGTTGTATATAATTGTAAAATCTTTTTGAGAGATGGACATACTTTGTGTATCACATTGGTCATTGTGTACCTCTTGCGCTGTACACAAATACCTTGGCTAAGCACTTGAAATGGATGTTAACTACATAAATTATGATCACTAATGGAAGTTAACTGTCGTGTTACGTTATGTCATAACCTCATTGCAAGAACGCGTAGGCTTGAGTGTTCCCGAAATCAATAATGTTTATGCATGGTGCAAAATTGTTCCCCTCTAATCACATTGAAGAAAATAAACAGCAGGTAATAAAGATTCCAATCATTTGATATGACATTATTATTTTTAAAATGATACTAATTTAAAACACACACATTATGTTTAAAAATAATTCCTATTAATAAGTATATGTTTGTTTTACAATTAGGGTCTTATAAACCACTTTTTTTTAATCAAATTGCCTTGTAACTGTATACCACTTATATGTTTAAAAATGGACCTTTATATGGACCGTTCTATACGAAATGTATGTGTGCACAAAGGAAAGTCCGATGGCAGTAAGTGCTTACTTTACGAGTAAGCAGTTATTTTACTTTGGCATATGATAATTGTTATCACAGCAAACGCGAGACGTTGACCCACTGTTGGGTTAATGTTAATGTTAACATTAACCCAACGGTGAGTCAACGTCTCGTGCTTGCTGTAATAAAGATACAGCGGCGACCGACCGTACTATCCTACCCAAAAAAACACAAAAACATTTGTATAACATTTATACAACGTCGTCCCAACGTCTTCGACGTTGGTCTAACATTGTATAAGTGTTATACAAATGTTTTCTATTTGCTGGGTAACCTAAGAAAAGCACAGCGTCCTTACAGCTATAGTGGCGTGGTCAGGGGTGGATCAATGTTCAGAATGGCGAGACAGGCTCAGTACATAAGTACTTACGTGGAGCGAGGGGGGGGGGGGGGGGGAGTGTGTAGTATTAGTTAATCATGAGATCGATTGATTGATATCGTGAAATGTTCACAGCTATCGTGAAATAGACAGAAGCCAATATTTGTTAGTCAATTACTAATATGCCTACTAATGTGGCGAAAGAGAAAACAACCGCAAATATATCATACAATATGTTTAAAATCAGTCGAGGAAACTTTTGCAGCTCACAGAATACACCATCTTATATTCAAATTCGACTAATAAGAATAATTTTCACCAACTTGAAGTTGTGGGTCGCGGTAGCGATTTTTTAATGGAGCGCTCAAATAGTTAAGCAAAACAATCAGATCGCTCGATGTACGTTTACATGGGGAATCTGCTAAACGTATGTATTGAACAAAAATCAAATCGCTTTGAAGCGATGAAAATTCTTCAAAAGGGAGTGACGAAACATGCTAGTTATATTTACCTTGAATAATATTGATTTAAAAGCTACCCATAATGTGTGTAAATTACCCACAGATATTTTGAAATACAAAATATTCAGCGAACATTATTGATATCCCATGCAATTTTGGATGTTTTTATTATAAAATAATTATTTGAAGGTTCGTCAGTGTTTATTTAAATTGGTCGCATTGTGCCGTTGTCCGGTTAGCGCTAGACAATCATGTGCCGGACTTACGTCGCTTGTGAAATGGGCCCAGCAGACACAAAACGACGAGACAATGTCGAATCAATGCTGGTCCACCGTCTACGACGCTGGCCCAACATCGATCCGCCATTGGTTCGTCGTCTTGTGTCTGCTGGATGCTTGATAACGTGGGTATTTTTTTCTGAAAAACAAACCTATCATACAATGCAAACTAGAACGTGTCAAGTACTCTTGACACATCTTAATTCCAATGGGTCAATTTACTCCTATAACGAAAACTCTTTCTGCACAAGAATTATACCCCCGTTATAGTTACACGATTCGCTTACACTATTATATATTATATATGGTTTGTCATATAATTGAGCCAAACTAATCCATCTTAACCCTTTAACCGCCGGTGTCGCATATATTCGGGTTTTCATTTTGTATTAGCCCATTAAGTACAACCTTTTAAACATGTGACAAAGATAAAATCAGCAATATTTGAAAACAGCTGACCTCTATTTTGCCAAATCTGAATAATTTTCTCTCACTTGAAGTTGTGGATCGCGTCAGCGAGACACAACTTCAAGTGGGTGAAAATTCAGATTGAATAATTTGGCGGTTAAAGGGTTAATGTAGCTGGTTTAATTATAAGGAAGTCATGTCAAACATTAACGAACTAAAATACATACTTATCAATATCATCTTCATCTATCCAGTTGTCTGCTACCGGCAGACTGTGGTCTGACTGTCGGACCTGATGTGGCAAGATGATAAATTTGGAATATCTGCCGTTCGAAAAACAGTAAGGTGCTACCGTAATATGCTATGGAATTAATTTTCCTGTTAAGTGTGCTATGATACGAAATTTAAATGTTGCATAAATGTTATGCAAATGTTGTGTGTCTGCTGGGTTAGCCATTCAAATGGAGAAACCATAGGGATTCAACCCCATATAACCTGTTACTCTAATTTATTAAACAATTAGAGTAACAGGTTATATGTTGTCGAATCCCTATGGGAGAAACCCTCTAGTTTAATCGTTAGTTTGGCTCTTGACCATGTTGACCGCATCAACTGATGGTGTCCACATTTAGGTACTTTGCTTATCACCATGACCGGTCTAGCGGCCACTTTAGATTGACTGGTCTCAAAGTGGGCTGATGTGTTCTTATTGTTTTAATAAGTCATCCCTGTGTGGTAATGTTGTGTAAGTGTATATAGATTGAGTTGGTAGGGGATGTGAATCAGACACCTGGGGCAGTGTTGAACTTTAGTATAGCCTATATCTTCACATGACCTACATCTTAGATTTGTGATTATCATGATCACAGCAAAGGTCAAGATCCCGATATAATGCAGGCTTAGTCTTGATGTGGTATGCTTGTATACCTCGATGTAGTATAAATCAATCACTGGAGGGCCAATAACATGATAACAGCATGATGCGGGTATGGCAGAAGATGACCTCAAATATCACAAATTAATTGATGTTCTGTTCTAACTGTCGGTCTATGGTAATACCACTGATACCAAGGCGCGCTACCTTTTTACATCTTCCACAACAAGTTATCTTACCCAACTATTTTAAATAGCCAGATACCTTGAATGTCGCACGTCGCAAGACAGGCCTATCAGAGAGCCCTTGACCAGGCGTTGACAGCTGACTGAGACCATAGCTTGCTTGTTTCCGTTGGTATGATAGATCAGATAGATAGATAAGCTCGGAATCTCACGCTGATGTCATTGTGTTCCCAGCTCCCTGAATGGCGGCCACTATGATTACTGGCCGCCATGACGAAATTCGGTACACGTCACTGTCCAAATGAGAGATTCCCAACTTGTCTATATAATACATCTAGCAACGGAAACATGTGACTGTGTATGAGAGATGAACAAGAGGTCAATTTTTCGCGACCTCTTATGACATATTTAATAATCTGAATTATCCAATGAGGTTTGAATCTCAGACACACCCCCAAGATGACCACGTAGACAGAATAACTGATTGTAGTACTCGATACGGCCAGGCTCCTGCGGTATGCACTCGCGTGAGACTGGCCAAGGGAAGATGCCTTTTCAGAGAAGAGAGGAATAGTGAATCAAGGATTCCATGCTCCTCTGAAAAGGTAGTGCGCTGCACAAAGCCAAAAGGCAGTATCTTCTAACTTTAGTAGTAAGCATGTACTGCCCTTTGACTTTGCAGAGTATATTTCTCTGGTGTGGTGATCTATTGCTTGGTGCAATATAAAATATGCTAGTTGGAAGTTGATACATCAAACACAGACAGATCTATGTAGGCCTATGATAACGGAGTGGTCGCGGTTTTAATCGATGTCAGTCCCTGACTTCATCAAAAAGTTTTATCTTCCCACGACTTCTGAGGATTTTTAAAGCAAATTATTAAACAGCTGATATTTGCAGCGGGATTTGAATGCAAACGTCTCCTGTTTTCGGCGTTAGTTCTCCACTAAGTATCTAATACATACGCCAACACTGCTCTACAAAGCCAAAACGCAGTATCGGCTTGCTTGTAAAGTGAGAATATACTGCGTTTTGGCAGTAATGCCAGGCCCCGATGGCTCCTTCAGTTCGGTTGTGGCTCGAAACTCGGAAATACTATAGGCTCGAATCCCGGCCGGTCGGGTGTTTTAAATGTATGGGGGGTGTAGTGATGTATGTAAAATGGTACTGTTCCCTATAAAGTCCTATTCTTTCATTCATTCATTCATTCATTCATTCATTCATTCATATATTCATTCATTCATTCATTCATTCATTCATTCATTCATTCATTCATTCATTCATTCATTTATTCATTTATTTATTTATTCATTCATTTATTCATTCATTCATTCATTCATTCATTCATTCATTTAATTTCACTCATTCATTCATTCATTCATTCATTCATTCATTCATTCATTCATTCATTCATTCATTCATTCATTCATTCACTCGATCATCCATTCGTTATTGCCATGCAGACATCGACGTATAGTGAAGCAATATTCACTGACTATCGTTACATATACAATATCTACATGTAGTTTAAGCATTCACTGCCAAACAAACACGAGACGTTGAGACAGTGTTGGTTTAATGTCGACGACGCTGGCCTAGCATTAAGCCAACATTGGCCCAACGTCTCGTGTTTGCTGGGTGAGATCAGGTGATGCACTAGGGTACGCCAGTACTAGATAATCACAGACGTAAGTCAGAGTATGAGGGTGTGCACAACGTTGGTTCAATGCTGGTAAGGTAATTGACTTGACATGCAAGTTTATTTATGACTGGACTTTCACCATATCACAGCGCTGTCTGACCCCACATTTATGTTCATCATTAGGTTAACCCGACAAGCGCTGAAATATTTTTGTATAAACCACGGAGACCAAAAGGTGTTTTCAAATCATCATAAATTTCTTAGTTAGCTCTTTCCGAATCATTTGAATACCTATGTTATACTCTATTTTATTCGTACAGTGCAGGGATCGACTGGGTTAGATACAGACTGTCGTATATGCATATACAAATTCATAAGCTTTATAATTTTAAATGATTAGATAATTGTCTTTTCCATACACGTCATAATGGTATAGGAAGTAGCATGCAATGCATTTAATGTTTCAGATATCATAGAATGAAGACTTAGTGTAAGACACAATACAATGTTTATCACCAATAACCATGAATTTTGACCCTTTGTTGTGTTTAGAATGATTGTTCACGCTTGCATCCACTCACAAATCTGCACATTCAAGTAGAGGATATAAAGCTGAATTTTGTTGTTTATCATATTTACGTGTTGTAACGTACTTTTGTATATATCTAAAAGCAACAATGTGATTTGGTCTAAAACAAAATAAAATATTGCAATATCGCCACAAAATATAATGTCGAAATATTACTTCCTGAAATTCACTAATGTCGATAGGCCTATGTATGGCGAACAGTGTGACAAAATCAGGTAATCATGATGATATTGCAAGCTGTATTATAATTATCATGATTATACATGTACGAATTTTATAAAAACGTGTCCATGAAATGGCTTTATTATACGCAATTGTACAGGATTGTATTCTAAACATGTTTATACATGTAGCTCCCTTACATCCCAGCAAACATGACACGTTGATCCAACGCAATTCAACGGTGCCCCAACATTTAACCAGCATTGGATCAACGTGTCGTGTTGGCTGAGATGTGCTTATGATGGACAGGGGCGTAACGGATATGCTGTGTCATTGTCATGTAATCAGGGTATACTTATTCAGGGTGTCATAATTACACAATTACTACTGGATCGAAGTGATTGACAGCGTAGTGAAGTACTCTCAGTATTGTAACACCCCATGCCCAGGACAGTCCATAGATACATACAGTCCTAATTCAGATATATTATTTGTATTGTGGTGTACAAATTGATAAAAATGTCTTTAACAATAATATCGAAAGCAATTTCAACGTGTTTTCATATTCCGCATTTTATAACTAGTAGTCATTGCATAGTTGAGCGGTCTAGTGCATTTCATGTGAAAAGATAGCGCCATAGCTATGACAACATTCTTGGCAACCGGTCAGATAATATCAGGAACAACATTCAATGCACCAAAAAATATGCATCATCTGGTTACTTGAAAAGTAAGTATTTACTGACTTTTCTTTTCCATGGCAGTATTTACCAATAGCTCCGTAGTTTTAAAGTCATGTGATTAGGTGTGCAAATCGATCGTCACTTAATGACACGATGTCTGAGTCTTGGGCACAGTAAGCCATGAATGAATTGTATCCGTTGAGTGTGATCATGTGATATACAACAGTGCGAGTACTTGACAGGACATAGGATACACTTTGAACTCGCGGACAAATTAGGAGGACTTAGTATTATCGATGCATTCATAATTACACACTGATAAAATCAAAACTCTCACAGGTCGAGAAATATACAAAGAAATGTACCTGGTCTTGAAAGTGACTAAACCTCACATAAAACTATAATGAAATCAAAATCTAGGGCACAACCTACTCTTAAAGACATGATTTGCGTGTGTGTGATAAAAATCATGATAGTATAGCCTAACATGTTTAAAGCACGTCCCCTGATTATTGTGTTAATTACGAGAAGGCCCCTGCCCTCTAATCATGAAACTTTTTTAAAATTTGAAAACAGTTTTTTGCGCACTTGACATTTACTTTATTCTAATGATTGTCAACTATCATAACAGATTGATGCCATGACTATATAAAAAAAATCGATAACGAAGATTACACGATTATGCTCATTAATTATAATAATATAATTAAGTCATTATGAAATGGTATATATTTAAACAAAATGTGTGTATTTACCATAAGACGTAAAGGGTATCTGATGATAGCTCGCAATCGCTATATTGTATCTGACCTTTAACCCAGTATGCCGTTGTAATTTGTAGTTAATATCATTGAACATAGTACACAGTGTGCGTGAAGCTATGCACCAAACACACATAGGTACCAAGAGTAGAAGGGGGGAGGGGATAAAAGTCACAAGGGTTGAAAGTCACAGTGCCATATCCCAGGAATCGCTGATATTTCGCATTCAAATACGTCAGTAATACATGATCATAATAATATTATGACCTGTGATATATTCACAGAAAACTGAGAAGCTTCCCATCATATGTTCAAATGTTAGAAGACTTTTTCGATTTTGAACCTCCCAAACCGGGCATTTGTACTAAATGCATGTTCGTACTCGAACGTTAGCCCAATTTGCCACTATCCTCTATGACACAAAATATTGGAAGGGTCGCATTGGTATTATAAGTCACAGGCTTGGGGCTAAAAGTCACAGTGTAAAGTTAAAGTGTGTTTGATTTGTATTTATCTCGTATATATCAAAAGTTGTATTTCTAATGCAGCACTCTTCTATATTTTTAAATTATACTCCGTGAATAATCTTATTAATTTCTGAATAGTTTATATTTAAATCAGTACTCATGAGCTTTTAATCAAAACTAGGATATCGTGACGCTGTGTATTTCGGCATTTTTATCATACAGTTAAACTCATGTTGGTTAAAAAATTACATTATACTTCATTATGACATCATTTACCATTAATTACTAGATAAATTTGATGAGTAACGTTACTGTTATTTTCTGGATGATGGTGAAAACATATTATTAATAATTATGTAACTTTTCGCCCCTCGTCTGTGACAACTGGCACCCGTAGCGCTGCTAATGGGAAGTTATTCTTGTTGCGAGATGATACGTTTCAGCCTAATATAGTATAGATATATTGGCTATAGGGGCCTACTAATATCAGGCTGGGCAGCACCATATCGCAACAAGAATAGCTTCCCATAAGCAGCGCTACGGGTGCCAGTGTCTGTGACATTTAGTCCGGTGGTAGGGCTAGAAGTCACAATTAATTGTTGCAGTATCGTTAGCGTCCTTTTACTACAAAAGTCAAATGTTTTGTTTGTAAATAAAAAAATGTTCCAGACACACGAAATATATTATTTGCAACTGAGCAGGATTTCAAAAACAAATCGCACACTGATTTCTGAGCAAAAATGACAGTTTTGTGACTTTTAGCCCCTCCCTCCCCAGCATCATTTTGACTTGTGGTGCTGTGATATTCAATAATTATACATAACCAGGATCGGTGTACTAACAATCATTCATGTCTTGACGTGGTATTCTGAGAATCAATCATGCCTTAATTAAAGTGGTATGATGACAAGCAACCATGCATTAAAGTGGTATGTATGATGACAACTAGCAATGCTTCCAAGTAGTATGATGTTAATCAACCATGCTTTAAGCCGTTTGCTGACAATGACCTTGCCTTAAAATGTTGTACTGACGATCAACATGCATTTTTATGATGACAACTAACCATGCCTTAAAGTGGTTTGATGTTAATCAACCATGATTTGAAGTCGTTTCCTGACAATCAAAGATGCCTGAAAGTGGTGTGATGACAATCAACCAGGTACCAAAGTGGTGTGATGACAATCAACCATGACTTAATGTGGTGTGCTGATTATCAAACATGTCTAAAAATGGTGTGC
This sequence comes from Flabesymbios commensalis, assembly GCA_964017125.1. NCBI lineage: Eukaryota > Metazoa > Annelida > Polychaeta > Terebellida > Flabelligeridae > Flabesymbios > Flabesymbios commensalis. The sequence continues at coordinate 58,379,900 of OZ024908.1, forward strand.
TGATAAACAAACATGCCTAAAAATGATGTGCTGAAAATCAAAAAAGTAATAAAGTAGTTGTGATGACAATCAAACATGCCTTGAAGTGGGTGTGGTTACAATCAAACATGCCTTAAAGTGGTGAGATGACAATCAACCGTGATTCTCTTAAACTGGTGTGATGAAAATCAACCATACCTCAAACTGGTATGATGACAATCAAGCATGCCTACAAATGGTATATGTTGACAATCAAACATGCCTAAAAGTGGTGTGCTGACACACCACTTTACTGCATGGTTGATTGTCAACAAAGCAGTTTAAGGCACCTATAAGACAAAAACACTTTCAAATATTGTTTATTCTTTGTGTTTTAGTGAAAACAGGAATTGCCCAAGTTACTCCTATAATTTGATACTATACTGTACCACCGGATCCTCCCATATCTCACTACTTTTTGACTCCCGCGTCCCGTGTCAGGAAGCAAACCTCTATTCTAATTTGGCTATTATTTATCGTTTGTTGTTATGATGTTGTGTTTATTGCCTTTAATCAGATTATAGAATTGCGATTCTACGCCAAACAGAACAATAAATAAGAAGACGTATGAAAACTAAACCAGAATAGCCCAAAGCGAATTCAAAATTGCAAAAAGTTGGACGGGACATGTAATTATACGTTGCCTTATGGAGAAATAGAAGCAACAGAACAAAAAAAAAACAAATTCTAAATGTATAATTTAATGTTAGAGTGTTGTCAGATAACGAAGCAAAAGTTACTATGTACAAAGGAATGTGCAATAATATCCACATAGAATAATCAACATAGCATAATCAGTTATAATAAAGTATCTCACTTCACTGTATACTTTTGATCACCCAGATATTTATTGACGACGGTAAGTCTATGCAGACTTATGCGTGATTAAAATGAAGATATGTATATGACTATATACAACAGGATTATTTCGGTATAGTCACATGAAAATAAACATATGCTTGCTTGGTTTACTTAAAATCAAACAACATTATATACTAAAACAAGTGCAGGTTAAATAAAATACGCATCAGAACTAATTAAAATAACCTAGAGTTAAACAGCATTGTCTTGATATTTTTAAGTTTCCCGCACCAAAACCAGAGATAAAATAGTTACTGCATATAGCAAAAAAACCTCCGGAAGTAACAGACTAATTACATAATGAGTGGGAGTATGTATAAAAAATTACATAATGAGTGACAATATGTATAAAGAAGAAAATTAGTTATATTTAACAAAAACAATCTAAAAAATGCATTTACTTTCGTCAGCTCGAAACACCAATAACACATATAGTCCAGGGGTATTAGTCTAAAACTCATAGAGACCTGGAACAAATTCGTAACAAGCTGAAAATTTGAGCATATATTGTTGAGACAATATAGGAAAACATATCAAAAGTCCTCTAAGATCCCCCTTGGTATCAGTGTCCGAAATGGGGGTAATAAGGGGGTAAATAGGGGTAATAAAGGAAATAATAACGATAACTTTAAAACTATTTAACCTGGATTCATAAAATTGCATCTAAACATATGTTTATTCCCCTGCGGAATCCTTAAAATATTTGTATTAATTTTTAGCCACCATTTCATCCCCAAAAGTGGTAAATAGGGTAAAATGGAGGTAATGACCATAATTTATGATCTATTTGACCTAGATTCATAAACTGTATATCTAGCATCGGATAATTTTTTTTAAAACACTTCTAAAATTTGGCGACCTCCCCTTAATTAACAACAACAATTTTTTATATCAATTTTTAACCACCCTTTCCTCTCCATAAGAGGTAAATATGGGTAAAATGGGGGTGATAACCATAGCTTATGAACTATGGGGTGTAAAGTTACAAAAATTGTTTTTAAACATATGGTTTAGCTCCTGAGGAATCCACTACAATTACTTATATCATTTTTTAACAACCCTTTCTTTCCTGAAAGTGGAAAATAATAGAAAATTATGAGAATAACCATAAATTTGACGGAGATTCATAAAATTGGCCTTTATATATTTGTCTTAGCATCAAACAAAAAGTGGGGCGGGGGCCCTAGGGTAGTGGTTAGCACCGCTGCCTTTCACGCCAGAGTCCGGGGTTCGGTTCCCGGTCTCGGCGGTTTGAAAGAAACAAAAATTGTTTCTTCCCCATCCACGTGTGAAAGTTAGTATTGTGGGGAGCCTCCGTGACCGAGAGGTAGCGTGCTCGGCCTCAGACCGCCAGGGCTCGAATTTCGAATCCTGTGTCTGGAGGACAGTGGCATCTCAAACATCTCACCATCCTCAGGAGGTTCTCCTGGCCCAGTTTAGCCTATATGTGCACAAAGGAGGCCTAAAGCCCGATACATTTCATTTCATTTCAAACAAAAAGTGTAGGCCTAATTGAAAGAAAAACCAACCATCACCATTTTATCTCAAAAAACGAAATTGTATATAATGTTGTATTCATTTTTAACAACCTTTGCATTCCCAAAAAGTATTTTCATGTATAATGTAGATTGTTAATCACATAATAAAACAGTTAAATCGAGTTTATTTCAAAGAGCTTAAACTATTCAATTTTAAACTATTAAACTTTTAAAAACCGTTTCTCGGATGCTAAAATATATAATCTAGATACCATTTTTTTAAATCTAAGTAAGTCAAATACCGCTCACATCATACCCTTATTTACCACTTTTCGGGATGAAAGGGTGATGTTACAGAATCATATCCTTTTGTTGCTGGTTGTCGCATAAGTTTAAACTGCTTTTACATTTTCTCCCATGGTAAAACATGTCCAGGTAGGCCCTAACAATTTTATAAATCTAGGTAGAATAGCTCACAATTTGTGGCTATTATGTTATTTGTTTGCTTTGGGGATGAAAAGGTGGTAAAATATTAATACAAATGATAATATTAAACACCCCGGGTATGTTTGGATACAAATTTTATGAATCTAGGTCAAATAACTCGTTATCACCCCAATTTTACTTCTATTTACCACTTTTTGGAGGAAAGGGTGGTTAAAAATTGATATAAAAAGTTGTTGCTGGCGATTAAAGGGGAGTCGCCGAATTTAAAAAAGAGTTTTTGCTTTTTTCGCCGATGCTAGATACAATTTTTATGAATCTAGGTCAAATAGCTCATAAGCTATGGATATTATCCCTATTTTTCCTATTTACCACTTTTGGGGATGAAAGGGTGGCGAAAAATTAATACAAATAATTTTAATGTATTCCGCAGGTGCTAAAACATATATTTAGATACAAATTTTATGAATTTAGGTTGAATACTTTTAAATGTATTGTTAATACCCATTGTTTACCCCCATTTACCCCTTAATACCCCAATTTCGGGCATTAATACCAGGCGGATTTTAGAGGACTTTTGATATGTTTTTCTATGTTGTTTCAAGAACATATGCTGAAATTTTCAGCTTGTTACGAATTTGTTCCGGGTTATTATCTAATAACTAGTACGCTAGATTCAATGTGCGATGATCACTGATGACGCAACCAGTTATAGCAACTATAGTATAATATAATAATTATATAATATAACCCCTTCAATACTTTAAGGCACTCCCGGTCCCTGTACTTGTGGATGAGACGCATAATGCATTTCTTAGTACTAAATGTACCTAGTGAGACACATGATACGTTATAGGCCGGGAGCCAGATCTAGCCCTCGTACTCACAAAAGCTAAGAAATTTTCAATGCGATTTTTATTTAGCTTGACCGTTGGGACATAACGAGTTTTGGTTCTTTTTGGCCAAACAGGACGCTTTAAGTCCTAGGGCCTATTTTACCATTTTTTAGAAGGACACCAAAATAAAATAGACAGCAATTGGAAAAATTGTTCAAAATAGTATTAGTTTTACTTATTTTCACTATTGTTTTATTCATAGCCCTCGGCCATATACACATGTAGGTCACTGATAAATATTTGAGCCCAGATTTCATTTTGAATATTTTTTTCAACCCTTTTATCAATACGGGCGCCTAAAAAATACAAACATTATAAAATATGCGTCAAGTTTGGAAATCTGTTATTTTTGTTGAGTGCTACTTAGAAGCAAGCTAATTCGCAAAAAGTGTCCCCATGATGTCCTCAGGGGACTGGAAGGTAAAAAGTTAAAAAATCTAGGGCCAATTTTCTTTTATAACTACATATTTAGGATACGCGCGTCATTATCGCTAACTCTAATTTACGGTAAAATTCAAATGTGCTGATATCTTTGCCTCCAAATAGCTAACTCATGCTGTGGATATTTATCACTATATTTATTATGAATATTTAATGTGAATCTCATATTGATGTTTATGTTTACATGGTTATGAAGAAAAAATATATAATATGACACTTTGAATGCTAAGACCAAGTTTTTGTTTACAGTGTATATATACTGTGTAAATTTAATATTGTATGTAATATAAATATTTAATATTAGTCTCATATTGATGTATATCTTTAAATGTTCGATGGAAAACCAAATAATATGTATAATGACACTTTGAATGCCAAGGCTGAGTTTTTTTAAATAAATCTAAAATAATGTAGGCTATAATAACGCACAATGCTTAAGACTTATATGTTGACCAATGTGGTGTTATCCAGATATCCATAGAGATTATAACAATAAGCACAGGATAAATTATTATATTTAATAACTGACTGGAAGAACAAGGTAACATTTAATTGTTTTATACAGTTTGAATGCTAGGGCAGATTTTTTGTTTGTAAAGTACTATAAATAATCTGGCTATTATTATGATTAGTATACATATTTTATGTTGGTCGCATATTGATGTTTAAATCTTTATGGAGAACAACAGTAATATCTATATATAGATACACTTTGAATGCTAAGGCTATTTAGTTTTATTTTAATATAGGGGACAATGCTTGAAATTTAATATGTTGTATATTGAGCATTATGGGCGGGCGCCGTCGTTAAAACTGCCTGCTTGGAAAGTCGGAGATCGCGGGTTCGAACCCCACTCTGGCGTCCGAGTTTCAAAGAAACAAAATGTTTCTTCCCCGCTCACTCGTAATGATTCAATATTGTGAAGAGCCTCCGTGACCAAGAGGTAGCGTGCTCGGCCTCAGACCGCCAGGGCTCGATTTTCGAAGTCTGTGTCTGGAGGGCAGTGTCATATCATTTATCAGCCTATATGTGCACTAAGGTGGTCTAAAACCCCATTCATTTCATTTCATATTGAGCATTTTGTCATCAATCCGAGCATCCCTACAGATTATAATAAAAAGCACAAGATAAATATATTATATTTACTGAGTGACTAGAATAACGAGGTGGGTTAACATTTAATGGTATGCGCCGAAGCAAACAAACATGGGTGTATCGATACAAATCACCAGGACAGATGCAAATTTGGTGCTAATAAATGTCAAAACCATTCTACCGACTTTACTAAGCGTCGATCTGTACCCAACAGTTATAGGCCTACGGCCTAGCGGCATATAAGAAAATTAAAATTATTGCAAAAACAAAAATAACGGAAACTGACAGTGGAGTGGGCATATCCACAGAGGAGGTGTATTATGTCCATATAATTATTCTTTCCTCACATGGTATCAGTGTGTATGTACTTTATGTGTGTCCATATTTTCCAGACATAATTCAGGCAAGATTTAATTAATAGATGTGCATCTCAAATATATGTCGATTTGCTTTGAATATACAAATATAATATGAGAAAACTATGTCACCAACAAGTTAATTGAGCAAATAATCTTCGTCAGCTATATTGTCATCTTCTTCAGACTGTCTAATATTTGCAAAATCTATTTAATTGTCTGGAGACGACACCTGTTGCGTTAAAATTCAAGTAATTGCTGTAGAATTATGTAATCTAGAAACCACAGTGGTTTTTAATCCACTCTCGTTTTCAATGGCACATCCATGATGTGTAGCAGCAAGTGGCACACTCTAAGAGGATTAGATTGATGTGATCTTTTCCCAATGCCGTCTTGAAAATGTGCTATTTTTGTTTGAAAGTGCGATGACAAGGTGGATAATTGAATAAATCAATTGCTGCTGAGGATTTGATGGTAGCCACGTTTTCACATACATTCTTAACTTTGACCTCCCGAACTTCATTAGCCTATCAGAGTATAATATGTAACCATAAACAGTGCAACAAAATTATGTTAAATGATTCAATATATATTCTTAAGGATCCCATTCTTCACCCAATAGCTTACTAATGTAGGTAGATATTGTATGCATTCTGCAGAACTTTGTATGGTTTGACTCTACTCCATCGTTTAAATGTTGAAATAGCATTGCTACCCGTGAAAGCAGAACCTGCTCAATCAACTTTAGAGCAGGAGAGCAAATGACCAGAACAGAACCTGCTCAAGTGAAATACACCAAGCGGTTGAAAGCTGCTTGTGTTATCATCAGAACCTGCTCAATCAACTTATCTGGTTTTATTACAAAAAGGCACATTTTGGTAATACAGAAGCAATTGAGTCTCTTTTGATTCTGAGGTGTATCCACTCTTTTTAACATATTCAATGTGTACGCATGATGATTCGAGATTCAGTTTCTTTCTGTGCTGTGATTTAGTTCAGATACTGGTATTGTTGAACTATCTGAAAACAATCATGATGGTATTTAAAGTTCTAAAGCATTGGTATTATAGTACGACTTGAGTTTAAGCAGACTCATCAATTGACGTTTATGTTCGTTATTGGACAACAATAACTTTTTCAGTCTGCAGGTCTTTACTTTATCCCCTTTTATTTAAAAATCGTGGACCTCTTCTGAGACGTTCAGATATTTTTCATATTATTTCTGGTACGAGTCAGTGCTAAAAATGTCCTTTATGAATGGATGGTAAAATTATATTGCTTCGGCCATTTTAGCTGGAACATCTTTGATGTATAATCTGGCATTTACGGCATCGATAAAAGGTTATTTGCTATCGGTGGTAGGGACAACTTGTCCTCGTTTGCAATTCATCTTTTGAAAATCAGCTTTATTATAAACATCTACACCTAATTAGAGACATGTATCAAACGTTTTTCATAAACACGTAGGCCTATAACTTTTGAGTACAGATCGACGCTTAGTAAAGTTGGTAGAATGGTATTGACATTTATTAGCACTAAATTTGCATCTGCCCTGGTGATTTGTATCGATACACCCATGTTTGTTTGCTTCGGTGCATACCATTACATGTTAACCCCACCTCGTTCTTCTAGTCACTTACTAAATTTTAATTGGAATCTGTAGGAATACTCGGATTGATGACAAAATGCTCAATATGAAAAGAAATGAATGGGGTTTTAGGTCACCTTTGTGTACATTATAGGCTGATAAATGAGATGACACTGCCCTCCAGCCACAGACTTCGAAATTCGAGCCCTGGCGGTCTGAGGCCGAGCACGCTACCCCTCGATCACGGAGGCTCTCCACAATATTGAATCATCACGAGTGAGCGGGGAAGAAATATTTTGTTTCTTTGAAACTCGGAGGCCAGAGTGGGGTTCGAACCCGCGATCTCCGACTTTCCAAGCAGGCAGCTTTAACCAAGGCGCCCGCCCATAATGCTCAATATACAACATATTAAATCTCAAGCATTGTCCCCTATATTAAAATAAACCTAAATAGCCTTAGCATTTAAAGATTAGTGTATTTATATATATTACTGTTTTTCTCCATAAAGAATTAAATATCAATATGCGACTAACATAAAATATGTATACTAATCATTATAATAGCCAGATTATTTATAGTATTTTGCAAACAAAAAATCTGCCCTAGCATTCAAACAGTATAAATTAAATTTTACCTTGTTCTTCCAGTCAGTTATTAAATATACTATATTTATCCTGTGCTTATTGTTATAATCTCTATGGATATCTGGATAACGCCACATTGGTCTACATATAAGTCTTAAGCACTGTGCTTTATTGTACATTATTTTAGATTTAATAAAAAAAAACTCGGCCTTGGCATTCAAAGTGTCATTATACTTATTATTTGCTTTTCCATGACACATTTAAACATATACATCAATATCAGACTAATATTAAAGATTTATATTACATACAATATCAAATATCCACAGTATATTCACTGGGGGCAAAAAATTGGTCTAAGCATTCAAAGTGTCATTTATATATATTTTTTGCATAAACATGTAAACATAATCATCAATATGATATTCACATAAAATATTCATAATAAATATAATGATAAATATCCACAGCATGAGTTAACTTTATTATAATAGCCTATTGGAGGCAGAGATATCAGCACATTTGAATTTTACCGCAAATTGGAGTTAGGGATAATGACGCGCGTATCCTAAATATGTAGTTATAAAAAAAAATTGGCCCTAGATTTTTTACCTTTTTAGCTTCCAGTCCCCTGGAGACATAATGGGGACACTTTTTGCAAATTAGCTTACTTCTAAGTAGCACTCAACAAAAAAAACAGATTTTCAAACTTGACACATATTTTATAATGTTTGTATTTTTTAGGTGCCCGTATTGATGAAAATATTTAAAATGCAATCTGGGTTCAAATATTTTTCAGTGACCTACATGTGTATATGGCCGAGGGCTATGAATAAAACAATAGTGATAATAAGTAAAACTACTACTATTTTAGACTACTTTTCGAATTGCTGTCAATTTTATTTTGGAGTCCTTCTGAAAAAAAAGCAAAATAGGCTCGATGGTCAGGCCAAATAAAAATCGCAGTGAAAATTTCTTAGCTTTTGTGAGTACTAGGGCTAGATCTGGCTCCCGGCCTATTATGGTGAAACGCACATCACGAGAACTGAAAATTTAGGTTCACTGATATATCATGCGGTCTAGCATACCAAAACACTTCCCCACCGCTTCGACCACAAACACGAGATTTTTATCCAATGATGGTTTATAGCTGGACAGCCGTCTGCGACGCTGGTCCAGCATTGAACCAACATTGGGTGAACAACTCATGTTTAATGGGATGTGTTTGGTTGGACAAACACAGCAAACATAATACATAGAACCAAGGTTGTTTCGATGTTGAGCCACCATTTCCGACGCTGGCACAACATTGAATCAACATTGGTTCGTTGTCTCGTACTTGTTGATAAGTTACGATGACTGAGTCATGTATCACATGCATCAGAATCCCAGTAAGCGCGAGGTGTTGACCCAATGGTGGGTCGACGTCCCAGAAGGTGGGCTAACCTTACCACAACATCGGGTCAACATCTCGTGCTCCTACAACGACGAGCGCTGCTGTATTTTGTTGGATCAACGTCGTAGACGGTAGAATAATGTTGAACCACCATAGGTACAATGTTTACGGGATAACGGTAAAGATCTGGGAATTCCCCTTTTACAGAGTACAGATAGCTTTCGCTGCCAACGGTCTCGGTGGTTCTGCAAAACTTTCTCAGTTTTTGTAGGTGAAGCATAATGTTTCTCGCTTTCTAAGACCTCTATTTGTACACAAACAACTGATGACGCATCATCAGGTGATGGCCACGAGGGTATATTCAGTGAATATTTTGTTCAGTATCGCGTCGCGAAACGTTATACAATTCTGCCCAAAGTTGAATTTGATTGGCAAAATATTTATACATCATTGATAGGAATATCAAAGTTTGAAGGAAAAGATCGCCAATCATAAATTTTCCAACAAAATTTTCCCTGATGATTTTTGTGACAAATATAAAATTAGACTAGTAATGTTAGTGCACGCATTTTCCTTCAAAATAGCAATAGCTAGAATAGGAGTTCCCGGTGTTAGAGGCCCGACTTTAGTCTGTTTGAGTGCCATAGACAAAATATCGCCTGAACATTTTCTAAACATAACAGTGTATTGGTCATTCTCATGGGCCAGAGGGCGGGGGCCCTATAGGGTAGTGGTTAGCACCGCTGCCTTTCACGCTAGAGTTCGGGGTTCGGTTCCCAGTGTCGGCGGTTTGAAAGAAGCAAAATGTTTCTTCCCCATCCACGTGTGAAACTCAGTATTGTGGGGAGTCTCCGTGACCGAGAGGTAGTGTGCTCGGACTCAGACCGCCCGGGCTCGAATTTCGAATCCTGTGTCTGGAGGACAGTGTCATCTTAATCATCTCACCATCCTCAGGAGGTTCTCCTGGCCCAGTTTAGCCTATATGTGCACAAAGGTGGCCTAAAACGATCAAAAAGCACATGGTTGACAGTTTACAGCGGAAGTAAACTATCATTTTTCTCGCCAATTCTCGCAGACGGAAGCTCATACACATCAGTCAGTGTCGTGAGATTTGAAGTCGGTTGTCCATTCCCTCGATGTCTACGGTGAAACGCAGTGACGTCACTCGATGAAAACAAGGTTATATATGACCCCCTCCCCCATACTTCATTGTATTAGCCAGCTCGGTGAAAACAAAGGAGGTTTCACGGAATAACCCAGACACGGCTCATTAAAATTTGTTTCAGCGTAATTGGCCCACCGTCGGCGACGCTAGCCCAACAACAAACTAGGCAATGTTGGTTTATTGTTGGCCCACCGTCTACGATGTTGGCCGAACATTAATCCAACATTGACTCAACGTAACGTGTTTGCTAGGATACTACGATTTGCTGACATGAAATTTTATCAGTGTTCATGTGGGAGTCAACGCCCAGCAAACGCAATACACTAAAACAATGCTGTTTTAACGGTGGCCCAGCGTCTTCGACGCTGGCCCAACATTAAAACAACATAGTTTCAACGCACCTTACGACACCCGGATATATTCACACTTTCTTGTTAGACAATGAAATACCACGATGGCTCTGAGTTCGAAATCAGGGCCTTGTGCTGACCAGATGACAAGGTGCAGGTCACACGTCTTTATCAGTGTGTTCACTGACTGATGGAGGCTGATTTTCAGAACAAGTGCAGAATGATAATCTGAATCAGGTAAGAGGCAAAATCAAATGAATTTGGTTTCTAACACAGATTGTATGTGGGATTTGTCTCGCATATCATGTACAAATTCAGTCTTCACCCTCGCGGCGTTCTTCTGTTTTTACTATCTAAGATTAGATTTTTTTGTGTTTTGCATGACTCAGTGTAGACGGTCTTGCTGAGTTGATGGAGTCCTGCTTAAGAGCGCATATGATGAACAGTAATTCAGAGTTTTCGCATAGTTATTCACCTATGCTAAAGGTGTTCTAGTTCTCGCTTAGATACTCTATAAATTGCTGTTTTACAAACTTGCGAGCACACGAAGGTAATAATATCGATTTGAAGTGTACCTGAAGTGCTATATATGGCTGCTCATGAATTGCAGACAAGCAAGCAAAGGCTTATCCTTGATATTAATTTAATTTAGGTATATTCTTGATAAACAAAAATGGAAATAAACATCATTTTCGTTATTGATATCAACTTCAAGTGAATTAGTTGTGAATGGGAATCATATTATATGAACTATACGTTTTTAAATAAATATAGGGGTCTACTGTAAAAACTACCATCACTAGACAGGGCCTGTATTCTCGTACAAGTTACGATAAATCGTAAGCTTCGGTCTCGACCAATCCGAGCCCTACGATTTATCGTAACTTGTACGAGAATACGGCACCAGTCAGACAGAGACTGCAAACTTCCGCAGAAATAAATGATCGTAATCCGTATTCTGGTATTTGTATGGTAACCCGCATCATCCACAAAATTCAATGGAGTGGTCTGTCAATGGCCCGAGATCTAGACGTACCTCTAGTAAAACTTTCAGGCAAATCCGTTCATTACGTTTTAGGTAATCTGGGGGTTGATTGACAAACAAACAAACAAAACAAACGAACGAACGAACGAACAAACGAACGAGCGAGCGAACGAACGAACGAACGAACGAACGAACGAACGAGCGAGCGAGCGAGCGAGCGAGCGAGCGAGCGAGCGAGCGAACGAACGAACGAACGAACGAGCGAGCAAACGAACGAACGAACGAACGAACGAACGAACGAACGAACGAACGAACGAACGAACGAACGAACGAGCGAACGAACGAACGAACGAACGAACGAACGAACGAACGAACGAACGAACGAACGAACGAACGAACGAACGAACGAACGAACGAACGAACGAACGAAAGAACGAACGAACGAGCGAACAAACGAACGAACAAAATGAAACAAATGAACAAACACGACCAAAAAAACATATGACGGAGGTAGATTAATCCCAATAGGTTATGTATACAAAAAAGCTATCAGCTCTGTGATGCTGTTCTATCCGATTAGTAATAACGATTCTGAACTGTATGTTAATATAACAATGTAGCAAAGTTTATTTTGTTGTATAGATAAAAAAATGATATGGAAAGTCACGTGATAGTAATAAATCATTCTGTTCTTTGCCATCGGGAATCCCACCTCCCTATACAACCACCAAACACGAAATGCTGTGATCAATCTTGGTTTGAATATGGGTTAGCGTCGTAGACGGTGGGCCAACATCAAACCAACATTGGGTCAATGTGTTTGCTGGGTATGTGTACAGTGCACAGCTAGCTATCATGAAAAGCCAAAAGGCAGTATTTGCTTACTTTTCAAGTAAGTAGATACTGCTTTTTGGCTTTGCAGGGTAGCGCTAGAAGCGTAGGGAAACCCGACCGAGTGGATAACACATTGGTTATTTCCCCTGGTTTCAGCCCAGCTACAACGCCTCGTACGATTCCATTGTGACCAGCGCCCAATCAGGCAACATTCACGTGCCCTCAAATCTGAGATATAAGCAACCTTCCTTTAGTGGGGGACCATAATGTCCAATTAGTGTATAAATTTGCACATCTGGCTAATATTGCCAAAATTTGTTTATAGGTCCTTTAGACCTTATAGATTTATATTTTTGATGGATCCAACTTCAAAAAGTACTGGAACCACCATTTTAAGCAAAATCCAAAATGGCGGCCACTCGCGAGCGATAATTAGCATATCTTTGTAACCAATGGATCAAATTTAATGATGTTAACATCAATTTCACATATTTTGAGGTCAGCGGTTTCATTGGTCTCAGTTTAAACCTGATTAGAGTCATTTATTTTATGTGTACACCATTTTTAGCGTTTTTTGAGACCAAAATATATAGAAATTCAATCAATCTACTAACCCATTCGGGTCTGACCATAATTGCAAGTATACCTACAATGACGTTACTCCATGTTAAACTAACACAATAGACCACAACATATTTAATAATACATATATGTATAGTCATTTATGGTCATAATTCACTGCCCCAACCAGCCTAAGTAACCATTATAAAAATATACACGTCACGTTTGTTTTTTAACAAGGACAATCTAGACATTCCTGCTGATTATTCACAAGCACATTTGATTGCAGTCGTTTCGGGTTTAGTATGCTAGATATATATTGATTGACGACGGGAAGTATGTGCAGACTTATGCAACATTATTTAAATGAACAGTAAAAAATTGGACCTATGGCTTTAATATGGTGTCTGGTTGATGATTAGTGTGAAACAACCTTCTCATATGAAAATATGAAGGACGAATACTATTATATCTAGATTGCATTATGTGTTATTTGTATCGATCTGAAAGTATTGTTTATTTTTGTTGTCCTCCGTCAATAAAAAAAAATGTTCAATTCAGCATAATAATAATTTACAGAAAGACCTGTTAGATTTTGACTATGGTAGTGGTGCTTTACTTGATTGTTTATCGCTCATATGTATGGAAGATGGTTGTGGAATTACAAAAACGTGTCTCATCAATAGAGTAAAATATCTCAAAAACTGCCGAATCCTCTATAATCACAGCTATAATCCTATATAATCGAGCTGAAGGGGAAACTAAATGTAAAATTGAAGCCGGTGAACATAGCCCCAGTCCTACCTCAGTGCCAGTTTTAGTCGTGACATCCCTGTATGTGGAGGGGACGATGAAACATAAAGCATCTAGTGACAAATCAGACGATAATTCCAATACATGGTCAAAGAAGGCTGGCAAATAAGGTATTTACACAAAGTTACAGATTAACATGCTGGTGAAGTGTTTTATCACAGTCTAGTCTTGTTATCTTCAACGGAAATCTGATGCCAGGTCAGCCGACACAGTGTCAGTTTCTCATCAGGAGTGTCTTCTCATTACCCATCATAATATGATGAGTTGAAAATTGCAACACTGGCTGCATGTATAGTGGATTCAAAGAAAACAAATACGGTTGGTCAAGTCATCAGCATGTATCATATACATCATCCCAACTTCTCCACTGGCAGATAATTATGTTGCCCTCCCAAAGTCTGAGCTTCTTGTGCGTCCACATCATGACAAGATAGATGGTGCCAAGTTAAAGAACAAACTTTGCTTGATCAGGCCTCTTATATCATTCTCAACTCGGTACACTTGGATACACAAGATACTTTAACTTGAGCGGGGTTTATGTCTAGTTTATTAAAAAATAATGATAGGCCTAATATCAAACCAAATGCGATTTTTAGAGTCATGCCGCTCTTCCTTGACAAGACAGCATCTATACCAATGGTGAAACATATGAATATTGTAAAATGTGTGACAGAGTTTCCTAATCCTGGACAGATACCAGGCTTACACACTGACAGTTTTGCTTGAGTGTGCAAATAATACTCACCATGCGGTTATAATGGGAATTGACCAACCACAAACCAGCAAAGGCCCTAGGGTAGTGGTTAGCACCGCTGCCTTTCACGCCAGAGTCCGGGGTTCGGTTCCCGGTCTCGGCGGTTTGAAAGAAACAAAATTGTTTCTTCCCCATCCACGTGTGAAAGTTAGTATTGTGGGAAGCCTCCGTGACCGAGAGGTAGCGTGCTCGGCCTCAGACCGCCAGGGCTCGAATTTCGAATCCTGTGTCTGGAGGACAGTGTCATCTCAATCATCTCACCATCCTCAGGAGGTTCTCCTGGCCCAGTTTAGCCTATATGTGCACAAAGGTGGTCTAAAGCCCGATTCATTTACAAACCAGCAAATGGTTAGAATTGTGAGATTCTGTGAGGATAGATTGACAGCTGAACTAGACACGCCACAACCCAGATGGCGGTGATTATTGGCGGGAAGCAACCAATCTGAGCAGTGTCTGTGAAGGTAGGCATATAGGTCAGCCTATTTTCTCTCTCTGGGTGGAGCTGAATATATATTTTAATGCGGAGGGTCCTCCATGTCTAATTTGTAATTGTAGCTTTATGGTTTGGTTGTTACCTTCCCATCCGTCATTATTGAAACAGGGGTAGTGACTTTAGCTCGAGCACAGTCTGATTCTAACACAGATCATCAATCATCTCAAGCGAACTTGTCATGTCAATTTATTTCTCATGGCTAGGTCATTCTGAAGAAATAAGCCTATGCTATAAACCAACTGCATGAGTTTTCTGATTTTGACAGCTGGGATACTAACATGATGATTTTGTAACAATATAAATGTCATGCTAGTTAAAAACCGTTATCAGCTGTGTGGATGGTTGTTTGTTTTCATCCATGAAAACTACTCTGTCTAGTGATTATGTCTTCTCTATTTGACAATACTGCTGTTATCATATATGGATGAACACCTTGTCTCTACCTGGGAAAGTTCAAGCACTGGTTGAATTTGCATCATCAGCTGAATTATTGTCGCACTCAACATCATCTTCTGCTGTTTATGGTCATCACAAATAAGGGCAAATTCTCCAAACTCGTTTGTCTTAAGATGTTATATCCCTCCTGTCTATATAGACAGGGATATATCCTAACCAATCTAATAAACATGTCTGTCAAACTTTTCTCAACGGTTTCTATTGTGTTTTTCCCCGTAGATTTCAAATATGCCAGATACCATTCGAGATTTTGCATATTTAATTAGCTAATTTGCATATTTCCAAAATGGCCGCCAAAAAAAAGTAATCGGCTATGAATAGAATCACGGCAATCATAGAAATGTGTTTTTTTGGCCCTAAGTTCGGGTTTTGAAATCCCATAATCCCATTTTGACGACAATGTTATTTTTGGGGTCATTGAAAGTTCATAGGTCACGTGACCATTGAAATACAATATCCCACCTTTACGTTTTAGCAAAAAGTGCACAAATGGACTTTTTGGGGATAAAATGATGATTAGAATGCCTGATATTATATATTTAATTTCAGAGGGTTACATCTCATACACAAGACTATATTTATTAATACAAGATGGCCGCCATAATTCAAAATGGCCGCCAGCCGAACCTAAAATCAAGATATCTGAGCTTCTAGATATCATATTTAAGCTATCTTAGTGTCTAGATTGGGGTGTTGTGGATCAAGGAATACAATGTCAGACATCATTATACTTTCAAATGATTTTTGATGTCTTTTTGTTATCTATAATTTGATATTTTGGCAAAATTGTGTTATATCATAGTTATATTTGAATAACTTCCTCCCAGAATGAGGTTATCATCCGCACACTGTTCTGAATTCACATGCTAACATGATTTAAAGTAAAACCATAAACATCACATGTATATGACAGCGATAAAAGAGATAAATAGACATATAATTTACATTATAATACGGCACTGTTATTTTGTAGCGTATGTAGAACTTCTACCCAGAACTACTACCCAAGGGATAAACATCATATTTTCTGGAAAACTGACACGGCGTGCTGTAAAAGTTTATGCATCTCAAATGATATCTACATATATTTAGGATCACAACCTCGGTGCACAACCTTGCAAATCGACTAAATAAATTGGAACTTGGCAGGAAGCCAATAATGGCGGCCATTACCGAAAAACTTGAATTTGTCAATATCTCGGTCAATATTTAGGATAATTTGCTTTTAAAGTTGTCTAGACCAGTATTTTTAGGGTCAAGGATCAATATAAAACCAGTCCTGAAGTGATGTTATGTCTTGTAAATATGTATACCAGTAGGCCTATATACACACAACTCTGCTTTTATGTTTTGGAAATAATGTTTCACACTGTATATTAATAATCACTTTTGATAAGAAAACATGGTGAGCGTAAGATGTCATAACAATGATAATGTTTATTGATCAAAAACTTGATAATAGAATGAGTATTAGCCCTTGCAGTGATATAGCATTTGGTATTATAATCACTTCATAACATAGTCAGTCTAAGGGGTACTGGGATGATTGCTAGTAGTAGTACTTTTCGCACCCACCTGGGGAGGGCCATTTGGGATCTGTCCCGTCTGTTGCATGTTTGGGAAGCTGCAGCCTACACGTGGCTGGCTATAATATTGTGGTGGATTGCCAGCGGGGTAGCCTGTTCCTCCACTCAATAGTGGTATCAATGCGGCTCCCGCATCAGTACAGGCACTACAGCACTACAGCAATACAAGCAATAGTGTTTGACATTAGGTCTCTCATGTGGGATGAATGGAGTTACCCTCAACTATTGTGACTCTTGAGGACTATCCGACCAGAGGATAGCGGAGCTGTGCTAAAGGCCTCCGTGTTTCAGCATTAAATTGCATATCAAAACCTAAGTCTTTGATCGTCTGGGCATGTCTGAGGGTAAATCCCCTAGACATGCCCAGAACATCGGGCAGTAACCCACCAGGCCCTATCACCCCACGCTCACATCATCAAGGTATCAAGGTGTTGTACGCAGCTACCTTTGCTTAGATATCTCTGACAGTCTTCTACATAGCAGGTGATTTTTCTTCTCTTACTCCAGCAGTTTTTGTTCTAGCAGTCACTTGTCATTGTGTGTGTCATATATGGTGGCCTTGGTGGGTTTGTAGATTTACCTAGGATCAGTTTATCATTTTATACAACCCGTCCATAGTCCTCAGGCTTGCAGGTAAGCTTGGCTATGTAAGCTGACTTGTCAAGTGCTATTGCCAATGCTGTCCGCTTTAGATGATGTTCTAAAGCAAGGGGGGGTGGCAGTAATTTCAGCAGTGATTTGTTAATATAAAACTTGATGAATCGGAGTTTATATAGCTATATCACAGCCTTCGATGTTGGATTATGTGTTCACAAGAAGCTACTTTGCCTGGTCATACACATCTACCGTTATTTCAATGTGAGCACCATGGCATCATCAGCTATCATGCTAGTTCCGTTTTCTGCGAACAATGATGGAGGCATATTGCTACATTCATGATCACCAATAAAGTTATTAATTTTAATTTATCCCCCACTTACTTTTTGTGTGTTATTTGCCGAAGAGTAGAAATGTCATTACTCTTGTCAGACGAATCAATTTCCCTTATAATACTATTTTGGTTTCTGGTTCTGAGTCTAGTCATTCACGGGTGACAAGAGCTTCCTATAATTATGATCTTGAAAGTAATGGCAGCTTTGGACACCATTTCTTTCACATCAAGACCAGAAGCTCTGCTGAACATAGCAAAATAGCTAACAGGGAGCGATCCAAGTGGTTTTCAAGAGTTTTTCCAACATGACTCGCTTTCTTGCTTTTCTATGTCAGACATGGTACCAGGAGGAAAAAAGTGATCCTTCCATTTGCTCAACTAAATTTCACTTAGGTGGTGGATAAAACAGAGTGTACTAATTACAGTCACATACATTGCATTGTATATTTGGTGATTGGTCGTTCATCTCAAGACAGCTATCCATTCACGAGTTTTGCCGCTGCAATGGGTCATGCAAACTTTAGGGCACTGTCATTTATTCACATTATTAGCGGACGAGATACCATCGGCTATTAATTCTGGCATGTTAAAGTTGGCTGAATGATATAACTACACTGGTAGATTTTGCTGATGATGGTGCTCCCATTGAAATCACGATATATGTGTGTGACCAGTCACAGCAGCTTTTTTTGAACTCATATTTCAACAAGAGAAGGCTGTGATATAGATACGCTCAGAGACAAAACGTTCCTAAATAATATTATTAAGTCAACACTGCTGAAGTTGTTGCCACCCAAGGAAAATGCTTTCCAACAGCATATAAAGCATGCAGCCAAGCCATCCTAAAGCCTTAGGACTATGGATGGGTTGTAGAAAATGGCAAGCTGATTCCTGTTCAGTCTACATGTACAAACCCACCGTCGCCACCACATATGATTCACAAAATTTCATCCCTGCATGAAGGATTGCAACAAGAACTGCTAGAGTGAGAAAAGGAAAATCCCTGCTAATTATGATGTGACTGTCGGTGATCCCCAAGCAAATGCAGCTTTGCACAACACAACACATAATCCTTATAATTAAATAGCATAACTGCATCATATACTTTTTAAGCACACTCACTTTCAATAATCTTATAATCGATATACAATGTAGTTGTGTGCATGTTGCTTCCTGCAAACACTAGTTCCTTCGACAGTATTATTTTCAGCGCTCTTAATTTTTGTTTCATGTAACATTCGGCTAAACATGTTTTGAAGTGATTATTGTAACAAGTGATGTAACACAACCAGGATTAATACTTATGTTAGATTATAATCAATAAACTTACCATTGTTATCACATCAAATGTTTTCTTATCAAACGAGATTAATAATATCTAGTGCAAAACATTAATTTCACACTATCAAATGCATGGCTTTGTGTACTATCTTGTTAAGAAGACATAAAATCACTTCAAGGTTGTCTCCATATTGATCATTGACCCTAAAAAGACAACTTTAAAAGCAAATTATCCTAAATATTGACCGAGATATTGACAACTTTAGGTTTCTCTGTAATGGCCGCCATTATTGGCCTCCTGTTAATTTCCAGTAGTCGATTTGCAAGGTTGTGCACCTAGGTTGTGAACCTGAATATATGTAGATATCATTTCGGGTGCCCAACCGTTTACAACACGCCGTGTCAGACTGTCAGTTTTCCAGAAAATATTATGTTAACCCCCTGGGTAGTAGTTTTACATAACAGTTCCGTATTATAATGTAAATGATGTTTATTTACCTATTTTGTCGCTGTCATACACATGTAATTTATATGGTTTAACTTTATATCATGTTAGTATGTGAATTCAGAAAAGTGTGCGATGATAAACTCATTCTGGGAGGAAGTCATTCAAATATAACTATGGTGGCGTAGATGGATCACACAATTTTGCCAAAATATAAAACTATAGAGATCAAAAACACTTCAAAAACCTCTAAAAAATCATTTGACAGTATAATGATGTTCGGCATTGTATTCCTTGGTCCAAAAAACCTTAATCAAGCCACTAAGATCGCTTAGATATGATATCCAGAAACTAAGATATCTTGATTTTGGATTCGGCTGGCGGCCATTTTGAGTTATGGCGGCCATCTTGTATTAATAAATATAGTATTGTGTATAAGATGTAACTCTCTGAAATTAAATATATATTATCGGGCATTCAAACCATCATTTTATCCAAAAAAGTTCAAGTTGTGCACTTTTTGCTAAAACGTGAATGTTGGATATTGTATTTCAATGGTCACGTGACCTATGACCTTCCAATGACCCCAAAATTTTTATTGTCGTCAAAATTGCATTATGGGATCTCAAAACCCGAACTTAGGGCCAAAAAACACATTTCTAGGATTGCCGGAAATGTATTGATAGCCGATTACTTTTTTTCGGCGGCCATTTTGGAAATATGCAAATTAGCTAATTAAATATGCAAAATCTCGAATGGTATCTGGCAGATTTGAAATCTACGGGAAAAAATACAATAGAAACCGTTGAGAAAAGTTTGACAGACATGTTTATTAGATTGGTTAGGATATATCCCTGTCTAATATACTCAAGGGCAATCTTTTTTATTTGATAAGAAATATCATGCGTATGATAAATGGATCTGTGTCTATAGCTGAAGAAGGTATCTCTCCCAACATTGCAAACAATCGAGAACTGAAGGCAAAAATATTAGTGTACTGAAGCAAAGTACTCCGTTGCTTTCTCATTTATTCAGTTCTCTCTAATCACGCTCAAATGCAGATAAAGATGATTTATGTTATTTGAGAATCAAAAAGAGCCACCATACTTATAAGACAAAGGGAAATGGAGGAGTGGGACAAAATCTGATATCTTAGAATGCCTGGAAACTTTTTCCTGCGATGTGTCCATGGAAATTGCTGATGCTGCTCCCATTGTTCATATGTGGTCGGAACCATCAAAGTTGCAAATTTTCAACAATACGTAGAACGTCATTTCTTAAGATTTGTCCAGAGCATGATCAGTGATGATATCGGAGTCCACAATAACCAGACTTGACCTGATCTGAGATTCCTATCCTGATCAAAGTTTGACACGTTTAACCCAAGAGAAACGTGGTTGTCGAACCAAGGTTCAGGGGTCAACACTCTTTCATGTGATCGACTAGAACAATTTTTGAAAAAAATATGAGTTGGTTTCAGTTCTGGTAAAAGGTTTCAGACAATCTCTATCCATGTAATTGTAAAAACAACTAGGTACTCAAAGGTGCATCTCACTCCCATTCTTCCATAGCTTTACTGGATGCAATAGCCCTACCAGTTCCTCTTTTCTGAGTATTGGCAGAGAAGTGCATTGGCTATTACATCGGATGCCTACTCTGAAATAACAGACACATTTGTGGCGTTCACCGAAGATCCTCTTCTGTTCTCCCTGGACTCCATTGCCATGGCTGGAACGATGCATGGACTGTGCCAGATGAGCATTAGAAACCATACCACCCAAACAGGGGGTCTTACTTCGGCCTTCTAGACGAGTACTGTATCAGGCAGGATATATTTGGAGAAAGGCTCTCGAAGGCAGCAAAATATACAATCCATCGGAATGGAGCTGGGTTATTGATGAACAGCTGAATGTTTTGCAGATGTTAGGGTTGTGCATTGTTGCAACACTGCAATCAATTGTCAAAAAGCGTAAAGGGAATTTGCAAATGTGCTCATGCTAATCTTGGATGCACATATCTATGTCACTGTGAGTGTGGGTGCATAAACAGTGAATGTCCAAAGCATGTTTGCTAACCGCGATACATGTGGCTAACTGAGGATTTATTTTAATATCAGATGACGTTTACCAATATGTATAGGCCTATATAAATTATATTGTTAACAGTCAAATATGAATAAAATGACACTAACTGTTTTTAAATGTGCCCAGCGTTTGATATTTCGGTTATTAGCATATTATTTTACAAAATGTGTTATTTTGGACGTTTTAAATTAAACTAAAACGTGCAATTTTATCCCAATATCTTTTAAACCATTAAAAATAGGGTCCTTGTCATCCAAATATATAAAATTGATGTTAACATCGTGAAATTTGGGCCATATGTTGCCAAGATATGATAATTTTGGTTCTCGAGTGGCGGCCATTTTGAATTTTGGCTAAAATGGTGGATCCAGCTATTTTTCAGATTGGATCCATCAAAAATATGAAAGAGTATTGTCTTGCGGGCCTGTACATCAATTTTGACAATTTTAGCCAGATGTGCAAATTTATTACATTATGGTCCCCCACTACTTGGTGGCCGAGAAGAATAATGAATAGAACGTGCGGAGATGATACATTTTAAATTCACAGCATCGAGCGTATTTTTTCGAAACATAACTATATTGCGTACGCTGTCTTCATTGGTCTAGAATGAACACCAACTGAAAGTAAGTTTGTCATTTTGTAACCATATTAATACAATAATATTTTCGAAGTATTGCTCAGTGCGTTCCGTCGCGACAGTGTGACTGGGGCATACTGCTAATACGAATGAAAACCCTTCGTTTTAGTTCCTTGCAGTTTGTTGCAGTTCTATTCGGATCTACTGAGTTCTTTGCACTTCGTATTGTACTTCGTATTGCTTTGCCGCGCAACGGGCTGGTTCGCATTGAAAGAGTCTGGCGATGAAGAAAGACTATAAAAAAAACTGATCAGAGCTGACTCGACGCAACAAGGAACATATATGTTTGTCGTTGCTTGTCGTACTGAATCGTTGATATATACAGCCTGGGGATACGATGCAGTACAATTTAAATAATGAATTAGAAAGAATAGCAACGGACTGCAACGTTGCGCAACGATGGAGTGAGACGAGACACAAATAAGATAGATCCCATTAGATTGTGAGATGAACCACTTTTAATTACGTGTCTGAGCCCAAATGGTTTGAAGATTGTTTCTAACTCAGAATTCCGTGCTGATTCTCAAAACCCATTTTTTAAATGCCGCAGACGCTGCGTTTTCTCAGAAAATGGCATTTTACTTTTTATTTTTGCGTGTTTTTTATATAAAAATTGTAAAATCGCTATTTTAACCCGTGACACTGTTTAAATGTATCTAAATAAGCACATGTGGTGCCAAATTAAACTGTCTGACACATGTGATCCAATAATAAGAAAACATAATTATGTTTTTAACCCTTTAAGCGCTCGGACGGACATTAGACGTCATATCGGTCTTCGCAGTGAAATATAGTAGAGGAGGAAATCTGAAAATTGACGTTATTTAAGGAGTTAGTTGACACTTAAATTCCTACAGACAAATAATATATCGCTGGAAATGTATGAACGTCTAGTCTCACGAAGCGTGAACAGTTTTTGCGGCAAGTGGTCGAGTTTTTCATAAAACGTGCATTTGTGACGTCATGTCGTGATGGTTTTGACGTCACTTTTTCACCAATTTTTACTGGATATTTATAAAGGTGGATCACTTATCCGCTGCGATATACACATGTAGATGACGTTCAATATCCTGCTTTTGTAAAAATGATAGAGTATATGCCTAGGTTGTCACACAAAAATGACATACATGTTTTGTCCACATGCCATCACTTGATTTCCTGTTCTACTATGTATATAGAATATATCATTTGTATATTAATTTGTATATTTTGATGTAGAAATAATCAATTATAAATGATTCTAAGACAACAGATTATTCCTACATGCATAAATAATATTTGATCCGCCGCGTGATTTGAACGTACTCAGAGAATTAACGTTTGCAGATAACATTTACACAAGCTAAGTCTGCATGTAATGAACACGATGGATATATCGAAATATTTGAAACGTTCATATGCCTAATTATTAGTTTATCTAATATTGAGGATAATGTATAGGACTAGGCGCATAGATGGACTATAAATGTTCTAAAAACAATCCTGGTAGTGGACGTCCTTCACGTATGCGTATGTAACGTTTTACCCTCATAATTATGCCATATTTTATTCAGCTGATGCTTTTGAAAGCTAATTTTACACTGAAAAAACTATACTATACACTATACAGCTATAGAAATGTACGATCAATTTCATGATGTCCCACAACAGGTGAGTATAGAGCCACTTTGGAGGATTGAGTTGGGAACGGGCGTACACCAAGCTGATTTTTTTTCTCGAAAATATAGGCCTATCTCTTGGCAACCCCCAAAACGAAAATATAAGAAATCAGCTCGATGGAACATCGTCAAGATGGCCGCCATTTTACACATTAGGATCTCTTCGTCACACGCAGTTTAAATGTCAAATGTTAAATGTAATCGTAATATGAACGTTTGTATATTTATAAGCATAATTCAGATATAGGATTTTAGAAAACAAATTGCTGACTTTGCACTCTAGTTTAGCTCGATACAATGCTCGTCCAACTACTCATGCTATACAGTAGATTGGTGTTAATCATGTTAAATAGAACGATTCTGGCATATGACTGTGTATGTATATAGTTGTGCCTAATCCTTCTTTGTACAAGCTCGCAATAATGCGAATCCTCGGTAGACGGCAAGTTATCAACAATGCGATTTTTATACATTAAAAAAAGAAGTTTATTTGACCTTGAAATGACATTGAAATATCCTTGACGTCATCTTACATCTATTTCACATTAAAGCCCTGAAGGTTATGCAATTATGTGCCAAGTTTTATGAAGCCGCGTCTTATGGTTGCTTGTGAGGGTCTACTTGAAATATTACATCATGATTTTGGTTAAATAAACTCATGTTCTAGGGGTACGTCTTTGTGGGGAGTTTTAACATTTTTCCTACAAATATTTTGCGGGATATTTATGCCCATACACATCGGGTGTCTTATGGTGGTATTAAAAAACAACAACTGCGTGTTCCGAGTCACCCCCAAAAGGGGGTAAATAGTTGTTTAGGGATTGTTCCTATTCATGAACGGTGGGGTGACTACAAACGAAAAGTTAGAAAAATGTACAGAAAAATCTACACAGAAAGAATGGAAGCTGGTAAATAGGCTTTAAAACGTAACTGCCGCGATTTGTTATACATTTTTCCCAGGGACCGGTTTGTAATAGCGCAGTATCTTGGTGGTGCGCCACAACAATGCGTTCATATTCACCCCGTTTTTCATCGAAAAAAATACCTGAAACACAAACATGTCAGAGAGCCACACATTTTCACAATAAATACCCGGCAAGATACTAGTATACAATTTTTTCTTTTGTAGTTACTTATTGTAGGCCTAGTTATATAGATATAGATAAATCTATAGATATAGATATAGGAAAGTGATATTTGCCAAAATGTAAGACTTGCAGACGATGTCAAAACGTGATTTTTATTCAGTGACCAAAAATAGTTTCAGGATGTATTATACTATTAAAAAGGCGTCTTGTTACAAGCAAAAAAGCCCAAAAATTTCAGACCGAGACCTCGTCGGTTGAGCAAATTCGAAATGGCCGCCAAAATGGCCGCTATCGAGAAATGAGAATTTTACAATTTTGCGAATAAAGTCATAAAGAATCATGTAATACCCCGTTTTTTTACGAATCTGTTGGGGGAGAATATTTTACGATTCAAGGTCGAGGTCACACAAAAAAGTCATTTTTAAGGTTGGATATGACATAAAAATGTAACAAAAAAATATATAATATAGTCATTTACAATTTATGTATCCCAGATTGATACAAGTTTCAAATTTGGCACAGAGCAAGGTTTTGACAAAATAAATACAATTTTGGTCTCAACCTCAAAAATTTGCGGGTTAATAAATTTAAAATGGCCGCCAAAATGGCCGCCATCAAGAAATGAGAATTTCAAAACTTTACAAATAAAAGTCACACAGAATCATATAATACCTCGTTTTGTAGTGATTTCGCGTCACGAAACAGTTCGGGAGGGATTTGTTTTGTATAAGGTCAAGGTCACCCAAAAAAGTCCTTTTCACGGTCAAATATGACTTAAAAAAAAAAAAATCATAGTCATTTTAAACGTATTTATCAAATGTATTTGTTTTTCCATTCTCGTATTATGCATAGTTCATTTTCTTAGTCACCCAGAGTGAGGCGAGAGCATGTACCATAGCAAACACAGAGAGCCGAACAAACAAATCCCCAAATACAACAAGAACAGTTGCCTGCACAACGCTTCTTGCACTTCGATACTTAAAACATATATCAACACTGAAATGAAATAAAATCTAAAGGTAATATTTCTGGTAAACGTCACAGTATTTTACTGTATTACATCTAACCTTTATCTTATAAATTACCTGCTACATCATTATATAATGTGATATTTTCCCATCATTTACTGTATTACACATACATACAATCATTTCCATGTAGCTGGAATTGGTGACGTGATTGTCAGCTTCAAATGACGTCGCGTCAGTTTCTCAAACACATTATTCGACTTTTTTCAAAACTGTTACATTTTTGTCAGGCCGGTTGTCGCCACCTTTGTGTACATATAGTCTTAGTTAGCTCTTTTCGCTTCAATTGAATACCTATGTTATGGGTCTACGGTCATTATAAATATTTTACTCTTTCAGTGCGGGGATCGACTTTAGACAATGATCTCTGTATAATGAGCTCAACAAATATGACAAATAGATGACTATTTAATTTCAATATTAAATATATTTGCAACGGAATGAAACATTTTCAAAATTCCATAAAAATGAAAAAAAATATAAAATCTGTCTGTATATTTTATCACATAAAGAGTATTTCTGAACCTGGTGTTACGGCAGTTCAGTTGAAGCCGGCCAGACTCGGATTCCAACCTTTCAAGCATGACGCCTGGTCATTTAGTTTTGCGTCATCTTCAGGTATAATGACATAATTATTAGTTTTAACTGTAGAGGTAGCCAACAATATCCAGATATCCGTAGGGCTGCCAACCTCTAGAAAAATAAACCCATTAATTAGTCTGCTTCTGTCTCTGCCATGTTAGGTGTGTGACGTGTGCAAAGGTATGAGTTAAGTGGAAATGAATGACTTCAAGCAAACATAACTATGCTGGTTTAATGTTGGTTTAATATTGGCTTAATGTTGGCCCAGATATCCGTAGAATGGTCCAGCCAGGATCTGAACATAGGCCTATAGAATTATACCAGAAATGCATAACAAGAAATGTATAGCTCCGGCCTGTTGATTTAAGACACTAGGTCAACAAAATTGCATGTAACTCAAAAAATATTTCACCTATAAACTTGGTTCTGGTGTTATCAGGAAGAGCGATCATGTATCTTTTAATTGCGGCTTTTAATAATATTAGTAATGTTGTATGGTAGTTGCTAGATAGTAATATCCATCCTAGTTCACTTTCTGGGCACATGCGGCGCTCTTGTGCCTTATTTACATGTTGACCAGGGCGGGGGCCCTAGGGTAGTGGTTAGCACCGCTGCCTTTCACGCTAGAGTTCGGGGTTCGGTTCCCGGTCTCGGAGGTTCTCCTGGCCCAGTCTAGCCTATATGTGCACAAAGGTGGCCTAAAGCCCGATTCATTTCATTTCATTTCCTGGCCCAGTCTAGCCTATATGTGCACAAAGGTGGCTTAAAGCCCGATTCATTTCATTTCATTTCATTTACATGTTGACCAAAACATGAGCACGTGCCATCTGCATGTTTTCTCACAACACAGCATGTGGTGCTGAGGACAAACAAGCTGTACACAAAATTTCACTAAGCATGACAGGCTACACAAATTCATGGACATTCTATGATGGCTTGTTCTTATCGTTGTATTACTAAACGAGAATGCTACGCTACCTTGAAATAAATGTCCCTTCATGGCAACATATAGCTAGTTTAATCATTGTCGTCTTATTTAATCCTAATTTATTAATTAATTAAAATAATTAATTAATTGAGTATTATTTATTGACTGATTGTTTGATTGATTGATTGATTGATTGATTGATTGATTGATTGATTGATTGATTGATTGATTGATTGATTGATTGATTGATTGATTGATTGATTGATTGATTGATTGATTGATTGATTGATTGATTGATTGATTGATTGATTGATTGATTGAATTTATTGATCGATCATAGGTGTACATTCATAATCTATCGGTGGAGCACATAATAATCACGATAGTGTATAAGCGCTTATAATATAGTCACATCTGCGGGCCTCCTAGCAAACACAAAACGTTATATCTATGTTAGCTCAATGCTGGTTGAGCTCCGTAGATAGTGTACCAACATTAAAACAGCATTGGTTGAGCGTCTTCTGTTAGCTGTCAATTGGTGTAGATGAACGTAAATATCATCATGAGCTCCGCCGTCCCCTTCGTCATGAATTTCAGGGTGATTTGTGTTTGTTTGTTTAATTCATTTATTTATATGTAATTGCAAACCTCCAGATGACTAGTACTTGTTTTGTTTTACATGTTCACATAATATAGAGGAAAAAATAAACAATGTACACACACAACATAATTACATAGTTTAAAAATGTGTGTGTTGATAATCAATCGAAAAGTAACACAGGTTTATACCATCTAACCCATTTTACGCTTGAATCATTTCGAGTAAAGTTTTATGTTAGTCGTGAAAGGGTTAGTTATAATGTGCAAAGGTGATTTGTCGTCTGCACGGAGATGTGGGTCAATAATATATCTGAAATAATGTAGTTAACGGACAACAATGGGCCCAATAAAAAAACCGAAGACACTCGCTCCTAAAGATTTCTTATATGACCCATTGTTTGCTATGGGCAAGATCAGTGGCGGATCCGGGAATTGACAGACGGGGGGGGGGCAGTTGCCGATTTTTGCAAGAATTTATACACATCAGGTACAGCTGGGCATTCATATGCTCTAGAGGGGTCCGGGGGAGCATGCCGTCGGACCCCTCTAGAGCATATGAATTTTGAAATCTAAGGCCTCAAATGACGCATTCTGAACCTTATGCGGCACCCTGCCCTTGGCCACCCTCCCCGTGGAGTGCGGCACCCTGCCCGTGGGGTGCGGTGAGGTGGTCGCCCTTTCAGAGTGTGTTTTAGACCAATCTTTGCAGGACGTTGGGTCTCGGTTTTAAATAAAAACCTCATAGATTGTATTATACTGTCTACTGTTCTTTGTCCCAGATAATGAAATGAATGGGGCTTTAGGCCACCTTTGTGCACATATAGGCAAAACTGGGCTAGGATAACCTCCTGAGGTGAGGTGAACGAGATGACACTGCCCTCCAGACACAGGTTTCGAAATTCGAACCCTGATGGTCTGATGCCGAGCTCCCTACCTCTCAGTCCCGGTCCCCACAATATTGCATATTTACGAGTGAGCAGGGAAGAAACATTTGGTTTCTTTGAAATTTAAATGCCAGAGCGGGGTTTGAACCCGTGATCTCTGACTTTCCAAGCAGGCCGACAGCTTTAACCACTGCACCAGGTCCCAGCTAGAGAACGTTCCAGTCAATGAACACAATTAATGGACACGAGGCGTTGAACCAACGTTGGAATAATGTCGAGCCAGCCTTGCATATGCATACTTATGATTTATTAGTAATACATTTGAAACAGGAAATGTTGATTTTATTAAATCACAGACGTATTTCAGCTTTTACAGCTCAGTAAAACTAGTAAACATCAGACGTTGAACCGATGCTGGTTCATCGTCTGCAACGCTGGCCCAATAATGTACCACGATTAGTTATGAATGTTAGCATGGGAATCATTGAGTTTATGTCCCTTCAATGGCTCAGTGTTGTAGATGGTGGTTCATAATGGCCTACAAATCATTCATTCATTCCTTCATTCCTTCATTCCTTCATTCATTCATTCATTCATTCATTCATTCATTCGTTCGTTCGTTCGTTCGTTCGTTCGTTCGTTCGTTCGTTCGTTCGTTCGTTCGTTCGTTCGTTCGTTCGTTCGTTCGTTCGTTCGTTCGTTCGTTCGTTCGTTCGTTCGTTCGTTCGTTTGTTCGTTTGTTCGTTTGTTCGTTTGTTCGTTTGTTCGTTCGTTCGTTCGTTCGCTCGCTCGCTCGCTGGTTCGTTCGCTCGCTCGCTCGCTCGCTCGCTCATTCATTCATTCATTCATTCATTCATTCATTCATTCATTCATTCATTCATTCATTCATTCATTCATTCAACAATGAGATAATTTGAAGAACTGATAAATTTCGATATTTGATGGTTATGTAATTCGGTGTGATAGTGTAGTACAGCTAGTGCAGTACAGAACATTCCACAGTCTGCAAAGTTAGTCCAAGGTGTTCGTCTTGAACGTGAGGGTGGGGCTGGGCTATGGGGTTTGTTGTGGACTCATTTTCAATTTATGCGGGATGCTTGTACTCTACATGTGGCCTATTAACTGGAGCAAGTTAAATAAATTATGGTCAATTACACCACGCTCATATCAACTGGAGACCACCATTGAGTTTGAACTTCGTAAGATTCAAATATGCTGGTATCAGTAAGTTGGCCAGGTGTAGCCAAGTAGGGTTTCGTCACCACATGAGCGTGCATACCTAAAACTTTTTTTTGTATGTCAAGGGGACATCTGGGCATAACTAGCACCCGGTTGTCGGCTTGCAGGTGTGTGCATGAGTTTTTGAGGGGCAAAATACGATTGATCACGAAACCGCAAAAAAAAATTTCCGTGAGAATAAAATAATTTATTACAATTGAACAAAACGTTTTAAAAATGACACAGAATGGACCAGATATATGCACAGTATTATTTAAAATGTAGCTTATAATGAAATAAATCACATTTGTTAAGTTATTGGATCACAACGGAATTTGTAAACGGTAAACGGTTAAACCGAGTGCTTTCCCTATACAAGTAAAATCTTTGCAATTAATCAAGGATCAGCCTATTTTTAGAACCAGTATTTTAGGGTGATAGTTTATGAAATATGCAGGGTACTACTTTGTTGTGATATACCATATACTGTGCAGTCAAACTAATAATATTAAACTCGATAGTATATAACACATGGTAGAATGCATATGTATGAAAATGCATGTAAAATAGATGCATAGAAATAAACTTGGGGAGACCAGATAAGTATACAAAATTATCATAAATTTATATAGATACTGTGGCATCAGTTTTTAAAACAAATACATTTTCAAAGCCGATTGTGCTTAACAAACCTATAAAATATGATAAACTAGTGGCTCATAGTTTGTTACTTCTAGTATGAAACACGATACTGTGCTCTTGATATGTAACATACACAGAAATAACATATTAGAATGTTGACAATTCAGTAAAGCATTGAACTTGAATGTTTGAATGAACCATATTATCCAATTAGCAATTAGGAACAACCCATCTGACGTCTAGCACAACTACACCGTGAACTAATACATTTGCTTGCAGTACATATACAAATAGACATAGCTCTGGGCATAAAGTAGGCATTAGCTGACATCTCATTTGGATGGGCAGTGGTGATTTCAGCAATTGAAGCCAATTTGTTCACTATAATTTTTAATACACACCACAGCTGGCACTCATCCTCGTATGTGCTTTACGGGGGTCCGGGGTCGTGCTCCTCCAGAAAAATGTCAAAATCTAAGGCTTGAAATACTGCTTTCTGGAGCATAATTATAAAAGACCAAATTAGTAGTTTTTTAGTTTTTTGGGGATACTAAAGAGAGGGCGCCGCTCTCTCTGGATCAGCTACTGATGGGTTGCATAATTCGACTGGGCTGATAATCATATTCTTCTGGAGATGATATACCAATATGGGCACAGCACAGACCCTAGTAAACTGCTTCGGGTACGTCGTCCTTTGTGGGTCTTTTTTAAGATTTGTTGCTTTTTACTGTGGAAGTGAATTGACTTCTATAGCAGTTGATGATAGAGGGATAGTACAGTTTGATCACAAATTGCTCCGCTTCTTTTAATTTAAATGTCCATTTAAAAATACAGTATCGCTCTTTCTGATGACACCAGAACCAAGTTTATAGGTGAAATAGTTTTTGAGTTACATGTAATTTTGTTGACCTAGTGTCTAAAATCAACAGGCCGGAGCTATACATTTCTTGTTATGCATTTCTGATTATACAAATACTGACATAAAGAATGATAAAATAAACTCAATTATCATCGTGCAGCGAATGGTAGGAAAATCTTACTCAATATTATTATTTTTAATGATATGATAAAATAGAATTTTCGTATGAGCTGA
Source organism: Flabesymbios commensalis (assembly GCA_964017125.1). Lineage (NCBI taxonomy): Eukaryota > Metazoa > Annelida > Polychaeta > Terebellida > Flabelligeridae > Flabesymbios > Flabesymbios commensalis. The sequence goes on from OZ024908.1 coordinate 58,412,157, forward strand.
ATAAACAGATGAATATTTAATATCAATATTAAATGCATTTTTCACAGGAGAGAAAGACGCCGGTTATTATTGCTTACAGATTCAAATACATGATCTATTTCTAATGTGATTTACTTTTACTAATAAATATTACCGCCGCCTTCAAATTGTATAGATGACATTTTACGCAGGTGAAATCTCGTGCCCGCGGACCATCATCTCGAGCTAACAAGTATGTCGTGGAGTTACTGTGTGTGTGTGGGGGGGGGGGGGGGTAGTTGTTCATGGGGGCGAGCCGTCGACCGTAATTTTGCATGCCATATCAACATAGAACCCACTCCTGTTTACGCCACTGCTACATGTATTTAGATCTAAATATATCAGGTTTTTTTAAACTGGACTGAAACATATAAAAAAGCTTTACTGCGCAGACGACGATTTTTTCAAAAGATTTTTTAAGCAAATTTATGACTTGAAGTGTATTCAAGGGTTAGAGTAGCTTTTATGTCAGAATGTGGCATTACAATATCATCATATAACATTATATGGCAGTGTATGGTCGGGGGACGACATTCTAGTATAAGTAAATGAAATTTTAATGTCAGGATATCACATTTGACTGTCAGGCTATGATATTATAAAGTAAATATGTGGAAGTATATTATCAGGTTATGGCCGTTTAACGTCTCGATATGGCAATAATATTGCAGGAGATTGCACTATATAGTCAGGATATGGCATTGTAATATCAGGATATGCCACTTTAATGCCACAATATAGCATACCATTTTCGATATCATGTTAATACCAAGCTATGACATTCTATTTTCATTATGTGGCATATTAATGTCAGTATACAGCATTATAATATCAGTAGCCTATATGCCAGCTTAATGACACAATATGGCCTCATAATAGAATGATGTGGCATTATAATATCAAGATCTGGCATATTAATGTGCCAATATAGCATTGTAATATAAGGACATAGCAGTATGGCGTCACCATGTGACATTTTTTTGTCCAGAAATTGCATTTTTATGTCAGGATGTGGGGCAGTGTATAGTCAGGGGACGACATTTTTTATCAGGGTAAGTAATTTTTATTCATGATATGACAATATAATGTCATGATATTTGCATTATAATATGCATGGATATGCTAGGATATGCATGTTTGGCATCATTAAATGTCATCCTAATGTCTGGATATGGCACAATAATGTCCGAATATGCACTATAAAATAGAGATATAACTAGCAATGCATCGTCATTATTATCAAGATGCATGGCACTATGACTATGTTAAGATCAGGATGTGTATAACAATGTCGGGATACGGATATAAAGCCAGAATATGGCATTTTATTTTTTCAGAATATGGCGTATATCGTTAGGACATTGTATTATGTGACTCATCACTTTAAAATCTGACGGGTCAGGCTGCGCTAACAACAGGTTAAATTCGTCAAACCCTGCAATTGGAAATGAAATGAAATGAATCGAGCTTTAGGTCACCTTTGAGCACATATAGGCTAAACTGGGCCAGGAGAACCTCCTGGGGATGGTGAGACGATTGAGATGACACTGTCCTCTAGACACAGGATTCGAAATTCGAGCCCTGGCGGTCTGAGGCCGAGCACGCTACCTCGGAGGCTCCCCACAATGCTGACTTTCACACGTGGATGGATGAACCGAACCCCGAACTATGGCGTGAAAGGCAGCGGTGCTAACCACTACCTTAGGGCCCCCGCCCACCCTATAATTGGAATGTTGATGCCTAGCGACCTTTAACGCCATGTTATGTGTGTCACAATAACCATGATAACTCATTTTTTCTAATAAATAACAATATTCTGGTCAGGGACTTCTACTGCGTCACAATAAATCGGTAGGATTAATACAATATGAGTGATATAATGTTCTAAGGGAATAATTAGACAATAATACTATTAGAAATATCGTACGGTTTCTGAATTTAATAGTAGTCGCGGTACTGCTCAACAAATCCACTCAAACTGATAATTGAAAAAATATGCCTTTCCTTCAAAATTAAAAAAATGAAACTAGAATGGTGACCGCATAACAAGCAACACACGGTTCCCACCCCTACCACCCATGTAGTATTACTTATTTTTTGAGAGACATCACACGTGGCAGAATAACTTTGTTAGAGCGTGTGGTTGATCTTGGATATATATTAAGGCAAGAACTGATATTACTCCTTCTCGTACATCAAATCCTGGGTAAAAAACAATAAATTATTTTCAAATTGTAAAAGTGATGAAGTGCATGGAGTGTACCCTTGGTTTTACGGAAAATGGCGTTACCGTGATGACGGCCATCTTGAATTAAAAACAGACACGAGGTAGATTTCAAGAAAGTTTCAGCATTCGTATGGGTAGAAGCCCCGCTATAATTCCTGAAAAAAACAGTTTTTAATATATTCGGTTACGTAAATTAACCATTTCTTTGCTCAAGTTTGATTTTTTTTGGTTTAATCTATCACAGAATCCAATGGTTCCATTTTGTCAACAAGATCTTTGTCAGCAAACTTTAAATAACACGATTTATCACATACCCCCCCCCGCCCCCCCCCCCCCCCAGAACAGCAAAACAAGTGTGAGTATAACAGCCGTTCTACCTATTACTATCTATCAAATATCTGACTCGGTCAGCCTCCTTGTATTACTGTCTAGAGGGGTCGGAGGCATGCTCTTCGAGAAATTGTTAAATTTAATTGAGACTTACATAATGCATTCTAGAGCATATTTCGCGCCCTAATAAGGCATTTTTTGTTATATTGGGGACATTGAACAGAGGGCATGGGTGACAGACTCAGCAAACAGGGGACGTTGAGCCAATGTTACATTAATGTTGACCCACCGTCTTTATCGCTGGTCCAACATAAGGGCAACATTGGGTCAACGTGTTGTGTATGCTGGGGTATGCTCAGCGAGTCGTGGAGATCCACCTAGTGATAAATGGTGGATAAATCAAAGGTGAGCTTGATAATTAAAAGACGTCATAAAAGAGCGCTTTATTCACCATATGATTATTTTGACGTTACTACCGCTAGCTCACGCAAATGTAGAGATTAATACCTTTCCAATAATATATTATAAGGGTTTCCGTAATCAGAATTAAAGATATAACACACAACTTTATTCTCTTCAATATTTCGAGTGCCTATTTTTCTAAAGCAATATATTCACTTGTATCAAAGACTTATGTAATTTTATTGTCATTAAATGTGAATTTTTGACATATTGAATATATACAACTATTACCAGGTGTGCGTAGTATGTGCTGACACATTAAGAATCATATACGCATCATATACTGAGCAGTGGCTTAAACATGACCCCTTTTTCGTAGTTTGTCTGGCCAACTTGGTTCAAAAAATGACGTCATTGCCATAGCGACATGACATCAAAAACGTACGTTTGAAAAAAAAACGACTACGTACGGCAAAAACGACATACGCCACCATAAACTAGAGACTTAAACCTTTCCCGTGATATATTTTTTTTCTCTAGGAATTTAAGTGTCAGCTCAACAAAAATGGGTCCATTCCTCCTGTACTATCAGGAATGAAGCAGTGTAATCGGATCCGGTGAAAGCATTAAATTCTGCGATAGCCGTACATAGATTTTGTCCCATATTACGCGCCAACAACGATATATTTACATATCTACGTGAATTATTACTGTTCAGGCCACAGTAGTACCATATATGTGGGAAGGGCATGTGCATGAGTTAGCAGAATAATCAGTAGGCCTACATCGGTATCATTGGCACAAATTATGATATTTCCATCAGGAATACTTTCGCATATGTGTTTTCCATGCCATATCAGGCGAGTGTCCGCCTCTTCGTGGCTGCAAGCAAGTTCATTAAATACCTTTGAACACCATTGACATGCACATCATAACGATATGCCTTTCCTTCAATCCCAACATACAGAATATGTCCTTTGATAATGTCAATATATGCCTGATTCCGCCATTCATCTGCCAGAAATCGTAATAGCGATTATTTGAAATTACAGGATTTCATCGCTTTTTGGAAATCTTTGGTACAAATCTGTTCAGCACCTGTTATTTTAAACATAAATCTATCATCAGAGTATGTGATCCGCGGATGTTGCGCTCTACGATTTTAATCGAACGACTTGTGTATGTATCACACACAAAGTCAATCCTCTCTTTGCCATTTCTACAAATGTTTTTAGTGCTTGTACCTGTAAACGGAAGAAAAAAACATTGCATCCACTACATAGGCCTATGCATTGTTGGTAAGTGGATTGCCGCTTGTTGCTTTCTCCTCCAATTTATGCATGAGTTTGGTTTTATCTGTTTTGTGCAAGGTGCCATCGACATGTGCTAATGAAAGGGGTACAGGACTCGTGTTAAAGGATAGGTGAAAACCACATGGAGGTCTAAGTCTTCTATGACTGCTAAATACAATAATCTACCAATTATATCACGTTTCCCTTGCAGCTCCTTGATCTTGCTGTTTTTCGCTGTTACCTTAACTTTAACTGCATCTGCAGCAAAGTTCTTCTCTTTACATTTCTTGATTGGCTTTTCTAACATTAATGGACTATCAAAGCATTCATCTCTGATCTGCTGACACATCTCTTCTCCAATCTCTCTACAGCGTAGAAGCTCTTTTTTACGTTGTCGGATGCTGCCTTTCCTGTTAATAGACAGTAGAGGTTGTTGTCTTGATTTTTAAAGGAATTCAATGTACTGTGAATACCCTGCATGATTTTGTTGAGATCACTGTTATCTCTTGTAATTCCGTGATTAGTCAAATTACTTTTTTCACTTCAGCCATGTAAAACAACTGTGTAATGATGCGCTCCTCATTGACTGTGTAATCAACCATTTTTTTCTGGCATTTTGATTTATTGTAAATGATTTTACCCCGGTCATTCGTGAAGCAGTCACATTGACCATAGTGTAGATTTAACCAGTGACGATGAGGGTGATGATGAACTCTATTACTTATCAGATGAAGAATATGATAGTGATAGTGACTAAAAATCGAATTCAGACCAGTATATACATATATCAATCGTTATTACAATGCATACAGCTATCTACGTTTGCTTTTATTTTCGTATCAAACAAGTGTTCTATAAAACAATAATAAATCGTCTCTTCGAGTTAAAGAGGTGCTAAACTGCCTATTTGCAAAGTGGCAGTTTAGTACCTTCTAACTCCAAGGGGACGAAATATGAAGACTGTTATAAATGTGCATGATAAACTATTAATGCAAATAGAAAGATCAAAAATGATATAATAATTGACTTTTCAACATTTTTGTTTAGATTGAATGGAAATAAAAACATTGTTCAACTAAACGTACACATTATATAGATATATACTGTATATCTCAAAATCCCTATGTATATAATAATCGTAATGTGTTGGTTAATAAGTTTAATTTGGTACCACGGTATATGTCCATGTAGATGTAATTTGAATGGTGTCATGGACTAAAATCCGATTCTGACGTCTAAAGTTGGTCCCAGCGCTAAAAGGGTTAAATTATGTAAATTATATTTATTTTCATCTGCATGACATTTATTAGCCTAATATCACAACAGAGATAAATTCACAAAAAAATAGCAACATAAGGATAAAATATAATAAGTTTGACTCACAATTTATGCAAATTTTTACTACGTTTGATGATTTATATTAACCCTTAAAATGCCATATTTTTGCATAAACTATGGAGACCAAAGGATTTTTCATTTTGAAGTCGTTATTATGTCTTAGTTAGCTCTTTTACATTTGAATACCTATGGGTCTACGCTCATTATCAAATATTTTTAATATTTCAGTGCGGAGACCGACTTTAGACGTCAGATTCTGACGTCTAAAGTCCGTCCCAGCGCTTAAAGGGTAAAAAAATATGTTTTTGTCTTATTATTGGATCACATGTATCAGACAGTTTAATTTGGCACCACATGTGTTTATGTAGATATATTTAAACAGTGTCATGGATTAAAATAGCGATTTTACAATTTTTATATAAAAAAACACGAAAAAAGTCATAAAATGCCATTTTCTGAGAAAACGCAGCGTCTGCGGCATTTAAGAAATGGGTTTTGAGAATTAGCCTGAAATTCTGAGTTAAAAACAATCTTCAAACCTTTTGGGCTAAGACACGTAATTAAAAGTGGTTCATCTCACAAACTACATAGACATGGACAGGAATGGACTGTCAACTGGCGCAAGATTGTTGTGAACTTACGGCTCGCATGCACGGCTAGGAAAAGGCTAGGAAAAGGGGAATTGAATACATATATAGACGTCAAATCACACCCAGCAAGCACACTACATTTGTATAACATTTATACAACGTCGGCCCAAAGTTTTCGACGTTGGTCCAACATTGTATGTTATACAAATGTTTTGTGTTTGCCGGGTATGTGCTTTCTAGTCGCCGGGTGTATTGGACATGGTGTGTATACATCTATGATCTATGTCCACACATGGGCACTGACCGGTCCCACATTTTGACGGAAAAAGCATACTTTATGTTGCTTGGATGTTTTAGTCTTGTTGTGATAATTAAATACTTTTGATAATGAAGCAGAAGGAACTATTATAATTTATTCACTTATCGAATACATTTGTTACGATTTGAATGTTATTGATGTTAATCATTATGTTAATCATTATGACTGTGATTGAAATTGTGATCAACACAATGTTAATATACCCACGAAAAACGATCAAAAAGCACATGGTTGACAGCTTACAGCGGAAGTAAGCCATTTGTTCTCTCGCCAATTCTCGCCGACGGAAACTTTTACACATCAATCAATTTTGCGGAATCTGAAGTTAGCAGACCCGCTACGAATGACGGCGATTCACAATGAATTAAATTAAATACGAACCAGGACAATACCAATACAGTGCAGAACAAATGAAGTAGATTAACATAGCGGTAGGTATATGAACATGATAAATGGGCCTTTCGACCTTTTATCATTTCAGTATTTTGCAGGACAGACGTGTAAAGGAGTGAGGTTCTCACTCCTGTGCAGCAAGCACAACCAGGTCATGACCTGCTACCATGGTGATAGGTTCAAGCAAATCATTAACAAGTTAACCTATACAGGCAACAGCTGTCTCTTTATTTGTCTACTAAGAGTCGTCCTGCGTCTTGCTGAGTTAATTTTCCGTTCCCCTTACCCTTCATTGTGCATAATCTGAATGATAATAATATAATATTTATAGACACAACACCAAAAATAGGTGAAAATGATGTTTATTTGAGAGATGATGAAGACTGGCAAAAAGACACGGACGAGCGTGACTTTTCGTAGCCAGCAGCTCATCCCTATTGAATTACAATAGTCCGTGCTAGGTGGTATCAGCTTGCTCTGGCTCGAATTGCATTCTAGTTGTATCATATTGGTTCGTATCAGTTCGCCGGCGTCAACCGGTTCTGATTTGTATTGTTTCTAGTTCATTATTTTTAATTCTACTTGGTTCTCTATCATTCGCAATTTGAATCGTATTGATTCTGTTCGGTTCGTTGTTCAATAAATCATCCACCGCAGGAGCCCTTTGATTCGCATCCGTATTGCACATATCGCCAGCATTCTCACTGAATCGCCAAATGATTCGTGACAGTGTGACTGGGGCATAAGTGAATGATGCCTGGCACTGCTTGTAATATATGGTTGATATATTACATATAGATAATTAATATTTTTTCTAATTTCTTTAATTATTTTTTAAGCATAAATAATTGACCAAAATGACGAATTCACCGTTGAGTCTCTTAAAGGGACATGCTCAGGTCTAAAATCATCAAAAAAATTGGTGATTTTATTTTGGCTTATGACCATATGATGTAAACATATCCATAGACTAGAACTGCAAAAGTTTTTTTTTTTCTGCTGCGCGCTTACCAGTTAGGCTAGATAAAGAGACGTAATTCCCGTATTTCTTATTTTTGACATGGTTGTCAATAATTAGAAATCAAGAATTTCGTCTATGAACATGTTTACATCATATGGTCCTATTACTATTATTATTAAGCCAAAATAAAATCACCAATTTTTTGATGATTTTAGACCTGGGCATGTCCCTTTAACCCTTTCAAGCTTCAATTTACCATTGTCATCTTCATCCACTATTAGCCGCGAATTTTGGACTTGTAGTGGATGAAGATTATTTGATGTGAGTGAAAAATTAAAGAAAATTACCATGTATTAGGAAAAACAGTTTCATAGAAATTATCATTCTAAACCCCCAGGCCTATAGTTGTAGGACAATTAAGTCTGTTTTTTAGAGATGTAGAATGATACTTTAATACATCGTTGATGGCTTAAATCTAGACCTATACTCTTGATACTAGGTTGCTGAAATAAGTTATGTGTGATTAGTGCTCGTCACCCACCCATACCTACAAAAACAATTATGGGTCTTAAATACATGTTTGTACGATAATAATCTTCAAATTATGCAAACTTTCTGTAAAAATGTACAGTTATTGCTAAAACAATAAAAATGGTCCATGAAATTTCCAGCATACGTCCGATGTTGATTAAACAAAACAACGTCGGACGTATGTAAGAGACGCAAAGCGTGTGTCGATAAGGAATGGGGAAATTAACCCCTATACTTTCCTCGAATTCTAACATAACCGGGGGAGGGTATGCTGCAAATATTTGCAATGTAACTCACCTATTAGGTTGAAACAAGTTTTGACGTACTCCATGGGGGTGATGTAAAGCTAGAGACGTAAGCGTACTCCACAGGGGTAATGTGAAGCTAGAGGCGTAGACGTACTCTACGGGGGTGATTTGAAGCTAGAGGCGTAAGCGTACTCCACAGGGGTAATGTGAAGCTAGAGGCATAGGCGTACTCCACAGGGGTTATGTGAAACTAGAGGCATGGGCGTACTCCACAGGGTAATGTGAAGCTAGAGGCGTAGGCGTACTCCATGGGGGTGATGTGAACCTAGAGGCGTAGGCATACTCCATGGGGTTAATGTGAAGCTAGAGACGTAGGCATACTCCACGGGGGTAAGGTGAAGGCAAAGGCGTACTTCATGGGGGTTATGTGTAGCTAGAGGCGTAGGCGTACTTCACTGGGGTAATGTGAAGCTAGAGGCATACTCCACGGGGGTAAGGTGAAGCTAGAGGCATACTCCACGGGGGTGGGGGTATGTGAGGTGAAGCTAGAGGCATAGGCATACTCTACGGGGGTAAGGTAAAGCTATAGGCGTACTCCACGGGGGTAATGTGAAGCTGGAGGCGTACTCCACGGGGGTTAAGATGAAGCTAGAGGCGTACTCCACGGGGGTAGGGTAAAGCTAGAGGCGTACTCCACGGGGGTAATGTGAAGCTAGAGGCGTACTCCACGGGGGTTAAGGTGAAGCTAGAGGCGTATTCCACGGGGGGGGGGGCGGTGAAGCTAGAGGCGTACTCCACGGGGGTTAAGGTGAAGCTAGAGGCGTACTCCACGGGGGTTAAGGTGAAGCTAGAGGCGTACTCCACGGGGGGGGGGGGGGGGTTGGTGAAGCTAGAGGCGTACTCCACGGGGGTAATGTGAAGCTAGAGGTGTACCCCACGGGAATAATGTGAAGCTAGAGGCGTACCTTACAGGGATGATGTGAAGCTAAAGGCGTACCCCACAGGGATAATGTGAAGCTGGAGGCGTACTCCACGGTGGTTAAGGTGAAGCTAGAGGCGTACTCCACGGGGGAGGGGGGTAATGTGAAGCTAGAGGCGTACTCCACAGGGGTTAAGGTGAAGCTAGATGCGTACTCAACGGGGGTTAAGGTGAAGCTAGAGGCGTACTCCACGGGTGGGGGGGGGGGGGGGAGGCGAAGCTAGACGCATACTCCACAGGGGTAATGTGAAGCTAGAGGCATAGGCGTACTCCACAGGGGTAATGTGAAGCTAGAGGCGTGGGCGTACTCCACAGGGGTAATGTGAAGCTAGAGGCGTAGGCGTATACCACGGGGGTGATGTGAAGCTAGAGGCGTAGGCGTACTTCACGGGGATGATGTGAAGCTAGAGACGTAGGCATACTCCATGGGGTTAATGTGAAGCTAGAGACGTAAGCGTAATCCACGGGGGTAAGGTGAAAATAAAGGCGTACTCCATAGGGGTTATGTGAAGCTAGAGGCGTAGGCGTACTTCACTGGGGTAATGTGGAGCTAGAGGCATACTCCACGGGGGTAAGGTGAAGCTAGAGGCGTACTCCAAGGGGGTAGGGTAAAGCTCGAGGCGTATTCCACGGGGGTAATGTGAAGCTAGAGGCATACTCCACGGGGGTTACGGTGAAGCTAGAGGCCTACTCTACGGGGAGGGGGGAGTGAAGCTAGAGGCGTACTCCACGGGGATTAGCGTGAAGCTAGAGGCATACTCCACGGGGGTAAGGTGAAGCTAGAGGAGTACTCCACGGGGGTAGGGTAAAGCTAGAGGCGTACTCCACGGGGTTAATGTGAAGCTAGAGGCGTACTCCACGGGGGTTAAGGTGAAGCTAGAGGCGTACTCCACGGGGGTTAAGGTGAAGCTAGAGGCGTATTCCACGGGAGGGAGGTGAGGCTAGAGGCGTACTCCACGGGGGTAATGTGAAGCTAGAGGTGTACCCCACGAGGGTTAAGGTGAAGCTAGAGGCGTATTCCACGGGAGGGAGGTGAAGCTAGAGGCGTACTCCACGGGGGTAATGTGAAGCTAGAGGTGTACCCCACGGGGATGATGTAAAGCTAGAGGCGTACCTCACGGGGATTATGTGAAGCTAAAGGCGCACCCCACGGGGATAATGTGAAGCTAGAGGCGTACTCCACAGGGGTCAAGGTGAAGCTAGAGGCGTACTCCACAGGGGGGGGGGGTAATGTGAAGCTAGAGGCGTACTCCACGGGGGTTAAAGTGAAGCTAGAGGCGTACTCCATGGGGGTTAAAGTGAAGCTAGAGGCGTACTCAACGAGGGTTAAGGTGAAGCTAGAGGCGTACTCCACGAGGGGGGGGGGGGGAAGCTAGAGGCGTACCCCACGGGGGTAATGTGAAGCTAGAGGCGTACTCCACGGGGGTAATGTGAAGCTAGAGGCGTACCACACGGGGATAATGTGAAGATAGAGGCGTACCCCACGGGGATGATGTGCAGCTAAAGGCGCACCCCACGGGGATAATGTGAAGCTAGAGGCGTACCCTACAGGGATAATATGAAGCCAGAGGCGTACCCCACGAGGGTGATGTGAAGCTGGAGGTGCACCCCACGGGAATAATATGAAGCTAGGGGCGTACCCCACGAGGGTGATATGAAGCTAGTAGCGTACCCCACGATAGATAATGTGAAACTAGAGGCGTACCCCACGAGAGATAATGTGAAGTTAGAGGCGTACCCCACGAGAGATAATGTGAAGCTAGAGGCGTACCCCACGAGAGGTAGTGTGAAGCTAGAGGCGTACCCCACGAGAGGTAATTTAAAGCTAGAGGTGTACCCCACGAGAGGTAATGTGAAGCTAGAGGCGTATTCCACAGGGGGTAAGGTTAAGCTAGAGGCATAGGCGTACTCCACGCGGGTAAGCCCCGCGAGAGGTAATGCGAAGCTAGAGGTGAACACCACGGGGAGAATGTGAAGCTACCGGCATTGAAATTAATTTTATTTTACCGGGGTGTATCTTCTGAAAAATATATCCAAAAGGAAATACAAATATAAAGTAAAAGGGGGTAGACCTACGCTGAACCTGTCTTCAAATCGGTCTAGTCTATTTTCTGGATAAGAGCTGTTATATTTCAATTGAATTACACCGACAGCCAATCACCTGTAGGCCTACTCTTTGATTTTGCAGTCCAATGTATCAACATTGGTCAATGATATATCATCCACTCCATGTAAGCAGCTATTATCAGCGCATTTGTATTGTACTTTAGCATGTTCAATTCGAGAATAGACATGATACTTAAACGAATATGCGTAGAAAAGCAAGGACAAACATACTACTTGATCACTTCTAATAGAAATATGTTATGCAGATGTGGCCGCAGACAATAAAATGAGTTTGCAAACATTACAAAATAAATTGAAATTATACACTCCGTGCTTTTCATAAGAAGAATAACCTAGCTATGACACCGGCACTATAAATAATTGCGGGTTTATTGATGAGCCAAGGTTCATAAATAAATGTGTTGACGCCATCGACGTGCTTATTTTTAAACACGCATTCAAAAATAAACCCAGCAAAATATAATCTGCAAATAGCGATATTCAATTACATAAGCAATGTTAAATGGACTTTGCTGTAGCTGTTGCATTTAATTGAATTTTAAAATAAAATTGATTTTACGTAAACCCCCTTCATATTATCACAAACTAATGATTTGACTTGTCACCCCTTCTCATTTCTGAACAAATGTAAAGATGCGGAGATATACAGGGTTCACTCATTTTCATGCAAAATGTGTCGATCCCATGTGGCATCTTATTTCTTCGATGATAAATGAGTGACAATTTTAAACATGATTCAAGTATGACAAGGTAAACCTTGGCTGGGGGTAAGGTGTCACCCGCCCACTGAGTAGTGCAATTTTGAGCTATATCAATATATTTATATCAACAGGAAGCTAGTGGCACAGGCTTTCACGTGGATGTAACATATTTTCTGTCTGATCTGTTCTGTCCGAAAAATGCACAAGAAAGCTTAAAGTTGATATTTTAACCCCTATTTTTACCTATTTTTCATTCTTTTTCAGTAAATAGTCAAAATACTTTTCTCTTGCCGATTTTTGTATGGTATAAATGTGTAATTTTATTCAAACATGTGGCTGTGATCACTTGTTCTGTGGCCAAAATCACTTTTGTAGTGGCTGAGATAACATTTAAAGTGGCTGTGATCACTTCTTCAGTCGTCAAGATCACTTGTGTAGTGGTTTAGATAACTTTTTTCGGTGACTGACACCATGTTTGTTAGTGGCCAAGACCAGCTTTGTAGTGACTGAGATAACTTTTAAAGTGAATGTGATCACTTCTTCAGTGGTCAAGATCACTTTTGTAACGGCTGAAAAACTTTTAACGTGGTTGTGATCACTTCTTCAGAGGCCAAGATCACTTTGTAATGGCTTAGATAACTTTTTCAGTCACTGACACCAGTTTGTTAGTGGCCAAGACCACCTCTGTAGTGAATGAAATAACTTTTAAAGTTGATGTGACCATTTCTTTAGTGTTCAAGATCACTTTTGTAGTGGCTTAGATAATTTTCAAAGTGGCTGTGATCACTTCTTCAGTGGCCAAGATCACTTTTGTAGCGGCTGAGATAATTTTTAAAGTCGCTGTGATCACTTCTTCAGTGGCCAAGGTCATTTTTGTAGCGGCATAAATAACTTTTAAACTGGTTGTGATCATTTTTTCAGTGGCCAAGATCACTTTTGTAGTGGTGGAGATAACATTTAAAGTTGTTGTGATTACTTCTTCAGTGGTCAAGATCATTTTTGAAAAATGGCTCCAGAGAATGTAAAAGTAATAACAAACATTTATAGCATACCATATAAAGTTAACATGAACGAGAAGTCCTGCTCGTATTCATAAAAAAACGTTGTAAATTGTTCAAATGAAAGTATAAAATACAAACTTAGCGCTTTGTTGTACTTTTTGTATTTAACAGAAATAAAAGCCCTTAATAGTAACTTTAAACTGATGTCAAAGACCAAAAAAATGTGTAATATGTTCAAATAGCTCATTATTTTTTTTATTCCAAATGAGTTTATTTTAAGTCAACAATAATTCTAGAACATGTTCGAATCAAAACTAAAACATTTATTACATACAAAAAGCAGGTGAGAAAAAAGTATTTTGTAGGTAAAATTAAAACCAACTTAAAGCTCTCTTGTGCATTTGTCAATGATCAGACACATCCATGTGAAAGCCTGTGTCAGTAGATTTCTATTGATAATAAATATATTGACATAGCCCAAAGTTTGACTGCTCAGTGGGCAATAATGTGAGTTGCAGTCAAGGATAGCTCGCCAATTTTTACGTCTAACCAAAAATGCGTGTAATATGTTCACATAACTCATTATTTTTATTACAAATGGATTGATGTTGAGTCCACAATAGTTCTAGAACATGTTTGAATCAAAACTAAACATATATACCATACAAAAATCGGCTAAGAAAAAAGTATTCTGACTATTTACTGAAAAAGTATGAAAAATAGGTAAAATTAGGGGTCAAAATACCAACTTAAAGTTTTCTTGTAAATTTATCAAAGTTCGCACAGACGATATGCTCACTCAAGTGAAAGCCTATGCCAGTAGTTTTCTGTTGATATCAAATATATTGATATAGCTCAAAATGTCAATAATCAATGGGCGAAAATGTGTAATACCCTAGATTTTTCAAAATCGGAAAAAAATCGGGCATAGGTCATGATCACTTTTGGCCATAATGCAGTAAAGCAGCGGCAGTTACCTGATATTCTGGCCCCTGGATAGGCCAGATATGCGAAAATAATTGTGGCCTAAATTCCCATTCCGGGTGACACCTTACCCCCAGCCACGTCTGGTCTATATATTTGTGTTTAAATATTCAAATGTATTTCCTTCCTTGAATGATAGTATGATTATTAACAGTCTTGGTTGAGTTTAAATTGATGTCACTCAGCAGACGGAGTGTGTATGCTCTTGATCCAGTAAACAATAAAACATTTTTATAATTTGTATACAATGTTGTACCAGCGTCGAAGACGTTAGGCCGACGTTGTATAAATGTTATACAAATATTTTGTGTTTACTTGGGAAAAACTTGACTGACATTTGCCAGCAACAGCTTTGACGGGTTCATTTTTGATAGCAAGGTCAAAAATAAATTCGGTAGCACGTTTATTTATGAACCAGAGTTTAATAAACCACTGGTAAAAAATCAATATTGTGGATAGCCTGCTCGGACTCAGAATACCGGGGTTTTAGGCTTAATGTGCGCAAAAGTTGTCTAAAGCCCAATGCATTCATTTATTCATTCATGCATTCATTTATTCATTCATTCATTCATTCATTCATTCATTCATTCATTCATTCATTCATTCATTCATTCATTCATTCATTCATTTATTTTCTATATTTATCTATTCAAATTTTCCCGCGACGTACGAGATTTGCTCAAGATTTACACTGATGTTGATTTGGGAGCAGTTGGTACATTCTCCATTGTGACTCGCTATAAATCTAGTATTTATGGGATGTTTTATAATTATGATCAATATAAAATTATGCAGCATGCAACAAGCATTATTGACATTGTCATCCCGCGGTTGTGATTATTTATTGTCGGTCAATCAAGGACATCGGGATAAAAATGGCAATATTAAATCATTAGCAGATAGGTTAAAATGACATATGTAATCTATGCTATTAGACTAGGCACAATTCGTGGAAATATGCCTGGTTAAAATGCCGGAGACAAATTATGTTCATTTATGGCATACAGTGTTTTTAGGGATAGGTCTATATACTGAACCCGAATTTGCTGTATGCCAAGCATCAAAATGCCTCAAAATGTCTCAAAACAGAGAAATCCAAAATGGCCGAACTTACAGGCTAAAATTCCATATATAAAATGAATATAAAAAAAGTTTGATAATAATAAGACTTTTTTATAGGTTTCCATACATGGGTAGTATACAAATAAATCATTATATGAAAAAATAAATAAATAAAATCCCAACATCGCCAAAAATAGAGATTTAATGAACACGATACAAGCCTGTAATCTACACTGGATATATTGAACCCAAATGTGTTGTATGCCAAGCATGGAAATGCCTCAAAATGTTTCAAGTTAACATATTCAAAATGGCCACCCGGGCTGTCTGAAACGTAAACATGCACATATATTTAAGTGAACAATATATAAGAACAAGCGAAATATCTTTTTGATACGTTTTCTGATTCAGACATTCAAATAAAAAAATCAGTTTACAGAGAGAATGTCAAAAATATATTTATAAATGTCATAACTCTCCACAATCGATTTTTTGAAAGATAAATAATTTGTTGACTAGTAAAATCCTTTTTAATTGCTTGTGCTCATTTAAAAAATGCAAACATGTCGACTTCTGCTGGTTTGAAACTTTGCAGATTGTAGCTGTATCCAATAATATGCAAATATTTTTCAGTTGAGGATAGATACATTACAGAAGTCTAACTAGGAATTGTCAACGTAACGTGTGAGACTGTGAGATGGTATTATCTGGGAGAATCTTTCACGTGTGGCTATATTCACGTTTGGTGTCATATAAAGAACTCTACTATGAATTTGTTTCATAAAAGTTATGTTAAACCAAAAATACAACAGCAATGAACTGCAAACAAGATGTGCACTTAGGGTTCAAAACTCATACTACAAGCCAGTTGGCAGCCTCTACTCCCACAGTTCTATAATTTTCTTGATAAAGCTGGTGCTATTATGATAGATGAACTCTCAATGTCTGCAAATATATTGTTGCTGAATACATTGTCCAGCTGGGCGGGGGCCCTAGGGTAGTGGTTAGCACCGCTGCCTTTCACACCAGAGTCCGGGGTTCGGTTCCCGGTCTCGGTGGTTTGAAAGAAACAAAATTGTTTCTTCCCCATCCACGTGTGAAAGTTAGTATTGTGGGGAACCTTCGTGACCGAGAGGTAGCGTGCTCGGCCTCAGACCGCCAGGGCTCGAATTTCGAATCCTGTGTCTGGAGGACAGTGTCATCTCAATCATCTCACCATCCTCAGGAGGTTCTCCTGGCCCAGTTTAGCCTATATGTGCACAAAGGTGGCCTAAAGCCCGATTCATTTCATTTCATTTACATTGTCCAGCTGGTCGAGAAACTAACAACAGACAAATATAAAATTTCAATAGCGAATGAGTGTCTCTGGTGTCTCTTTATGCTTGATGACCCAAATGCTGAATTTTGTAGTGACAACATGACTGTATTCAGCATCCTCCTCTGCGTTACTTAGTAGTACTTAGTAGTAGCAAGTTTCAACTGACCAAAGTACTGAATGATTTAAACGCCAATGCATGTCGGCATGTATAGCCATGTATAGCCCGAAGACAATATGCACTGAGTAGATGGCCGTTATCATATAATTTGAGAATTATCATAGATCAAAAGCATTGATGAACATAGCAAAATAGGTCAAAATGATGACTATTCTCACAGTGAGTGCATAAAAAGTAAGTTGGAGAAAGATGATTATGATCTCCTTAACTGCATTTTCAAAAAAAATATGGTATGTTCCAATTTACCACTGACACTCTAAAAAAATACTCCTGCCTGTTGGGAGAAACAGTATTGTTTGCGACTTAGAGTAGAACATTTAGACGGCAGAAAATGAAGACTTTTAGTGGAAAAACTAGTATGTGAACATTCAGAGAGTAGTCAGCATCTCTAGTTAAAAACAAACATTAAACAAGGTATGATATTTGCCATGCCACAGCTGGTAGTCAACGTTAAGTCGTAAAATAGGAAAGGATCCATTCGTTCCTCTTCCATCAGACTGATATAGATTTCTGGCACTTGAAAACAATCAAGCGGATCTTCCTGTGATGCTTTCAAACCATCTGTTTTATTGTAAAACCAAATAAACCTGTATTTGTGGTAGGAATCAACCACTAAAAGGTATTTTAATCATGTTCTTGATGTTTCTTCTTTGAGTAATAGAATGCATTTCCAATTGCATGATATTCGCATATTGTTATTTACTGAGCAGGCGGAGGCCCTACCTGCTTCAGAAAAGTGGTTTAATGGGCTTAGGCAACGGTTCTCTCACACAAACTACAGCTGCTTCAGAGAGACAAAATCATCTGTAAAATTAGTATTATGACATGTGACAAAGCTTGAATTAAGCTTATCTGTATAGGCCATGCACAATAGATTCTGCCACTTTAAACGTCCGATGCAGCAAAGCTAAACACTATATGCGTTCTCATTATCAAGCAAACGTATGTAACCTGGTATATGTCCTGATCTCCCCCCAGTCCCCAAAATGAGATGCATCATTGCACTCAGAAATGCTTATCCACAAAGCCAAAAGGCAGTATAGTACCATGGCTATTATCTCTGCCACCCATTCCCAATCCTGCAAGGAAATTGCTTCATGTCGCGGTGCAAAAGAGTGTCTAAGCCAACATTATGGTTGCAGAAACATTCATATTTAGTGTATTGATGGATGAAAAACTGCAAAATAATTAGCAACAATTGCCAAAAAAGTTTATGATGAACGTGATGAAATAGATATGTGGAAACAGCAGCAGACTGAGTTAGGTCAAATTCTTACAAAATGAAAAACTCAGTTTATTCATACTTAAACTGAACAAGGAAGTGAATAGTTCAGGCTTGTATCGTGTTTATTAAATCTCGATTTTTGGCGGCGGCCATCTTGGAATTTTTTCTATTTTTTTAAAATAAATATTTATTTGCATGCTACCTATATATGGAGCCCTATAAAAAGTCTTATTCTTAGCACACTTTCATGTTTTTATTTAATATATGGAATTTTAGCCTCCGAGTGCGGCCATTTTGGATTTCGCTATTTTGAGACATTTTGAGGCATTTTCACGCTTGGCATACAGCAAACTCTGGTTCAGTATATCGAACTACTCCTAAAAACACTGTATGCCATAAATTAACACGATTTGCCTTCGGGGTTACACTTTCTTGAAAAAAATAACCTAGTCTATATGACTATTTTACAGTGGGGAGCAGGTTTAATCGATGTCAGTGGGAAGGAAATGAGTGTTTAAACATCAAGATTTGCAATTTGTTTGTATCAAATTAAACGTAATTTTCACCCACTTGAAGTTGTGGATCGCGGTAGGGAGACACAAGTTCAAATGGGTGAAAATTTAAATAGGATAACTTGGCTGGTAAAAGGTAGATAATGAGATACATGTTGGCGAGCACATCACTATACGATAATCACCGTGGCGATAAATGTCATTTCGACTGAGTTAAGTTGATGACCTGCAGTAAGTTATCATCTAAATTATTGTCACGACGAACATTATTGTTCATACTGTTTTATTGATATGCTTTTAACTAGATCGACTAGTCCCGTATTTGTGATCGTTTTGATTCTATCAGAAATGAAATTAAGTCTAATTACTAATCGACCACGAGAGAAAGGCAGATGGGGTGGGAAGAAATTAAACATGTTCTCTGATCTCAAGCAGATTTTAAAACAATTATTTTAAAACTACAACGAGCTTAAAATAATGCAGCGAGTAATATATTAATATCAGATAAATAACTTACAGCTGTAAGAAACTTGATCAATTCAAGCGATTCATCAAAAGTCATTTGTTCTATGTTGCATACCTGTAGAAATGTTAAGATTTTCACATTAATTTACAGCTTGATCATGTTTATATAAAATTGTGTAGGGCCAATTAGCAACTTAAGGTTGGGTATGACGCCATATATAAATGTGTATTAATATTATTATCTCAATGATTTCGTCAGATGTCAAGGAAATAAGGAGCATTCATTGTCCCGATAAATACTAACACATTTCGTGAATGTTGAATATATGTTTGGCTAAACAACACGTCTTGAAAACGTTTGTATTATGTTTTTTGTTTAACATTTGAATTTTTCATACATGTATTTCATAGACCCTACGAAATGTGTGTGTTTTTGTTCGGGGGGGGGGGGGGGGTTATGGTGGATAGTGAACAACATTGATCCAGAATTGGTTCAATGTATTAAAAAACACGATTTCGTGTAATACAATTCCACACTACAAAAATTCCCTGCAAACATGCACTTGTGTCTGATGTTGATTTTTATATAAATGACATGCCAGTTAAATTATATTGGTAATTAACACATGAGAAAAATATAATATTGATGAAGCCAAATTAAAGATAGATCAACCCAAGGTCAATAATGATAAAAAAGTGAACATTATAACGAGTTTTTTATTGACTATCGAAACCATCATGCAATAATTTAAAATCACTTAAGATAGCTCGTGGGTGGGTGGGTGAGTGGATGTGAATGCAGGCAGACGGGCAGGCAGACGGACAGGCAGACGGGCAGGTAGACCGGCAGGCAGACGGGCAGGCAGACGGGCAGGTAGACCGGCAGGCAGACGGGCAGGTAGACGGGCAGGCAAACGGGCAGGCAGACGGGCAGGCAGACGGGCAGACGGGCAGGCAGACGGGCAGGCAGACGGGCAGGCAGACGGGCAGGTAGACGGGCAGGCAGACGGGCAGGCAGACGGGAAGACAGACGGGCAGGCAGACGGGAAGACAGACGGGCAGGTAGACGGGCAGGTAGACGGGCAGGCAGACGGGCAGGCAGACGGGAAGGCAGACGGGCAGGCAGACGGCAAGACAAACGTGCAGGCAGACGGGCAGGTAGACCGGCAGGCAGACGGGCAGGCAGACGGGCAGGTAGACGGGCAGGCAGACGGACAGGCAGACGGACAGGCAGACGGGAAGACAGACGGGCAGGCAGACGGGAAGACAGACGGGAAGGTAGACGGGCAGGCAGACGGGCAGGTAGACGGGAAGACAGACGGGAAGGTAGACGGGCAGGCAGACGGGCAGGCAGACCGGCAGGCAGACCAGCAGGCAGACGGGCAGATAGACGGGCAGGTAGACGGGCAGGCAGACGGGCAGGCAGACGGGCAAGCAGACGGGCAGGCAGACAGGCAGGCAGACGGACAGGTAGACGGGCAGGCAGACCGACAGGCAGACGGGCAGGCAGACGGGCAGGTAGACGGACAGGCAGACGGGCAGGCAGACGGACAGGTAGACGGGCAGGCAAACCGGCAGGCAGACGATCAGGCAGACGGGAAGACAGACGGGCAGGTAGACGGGCAGGCAGACGGGCAGGCAGACGGGAAGACAGACGGGCAGGCAGGCGGGCAGGGAGACGGAATTTAGGCAAATTTATGAAGATTAGATGGGTTTGTGAAATTTTAAAAAGTCCACGGAATGTCAACCTGGATGGAAACACAAAAATACATTTTCAGAAAGTGTGTCGAAACGTCCAAACCTGTGTCGAAATGACAAATAACATATTTGGACAAAAACACGTTTGTGTGTCTTAATTGTCCGTGTCGAAATGACTGGCAACCATATTCAACCCCATGCAAGCTCATCTGAGATGATGGCCCAACATTAAACCAACATTGGTTGAACCTTTCGTGTTTGATGGGGGAGCAGCACTGATCACTTGTTTGCCCTTTGAGGACAAAATTTCAAGTACCTTTTTTCAGATAGCAAGCACAATAAATTCTATACTCATCTACAATTTTTTATATTAAGGAGAAGATAACGCGTACACCAGGCTGGAACTAATTAAATAATTGATCTTGTCCAGATTAGATATGGAGTACAACATCCAGCATTTTGACAAAGTTCGTTAGTTAGACGGTAAGCTCTGACAAGCGTTGGCAAAATGCCAGGTCAACGCCAAAGACGTTGGCCCGACATTTAGCCGGAGCTGGCGCAGAGACCCTTCGGTTGGCCAGTTGGTGGCGTGAGCGAATCCATGAATGTACTTAATAAACAATCCATCGTGATCTGTTACAGTTGGGCTCGATAAACAGTATCGTAGCGGTGCGTGGACCTTATACTACAGGACAGGAGCAAAAGGTGATCGACGTCTACCGAACCAAAAAAGGTCAGTGAAAATGAAAGGTAGTTTTAACATTTAGCCGTTTAGTAGCTTTGCATAAACCATGGAGACCAAAGGTTTTTTTTCCAATTTGAAATAACACATCATGAATTTCCGCTTCATTTGAATACATGTATATGTCATAGGACTTCGGCCATTATAAATGTTTATTTCTTTCAGCGCTGGAACCGTCTTTAGACGTCAGAATCTGACGTATATGGACGTCAGATTATGACGTCTACAGACGGTCCTAGCACTGAAAGGGTTAAGTAGTTTATTTACCAAACTTGAAACACATATTCCTATGTTGTGGCTGTCACTCAACCTTGAAAATAATGCCGTAAAGGTATGATAAAGTAATGTGTGCTCCCAGTTGAAAGGTAAACTATACCAGAGATAAAGTCTGATAAAGGTAGGACACCATCCCGGATTGAAGATTTTTCTTTTGATAGTGAATAACGCGTCATTATGCAAAAGCATGAGTAAAAATCAATCAACATCAAGCTATTATTAATCTGGACAACAGCCAAATCTAGTTATAAGGCGACTATTATGAAATAAAAACATAAGAGGCCGACAGCAACAAATTGTACAATAATTATTACGGTATTACTGTGGCTCAAGCGTATCACCTGATTATTATATGTTGATTGTGTGTGTGATAACAGGTGTGAGGCTGCTAGTATCAGACAACACACTTTTTGTCAATATAAAAGTAATTTCAGTCACCAGTGGCTGTGCAGTGTACAATGCCTCCTTATGTGTTTTATAAAATGGAAAACAAGTCCTTTCGACTCTTTTAGTGCGGGGACCGTCTTATAACACAGGTATTCAAATGAAGCGGGAAGAGCTAACTAAGACATTTATGATGATTTCAAATTGATAAAAAGCCGTTGCTTTCCATGGTTTATACACACATATTTCAGAGTTGTAAGGGATAAGCATGATAAAAAATTAGGATATAGTTCAGCTTTCGTGCTTTCGTGCTATCTCAGGTTCTTTAAATGAGTTTTTCGTGCAATTTGACATCGCAGCAAACACAAGATGTTGACCCAATATTGGATTAGTGTTGGCCTACCCTCTGCGACGTTGACCCAATATTAAACCAACATATGTTCAACGTCTCGTGTCACATCAGAGTCTAACCTGTGTCTGGTATATACGTGAACACTTGAACATGTCAAAGCTGGGCCAGGATTAAATGCAGCCCAGCGAACACTATTTATTCCCCCAATTATGTTATGATGTTGCCCAACCGTCTTCGACGCTGGCCCAACATCGGAACAACATTGGGTGAATGGCCAGTGTTTGATGGGTGCTGCAGTGTGTTTGATCATGTCATGTATCCATGCGCTGTAAGTCAAGTGTCACATCGTCCAGCCCTTAAGCCTGGTAAATTAAATAATTTAAATTTCAAGCCACTTAAAGTTATGTCTCGCTACCGCGACCCACAACTTCAAGTGACTGAAAATTACTCATATTTGTACAAATTTGCACCAATATTTGTAAATCTTGATGTTTAGACACAAATTTCACTCCCAGTAACAGTGATTTGGCTGACTAATAAAACAGATTAAAAACGACACTAGTCGTGATTAGCAGGATAAAGGTCAAAACGTATCATAAATCAGCGATCCCATTGATAACCTACCTCCGCTGTACTATGTTGTCTATCTAGTATGTTATCGCGACCTTTACATATTTAACCTTCAAAGCAATAATGAATGGTAGGACATAGGAACAAACTGCAACATACAACATACGTTTTTTGAGTTCAAAAACATGTCCACAAAGACAGAAAAACTTCATACAAGCCGAGAAAATTCAGAAACGTTATGATAGGCTAAAATGATGGTTATCTGGTTATCCCGCACCGACATTATCATGATTATATGTTGTTTTGATAATTGAAATATTTGTTACTCGGAAATATTTAGATACTGATGAAAACACATGATATGTGGATATAAATAAGGCTCCAATAAAAAAAACTCTAATTATGTCTTGTTGAACAATATTTAGAAAATCTGGATATATTGTGACAAGTGATAAGAAAATGTAATTGCATTCTGCTCCCCAGATTTATAATATTGGCATAATCATTTTGTTATGTTCTCAGTTGCATAACATATTGAGAGTTTTGGTTTATATAATGAGATACAATTTGATGTTTATATTAGTAGGATCAATATACCATATATACAGGACCCTAAAAAAATGCAAGAACAAATTTTATGCCAGAAATCCATAGTATATGACCAAGAGAATTACATATTAAATGTTTTCTGCATTTGGGTCATGGGAAAGGGTATATATGACGTCATCAGAAATAAAGCGCAAATTATTATGTAATTGTGTGGAAAATTCATGGCTATGTTTCGATTTGATAGAATTTTAGACTCCTACTCTTAGTGTATGACATATAAATTTACAAGTAGTTATGATTATGTTGAGTTTTACTTATTTTTTTCAATCTATAAACTTCTATAGCGCCTATATCCCCAGCGGACCGAGCACTGAGGCCTAACCCATCAGCGACTTATTATACATTACTGTAGTGTATAAGCAACCACGATGCCAACCTTGCAAATGTACTCTCCAACCAGCTTATAACAGATTATGGTAGAAGTACACGTAGAGTCATAATCCTTATGCTGCCAAGCTTCCTTGATTGATAATTTTTAGTTATTCAAAATGGCGTCTAAGATGGCCGCTGCTATATTCCTGGTACCGTATAGTTTGCCAGGTGATTGATTTTAGCTCAATTTTATTTTGTAGTACCTCATTTCAACTATATGTAGTTTGGTGATTGGTGAATCCATTGAGACCACACCCAGAACATTTTGAAACTTATTTTACCATTTTGGCCAAAGAGGTATTTTAACCAACACCTGTAGTGTCATTTGAAAAATGATTTTATATTGAATAATGGTGAGTGGCTGGTATTAATTCAAAAACTATGGTAATGACACGCTTATTGGTCAACTAATTTTTGTTTTTAGTTATAAAGGTAGCGTGCATGAAGTCAGATTTGTTCTAAAAATGTATTCAATGTTAGCCAATTTTCTTTGCTTTGCACCATTTCAACAAGTTAGGTAGTCTCTGAATTCACCTGAAGCAATACTATACCAGATACCTTTTAAAACATATGTAAGCCTTATATTATTTTTACCTTCTGTCAATAATATTGAATGATTATTTTATCGATTAATTCATTAACAATGGTGACAATCGCCCACCGGCTGTTATCTTTGATTAGCTTCCGCTATTCTGAAAACGTAATCTGTGATATACAGTTGACAATAATTGTTCAATGAAAGATACTAGAGGTTGTTTTGTTATTGTGTGGTTCACATACCTTCATGAATTTTGTTGGAAACTACAAGAACAGTAATAAATGAAAGCGGCCTTAAATACATTTTAATAACAATTTCGACGTTCTCAAGTCTCCCCTCGAATCCTGCTCTTGAGAGCTCTGTGAATTAAATAATATATCTCTCACTGTGCTACTCTCTTCAACAAATCAGTGCATGTTACCTAGGCCCTATGCAATTTTATTTTTATCATTATTTTTATATTGCACTCGTGCTGCAGGTCGGAAAACAATTTTGCCAGTCCTGTGATGTATCCGTTGATCGTAAGACACAAATATAGGCCTACACGTTTCGTATGTGTCCATGGAATGAGGTGTTCATCAGAAGGGTCACGCCTTGGATGAGTGTTTCATTTTCCGATATGATGGCGAACTTAAATTAACACTGCTTGCGCAACTTGATATATCAAGTTTCCCAACAATTGCATATTGCCGGCGCATCAGTGCTGTCTACATGTCAATGACTATTTGAACTTAATTTTTATTAGTTTGAATATATCAACCTGATTTTGGGAAACATTGGGTGATAATATATAGGCCCACATTTAAGCGCAAGAC
The DNA here is from genome assembly GCA_964017125.1 of Flabesymbios commensalis. NCBI lineage: Eukaryota > Metazoa > Annelida > Polychaeta > Terebellida > Flabelligeridae > Flabesymbios > Flabesymbios commensalis. Next base: position 58,437,714 of record OZ024908.1, read on the forward strand.
CAAGGACAGACTTACCGACGTAATACAATAAGGACATACATGTACATAGGCGCAAAAGCGTGGCACAACAACTTCGCAAGAACCAGAAGGGTCAACAAACGCGGCACAGGACGTGACGCAATATGCGAAGCACGACGCGCAAGGCTTTTCTTTGGACGTAGCGGAAGGAATGGCGCAATTATACACAGCATGAGAAGCGACGTGCAGAGCGGCGCGCGCAAATCATAGCGCAATACACATAACAACACAAATGTAGATCCCTAGTAATGGCTCCGTGCAATAATCTGTTAAGTGCATGTTTCATAGTTTAGGGAAAACGACTCAAGAAAAAAAGTTCAATATTGTTTTCCCACTAACATGACTATTGGAAAATAATTTTTGGAATCATATCTAAGACTCCCAGCATGCCTTGCGCAAATTTTTAAAGTTTGTTAACTAGTATTTGCAAATAGTGTTCAAGTTCAATCTTATAGTAAATGGCATTGCCATATTTAAATGTTGCAAGCAAAACTATGGCTGCAATAAGTATGCTAATTTTGCATGAAATCATAGATATCGATTAGATATCTGTGAAACTGACTTCACAACCAATTATCTGAATACTATTGCAGATTTAAAATTAATGCTGTTGATATTTGTAAAATAATATTAAGGGTGCCTACCATTTGTGGTTTGTGATTGTATTATTTGTAAAAACATGCTAAGCAAAATTACCGCTACGATTTGCTACATGTTATGTGTACTTATACGTTATATATATATATATGTGTTATTTAGTAATATTTACTGGTAAAAACACATGCCAGTTTATTTATAGATAAATCTGTTTCACTAACAGTCGTAAACATGTACTTGCGTGTGTTTTATATTGGTCGTAGAGCTCTGATTTTTTTACACAACAATCTTCCCTACTTCAGCACATTAAATCCAAATATCAGTGGAAGCTAGAAATTCCGGGAACGTCGATATTTTGGAATTTTTAAACTTTTGGGGATAGTGTTTCTAGCCTATCAATTAAACGTTTCAGGTTTTTAAACAAATACAGCATTATGCTTGATATTTGTAAATCAAATATGGCATCCACATCAACTATTTTCTCGCACTCTGGCAGTGATTGGCCTAATTGTGTACAAGTCAGGATAATCCCGCACTCGCACTCTGTGCCACGCGCTGAACTTATCACATCTGTTATAATTTATGTAACATATATTATGTATATCTAAAACAAAGTAGGTCTAGTTCGTTACTGCCACTGCGATCTTTTTAGAGAAGCCTAATTGTATTTGCCAAAAAAAGATGTAAAATAAATACCTTAATTGAAATATTTTAGTGGAGTTTCAAAATGTACTGTATATTTAAACGTCCCCTCACCTGTGTCTCAGCGTAGGAGTGTGTCAGGTGATTCCTGTCAATATTTTTCAGTGATGCGGCGGCGCTGGTAGAGCATTCAATGTCCAAATAAATAATGATGTTTTTAAGTAGTTTTTGGTCTATAAAATTCTTTATTTGTATTTTTCGTGCAAGAAAATGCGTATAGGTCACTCGTATCGTGCTAGTGTGGAGATAATTATGGCACTGGTTATGTCCATCAGGCCTCCTCCTGCGGACTCGGCCCAGTGAACTGAACCAGTGCCATAATCTCAACACTCGCACTCTCTCGGGACGTTTATCTATATATACCTTCTAAGTATACTTATTTACATTTACACCCACTTAAAATTGTGTTTCACTTGTGTTTCACACGTTTTAAATCTTACATGTATTTTTTTATATATTTTATACATTTTGAAATCTTTGTACAAATGTATTATCCTACTACTAGACTTTAAAATGGTATCATATTAATCTAACTTGTCACAGTAAAAAGTAACGCTAAAGCAGTAATTTGTAGATGACATCGGTGCAAATTGACGCATTGAGCCGTCATTTTGACAATTCATAATATAGACCATTTCCCGTAGTTAAATTTTGGAAAACTTTTGACATGTACTTCTCCAGGGGATATACTGATAACAAATACAAAAAAAACACGTTTTCTTGCAATTTGTTTAGGGTCAGGCTGTATATTGATCCTACTATATTAGCACTACGGATGATTGAACATGTTTGACATTAGAAAATCAAGAATTCGCTGCATAAAAAAGGATAATTACATAATTATGTCCCTCGCGACTGAAGGTGTTTATTTTTATTGTGGGGGGTGGGGGTAAGGATACCATGTTCAGTTTTCTGAACGTATAAACATATATGATTTGATGAAATACAGACGATGTTCGCATGTTTAAGTTTGAAAAATATACTATTTTTCGATAAAAAATGATGATTACGTTATTTTTATTTTTTATTTCACCCTTGTTTAACGGGTGAACTGACCAACACAGAAAAATGGATTTCCTAAAAAGGTAGCATTTGCTGAGATGGAATCACATATCAAACCCCAGGCACTCGTTCGGTTGATTTAAAGCTCCCCTACCAAAATAAAGCAAAATATGATTATTATTTATTTATTAGGCTTTATATACACAAATATATACAATAATCGTACAAATAAGCAGTTGTAAGTAAAATTGTGTACATCAGGATGTCGAATACAGGTGACCAGCACCCTAACTAAGTTCGCCATCCAGGATAAAATTTATATACATGGTAATTACACCTAAAATTACACTTAAAATAAATTAAATAGAAATGTATTATACAGAATTGTTGTTTCCCGCGCTAAAACCAGAGATAAAATAACTACGTATTAGTATAAAAGTAGCAAAAAAAACCTCTGGAAAGCGTAAAAACTTATAAAACAACTACAAGTGAAGCAATTTTTAAAAGCATACAACTTTATACATGATAATTACAGTTAAAAGTAAAATTAAGTAAAAATATATCATACATAATTGTTGTTTCCCGCGCTAAAACCAGAGATAAAATAACTACGTATTAGTATAAAAGTAGCAAAAAAAACCTCTGGAAAGCGTAAAAACTTATAAAACAACTACAAGTAGAGCATTTTTTAAAAGCATACAACTTTATACATGATAATTACAGTTAAAAGTAAAATTAAGTAAAAATATATCATACATAATTGTTGTTTCCCGCGCTAAAACCAGAGATAAAATAACTACATATTAGTATAAAAGTAGCAATAAAACCCTCTGGAAATCGCAGAAACTTATCAGACAACTACAAGTAGAGAAATATTTAAAAGCTTGCAACTTATAATAATATCATTATTTTAGTTTTATAAAACATTCACAATTTCAACGTTGTAGATATTTGCTTGACTGCGGAGCAAATAGAAGGTGACCAGGGTGCCCTGCGCCACCACACAAGTTTAGTTCATTATGCACTCCACTAATCATTGGGCCAAATACCATATAATATCATAATAATTCAATAAAACAATACTATATTAAGAGTATTTATAAAAACAATAATACAACTATGTGGTATTAACTAGACACATACATAACGTTAGTCCTTTTAGAATAAAAGTAATTTGATAAGTCTAAATTGCATCTGCTGGCGCTCAGCCGAAAAAAAAACATCTATGCTATACTAGTCTGAGTTGGACTGGTGGCTCCCGTCATGTATCGACGCATGAGCGTTCATCGTCATTCTTAGGAAGCATAGCGAAAAACCTCCTCCCATCAACTCAGCAATATAGGTTGAAGTAGTATCGTTGATAAGCCATGTATATCGAATGTTGGTATTATTGGGTTATTACATGTTGATTATGATAATCCAAATATCACGCACACGCCTGACATCCACAAGTACTTGTCCAAGAGCAAACATTCAGTTTACGTACAAAGCCGTCCAAAGATTGTTCTTGGCGCAGATTAGTTGGCAATCTATTCCAAATACTGACCACTTGATTTGAATAAAAACTTTTAAACGTCTTAGTTCTGACTTGCCTCGGATAAAAGAGTGATCCGTTCTGACTTGACCGAAGTCTACTGTCAGGTTTGTAGTCACTCAATAGAGATGCGACAATATCAGAAAAATCAGACACAAATAAAGATTTAAAAAGCAGTTTGGTGTCTATCATCTCCCTGCGGAAAGACAATGGTAAGATGGGCGGGGCCCTAGGGTAGTGACTAGCACCGCTGCCTTTCACGCCAGAGTTCGGGGTTCGGTTCTCGGTCTCGGCGGTTTGAAAGAAACAAAAATGTTTCTTCCCCATCCACGTGTGAAAGTCAGTATTGTGGGGAGCCTCCGTGACCAAGAGGTAGCGTGCTCGGCCTCAGACCGCCAGGGCTCGTATTTCGAATCCTGTGTCTGGAGGACAGTGTCATCTCAATCATCTCACCATCCTCAGGAGGTTCTCCTGGCCCAGTTTAGCCTATATGTGCACAAAGGTGGCCTAAAGCCCGATTCATTTCATTTCTTTTTTGGAACATGCCTTCTACACCCACATTTCAATAGTTATTGGCAAGCCTTAGGTGCCTCTGGAAGGGTAGACCAGCATGGAGTCCACGTATTGTCTTTAGTTGCCTTGTTCCAACCCCACAAACTTGATGGAAGTTCAGGGTTAGAGTCAAGACACTGTCCCAAAATTATGGCCAGCTTGATAAACAGCCCTTTTCAGGTGTTGTTCGAGGGCATGGAATGTCGGTGGAATATAATCCATATTCCTGTTTCGAGTGAACAAATGAAGTGTAGCTTCATTCACTTGACTGAGAACAGATGTTCGCTGGTACAGTAGAACAACAAATCTTTCTATTTGCTTCATGTCAGTAGAGGATCTCACATGGTGCACGTTTGGCAAATACTGGAGTCCAATGACGCATAGGCCTACTGCGCCAAACAGTCCTTAAGTGGTTTCTTGCCAATTCCACGAAAGGCGGAAACAGTATCGCACACAGACAACCCATGCAGTAGTAGTAATCCCTACATCAGATCATAGCACTTGTGAAATGAGATGACATGGGATATAACGCTATCCATATTTCACACCCATGAAGTACGATTGACACGGCAATAGCAATAACCGCCAGATCGGTATCTGCTACATGTATCATTAGCTTCTTAAAGCCACTATGGGAAGCATGACACAGAAGCCTCGTGTCAGCTTCTTCTTGGCTGGAAGCAAGGGGAGACATGTCACATGGGAGGAGCAGACAAAGCTTTCTGGCCATGGGTTGGCTAGATACTGAAAGAGAATGGTTTTATTTTTGTCACATCGAATAAAGCTATTCCAATTGGCAGGAAATTTATTGTTGATCTCTATCCGGAGGCGACTACCATATCCTCGATTCTGTCGTGTTTGTGTCTTTAGGCTATCCACATTGTATACATCCCAGACTGCATCCACACGCACAACCTTTTTGTAATAAACGTTCTATGTATGGTAAAAACAATTCGTGAGTAGTTGAGGAAAGTTTTGCCTGGATGATGCGATTTCTTCGGGTCAAGTATATGCACACCATAATAATACCAACATCGACGTCTGGAATATTATCTGGTTGTGGTGCTAACGATATTGCAAACATTCCATCAGGTCAGATTTTTTTGTTTGATGCATGATACCATTTGATGCTAATGAGGGTGGCCAAGCATGATTTTCATGTTTAAAGAAGGTATTCATGTCACTTCATCTAGCCTGACACGATACATACATTCTAAAGAAAAGTGAAATGTCATCATTCAAATTGGAGAGGTTGGAAGTGTGCTTTGCAGTTTTCTTTTTGTATATCAGAACATAACAGAGACAGATCGTTTTTTGATATGGTGTCATTATAGTCAATGGTATTGTTGTAGAGACGGTCTCCCAGGGGGGCTACTCCCCTGGAAGGTGGCGTCCTATACGTGAAGGAGAAAACACGTTATTAGGGTTGTTTTTCGTTAAAAACGTGCGTAACGCGCGTTACGTGTTTAGGGGGTTAAAATGACCTAAAACCTACAATAAGGGGTATTTTGAAAGAGAAGAAGGTTCAGAAATACATAATCATGATAATTGGGGGTCATTTTTTCGAACTTCACTCAGTGGCAAGTTAAAAGGGTATTTTTTCAAGTGAGCTTGCAGTGTTTAGGGGTCATTTTTTTAATTTCACTTGCAGTGTTTAAGGGTGGTTTGCAAATCTCATCTTCACGGCTGGGACACCAGCTTTAAATGGAGCTGCCCCCCGGGGGACGCTCTCCAAGAAATGTATGATACTGGGCTATACCAATATCCTCAGCGGAATTTATGGCATCTACCGCACTGTTAGATATTATTTGTTTAGAATCAAGTGCTAAAAGACTCCGAACTGGTATCAGCAAATGGGTTACCAAGCTCCTCAATGATATCAGTCATATTCGTTACATGAGTAATGAAAGTCTTCTGCACACTCGGTTGATTTGTTCATGGTGGCGATCTGTGTCCTTCCTTTTCAATGAATGATTCTCATCATATTCCATTAGAAGTCAAGCTGTTTCAGGACCGCTAACCATTCACCGAGTAATAGCAGCTTCGTTTTCTGTTATGCCTATAATGCCACCACCACGTTTCACAATTGCATTATGCTGCTCGTGGACTTGGTCATGAGCCAAAGATGAGAATTTGCGTCCAGTGTATATATATACTTTGACCATTCCTCATATGTCATCTGTTCATCATCAGGAGTGTGTAGTTCATACTTTGCATATGACTTTTGAAGAAGAATCTACAGTGCTGCTGCCGTCACTTGATGTGCCCACCGACCCGTGATATGGGTGCACCTTTCAAAAGACCGGATGCTCGTCCTTCTGTTGTCACATTAGCCGAAGTCATCCAACCACTTACATCTCAATATGGAGACCTCCCATCAGAATAACATCACATTTTTCTCCATATTTATCCGGCCATTTCCACCGAGTTATTTTTGCTATAGCATATAGTGACTGGTATTTGCTCAGGATTGACTTGAAGTGTGATTTGCCTACGAGGTTCATGCCATGTTTGTTCAAAGCAATATTTTATGTTCTTTACACGTTATTTTATTTATTTGTGTGGAAACTCTATCAAAATATGTTTATTAAATTGTTTATTAGTTTCCTTGACCTCAAAAACATATGTTTTGACACCAATATCATTGGGATAGTAAAATTTTTGGCTATTCCAGAAACGAGAATGTATTTCATGGCGGCCATTTTGAATTTTCAACTTTTTGGCGGGAAAAAATGGAGAGACTTCATGGTTCCTGGCAGCTTTGAATTCAGCATTGTTCAGAGCCCAATGCTACAAATTTTCATGCTTTTATCCGGATGTGCACGCACAAGGCACTTTTTGTTACATATCCGCCCCACTAGGAAAGTTTCGAGCTACGATGACATTGTACACGATGTATAAACCTATAATAATGAGTAATTCAACCATATATATATATATAGGCCATGCTGCTAAATGGTTTGGTAATTTGTTTGAAATGTTTATCCATTGTTTTTGTGAAGTTGGTCAAAAGTCCGCGATAAGGGATGCTAAAATGTGGACCTTCAGCTTGCAGGGGGGTCGTACGACTCCTCCGACCCCCCCCCCCCCCCTGGCTACGGGCCTGACAGAGGCTGGAGCTCTGTAACCTAGCGAGCGTCTAATCATACCATTGACTTTGTTACATTTGTTGATAGCATTAGAGATATGGTTGTTAAAAGCAAGACTCTTATCAACTGTGACCCCCAGGTTGTTATAACATGATACATTTTCTAATATTGTTCCATTTAGATGGTAGTTAAATACAATAGGTTTTGTGTTTCTTGTGAATGAAACTACCTTACATTTAATTACATTAAAATTTAATTTCCAGACCTGACTCAACTCATAAAGACTATTTAAATCGTGCTGCAGTCGCTCACAATCGTCTACATCAATAATTTTCAGGAAGAATTTCGCATCATCGGCGAATAAGGAAAGTATTGAATGTTTAGCGCAGTCTGGCATGTCATTTATAAAAAGTAGAAATAATAATGGACCAAGTACGGATCCTTGTGGCACACCATATGTAACTGGCACAAACTCAGATGAGACACCATTCAGTACCACTCGCTGAGACCTGTCTTTCAAATAATCGCTAATCCACAGAAGTAATTTACCTGAAAAACCAAGCTTGTGTAATTTGTGAATTAACATATTGTGATACACTGAATCAAATGCTTTTGCGAAATCTAAAAATATCAGTTTGTTCACCTTCATCAAGGTGTTTGCCAATTTCATCATAGACAGTTAAAAATTGTGTAGTACAAGATTTCCCGTTCATAAATCCATGTTGATTTGTATTAATTATTGGTTCAACAAATTTAAATACATTATTGTAAATATATCTCTCCATAACCTTAGATACTATACATAGAAGTTATATCGGTCTGTAATTTGAGACCTGTGATTTGTCACCTTTTTTGTGAACTGGTACCAAATTTCCTTGTTTCCACTGAACTGGTATTTGACCAGAGGCAAAACTCATTTCAAAAAGTAATATTAAGGATGGAGCTAGAACGGTTGCACATTCCTTAAGAATACGTGATGAGAGATTATCCCGGCCAGATGCTTTATTGGCATCTAGCCCAGACAATATTTTTTGAATCTGTAAATGATCAAATTCAATAGATGATAAATTTATGTCTTCGGTTCTCGTGTTTTCAACGTTCAGGTGGGTAGGAGAAATATCCTGATTAAAAACAGATTGAAAATATTTGTTAAATGAATCAGCTTTATCAGCTGTATCACTGTATTCTGAAATACCATCAGTAAGAATATCTGGTATAGCTTTTGATTTTGTCTTCCCATGAAAAAAAGACAAGAATCGTTTCGTATTTTTTTTAACTTAGTCACTCAAATCTTCTACAAAGGTTTGATAATTATGTTTCATTTTTTTTTTTCAGTTTTTTTCGCAACTTTTTATAATTGGTCCAATCAGTAGATTTGGCAGAGCGCTTAGCTCGACGCCATGCTGTCATTATGATGTGGCTAAGGTGGCGCACTTCGCTGTCAACCCATGCGTGAGAACGATTTGCCTTCACTTTGACTTGGGGAATGGTGGCAGACATAAACTGCTCTAGTAAGCCCAGCCATTCACCCCAAGCCTCGTTTACAACGGTAGTATTGCCTATCACTGCACAAAGATCAGCGTCTGCAATTTTGCTTCTCAACACGTCCCACTGGGCATGTTTATAGTTATAGACAAGCCGCTCTTTTATTTTATTCCGTTGCTTTGACATAAAAAGTGAGTAGTTTAGAAACAATATGGTCAGTTGGAAATATACAAGGAAATTCAAAAATAGGTGATATCATTTCCGTAATATTTGTAAAAACAAGATCCAAAATATTACCTGCCGAATTAGAGATTACATCATTAATTTGTGTGTGACCAAATTCTGACATTGTATCTCTAAACAAGTTACCACCACCTGAGCCTAAGATTGACATATTTTAATTATCTGTCCAATTTTTAGATGGAAAATTGAAATATCCTATAACACACACGTTATCATACCTGTTATTAAGGGCGGCTTCTAAGGTATTATTTATAATTTCTTTTTTAAATGCCATTAGAATACCACCACCTCTTTTATGTTGAACAGTATGTTCTCTATCTTTGCGATAAACAATGTAATGCTCCGGGAACAGTTCACTGTCCAATATGTGGGAATTTAGCCAGGTCTCTGTTATTCCATAAATATTGCTCTGACTAAGAAACCTAAGTATATTAAAGCACTGAAATCCCTTACCTTATTTACATTAGTCGTGACTGACTTTAAGCTGCGAGCATTTAGATACATAATGTTAGTTTGATTGTTTTGTTTACTGTTGGACGGATCAGTCAGGCGTGTCGTGCTCATTATTTCCTACACATGGTGTTCTTGTAGCAATGCTCTGTTAATAGTCGACAATGACAGCATGCAGTTCTATCTCTAGGTGATGTAGCATCCTCATTGCTGTTGTTATTGCAGGAGGCTCTGGATAGGAGGTTGTAAGCTGAACAGGTGCATGAGGTACTAGCCAAACCATCTGTGACATCCCTTGTTGTGTGCACGAATTCATTCACCTGAAGAAATATAATTATAATATTCAAACAATAATATCAAGGTGATTTTGAACAGCTAAATTAATAGATCTTTTTCCTAATTATATTTTCTCAAATTATTAAGATTTATGAAAAAAATATTAGTTTTTCCATTTTGGACAGTATATATGATCAGTACATATTATTCAATCAGTTCACAGGTCATGAATTGAAAATAAGTATTTCGCCATTGAACTTGAAAAAGTGAATATATAGTAGGCTGGACTATTATTACTAAACGTGACAATAATTATTAGACCTCAGTAAGACAAATATATACCGCTAGCACAAAGGCCACTGGTGATGTGCGGCGTGTGAGTAGGTTAGGTAGATGAAGTGAGTTGATGTGTGTGAGGTAAATGAGGTGATGTGGACGAGGTGAGGTAAATGAAGTGGTGTGTGAGGTGAGGTAAATGAGGTGATGTGGGTGAGGTGAGGTACTAAGTAAAGGAGGTGTTGTGTATGAGATAAGGTGAGTGATTTGATGTGGGTGAAATGAGGTAAAGGAGGTGATGTGAGTGAGATAAAGTGAATGAGATATGTGGGTGAAGTAAAAGAGCTGATGTGAGTGGGGTGAGGTAAATGAGGTGATGTTGATGATATGATGTAAGTGAGGTATTTGGCTGAGGTAAGGTAAATGAAGTGATGTGGATGATATGAGGTAAGTGAGGTATTTGGGTGAGGTAAGGTAAATGATGTGATGTGGGTGAGGTAAGGTAAATAAGGTGATGTGGGTGCGGTGAGGTGAATGAGGTGATGTGGGTGAGATCAGATAAATTTGGGATTTGGGTGAGGTAAGGTAAGTGCGGTGATGTGGGTGAGTTGAAGTGAATGTGGTAATGTGGGTGAGGTGATGTAAGTGATATGATGTGAATGAAATGAGGTAAATGAGGTGATGTGGGTAAAATGAGGTCATTGGGGTGATGTGGGTGGAATGAGGTAATTGAGGTGATGTGGGTGAGGTGATGTGAGTGAAATGAGGTAATTGAGGTGATGTGGGTGAAATGAGATAAATGGGGTGATGTGGGTGAAATGAGGTAAATGAGGTGATGTGAGTAGAATGGGGGTATATGAGGCGATGTGGTTGAGGTGAGGTAAATGAGGTGATGAGGGTGATGTGAAGTAAATGAGGTGATGTGGGTGAAATAAGATAAATAAAGTGATGTGGGTGAAATGAGGTAAATCAGGTGGTGTGGGTGAAATGAGGTAAATAGGTGAGGTAAGATAAATAAAGTGCTTTGAGTGAGGTGAGTCTGTAGATGTATTGTAGATGCCGTGTACACTGCAAGATGTGACTAAAATACAGTCAGAATTTGCCTACCTGTAGGAGAAAGAAATACCCCAACTATGGTTTTATATGTAATAGGTTAGCTCAAAAAAATATTAGTCGTGTTTGCGTTTGAAAGTATGAATATTACGAAGCATAGCTCAATACAGTTACTGAACGCCTAATAATGTTAATGAGGGACTCAAAGTTCGATGTTATATAGCCTTTAGAATATATTTATAGCCACACTTCATCACAGATCAATGTCGTCTACTCTGTCAGTCACTCGAAGCATGTTGCAGAAGAAAGTTGAAATCACCAGATATTATCACACACATTGCCATCTTATTTCAGGTTACGACTAGGACACGGCAATCCGCATCTGCTGATTACCGGCGTGATGTTAAACGCATAAGTAGGCCAACATTACCTCTGCATCTCCACACAGCCAACATTACTGTAACTAATTAGCTTACCTTTCTGGCATTGGCCCTATCACCAACACTTCACATGGTTTCAGCGCTCAGGGCTACAGTGGATTGTTTATTTTGAGGGTGGCACTTTCATAAATTATGTGTGGCAATTTAATTTTGAATTAATTTAATTTCTTTTTTTTTTCAGGTACCGGGGGACACATACAACATTATTGAGATAAACTTAGTGAGGATTACATCTTTCCAAGCAACAAGATGGGAGGTGAGTTTTAAAAGCGTTACAGCCGACATTAGCGGGTACCGACATCAGTCGTCAGAATCTGACTAAGCTTCTGATGACTAAGGTCGGTCCCTACACTGTAAGAGTAAAAATATTGATAGTGGCCGCCGACCCATAACATTCAAATGAATCAGAAAGAGCTAACAGTTACTTGGGCATTTATGATTTCAAAATGAAGAAAAACCTTTGTTCTCCATCATTTAAAGAAAAGTACTTCAGCATTAATATCGCATCAATATCGGAATGGTAATACGTTGATATTGATTTTGAATGGTACTTTAAAGGTGTGCAATCTCTATTATCATCGTGTTAGTGAACGATAATACCGGGAATAAAAATACTGCTGAACAAATTATTTAAAATGTCACCTTGGTTATTATAGTGTCGTATCTGCCACTTGACAAAGTGGCAGATAGCAAGGAGTCGAAATATTACCCATGTGAAAATAATGATGTTGATTTTTCAGGTCCGGACACGGTACTGCCAGCGGACAGCTACTGGACCATCCACAGAGACAAACCAGTAAAACTGGCGATGGGAACCGACAAAAACACCTCCGTCACCCCCGTGTCAGTCATCTCCATGTTCAAATCCACTGTGGAAAAGTCACCCACACAGGCAGCAATGGGTAAGCTACTCGCGGCGAGTAATTTGAAAACATTTGTGTTTGAGAGTTAGAGGGATCGACTCAAAACTATGACATTTGCATGGAGGAATATGCATATTGTTATCTACAAAGCTGTAGTATCATTTGTCATTCATCCACATTTCATAAACGCATGTCAGATCGTTGTCTAAGAGCTTTTTTTCATTATGGTTTATTTATCTCAAACTAATATAAGCTCATAAACATTTTTCTATATTATCGCACAAGGGTCAGTGCCTTCTGAACTATCACACGTTTATTTACTCATATATTGTGATCATTCATGTATTTTTTGACGTATTATTTTATTCATTAAATCCCTCAAAATGACCGATTCAACTTCATCAGCTAAAAGTACTTTGCATGATGTAGTTCTTTCTGGGAAAAGTCAATGTTTAATATTGACCTTTATGCCACTGAAGTATACATGTTATACTTATTTTATTAGAAGCCGTAAGTATCATGAGTAAATATTTATTATTATAAACATTAATTATAACTATATTAATAGATCTAGAGTGGTATCTGATCAATGTAGGGTTACCAGCATTGTGCTTTAGAATTTTGCCCAAATAATTATATTGCCTTATGATTCATTCATTGGTAAACTACAAGTCTCTGGAAAGCGTCTTACCTCCATTTTGAATAACAACGAAATGAGCAGAAGGAATACAATTGACATGCCAAGTGAAATAATTATTACGCAAAATAACCATAACCAAAATATTTTGCAAAACAATATTGTGTCAATTAGACAACTGCATCATTCACATATTTTAATATACATGTATTTTATAATAAATATGTTAAAATAATATGATTCATCTTCTGTTGAAATGTCACAAAATACTATTATTTATATTTTCAGCGGTTAAAAGAGGAGGCGAATGGAAGAAATGGACTTACAAACAGTATAATGGTGATGTTCAAAAAGCAGCCAAATCCTTGATAAAAGTAAGGCATACAATTAAAATGTTTGAAACAAAACGTATTTTTTCATTTGAGACGCGACGAGAATCACAAATCCAGTCTTATCTCAAAACAAGTATATTTGTAATGTGTTTAACTTTATTTTCATCCTCGCCATTTACACGCTACCATGTCTCCATTTAACTCTTAAACCGCTAAATTAAATAATTTTTAATTTTCATCCACTTGGAAGTTGTGTCTCGCTATCGTGATCCACAATTTCCAGTGGCTGAAAATTACTCACATTAAAAGTGTTTAATTTGAGACGATACATAGCAATTTGTTATGTTTAAACACCCATATTTATTCCCAATAACAACGTTTGGAACAACTATCGCGGGCCCGATGATCGACTTTAAACATCAGAATATGAGAAGTGTGAGAGTAAAACATATTTATAATGGCTGCGCACCTATAAAATAGGTATTCAAATAAAGCGCAAAGAGCTAACTAAGACATTTATGCTGATTTCAAACTGAAAAATCTCTTTGGTCTGCAATGGTTTATTTAATCTTGAGCTTTTCAGCTTGGACTTGAGCCTTTTCACGGAGTGGGGATCGTGGGATTTAACTCTCCCGAGTGGTTCATCACAGATCTCGCCGCCATTCACGCAGGGTAAGATAAGCATATCGTTGTCCTGCCGAATTACATGTTTGCTGCTATTTTTTCAGTCATTTGAAGCTTGAATTATGGACATCCATGGGCTACTATTCAAATATCAATAATAATGACAGGGTGATCATTTTGTTTAATTTTGTACCATTCGAGGGCATGGTTTGGTCCAACAGAGCTAACACAAATTAATTTCAGTATGTAAACTTTCAAATATTATTGTCATTCGCATTCAATCGAGAATTATATAATCTGTGTTACTTTACCAGAGGACTTGCCGTTGGGGTTTACACCACTAACACACCCGAGGCCTGCCAATACGTGTTGGAGAACTGTGAGGCCAACATAGCCGTTGTCGAGAACGACCAACAGCTGCAGAAAATCCTCAAAGTCTGGGACGAGCTGCCGCATCTGAAGGCCATAGTGCAGTGGGAAGGAGAATTAAAAGAGAAAAATCCCAAAATATTCACCGTAAGTTATTGTCACTCATATTTATTTTAATTTGAGACCAAGCATTTGTAAATCTTGATGTTTAAACGCTCATTTCTTTCCCAGGAGCAGTACTCTATCACCAGAGATAGAACTGTTTTATAAATGGCTAACTGCTTTAGTAGGCTAACTTGACAAAAATTATAATACGAAATTGCAAGTAAGAAATCGCCCCGGAGAACATTTCAAAAAAGGTATTTTTTACTGTAATTTTGCTTGTCTCTCATGATTGGAAAAAGTATAATATCAATGTATTATGTATTATGCTATTATAGACTTTTTGTCCCTGATAATAATATTATATGCTCATACACATTGATATATTGGATGCCAATTAAAAGGAGTTTTAAATAAAATAACTATATGGAGTAGACTATCGCCATATGGGCGCTGCCGATAATTAAGCCACCAGATAAATATTTTAATGAGATAACGGAATAAATTATTTTCACTGTAAACATTATTGATTAATTAATAACACAATCAATTATTGTCTGTGTTGACATTTTTCCATGATTCTCAAGCATGTTAAACGGTTCGTTTTTTTTTAACAAAATGGACAACAGATGAAACGTTGTTCGGACTGAGGCAAGGTCACTTATTCGTAATGCCTATTGTTTCTTGATTTCAGTGGAAGCAGTTTATGTCCCTGGGAGTGGACTTACCCGACTCTACCCTGAGGGAGAGAATAGACCAGCAGGCGCCAAACAAGTGTTGCCTTCTTATTTACACGGTAATGATCACGTTTCATACGACCCCAGTATGGCAATCTGCCCCTTGTTAACCCTGTACGCGCTAAGTTATCTTGGTTAATTTTTCACCCACTTGAAGTTGTGACCCACAACTTCAAGTGGGTGAAAAATACTCATATGGGTTAATTATTAAACACAATCATAATCGTGCTTCACGTTTAAAGGGTGATGATCAGCCGACCATGTGACAGATTTAGTCACTCTTCAAATTATCTAAAGAACGTTTGCAACGACAGGGGCCCTGGTGCTGAGGTTAAAGCTGCCTACTTGGAAAATTGACTGATCGCGGGTTCGAATCCCTCTTTAGCCTTCAAGTTTCAAAGAAACAAAAAGGTTTCTTCGCCGCTCAAGATTCAATATTGCGGAGAGCATCCGTGACCGAGAGGTAGCGTGCTCGGCGTCAGACCGCCGGGGCTCGAATTTCGTATCCTGTGTCTGGAGAGATTCAGTGTCATCTCACTATCCCCAGGAGGTTATCCTGGCCCAATTTAGCCTATATGTGCAAAAAGGTGTTCTAAAACCCCATTCATTCATTGATGCAACGGCGGTGAGATACATTTTACTGTGATAACAAAACGTTACCATTTTTAACACACCAAGCGTCACTTTCTACAAAAGATTGAAGTGTTATTGTAATTATATTCACAGGGTTTATCTGATATTGCATCAGATGTCTCAAGTAAAGAGATAAAACACTGTGATATCATAGTAATTGTGTACTGATATGCAACTTATCAGAGCCGATCATTGGCACCAATGATAATAATAGTCAAATATCCACAGATACATGCACAGTACTTGTGTACTCTGAACATACGATGCTCAAAGTAGCTAAATCTAACTCACTTGATATGACATTTTACCTGACTTTGTTCATATTATGGATTTAACCCTTTAACCGCCGGTGCCGCAAACATTCGGGTTTTCATTTTTTATTAGTACATTAAGTACCACATTTTAAATATGTTAAAGATAAAATGTGACATCAACCAGCAAGATTTAAAAAGAGTTGACCCCCATTTTGTCAAATCTGAATAATTTTCACTCACTTGAAACGTAAAACATGTTGAGCTTCGGGTCCGCCGGGGCTTGTTAAAAAAAACAATAATAATATTATATGATATAATATTATACCTCATAGCTTTGTGTGTTTTAGTCAGGGACAACGGGAAATCCCAAAGGGGTGATGCTTAGTCATGACAACGTGAGTATGATGTAATGTATTTTTCAAATAATATTAATATATCTTGTATTTATAATTATATGACTGTCTAAGGTAGGTCGTATCGCTTCATTGTCTACTTATTTCCCAATCGGTGGCAGTGCGTATTTATTAGTATGACGTCTACACGTAATGCTTATAATAGAATAGAATAGAATAGAATAGAATAGAATAGAATAGAATATAATGGAATAGAATAGAATAGAATAGAATAGAATAGAACAGAATAGAACAGAACAGAACGGAACGGAACGGAACGGAACGGAACACTAACACTAACACTAACAGACAGAACAGACAGAACAGACAGAACAGAACATGTCCAATGATGTCAAAGTGTAATAGTTAGCCCTTGAACAGCCGGTCCCGATTATATTTGCTTTTGCATTTTTGTATTTAGCACATCAAATATCACGTTTCAAACATGTTAAAGATAAAACTTGACATCTTTCAGCAAGATTTGAAGATTATAAACCTCCATTATAATCTGAATAATTTCCACTAACTTGAAGTTATGGATCGCGTCAGCGAGACACAACTTGAAAAGTGAGTGAAAATTCCAAATAAATAATTTGTCAGCTAAAGGGTTAATGGAGTCAACTCAGATCAGAGTTTGTTACAGAGTTGAAAACCCTATAGACAACGGTGTAATGAGTTAAAATAGGAGTACGGTAAATTTTCAACTGTTTGCTCAATGTAGCTTATGTGACTGAAGCATCATTTTATACAAAAAAAAATGAAATATAATTAAATATATTATGACAATAGGTCCTGTAAAATAAACTTTCTAAATATTTAAGTTTGTCGGTATTTAACATGTTATAACAGCAGAATCAACTTAATCAGAAGCAAGTTGATTCTGCTGTTAAAACATGCTAAAAACCGATATTTTAATATTGCTTATTATTTCTCACCTGACATATTGTGATGCACGCTCGTTCTTTGACCTTTCTTGTTTTTTTCAGCTGACGTGGACGGCTCAGATGTGTTCCTTGGATGCCAAGCTGCAGTACGGGCAGGAGCACCTGATTAGCTACCTACCACTGAGCCATATAGCAGCACAGATGCTGGATATATACTTACCTATCCACAAAGCGGGGACCGTCTGGTTTGCCCAACCTGACGCTCTCAAGGTATTAGCGCTGAAATATTTTTGTATAAACCATACAGAACAAAGGGCTTGACCAATTTGAAACCATCATAAATGTCTTCGTTAGCTCTTTCTGCTTCATTTGAATACCTATGTTATGGGTCTACGGCTATAACAAAAAAAATCCAGTGCGGGCAGACGTCAGAATCTGACGTCTACAGACGTCAGATTCTGACGTCTAAATTTCCCGATTAAGATTTACATACAAAATGGTAATAATTAGACACAATCATTTTCCTGAACCACGAATAATTTGACAAATAATTTACCATGCTCACCAGGTCACGAGACAAACGACTACTCAGTAATATAAAAATCCAGTAATTTAAGTCAAGTTTGACAATGGGTGACCTTGACCAATTGTTCAAGACACAGTGGTATAAAACATAGTTTTCATATCACGTTCGCTGGGTGAGTCTTTATCATATCAGCACTGATTTTGTCTTAGAAGTGCATCCGGGAGTACTCCAGTTCAACACTTTTACGATAGGCTACCTTGGCCTTTTCATCTCTCGCTCGACAAAGCTGGGGCGAGGGTTATGACGTCGCCTCAAATGTCCGGCCGTCCGTCCGTCTGTCTGTCCGCATTTCGTTTCCGGAGAGTGTTCAGTTTAATGCTGGAGCGTCGTCGTAGACGTTAGTATAATTACTTATAAACGTATGCTTGCGGAAACCCATTGGGGATTTTTTTCTTATTGCACACACACATTTGTTTTAATACATGCATCTGTAATGTACTTGACAAACTGTTCTAGATAGGTATACCATAACTGTAAAACATAATGTGAAAGTTCAGGGAAGGATGCACTCTGAAAAATGTCCATCACGCCGGCGTGGCGGGAGATTATGGTGACTGACTGGTCTCTTGTTTTGAAGATAAAGGATAACTTGGTGATTTTTAATGCCATCCACATCATATTAGCATCAGCGATGCATCTCTAGATCTAGTTTTATGACATGTGACCAAAAAGTAGCCAAACAATAATGTGTGTCTGCTCGGTTAGTTTTGATCATAATAGCACCAAATTGTATCAGAAGTGCATTCGGAAATATTATAGACGTAAATGAGTGACCATGACTTAATTTAAAGGTCACAGAGGTCGAAATAAGAAAATCGTGATATGCTACAGTGTCATATCCATACTATAGTGATATATCTTATACAAAACGAGATCAGTTACATCACATCATATGACGGCGGAGGTATACGATTTCGACGCTTATTCGTAGAATTATACTGCTAGCTAGTAGCTATGTCAAATATAAGAGGAACATAGTGTTAATGCTAAGCTTACATATGACAGGAAATCTATCAATGTTTTTCTTGTATATACAATCAAGCATGCTTTTTATTACAGGGGTCTCTAGGCGCCACACTTAAAGAAGTTCGTCCAACAGCATTTTTTGGAGTCCCTCGCGTTTGGGAGAAAATCCAAGAGAAAATGGTGGCCACGGCGCGGGAGTCGTCCTCGTTTAAAAAGAAGGTTGCGGTCTGGGCTAAGGATGTGGGGCTGAAAGGAAATCAGGCCAAACTAAACGGGTAAGATCACAGAAGTATTGTTCATCTGACCATAACCTGATAACTGGTTAACACAGAGCATAAAGGGTTTTAACCCGTACACCGCTAAATTAAGTAATTTAAATTTTCAACCACTTAATGTTGTGTGTCGCTAGCGCGACCCACAACTTCAAGTGGGTGAAAATTACTTGTATTTGTCTTAATAATTTTTTAGACCAAACATTCGCAGATATTTATGTTCAAACACACGTTTAGATCCCAATCACTACGATTTAAATGGCTATTAAAATAGATTTTATATAATTAATCTGTTAATGTTACTTAGATCTTGCTGACGAGTCACACATTCTACATAGCGCAGACATTTTGTAGCCTGCCCAGTTGCCCTACACCACGGTCACCGGCTTTGTAATTTGCACTGTGAGCAAAAGACGAAAGTGGGGACTATCTGACACATTGACAGATGAACATGATCAAGGGCTGATCCAGAATAATTTTTATTTTGAAAAAAAGAGGGTCCGATTGACAAAGTAAAAAACTTGTGGCAAGCAATGTTTTTTAGTCATCTCAGCTAATACATGGGGGTTTGAAACTATGTGATTTAATATTGTGGGGGCCCTCCATGACCGAGAGGTAGCTCGCTCGACCTCAGACTGCAGGGGCTCGAGTTTCGAATACTGTGTCTGGAGGGCAGTGTCATCGCATTCGTCTCACCATCCTCAGGAGGTTCTCCTGGCCTAGTTTAGCATATATGTACACAAAGGTGGCCTAAAACACCATAATTTCATTTTTATTTCATTTCATCTGACACTCTAAATTTACTAATTTCCAGTGTGAAATATCGATATTTTATCAATTTTGATCGATGTTGAGGCGATTTAGTTCTTGAAAAGGAGGAGCCAGGATCCCCTTGACCCCGTCCGGATCAGCTACTGTTGATGTGGCTAGTATACAAACTTCTGGTGAATTTATTTTCGCAGATTTCTACCGCTATCGGTACCGCGATGTTTTTGTTACAACTTCTTTTTGGCGTGTAACAAAACGACCATAGTAACTGTGTTAACTTTTTTAGCGCGGGGACCGCCATTGCACGCCATAAATTCTGACATCTATCCACGCAAGTCGATCCAAGCACTGAAAGAATTATCATAATGGCCACTAAGACCCATAACATAGGTATTCAAATAAAGCGGAAAGACCTAACTAAGACATTTATGATGATGTCAAATTGCAAAAAACAACTTTTATCACCATGTTTTATACAGAAATATGTCAGTGCTTTGATGGATAATTGTACCTATTTGGTTTGATTGTGTTTTACCAGCAAGTCGTCCGGGGGCATCAGCTGGAGTGTGGCCAGTATGATGGTGTTCAAGAAGGTGAAGATGCAGCTTGGACTTGACCGGTGTAACTTCTGCCTGACAGGTGCCGCCCCTATCGCCAGGGACACATTGGACTTCTACCTAAGTCTCGATCTCTTCCTTTGTGAACTGTACGGAATGAGTGAAAACTCAGGTTTGTTACATGCGTTTAACCATACATTAACCACATGATGGTTAGGCCTACTATATAGTTTAACCAGCGTTATTATAATTTCGGGCCACCATCTAGCATCTTCCAGCGCAAGCGTGGCTAAACAAGCTGTGCTCATCTGGCCTTGGGAACGTGGCTGGTAAATTGCATCTTCCTGCGCAAGGCCCACTACTCCCGACATCGGGAGTAGCGGGCCTTGCGCAGGAAGATGCCATCTACCATGCAGCCCCGTTCCCAAGGCCAGGTTAGCACAGCTTGTCTAGCTACGCTCGCAGAATGATAATGGATCTGACGAGAATGTTGTGTCTCTGCCCCCTCAGTTTTATTCTCTGAGTGTTTTGCAAAAATAAATGGCGGTCGCCACAATATATGCCGTCACAAATGTGTATCTTGACAGTAGTATGTCATTATTATACTATTATCATGATTATAGAAACCAACATGACCAAAATCAATCAATCATTAATCATTCCTATATTAGCGTTCAAATCATCGTAGTGTCGATCTCAGATATAATTCTCCAGCTACATTATTGTTTATTCTGTTTCTAGGGATGCTGCTATATCTGTGAGCATTTAAACATTAATAAATACATAGCGCCCCTCCCCCGATTATAACTTTATAATAATTTACCTTATTTTACAATTAAATTTCGTACAGCCCCGTGTGTTGGACCATACATCTCAGTTGTAGGCATCCAATTCGTATGTCGGCTATGATAGTAGTCTAAACTATTAACTCTCATAATAAATAATTATATTAAACTTTTTTTTTTGTTTCAGGGCCCCATACAGTATCATTTCCTTGGAAGGTGAAGATGGGAGCTGTAGGCACGGAAGTATCAGGCGTGAGCACTAAAATAGAAAATCCCGACGCCGAAGGAAATGGCGAGGTGAGTACTGAATAAATAAATGGGAAAAAATGCGTATTAAACATTTAACCGCCGAACTATTTGATTGGAATTTTCACTCACTTGAAGTTGTCTCGCTGACGCGATCCACAACTTGAGTGAAAATTATTCAAATTTGACGAAATGGAGGTGAACCATTTTGAAATCCTGCTGATTGATATCACCTTTTAGCATTAACATGTTTAATAGCTGATACTTTATGTGCTAATAAAAAATAATAATATAATCTGAACTTTAACCTTTACAGCGCGGGGATCGACTTTAGTCGTCAAATTCAGACGTCTGTAGACGTCAGATAATGACGTCTAAAGTCAATCACCGCACTGTAAAAGTAACACTATTTCTAATGACCGTAGACACAGCATATAGGTATTCAAATGAATTGGAAAGAGCTAACTAAGACATTTATGAAGGTTTCAAATAAAAAAACCTTCGGTCTTCATGGTTTATAAAAAAATATTTCAGCGCTTTAAGGTTGTGGGTTAATCTGGTAGTAAATTGATGGTAATAAGTTACAGGACACAGCGCTTTAAAATATAGTAGTGATTTAGGTAAAGGTTTAGTCATGGATGTCAGATACTCAAACCTTGCTAGATGCATCAAAACTTGTTTTGTTAAACTAGCATCATAGACTATTGTAGCATACAAATCTAAAATTAACCAACTTCGGCTAAAGAATCGAGTAGGTATGACTACAATTAGGTGTTGTACTGGTACCTTTAACCAAGCACCTAAACTAATCATTGAATTAATCCTAGCGGAGTAATACGCCCCACAGCATAATTTTGTATTTTTAACAAGATTTTCAATCCTGATTTTGTTTATATCTGTGTGCAAGAAATATGTAACGTTACTGTAATTTATTAAATTGCTGTTATTCTCAGATATGTATGAAGGGCCGGCACGTGTTTATGGGCTACCTGAACCAGGAAGAGAAAACGAAAGAGGCCGTGGACGAGAACAACTGGCTGCACACGGGAGACGTGGGCAAGAAGGACAAGGCGGGGTTCCTCTCTATTACCGGCAGAATAAAAGGTACCCCACAGTCCCAGTCAGCACACAACATTCGTAAAATATTTGTACAATGTCGGCCCAACGTCGAAGACGTTGGGCCGACGTTGTACAAATGTTATACAAATGTTTTGTGTTTGCTGGGGCTACACTGCTGTCCAAATGGCACTAACTGCTGACTTTTCAAGTGAGCAGCTACAAAATCGTTAACCTTCATTTCGTCAATTCTGAATAATTTTCACATTTTTTATTTTTGAATCGATAGAAGAGTTCTACGTTCCCAAATTTTGTCACCTTGAGTGCATGACCCAAAGGCATAGACTAGATTTATGTATTCTGCTCTGTAAACCAAAAGAAAGTATTATGCTTACTTGTTAAGTAAGCAGATACTGCCTGTTGGCTTTACACGACAGTAGTGTATGCGCGTATGTGTCCGCATACCTGTGACACATGAATAATATATTAAATATCACCACAGGATTTACAATTGTTTATGTAATTCCACTATAGAAAATTCATTTGTATATCAGGAGGTGTAAGTCTATATTATCAAATTGTATGATTTTCGTGTGGCAAAGCTATTTCTCGAGAGGCTGGTGCGGTAGGCCTATTGCTATTTCGTGACTCAGGTATAACATGTGTAAGTGACACTTTTCTAAAACACTTTCTCGGATTACAAGCCCATCTCCGGAGTCTAAATTAAAAAAAATCTGTGTTTGATAGCATCATATGCCACCATGGTCACTTTAAGATTCACATGTTTAAATATATAAATCTCGCTGATTATGCTTTGAAATCAAACACCTCTTCCACAAAACTATTTAAACACCGATGACGCACATCATATACACCATGCGGCCTGTTTGTTATAGCTTCAAATAAAACTCAATAAAACAGGACTTTTGGCGCAGCGGTCTGACAGTAATCACAGCAAAAATTATTCAATTGAAATTTTCACAGATTTAACAGAATGGAGGTCAACGATTACACAATTTTGTTGATTGATGCCATTTTCAACATATTTAATGTGCTAATAGAAAATGAGAAAGCGAATATAATTTGTACTGGTGCTTAAAAGTTTCATTTTGATATCATGCTCATAGGCTTGAGCATATACAATATTACCTAAATTTAACTCTTCCTTCACCAACTTCCCCTGATAAAACTACCCCCAGAAACCGACTTCTTTTTTAAGGAAGACCCCTGAAGTAGCCCCTGGGTACAATAAAGGTTATAGCTATGTGCATGCGCCCATCGCACAAATTAAAAATGCAAGATAATGAAATATCTCCATTGAAATTAATGCATGCACACATGGATTTCGCATAAATGCGAAATTTGTAAAGGAAGGTAATTTGCGCATCAATGCGAAATTGGTAAAGGAAGAGTTAAAAGAATCATATTTTGATTTATATAAGATTTGTGATTTAAAAAAAAAAGGTGATTATAAATAATTCATGCGTGTGTTATTATTTTCAGAAATTTTAATCACCGCCGGCGGTGAGAACATAGCACCTGTTCAAATAGAGGACACAATGAAGGAAGAGTTACCGTGCGTCAGTAACTGTATGGTTGTAGGAGACAAGAAAAAGTTCCTGGCCATGCTCATCACACTGAAGGTGACCCAAACTCAAACCCTTTGAACTCAAGTGATATTTTATTTGTGTCTATTTAAACCTGAAATTGCAATTCAAATCATTTTAAAACTAAAATTGCTATATGAATCAATTTGAAGCTGACGTTGAAATTTGTATTAATCATGACATCGCAATGTGTATCCATTTAAAACCAGAGTTGGATTATGTATGCATTTGATGCTGAAATTACGATTTGTATGCAGTCGAAGTAAAGCAGTTTTCAGTTTCAAATTGATACAAATCAATTTTGCTTCAACCCTCTGAGTTTTTTATTTTAAACTTTCCGTAACTAGAAGTTGTGTATCGCGGTAACTTCAGGTGACTGAAAATTATTGTGATTTGTAAAATTTAAGTTCACAAAATATCTGAGATGTATTTCACTTTAGAAAACTGTTTATAAAGTGCTAATAAGGACACCGATATATCACTGTAATCGACACCAGCGCTCTGAGGTTTAACCCTTTAACCGCCGGTGCCGCATATATTCGGGTTTTCATTTTTATTAGCACATTAAGTACCACATTTTGAACATGGTAAAGATAAAATGTGTCATCAATCAGCAATATTTGAAAACAGTTAACCTCCATTTTGTCAAATCTGAATATTTTTCCCTCACTTGAAGTTGTGGATCGCGTCAGTGGGTGAAAATTCAGATTGAATAATTTGGCGGTTAAAGGGTTAATGAGAGCCTAATATTATGAGAGGCCTGTAGAATTATTGTTGAAATATATTAAACGTAATTTCTTCCTCGCATGCACTCACAAAAGTAATATAGTGTTATATAATTAGCTATATAGTGTAGATCGTTTTAAATATGTGATTGTCACTTCAAAAAACGCTTTTGGAAATACGAATTTATGCTCAATCAGCTACTTTACAGTTTCATGTTCAATTTTTAAACATTATTTCGGTGATGCTTACCTACATTACCTACGTGAGTAATAGACAATTTTGTTTCGTATATTTTTATCACCTAAACATTGTTCATTATTTATAACATGGCGATCGTTCCTTCTATATTTGCTGTTTGTAAGCATATTTTTTATGTAAATATAATTCTCAATGTAGGCTTTGCACTTGGACCCAACAAACACAAAACATTTATATAACATGTGTACAACGTCGGCCCAACGTCTTCGACATTAGACCAGCATTGCACAAAATGTTATACAATTATTTTGCGTTTACAATGTTTACTGGAACGTATACTTCATTTGTAACGTGACGCCATCTTGTATTTTACCAGACGGATGTTGACCCAGACACTGGCATGCCCAAGGACGAGTTACTGAGAGACACCAGAGAGTGGTGTCAGGCGCAGGGCAGCTCTGCCACTACGGTGTCCCAGATCCTGAAGGAAAGGGATGCGGGCGTCATCAAAGCGATCCAGGCCGGAGTGGACAGGGCCAACAACAGGGCCGTGTCGAGAGCGGCAAAGATCCAGAAGTGGTCCATATTACCGCGTGATTTCTCAATCCCTGGAGAAGAATTAGGTATGTATCCTCAGTGTAATTTATGCTCAAAATAAAGATCATCGCAAAGATTCTTAATACACACCACAATATTATAATAGCGAGCATTCTCAACCCTTCTGCTGCCGGAACAGTGTATACACTCTAAACAATATAGGTTCTTTAGAAGGAACCCTTCAGTACTATCACCATGCAACCCTAGGAGAACCCTTGCAGGGTTCTCCTGGGGTTGCATGGTGATAGTAGTGAAGGGTTCTTTTTGAAGAACCTTAGTGTTGAGAGTGTAGTGTGTATGGTTCAAAGCTTCTTTTAGATCACTGAAAATATCATCAAATTTGATAAAATAGCTTTTGGTAGGTGCTCAGTTAATACAATAATTCAATCTTCGAGATGTCTGTTCTGTCATAAATATAATTCTTTCTCGTCATTTGAAGCTGGCAATTGCGCTAGCAAATCCAGCTTCGAATGAATGAAAATGAAGCACATAATTCAGATAAGATGATGTTGGGGTTCGTCTAGCCTACCATGATTATGTGCATTGACAGGCGGATGTTGGGACGCAAGTCCCATGGTAACATTTTAAATTGTTTGTTTTCTGTCGGTCTCGGATACTTGAATAAAGGTATACAAGTGCATTATTTGAGACATAATTGTAAATTCCATAGCCTTAGTCATAAACTTGTTTTTACAACTTTTAGTAGGGAGAAAAAAAAGAAATTTAAACGTTGAATATGACCGATTAGACGAGATATTACATTACCATGATGACATCATTGAACGCTGAATTACCATAATAAATTAAAAAACACATGTTATTTACGAATAATTAAATTTGAACACTGCTCTCGAACATACATAATTCGAAATTCAAAACCTAAGTGCTCTGAGGCTGAGCACGCGTCATCTCGGTCGCAGAGGCTCCTCGCAATAATGAATATTTACGAGTGGGTGGGAGAGAAACTCTGTGTTCATTTGGAGCAAACTTTATTTATAAAGGCAAACCTTACTTTTGGAAGGATTGATACAAATGTATGTATTGGCAACAATATTTAAAAAGTAAATACCGATTATTCTGCCAAGAAGTCAATTAGGATTCGCACAAAAGCATCCATCTAAATTATTCTTGATATCCCTTTATATTTCATACAAGTGTATAATTATGTTAACAATCAACATCATTAATAATTGATATGGTATGCTTTCAGGGCCCACGTTGAAGTTGAAAAGGATGGTGGTCGCGAAGATGTACGCAGCCACAATTGAATCATTCTACGCCGACGGTTCATGAGATTTGTTTTTAAAAGAGAGAGAGAGAGCCGAGACAACTGTGTATTAAAATCACTACTAACCACGTGGTCTCCAAAGCAGAGAACTGTACATTACAGACTGTTGCTGTACATAGTGTCCAGTAATCATATCAGCGTCTCAATTACATGTGTATCAACCATATCAAACATCACACGAAAGAAAGAATGAATATTGAATAAACGATTGAATGAATGAATGAATGGATGAATAAATGAATGAATGAATGAATGAATGAATGAATGAATGAATGAATGAATGAATGAATGAATGAATGAATGAATGAATGAATGAATGAATGAATGAATGAATGAATGAATGAGATAACATATGACATTGTACGGGATGTATAATTCAAATTTGTCTGTTAAGAGTATCGACCCATAACGCAACATAAAGAATAAGTCAGTCCGAAATAAGCACGATACATTGATTTTATGCTGATCTAATATTGGTTCGTCGTCTACGACGGTCCAACATTAATAAAATATTGGGTCAATGCCACGTACCTGCTGGGACGTGACCATAGGACTAATGATATGAACATAAATGAGCCTGAATATATATTGTTATTCACCAGATGGGGCTTATGCAGCATCGTAATTTCAGTTCACCCTAAGGTTTTTCATCGACGTCATCTCAAAAGGCGTGTCGTATTTACTGAGTATTTGTCTACCGTGTGATGATAACATCCCAACAGACACACAAGGCGTTGAATCAAAGTTGGTTTTACGTTGGTCCAACGTCGTAGACGGTGGACCAATGTTAAACCAACACTTATTCAACGTCTCGTGTCTGCTGGGGGTGATGCAAAATGTACTGATGGTGTAGCAAATGAAAAAGTGTAAACCTATATTACATAGCTTATAATTATTCCAGTTTGTGCTGTTCGGCTCCATATACATGGGAACTAAATAAGTTACGTGGCCCACGCATATATCTCTTTTGGTCCCAGCTGTTCGGAAATAGCCTCTCATCATATCTGTGGAATGGGGTCAATATGTGGGTACATATTATTCATATAAATATATGTGTGACTATATTGTGCCTACATGCATATAATGCTTATGAATGGCGCATCCTCATGTCATGTGAATGGCAGTAACGGAACCAAAGAGCCCTAAAAATAAATTGTCTCAACAACAACAAATTGTCAAAATATCTGTATTTGGCGCCCAAAATTTACTAGGTTAGTGCATGAAGTTGAGGTATTTTTTTATGTCAATCCCCCATATAATAGCTGAGAAGAACAGTGTGGGAATCGACTTTAGACGTCAGAATCTGAAGTCTGTAGACGTCAGATTCTGACGTCTTAAAGTCGATCCCCGTACAGGAAAAGTACAGGAAAAGTAAAAATAATTCAAACAGCCGTAGACCCATAACATAGGTATTCAAATGAATCAGAAAGAGCTGACTAAGACAATTATGATGATTACCAATTGAAATAAAACTCTTTGCTTTCCATAGTTTACAAAAAAATGAACGCTTTAAGGGTTAAAAAATATCATTGATTCACACCTACGTTTTTATTTTTTCAATCAACCGCCCCCCTCTTTTTTAACATGATGGATGCG
Source organism: Flabesymbios commensalis (assembly GCA_964017125.1). Classification (NCBI taxonomy): domain Eukaryota; kingdom Metazoa; phylum Annelida; class Polychaeta; order Terebellida; family Flabelligeridae; genus Flabesymbios; species Flabesymbios commensalis. Next base: position 58,466,506 of record OZ024908.1, read on the forward strand.
CCCCTACGACGCTGGACCAAAATCAAACCAACAGTAGTTCAACTTCGTGTAAACTGGGTACCCAGCAACCACGAGACAGGGATGCATTGTTGGGTTGCGTGGGAGTATGCTTGTTAATTACCTATTAAACAGTACGGGCATATTTATGTTGTCTATGTTAACACATACGTTTGAAAAATGTTGTCTGTTTTAAGTGTAAATTTAACATGCAAAAATGTTAGATATGGATTATTCATTATTACAAAGTAATCTAACGATTTTCTTTAATCAGATAATGTTATTAAAATACATTTTATTATTGTATTTGTTATGCAGTGGTTACAACAGAACGTTGTAATCAGTTGTTATTATGCAATAAACGATCTGCTGTAACTATTGTAAGTTTGTTTCAGTTAGATTGTCGTCCCCATGCATGTGAAAGTGGCAGATGCACGCACGCACGCACAGTTTTTAATTGGAATACATACATCAAAGAACATAATCACCATATGTATTCCATATTGACAATTCAATACTGACAAAATTAACAACACTTAGCATAATTATCCTTTTAACATTCTTAATATCCGAGCATTGATTAATACAAATTACTTAATATTGAATAAAATTGTACGTACGATTAATCCGAAATGTTATTAGTTTGGCCGTACCGAAGCCAAACTCCTGTTAAACCCTTGAAAGATTTATCCTCTTGTATTGTGTCATCCTGCCAGTTATGAATAATTTGCATAAGTATATATGTATATAATTTGTATAAGTTAAAACAACTTCATATGGATCGTGTGGATCGATTCTCGTTGTGTTCTTCGATCTTTTTAATTGAGCTTGACGTAATATGGAAGTTTATCTTTAATCTGTTGCCACTCAGCCTTGCAAACCAATTGCCAATTCGATGGAAGGAGAATGCGGCCCAGCTCTGGCGAGTGTAGTCTAATTACAAAGAGGGTAAATTTCCATTCATTTGAACCTGGTATAAAAGGTTTCGTTGTATGTCAAGCTGTGGATCACAATCATCTATAAATATTGTATGTTTTTATATGGGAATAACTTCTGTGATACGCATCAGTGATAGATGACAAATACGCCGCCGCGCTTATTTATCAAAGGAGTCTCATCTTACAACCAATGGCCAGTTCAGCACATAGTATTTGTCGTTATGTAGCATATCAAAAGTCTGGGTCTTGTTCATGGTGATTTTGATTGATGATCTACAGATCCCAGCTGAACAAGAAAGAACTGTTTCCATTTTTTTTTCGTTGCCCATTGATGAAAAATCCAAGATGACCGCCACTGATAAGCAAAAATCAAGCTTCCGCTATATTATCAATAATAATGAACATAACAACACAAAATCAATGTCATTTTTTATGTTTAATCCGTGGGAACGACTAGAATATCGTACTTCGATGAAAAAAAATACAGATAATATTAAATTATTGACTAAATGGTATTAAAATACATATAAACTCGTGCCAATAATAGATCATTGTGCGTAATTATCCTCATCAACCAAAAGAGTAGCCTACAATTACAATACAACCACTCAGAAACGTTTATAGCTAAGCTGAACTATAAGAAAATGTTTCAACTAAACATAATACCAGCAACTAAAAAAACAATGTAGATATGACAAATAAATAATGCTAATAGTCCTATCATATTATGTTGCTTAGCATGTTTAGGAGGACATGCTATGACATGTAGAACGACTCGCACCACATATAGTGATCATAACCCTTTCATCCCTAGCTTGTTTTGGGCCATATTTTCATTTCAAACATGCATTATTTCGTCATAAATCACACATTGCTCCAAGAGAATGGCCAGGAAGTGTACACATATTGTGATAGGCTAGGACATAGACTTTCTTTTGCCCGTAGATGGTTGTCATAGCAACGGAACTGCCCCCAGTTCCAGAATATGTCGAAAATATGTGTTTTTGACAGTTTTGTAGGGTGTATTACCTCGAAAATTGGTAGTCAACGATAATTTTAGTTGGAACATGTTAATTCGACCTTATTTTGCCAAAATGACAAATCACATGCCACCCACGTGTACTAATGATGGTCAAAGGTCACACGTTAGTAAAGGAGTATGTGCCATATCGCATTGGAATATGGGCGCAAAATGGAGCAAAATGATGATGATTGGCGCAGTCACATAGTTATGAGCTAAGCTATAAAACAAAACACTGCATGTCTGGAGGCACATACATCACTGGGGCTAATATCCCTGGTATCCATACGGAGAAGTTAAGACCATTCATAGCGGATGCTATGGCAACCAATTGCACCCTAAATGCCTACAATTCACTAGAACACACATAAATCTCAAAAAAACTTTCGCAATCTTATAAAAAGTAATTTAAAAATATTCGAAGTGAATCCTATATGCAGCAGTATTAGTGTTAGACTAATAATGAAGCACCCCAGATAGGCTATACTAGGGTCAAGAAAAGGATCGAAAGGTCACGAAAAACCACGATACTCGATGCCCGGTCACAATGGATATAGTACATAAATTGCAATTGCGTAACATTTAAATTGACCTCACTCGCTTGAAGTGTGATGAAGGAATATCCCATAAGTGGTGAAATAGTTGGAGAGAAAACCACTGGGAATTATTCCAGAGGGACAATGAACCTTTTATATAGGTTGTCATGGCAACTGATGTCACGCCAAATGCCCACAATACCCCCCCCCCCAAAAAAAACCATAAATATATAATAACAACTTTTAAAAGCCAATGAGAACTATTTGAAACTGTTCCAAGGAAATATTACAAAAATTATTAATATTAGTGTGGCACTAATAATGAAGCTCCCGAGAGACTACTGGGGTTCAGGTAATGGTCCAAAGGTCATGTATAACCATGAAACTCAATGTCCGGTCCTAATCGAAATGCTTAATAGTACATCAATTGATGCCGAAAATGCACTTAGTAACATTTAAATTGACCTCCCTTGCTTGAAAATAAATGAACAAATGTCCCATAAGTGGAGATATGGTTGGAGTGAACATCACTGTTCCAAGGGCATCCTACATGCAATAGTATTAGAGTGACACTAATAATGAAGCACCCCAGAGTTTACCGGGGTACAGAGAAGGGTCAAAAGGCCATATATAGACATGGTAGTCGATGCCCAGTCCCAATAAAATGAAACTTTTGATCACACCGTCGATATTTTTATTCACACTAAAGGGTCAAAAAAGCTATTTGGTTACCATTGTACTACCGTCATTTACATAGTTTTTGCAAGAGAGTTGGCAATAACGACAAAGATTTTCACACAGCCAAGAGCTAGATAGCTTTAAATAACCTCCGTGCTTTATCAGAATATATAAGTATCATGACTGTAGCAGACAAGGTTTAGCTATCCATATTTGGTCCCCTGACTACTTAATGGGGAGGTCTTGTTATTATATAGACCTGGTGTCTACGCGGGTTTCAACCATCACAGACATCTAAAGTGAGCATAATTATAGCAAAAGCAGAAAAAAACAAGCAATTTTCACCCTTTTTTTATAGATAATTTGACCTAGCAGTGGCCTTCAAATAACCTTGCCATGACCTTCGGCTAACTATGAAGCCCAGCTCCAGCCTATGTCACTATGTGTACTTTAGACGGGCTTCATCAGATTTTAATTATTGGTCAAAAACATAATATCAGTGTGTTATATTTGATACATTTCTGCCATATCAGACAGAGGGGCCACAAGGGTGATTTGATGGGTATAACCTCTCCAACCCTTTTATTATTATCCTGTGAGCTCTTGAGGTGTTTTGGTATAAATCCGTGTTGGGGTCTAGGTATGTTTCAAGCCATCATAGAGATCTGAAGTGTAATTGTAAAAAAAACAAAAAAATAAGCTATTTTAACCTGTTTTGTGTTGATTTGAAAAACCCTCCAACCCTAAATTTTATCTCAGAAACCTCTCTAGGGTGTTTTGGTATAGGTCCGTGTTAGGATCTAGATATGTATCAAGCCATCATAGACATCTAAAGTGAACATAATTGTAGAAAAAAACTATTTTGCCGTGACCTTGAGATGATCTTGCCATGCCTTGACCTTGGGGTTACAACCCAGTGAAATCTAACCCCAACCTATTTTACCATGTATACTTGGACTGGGTATTATCAGATGTAATTAATGTATGTTGGTCAAAATACAACATCAGTGTGTTATTTTGCCCATTCTGCCATACGAGACAGTGCCTGACACAAGGGTGATTTAAAGAGGGGGGGGGGGGATAAAAACCCTCCAACCCTAAATATCATTCATGAAACCTCTCTAGGGTGTTTTGGTATAGGTCCGTGTAGGGATCCAGATATGTTTCAAGCCATCATAGACATCGAAAGTGAACATAATTGTAGAAAAAAAAGAAGCTATTTTCACCTTTTTTGTGTTGATTTGACCTTGCCGTGACCTTGAGATGACCTTGCCAACACTGAAATTTAGCCCCAACCTATCTCACGATGTATACTTGGGTTGGGTATTATCAGATGTAATTAATGTATATTGGTCATTGGTCAAAATTTAACATCAGTGTGTTATTTGGTTCACTCTGCCATACGAGACAGTGTTGACGCAAGGGCGATTTGAAGGGGGCGGGGTAAAAAACCCTCCAACCCTAAATGTTATCCCTGCAACCTCTTGGGGTGTTTTAGAATAGGTCCGCGTTGGGATCTAGGTGTGTTTTTCTAGCCATCATATACATTTCAAGTGAACATAATGTTAGCAAAAACAACAAAAATCAGCTATTTTCAACCGTTTCGAGCTGATTTGACCTTGCTGTGACTTTCAGATGACCTTAGCTTGACCTTTGGATAACTCCCCTATGAAACCCAACACCAACCCATGTCACTATGTGTAGGCTACTTGGGCTGGGTTCCGACCGATTTATTGGAAAATGCTGGTCTTTTGAAAAAAAAACCTTTCCACTGACAGTGTGTATATGACACATTATCATACCAGCCTAAGGGTCAAGGGTACCATACTTCGATGAACCCTTGTGACCTTGTTCATGTATGTAAAACCTGCAGACCACCAGAAAGTATCTTGGTACATGATAAGGTTAAACAAATATATGGTCTACAAAAATCCCCAGGGGTAGTAGGGGGTGTACAGGTGGGCCCAAAGTCTAACTGAACAAGTGCGCGAAAAAACGCCACGTAGCGAATACGATGTGAGTTAGGTCAAATTTTGACCATCCAGGGTGAAAGGGTTAATTTATATGTGAACATGATTACTGATCTAATAGTGACATTTAAAATTACATGACATGATTGTATACCAAAGAATTGCAAATTTATACAAATGTGTCATTATGGTTTGATGTGACTATTCTAATTACAAACTCAAGTCATAATCTTGACCACTATCATCGTCTTCATCATCTTCGTCATCACGGCCAACGTCAGTGCCTGCTTTGACAGTGACTATGCACATATTTTAGTTCCTGAATTGATGTGGGAGCTGCATTGGTACTGTTGTTAAATGGAGGAGCCAGGGTACGGCGCTGTAAATTTGCCCGAAGAATATGGCCAGACACGCTGATGCTCCAGCTTCCTTTGAATAATTGCTGTACACCATTTCATGCAACAGACGGGACAGATCTCTAACCATGCTAACGACCCTCCCCAGGTGGGGGCTAAAAGTAGTATCCCAGTACCCTTCAATTTGAGCAACTGTATTAAAACATGACATATACAAACTTGTCAAGGAGAAATGTAACAATTAAAATACATTGTAGAGGTTACATTACCCTAGCAGCTGAAAATAATCCCTTTAGGAGTGTCTGAAAGATAAATAAGAAATGAGTTGAATTAAAAATATGTCCTTCTGATATTCGCACCTCATAGGGACATGCCTTACAGGGAAAGGTAGTAGTAGTAGTAAATCATTGCTTTACGTCACTTTTCGGCACAAAAGGTCTTTTAAGTGACATTATAATACGATAAAAACGTTGTAGTCAGTTGATGAGATGAATGATGTACAGATGATGATGTGAGGGTGGGGGTGATAGGGCATGGTGGCTTATTGAGAGCGTTTTCCTTCGCTCGCCCGATAAGGGGTTCTGGGCATGTCTAGGGGATATACCCCCAGACATGCCCAGACGGCCGGAGACTTGAGTTTCGCTGTTCAATTTAATGATGAAACTCTGTGGCATTTCGCGCAGCTCCGCTATTCTTGGGTCGGATAGTCCCCAGAGTAACAATAGGAAGGATCACTCCCTCTGGGTAACTCCATTCATCCCACGTGAGAGACCTAATGTCAAACACGCTATTGCCGGTTATTTAAGGCTACCACGGCCTACATCAGCGCTAGCACTGATGCGGGTGCTGCATTGGCTCCGCTGTTGAGCGGAGGAACCAGGGTACGCCACTGGCAATCCGCCCGAAGATTATAGCCAGATACGAGGAGGCTGCAGCCGCCCTTGGATGATTGCTGTAGACTAGTGCTTCCGTACAATGCCGTAACAGCATCCAACAGACGAAACATATCCCTAATGACTCTCCCCGGATGGGGGCGAAAAGTACTACTACTAGCAATCATCCCAGTACCCCTACAGGGAAAGGAGTATTGCAGCACAGATGCAGCAGTTTATTGCGTCGAATTACACCTCTATGTCCCCCAAAGAAGGTATACTCTAAAACAAGCTCTGTATTCCAGGGTTTACAACACACGAGTATGCTGGGTTATCGCGATTAGCTTTTAGCTACATGTAATATTGCAGTATAAGCTCGTCCTGAAGATTTGTGCGATATTCCAAATGCCGCTGAGCATAATCTCAAACCTTGTCTGGCGATTGGATCGAGTACCGCCAAGTACGATCGCCTCTCCGACACGAATACAATAGAGCCATAATCCAGTGTGAATCTGATGTGTGACCGGTATATTTCCTCACCACCCCAATCCTTGCTGGATTAGATATGAGGCGCAGCAGTTGTAAGGAATTCCTGTACCGATATTTTATATACTTTATATATGTGGAATAAAATTCGACTTTCTGTGCAATTTTCAATTCACTTCCACAGGAAGCTTGTTGTCCATATAGTTTGAAACTAAGCTCAGGTTGTAAGACATTTTTGTTACAGATATGCACGCACAGTTTTTTGTGGGAAAACATTAAAAGCCGTTTTTGCTCGCACGAGTCAACAAACTTATCCAGACAACCTTGCAGACATCGCTCAATTATTGTCATGTTGCTGAATTGGAAATAAACAGCCAGGTCATCATGGGTCATCAACATATAAAGATTTCTCAATGTCGTCTGGTAAAGCTTCAATTATGTTTCACTTTACTCCTTTGTCGGTCATCCTCCTGTGAGGAGTTGGAGTCGCCTGAACATACTTTAACCCTTTAACCGCCGGTGCCGCATATATTCGGGTTTTATTTTTTATTAGCACATTAAGTACCACATTTTAAACATGTTAAAGCTAAAATGTGACATAAATCAGCAATATTTGAAAACAGTTGACCTCCATTTTTTCAAATCTGAATAATATTCACTCACTTGAAGTTGTGGGTCGCGTAAGCGAGACACAACTTCAAGCGGGTAAAAATTCGGATTGAATAATTTAGCGGTTAAAGGGTTAAATTGTATCCCCTTCAGTTAATTTATCGGGCAAAAAATATTCCAACTGTATGTTATGTTTTGCAAAATCTTGACGGTCTCCAGTCTGACCAAATGGCATGTGGTACTGTTACCTTTCTCGAAACCGCATTTATATTTACCCAGTAAACACAAAACATTTGTAAAAAAATTGTACAATGTTGGCCCAGCGTCGAAGACGGTTGGCCGACGTTGTACAAATGTTATAAAAATGTTTTGTGTTTGCTGGGTAGTATTAATATTGTTGTCCTGTAAGAACCATGTGAGACGATGATTAATCATACGCTTCATGATTTTGCAGGGACAACTCGTTGGTCCAGTTGATCAAAGTTATTGGTATCTGTTTTGTCTTTTTCCGGGTTTAAGGACAGCAATTAGTGTTGGCGATCTATGTTTTTTTTGCTATTGTGTTTGAGTCAGTGACCAGTTACTTGATACTCGTATCTTCCGTATCATTCACCATGTTTGTTTGACTGATGTGTTGGGGTTTAGTGTGGAGATATATACTCTCCAGGATTGACGCTTCAGGGCCGTATCCAGGGGGGGGGGGTATTTGGTTTCTGTCACCCCCTTGCTCAAAAAAAAAAATAATAAAATACTGGACTAATATATTTGGATTACATTGGGATCTATACTGTATTGACCTTGTGACACTAAGTGAGTATTGAAATTAATAATAAAACATTGAGGTATCATGAGGGTTTATGGGTTATTTTCATATTAGTCGGGGCTGTTAGGGATATTTTGGGGCAAATTCTTCCAAAAGCTACAAAATTTGGCACAGATATAGAACAGATTATACTCTTTCGATTCGCGATGGATGCCAAGACGGGAATTGCTCAGGACCGGTGTTAGCAAAATCCAAGATGGCCGCCATTCAGATTTGAGGTATACCTCACTAAGGATACCCAAAGGGCTGTGACCACGTGATATATTGCTATGTGTTATAGTTATGGCCACTTTAGCTACTTCTGGTGTTATTTTATTTAAATAATTGGATTTATTCACAATTATTAAACAAAAAAGACAATTTTGCAAAAAAAATGCTTGAAAATAATTAGGTTTCATACTAGACCAGACGTAGCTGGGGGTAAGGTGTCAGCCTGAAGGGAAAGTTAAACTACTATTATTTTCACATAGCTGGACTACTCAGGGGCCATAATTAACCTGTTGATCAGGTAACTGCCGCTGCTATACTGAAATATGGTTAAAAATGTACATGACCTATGTGCGATTTTGGTCCGATTTTGGTCAAATTTCGTGCTATAACAATATATTTGATATCAATGGAAAGCTACTTTCACATATTTTAGAACTATTGTTGACTCAAATAAACCATCTGGAATAAAAATAATGAGCTATTTCAAAATAGTACACACTTTTTTGGTTGGACTTAAAATGTGTGCACTTTTCTTCCGGCTTGGGAAAATTGACCGTGTTTCACATTTTAGCCCAATGAATACCCACATTAAAAAATGTAGCATCATTTTTGATACCAGTTGAAAGTCCTTATCAATGGCTTTAGCGTGGATAAATTATATTTTATTTCTTCTAAATATGAAATGTTCAATAAAGCGCTACGTTTGTATTTTATCCTTCCACCATTTGAACAATTTACAACGTTTTTAGTGAATACCAGCAGGACTTCATCCCGCTCATGTTAACTTTTTATGTTTGTTATTACGTTTACATTTTCTGGAGCCATTTTTCAAAACTGATCTTGATCACTAAAGATGTGATCACAGACACTTTAAAAATTATCTTAACCACTACACAAGTGATCTTGACCACTAACGAAGTGATCACAGTCAAATTTTAACCCAATGAATACCCAAATTAAAAATGTAGCAACATTTTTTATAGCACTTGAAAGTCACTCTGAATGGCTTTAGAGTGGATACATAATATTTTATTTCTGCTAAATATGAAATGTTCAATAAAGCTATAAGTTTGTATTTTATCCTTCCATTCGAACAATTTACATCGTTTTCAGTGAATAGCAGCAGGACTTCATCCCGCTCATGTTAACTTTTATGTTTGTTATTACGTTTACATTTTCTGGGGCCATTTTTCAAAACTGCTCTTGATCACTGAAGATGTGATCACAGCCACCTAAAAAATTATCTGAGCCACTACAAATATGATCTTGGCCACTAACAAACTGGTGTCAGTCACTGAAAAAAAATATCGAAACCACTACAAAGTGAACTTGGCCACCGAAGAAGTAATCACAGCCACTTAAAAAGTTATCTCGGCCACTAGAAAGGTAATCTTGGCCATTAACAAAATGGTGTCAGCCCCTGAAAAAGTTATCTAAGCCAATACAAAATGATCTTGGCCACCGAAGAAGTGATCACAGTCACATTAAAAATTATCTTACCCAACTACAAAAGTGGTCTTGACCACTAAAATATTATTACAACTACTTTAAAAGTTATCTAAAAACGTGATGTTTGCCACTGACGAAGTGATCAAAGCCACTTTAAAAGTTATATCAGCCATTACAGCCAGGTGATTTTGGCATCAAACAAATTGGTGTCAACCACCGAAAAAATATCCAAGCCACTACAAAGTGATTTTGGCCACTGAAGAAGTGATCACAGCCCCTTTAAAAATTATCTCAGGCTAAAAAAAAAGTATCTTGGCCACTAACAATATTATGTTAGCCCCTAAAAATTGATCTCGGTCAAAACAAAAGTGATTTGGGTCACTAAAGAAGCATTCATAACCAATTTAGTAGTCATCTCAGCCACCACGAGGGTGAACAAAAATGATCTCCACTGAAGAAGTGAGCAGAGCAACTTTGTAGTAGCTGAGATAACATTTAAAGTGGCTGTGATCACTTCTTCAGTGGTCAAGATCACTTTTGAAATAATCAACAACATTTCCCGAATTTAAAGTGAGTACTTCAAAAGTGAGAACATTTGACATGCAACACAATTCTGAGAATAAAACGGAACGAAGTTAACATGGTTAATGGATTCATGAAGGAACCTCATGTAGTCTGTCATCGTCTGTCAACATATTACTGATTTTACGAGTTTTAAAATGTGCTGATATTTATTATCTGGCTAATATTGTCAGTGAACAGTGATGTTATGACACCATTATGTTTCTACATACGGATTGTGTAGATGTGGTTTTAGACATTTTATCTTTTGACGTTATAATATCGCTCAACGAATGTGTACATACTGTCTGTACATGACCAGTCTGAGGTAATCAACAGAATCAGCACAAGTTATTTCACATACATAACATGCCTCGGTGAACGGCTTGCCTGATGGACCGTGTCCCCACAACAAATGTGACAGCAGTGTCAATCTGAGCCAAGGAGATCTGATGTTGTGTAAACATTGTAGCAACGTTCGTTTCCCGGCCCAGGCAGTGACCGCCGCTAATTCTGTGAAAAGTTTAGATACTGGTAACGGCTCAGACAAGGAATGCATGCCAGCAAGAATTGATTACCACAGAATATACAGCTCGAAATGCTGTAAAATGACCAAATTAAATGTCGCTCGTGAAATATAGAACACAAAGCGTCAAAAACATATTAATTTGTAGATATGTTCGACTTATGTTTTTACCAGTAGCTCATATATCTGAGGGTGTAGCTCTTCCGAAAGTAGACCACTCTCAGCTTTTTTCATCACTTTCAAAGCCATGTGTCGAGCGCCCATCAGTACTACAATTTCCCACTGTCGCGCCACAGTCTCTAATTATGCATATAAGGTCTATGTTTATAAGCAAAACTGCTGTGTCCGGCAGCTGTTTTTGCTATTCTCCGTCACTTACCCTCAATATGATGATCACGTGATGCCCCCCCCCCCTCCACCAAAACTGTATTGTAACCAATATTGACTTAACTCGTTGAGCCCCACGAGCCGCTCAGAGTGGCTTTTATAGGCTTTAAAGATGTTCTCTTATTTAGTAAAGAAGTAACTTACAGGAAATGAAAAATAAACAAAAAAAACAACAACTGATATATGCCTTTTGAAACGATACTGAACCCCTTGTATTGCATCGTGGCAGCTTATAACGGTTGACCTACTACTTTATTTTTGTTAATTTATTTCGAAAAATCTATTTTAGTTAATTTGCGGTAAAAGAGCAGGTGATGAAAGCTCACAGCACAAGCATACCGGGAATGCAATGCTGTTTGGATGATAGGCCAATGTCGAAGGCGAGTGGACCACCATTAAACCAGCATTGGGTCAGTCTAATTTGGCTGGTATGAGGGTACATTATATCAGCTGGCATGCAGTTGAATACCCACTAAACACTGGTAAACGCAGCATATTGGCCAAATGATGTTTTTGGGTTGGCTCACCTCCTGCAACGCTGACCCAACATTAATTCAGCATTAGTACTTAATGGGCATTGACCAGGGACATCTCGATGCAAGGGTGCGACATGGATATATATTGCAGGAGCATGTCTAATCCCTTGGGAATTCACTGGTTAAAATATGCTACCTATATGAAAATGTTCAGAATAGACCACAGAATAAGAAAAAGTTTGATGGAGTTCACAAATGGATGTCAAAACCCTCTTATCATCAATAATTAAGATAGAGACAATATTATTTTACCAAACCATATGTCTTAGATATCAAGGAATGCAATAAAACAAACAATACATTTATTCGACATCATTATCATCCAAAATTCAAGATGTCCGCCATGAAATGAACATTTTGATATAGGTGGCATATTTTAACCATTGAAATACCACAGGAATTTATTTTAGCACAAAAGCATCCTCACTTATAGTTTCACAAACAATAGGAAATCGAATAACTTATATTATACATCCAGATTTGTGCACAACAGCTTATGTAAATAGCAGCTTTCTCGTGTTTCAAGTGCGGTCTCTAATTTGGGGTCAGTTGTCCCAGCACCATGCAATAAAGAGGTTTCGCGTACTAAGGCAGACATTGCACCGCAGCGTGGTGGACCAGCTACTGTTAGTGTTGTACAGTTGTACGGGTTACAGCAACAGGGGAAGCTGATCCCTGGTGATGTAATAAATTTGACGAAAGGTCTCTTAGATGACGATAACTGGGTGGACGATGCCAAAAGTGATAAACGTATGGACAAGTTTGGGGCTGTCATATGTATTTTGTGCTGGTGTGTCAAAAGACAAATTTAAGTTAGTTTTTTATGCTGTGAGATATCTTCCCGATTCATTTGTGGAGGAGAATGTGCCATTCAATATATTGGTCAGTAAGAATTCCCGTAATATTGCCGACAGATCTTTGTTAGAAGATCGACCAACGCGAACAGAATCATCGTCCAACTAACCTATCCACCTTTTAATACCTCCTAGTAAGGCTATTCGATAAATAATCTAAATAAAAATAACACAAAGCAATCTGCTCAACTACGCAAGTATGAAAATCAAATAGAAGAAAGTTTGAGACCCATAACCAACAAAAAGTAAACAGCTACAATAATTATTTGTCCAAGACATATCACAAGAAGCACTGCTTAATTTTTAAAATAGTAGCGTAAATGAATTATTCAATCGAAAGTATATCAAAAAGACGTACTTCACTTATTTTGCTACTTGTGTTTGTTCAAAGTTATATTTTCACATTTTTCATCTTGAAATTGACATTTTATGACCTTGCAGAGGACCTTGAAAATGACCTTGAATCACCAAAACAATACTATAAATCGATTTTCCCAGTCAAAATCCCATGAAAATGGGTATTACACATGCGCCTAGATGCTTTTGTTAAAAATGATATTTTCTCTTACTTGACCATGAAATTGACCTTTGACCTTGAAAATGACCTTGAATAATCAAACTAGTTTCAGAAATTGCCCAGTCAAACTCGTACATCAAGTTTGTTTCTACCTGCATTTGTTGAAATATCCTAATTATTATTTGACCTTGAAATTTACCTTTGACCTTGAATTTATCAAAATGCTCGAAATATTTCATCTGGCACTCATCGGATTTTAATTGAGCACAATAATCTATGAAAAACATCAACAAAACATTGTAGGGTCTATATGTAACGAAACAAGGTTAGATCATATCTATCTCGGACTGAAAGTAGCCTATATAATTTTGTGCCTCTCAAAAGGAGATAATATACTTCGAATACCAATGGAAATTGCATAGGGCCTATAGGGCGGGGACCCTGGTGCAGTGGTTAAAACTGCCTGTTTGGAAAGTCGGGAGATTGCGGATTCGTAACCCGCTCTGGCATTCAAGCTTCAAAGAAAAACAAATTCTCTGCTCACTCGTAATGAATCAATATTATGGGGAGCATCCGTGACCGAGAAGTAGCGAGCTCAGCCTCACACCACAGGTTTCGGATGTCGAATCCTGTGTCTGGAGCAGGGAATAGCAATGTATAATGTAAGTCTGTTGTCTGGAGAGCAGTGTCATCTCATTCATCCCTCCATCCTCTGGAAGTTATTCTGGCCCAGTTTAGCTTATATATGTGCAAATAGGTGGCATAAAACCACATTTATTTCATTTCATTTGCGTGGAATATAAAATTATTCATGTGGATTTGCGCATCCTCTCTGTCTAAGACCCTATTTATCAAGATGCCTCTCATGCTGACCCCGGACTAAACCAGTAAGTCTCGCATTAGTAGGCAATACTTCCTCATTTTGCATTGGCATCGTGACAGCAACTCGGTGAACTGAAATCACACTAATTATGCCACTGAGAAAATATGATGATAACTAAATTAACAAATTATACGGGGTTCACTATTATAATACATTTAACCCGTTAAATCACAAATTACACGTTTTGCGTTAACCAGATATGAAATCTATTGTCTCACACTCCTGAACGATTTTTGAAAACTCCGGATAATGGTTGGACACCTTATCATATTTACATTATTTTAATATACGTTAGTTTTCACTCAAAGTATTGGGACAGGAGAAATGCTGAGGCATCAAACATATAAACATCCTTGAATTTCAACGCATTAAATTTAATATCTGAAAAGGCGGGTTGTATAAATTTGCGTTCAACTTCAGTTGAATATAGCTGAATATCCAAAGGATATAATTTTTAAATGATACTAGTTATCAATATGAATATAAATATTGCTTTACGTCGCTTTCTGCACATTCATGGCAATATCGCGACAGAAGGAAGCCCGAAGCCGGGACTATGCCCTACTTTTATTTCGAATAACTTTAAGGGTTCTTTATAGTGCACAGTACCATAGGCAGCACTGTACACTCCATGCTTTTGAACAGTTTGGAGCACTGTATATGTACAACCACGAATGACACTACTTATGTAACTACAATATGTTATATAAATAATAATATAAAAAATTAATATGTGCTTTAATAATATATGTAATAATTCTTTAATTGCAAAATTATGTTAGTCCCACGTCAGTTATTATTCAGGTTGGTGGCATTTTTAAGAAAATTATGTGCATACAAAGTTCAAAAATCAAATTATAGTATTTTTTCGGTTCCAAATAGCATATAATTCCATGTATATATAAATGGCCTTCCAGCAAATAAAAATGTCGGGTCACTGTAGCTCTACTTTAGTAAACACTAAATCAATATCGGGTTAGCATCTCCTGCCAGCAGGTTTAGCTGGTTATGTATAGCCACAGTAACCAGCACAGCTCTTTGCAGTGCAAGCCGATACAACACAATATAATAAACCAATAAACCCAATATGGTGGTAGTTGACACCAACGCTGGTTTAAACCTGACCCACCGTTTATGACGCCGAATCATCATTAAGCCAACATTGTTTCACCTCTTGTTTACTGGTGTTACACTGACACCCGGCAAACCCAAGAAATTGCGCCAACTCCGGTGTAATGTCAGTCCACCATCAGCGACGCTGTTCCGGCATTAATTCGACTTTGGGTCAATGTCTTATGTTTGATATGAAAGGAGGCCTCCCAGCCGACACAAGACGTTGAATCAATGTTGGCTAAACGTTGGTCCACCGTCTACGACGTTGGCCCAACTTTAAACCAACTTTGATTGAACGTCTTGTGTCCGCTGCAGTGGGCTGTATCAGTTTGTTCAAATAGACTGCTTGCACGAGTTTGCGCGTGAACAATTACCTGATTAAAATAGTTCGGGGTTGCTCACTGTGTGGCGTGTTGTCATTGAAATGTGACAGTTATCTGAATAAAACAGTTCAGCGCTGCTCACCGTGTGGCGTACGTGTTGTTATTGAAAAAGGTGTGTTGTGTGCAGATAGACACATTGCCGCGTCTAGAATGACCACGTGATCGCTCGTCTACACGTGGTTGACAACCTGATCACCTGTTTTGATGCTCCAATAAGAAAGGGCTAGGCCATATATTATGATAATCATTCCTGATTCAACTCAAATTGAAGGAAACACCCGCTCGACACATGGCCGCGGTACAAGCAGCATACTGACTTTAGTGATATACCGCTACGATCCTCGGGACTGCTTGTGAGAAAGTGTTGGATATATTATACAACTGTACCACCAGTGAAAAGTAGACATAATTATCTGAAATTAGACGTTTTATTACTTAAAATCGGTCCGAAAACATCTAAGTTAGAGTACTTCAAATACATGCAAAAAATCAAAATATCACCATGCTAAGAGTTACCCGGTATGACTGTGCCACCTAACTCATTAACTGCGCGAGGCCCAGTCACACTGACCGCCATTTTGTTTACACAGCTAGCTGTGTAAAACGACACTTGCGCTGATTACCAAAAAAACTCGGATGGCAAGAAATTGAGACGAATATTTCAAGTGCCTATGAAAACTAGGCCTTTTTACAGCAGGCGTAAACTTGTGGTCGTATTGGAACTACAATATTTAAAAATGGAGGTCACTGTGTCAGAGCCTTGCGATGTCATCAGGGTAGCTAAGAGTTGTATATTCTGTGTTAATAAATTTTTGATAGGTAGTACAAACATATGAGGGCATCAATAAGATGGAATGGAGAACATAGCAATGAATTTTCAGTGACCAGAGTATTTATCTCCGTATTTGTTCATTATCTTTTTAAATGATATTTTGTGTGATTTGAAAAAATCTGTGTTTGGAGCCCGGATAGAAAACTGCAAATTTGAATATATGTAATAATCCTTTAATTGCAAAATTATGTTAGTCCCACGTCAGTTATTATTTAGGTTGGTGGCATTTTTAAGATAATTATGTGCATACAAAGTTCAAAAATCAAAATATAGTATTTTTTAGGTTCCAAATAGCATATAATTCCATGTATATATAAATAGCCTTCCAGCAAATAAAAATGTCAGGTCACTGTAGCTCTACTTTAGTAAACATTAAATCAATATTGGGTTAGCATCTTGTGCCAGCAGGTTTAGCTGGTTATGTATAGCCACAGTAACCAGTACAGCTCTCTGCAGTGCAAGCCCAGAAAACACAATATATTAAACCAATAAACCCAATATGGTGGTAGTTGACACCAACGCTGGTTTAAACTTGACCCACCGTTTATGACGCCGAATCCTCATTAAGCCAACATTGTTTCACCTCTTGTTTACTGGTGTTCCACTGACACCCGGCAAACCCAAGTAATTGCGCCAACTCCGGGGTAATGTCAGTCCACCATCAGCGACGCTGTTCCGGCATTAATTCGACTTTGGGTCAATGTCTTATGTTTGATATGAAAGGAGGCCTCCCAGCCGACACAAGACGTTGAATCAATGTTGGCTAAACGTTGGTCCACCGTCTACGACGTTGGCCCAACTTTAAACCAACTTTGATTGAACGTCTTGTGTCCGCTGCAGTGGGCTGTATCATTTTGTTCAAATAGACTGCTTGCACGAGTTTGCGCGTGAACAATTACCTGATTAAAATAGTTCGGGGTTGCTCACTGTGTGGCGTGTTGTCATTGAAATGTGACAGTTATCTGAATAAAACAGTTCAGCGCTGCTCACCGTGTGGCGTACGTGTTGTTATTGAAAAAGGTGTGTTGTGTGCAGATAGACACATTGCCGCGTCTAGAATGACCACGTGATCGCTCGTCTACACGTGGTTGACAGCCTGATCACCTGTTTTGATGCTCCAATAAGAAAGGGCTAGGCCATATATTATGATAATCATTCCTGATTCAACTCAAATTGAAGGAAACACCCGCTCGACACATGGCCGCGGTACAGGCAGCATACTGACTTTAGTGATATACCGCTACGATCCTCGGGACTGCTTGTGAGAAAGTGTTGGATATATTATACAACTGTACCACCAGTGAAAAGTAGAGATAATTATCTGAAATTAGACGTTTTATTACTTAAAATCGGTCCAAAAACATCTAAGTTAGAGTACTTCTAATACATGCAAAAAATCAAAATATCACCATGCTAAGAGTTACCCGGTATGACTGTGCCGCCTAACTCATTAACTGCGCGAGGCCCAGTCACACTGACCGCCATTTTGTTTACACAGCTAGCTGTGTAAAACGACACTTGCGCTGATTACCAAAAAAACTCGGATGGCAAGAAATTGAGACGAATATTTCAAGTGCCTATGAAAACTAGGCCTTTTTACAGCAGGCGTAAACTTGTGGTCGTATTGGAACTACAATATTTAAAAATGGAGGTCACTGTGTCAGAGCCTTGCGATGTCATCAGGGTAGCTAAGAGTTGTATATTCTGTGTTAATAAATTTTTGATAGGTGGTACAAACATATGAGGGCATCATTAAGATGGAATGGAGAACATAGCAATGAATTTTCAGTGACCAGAGTATTTATCTCCGTATTTGTTCATTATCTTTTTAAATGATATTTTGTGTGATTTGAAAAAATCTGTGTTTGGAGCCCGGATAGAAAACTGCAAGTTTGAATATATGTAATAATCCTTTAATTGCAAAATTATGTTAGTCCCACGTCAGTTATTATTTAGGTTGGTGGCATTTTTAAGATAATTATGTGCATACAAAGTTCAAAAATCAAAATATAGTATTTTTTCGGTTCCAAATAGCATATAATTCCATGTATATATAAATAGCCTTCCAGCAAATAAAAATGTCGGGTCACTGTAGCTCTACTTTAGTAAACATTAAATCAATATTGGGTTAGCATCTTGTGCCAGCAGGTTTAGCTGGTTATGTATAGCCACAGTAACCAGTACAGCTCTCTGCAGTGCAAGCCCAGAAAACACAATATATTAAACCAATAAACCCAATATGGTGGTAGTTGACACCAACGCTGGTTTAAACTTGACCCACCGTTTATGACGCCGAATCATCATTAAGCCAACATTGTTTCACCTCTTGTTTAGTGGTGTTCCACTGACACCCGGCAAACCCAAGAAATTGCGCCAACTCCGGTGTAATGTCAGTCCACCATCAGCGACGCTGTTCCGGCATTAATTCGACTTTGGGTCAATGTCTTATGTTTGATATGAAAGGAGGCCTCCCAGCCGACACAAGACGTTGAATCAATATTGGCTAAACGTTGGTCCACCGTCTACGACGTTGGCCCAACTTTAAACCAACTTTGATTGAACGTCTTGTGTCCGCTGCAGTGGGCTGTATCAGTTTGTTCAAATAGACTGCTTGCACGAGTTTGCGCGTGAACAATTACCTGATTAAAATAGTTCGGGGTTGCTCACTGTGTGGCGTGTTGTCATTGAAATGTGACATTTATCTGAATAAAACAGTTCAGCGCTGCTCACCGTGTGGCGTACGTGTTGTTATTGAAAAAGGTGTGTTGTGTGCAGATAGACACATTGCCGCGTCTAGAATGACCACGTGATCGCTCGTCTACACGTGGTTGACAACCTGATCACCTGTTTTGATGCTCCAATAAGAAAGGGCTAGGCCATATATTATGATAATCATTCCTGATTCAACTCAAATTGAAGGAAACACCCGCTCGACACATGGCCGCGGTACAGGCAGCATACTGACTTTAGTGATATACCGTTACGATCCTCGGGACTGCTTGTGAGAAAGTGTTGGATATATTATACAACTGTACCACCAGTGAAAAGTAGAGATAATTATCTGAAATTAGACGTTTTATTACTTAAAATCGGTCCGAAAACATCTAAGTTAGAGTACTTCAAATACATGCAAAAAATCAAAATATCACCATGCTAAGAGTTACCCGGTATGACTGTGCCGCCTAACTCATTAACTGCGCGAGGCCCAGTCACACTGACCGCCATTTTGTTTACACAGCTAGCTGTGTAAAACGACACTCGCGCTGATTACCAAAAAAACTCGGATGGCAAGAAATTGAGACGAATATTTCAAGTGCCTATGAAAACTAGGCCTTTTTACAGCAGGCGTAAACTTGTGGTCGTATTGGAACTACAATATTTAAAAATGGAGGTCACTGTGTCAGAGCCTTGCGATGTCATCAGGGTAGCTAAGAGTTGTATATTCTGTGTTAATAAATTTTTGATAGGTGGTACAAACATATGAGGGCATCAATAAGATGGAATGGAGAACATAGCAATGAATTTTCAGTGACCAGAGTATTTCTCTCCGTATTTGTTCAATATCTTTTTAAATGATATTTTGTGTGATTTGAAAAAATCTGTGTTTGGAGCCCGGATAGAAAACTGCAAGTTTGAATAGTTTGCGTATGCAGATGATAATACATTATTTTCTCCTACTGTTGCTGGTCTACAAGGCCTAATAGATATATGTACTGAATATGCTCCGAAGTTGAGATTTAAATTTGGTATATCTAAATCAAAATGTATGGTAGCTGGTCATAGTTTATTTAAGGCTGAATCAGATTGGCAACTTTATAATAATATGAGCATGGAAAACGTTGATGTCTTGGAAACACTCGGTGTTGTAATGAGTAATGATGGCACTGCCGATATAAATGTACAGAAAATAATAAATAAGTGTAGACAAGCATATTACAGCTTAGATAACACAGGAATGCCGTATCCAGGTCTACCAATCGATATAAAAATGTACTTGTATAAATCTGTTTGTTTACCTACTTTACTGTTTGGAATGGAAATTATGTTTTTGTCAGACAAATTAATAAATAAACTTGAATTTTTTCAGGGCTCCCTAATGAAGCGTTCATTAGGCTTGAGTAAATTTAGTCACCTCTCGAAACTTCTGGAAGCTCTTAATATACCACAAGTCTCTGATTCAATAAATAACATGACGATTTCTGGAAAATAATTTATGGAATTATGGAAAATAATTTTTAATGTGGACTCTCCTGTACGCGATCTATGTATTTGTTTCCTTTCTAAATATATTTTGAATGGAAAATGTATCCCAGATACACTGATGGGTAGAGTGGTCAAATTAGGCTTCTCCCCAACGCGAGCTGCTCCATCCTACACTAAACCCACTTTACACTCGAAACCGCTGGACGGTATTGTGGACTCCCTAAGAAGTGTTATTTTTAGTCCAAATATTCTTAGTAAAGGCTCAAGTAGTCATACATTGTTGAAATTAATAACAAAAGCATAAGTTATATAGTTTATTGTTTTGATGTACTATTTTATGAATCATACTAGTATGGACTTTTACAATGTTATTGCATGTTCAATTTTATATGTATTTCCTCATGTAATGAGGGTTGAACAAATAAATAAATAAATAATTAAAAAATGTACTACACGTCAAATAGCCCAACTTTTGAACTTTACAATATTTTAGGGATATATATGGCAAATAACTAGAAAATAGTGTTGACAAAATCTCATGAAAATCGCTTGGGAATTGAGTTATCAACGAAATGCTAATTGTAATTTTAGACCATCCTCCACCGTTGGACAGACTTTAGGTTCCTCTGGTTCACATCATGTAGTGGCAGCATCGAGAGCCTACACATATAGGCTATATTCTTAGAGAAAGATAGTCTTGGAATTATTATAGGAATCAAGTTTGGATATTGACCATGCTAAGCCATATATATTAGCCAATATATATTGGCAACAGGGATCTCTATTTATATTGGCATGCTGATATAATTAATGTATATGTCTAAAATTGTGTGAAATCTTACAGTTATTTGACATAGTGTGGACGGATCATTCTAGATTTGAGAAAGAAAACAAATCTAGAGCGCCCAGAGCAAAAACTAAACGATACCAACGTACACTGCTCCCACACGGCCGGATCCACTGGCAATGACATAAACTATTTATTTTTAAACTGTTTCTATTGAAAACATGTGATCGGTATAATTTATTACACATTTAATAATACGTAAACAATTGTAGTGCTAAATATTTTTACTTCTTCATGCTACGTTGTAATATAAATAAATTTTTAGTTGCCAATAAATTGTATTATTATGTATAGCGCATATGCTATAAATAACATTACATTACATTACAATAATGTGATATTTCGGGGATAAATCTGCTGAAACGTTGTTCCAGTGACAAGTACTTCCGTATAGTATCATTCCTAATTTCAGGTATGAACTTTATTGCCGTCAAAGTACAAAATCAATAATGTTCAATAATCAACTTAGTATCACTGATACTGTTTATTTATTATTGGTGGGCCTGTGATCATATACTTGTTGTACTTGTGTGGAAATGATTGAAAAACGTGCAGTTATTTGACATAGTATGAACAGATCATGATAATTAGGCGTTGTGCGAATAAATCACATAAAAATGTGACATTTTGGGGATAAATCAATCAAAACTTATAAAAAATAATAAGGATCATAAATTATGCTTCTCAGTAGCGAGTTTTAATCCGTGTAATTTAAGATTTTAATTAATATATTGCTTAATTCTGATTTTTCTGATATCTGGTGGGGGCCATTTTGGATTTAGCTTCTGCGGAGGCGCAAGGAGATGCCTTTCTTGGCATTCACCCAAAATCGATCAAGTGAGGTTCTGTCGACATCTGGGCCAAATTTGGTGGTTTTGGAACAATTTGCCCCAAACAGGCAAACGTTTTTTTTTTGCAAAAGTGAGAATTTGTACTTAGGAAAATAAAATGCAAATAATTGAAGAGTAATAAAGAAAGTTTTTAGGATGCCAATCTCATGCATAAATTAAATCGGAATCAGATTGACATGCATGTCCAAAATAAGAAATACGGGAATTTCGTCTTTATATCTCGCTTAACTGGTAAATGCGCAGCACACAAATTGAAAAAAGTTTGCAGTTCTAGTTTGTGTACATGCTCACATCATAAGGTCGTATTGAGAAGACAAAATAAAAATACAGATTTTTTTATGATTTTAGCCTGATTGTGTCGCTTTATTTTTAACATGTTCACTAAAAGCTTTGCATTGTTTCCACAATTTAGGTTTTATAGTGCACGGAAATTCCAATGAATAAGCATTAAGTACATAATATACGCTCGCAAAAATCATGAACAGTAGGCTTACCAACAGCCTCAGATAAAAAGTATAATGATTAAATAACTTTTATCAACACACGAGACAAAAAATTAATAGTGAATCATGTTTCCAAGTAAACCTGCAAGGAAATTGCATCTGAAGGTAGTAGGAAATAAGAGTAAAAGTTCGGGGGTTATTAGCGGATCAAGTGATGAGGCCTTGGCTTAATTTACAGCTCAATTATGTCTACAGAAATTAATCTCGAGTGCTTCCAAAAACAACCAAAAAAGCCCAGCTGCTAATTTCGGCTCGCTGCGCTTGCCTTATATTCATATGGAAAATAAGATACATCTATAAAAATAAACCCCACTACAGCGGATCGACATTTTATAACCCCCACTAGTCAGAAGCTCTGGATACGGCCCTGCGCTTGGCATCACTAAAAGTGAGGCAAGCTTTAGCATAATCCTTTCTATATATTTAAAGGTTTTGTCTAGTTGGATGGGTTTTTCAAATTTATTTTAAGACTTCAGGACTTTTTCTCAATTGCATTTCTACAGTCATCACGACAGCTTTTATTGACGTTTTCGGTATGTTTTTTCTGCTATGTTATTAACTTTTGTTGGAAAGAGGGCTATCCATCATCGACCCCCTCTTCACTCTCCAAATGGGGGATTGTGAGGTTCCATAGAAGAGAACAAATTAACATATAAAACAAAGATAAAAAAGGCAATACTGAGACGTGTCAATGGTTAGTAATTTGTACAGAATCTCTACTTTTCAAAAATGGAAAAATAACTTAGACTAGTTTGGGCTCATCAGGAAAAACTCCTTGTGTAATAATGAATAAGTTGAGAGAATGTGTTAGTGGTAATAAACAGATAAAAGCAAATCAAATGTATCTTTTATAACATTTGACTATAAATTATCCCATCCGAGCTTTTTAAATACCTAATTATTTTGGAGACTTCGTACTTGCAATACATTAAAAATAAAAAAATAAAAACGAAACGGGATTTGTTTTAATAGACTTAGTTTTTAAAATTTCGGACGCTACGTTTACAAAATATTTAATAAAATGTTTAGCAATATGTTAATGTTGTCAGTGACAGTATTACCATTAATGACAAATTTACTACTTGAGGAGCGTTTTTTTATTTATTACATCTTTGATAATAAGCAAAGATTCTTCAGATTATTTCTATTGTCCATAAGTAATTTGTCATAGTGTGTACGTTCGGTCCACCGTAAGAAATTTATTTATTTTTTATATGCCATTTTTTTCGATTGTGAAGGATACTACTTGTAATCATGATAATGTGTACATATATTTTTTTGTGCTTTATAGAACATTTCTTACTCTTAGTTAACCATGGTTTTCTTGTCTTATTGTGAGGTATGATTGACTTACGCTTTACAGGAAAATGTTTAGATTTCTAGAAATATAATATGGAACATAATATATGCATTTTGGCAAGAATCATTCAAAATCACATTTGTCGATCAACATTTTTTATTGTCTTTGTCTACACTTTTTTCTATCTTCATGTCACATATACCCCACACAAATATATTGTATCCCATTTGAAATCTTCTCATTTGTAGTTATCGTCGATATATGAAGAGATAATCTGATACATGATTGTAAATTATTCCATTAAAATTTAGATTTCTCAATATTATTACACAATATATATAAGTGTAGCAGACGTTTTAAATAATGGCATAGGCTTGTTGATTACACGAAAAAAGAGTATGAGAACATTAGTTCTCCCAAATCAGATGTAGGTATATGTTCATTTACATTTATGAGGTTCAAATTAAAATCACCAATGATACATACAGCTCTATTGAGGTCTTTTAGTTACGTAGCCTACATCAGTATTAAGCGGCCTGTATATGCCTCCAAGGGTAACACATTTCTTTCGAGGTAATGGATGATGAGATACATGAAAAAATGATTCTATAGAATTATTTATAATACGTAAATCATCTCGTCTACAATAATCAAGAGATTCATTAACAAACAGAGAAACACCACCTCCCTTTTTTCAGGTCGGTCGATAGACATTATCCATATATACCATATCAATTTTGATTTTTTTTCGTTGAGCTAGGTTGGTAAAATTCTTTGGAATACTCCATGTAATTAAGTGGATAACAGATTCGTTTCCCAATTTCACACATTTTCTTATTGCATGGATCTTCCATAAAATAACTACATCACTTGAGAATATTATTAGTTTCGGAATGATTGTGCAATTGCACATCCGGATCTGAATCACACATAGGAGAACAGAATAGGAATAGGAGAATAGGAGAACATCACACTCACTAACAGAAAACACATTAAATACCAGCCTTTCCAAATCGTCTAAAGTCAATCCCCGCACTGAGAGAGTATAACAATGATAATGTCCGTAGATACACAACAAAGAGGAATCCAAAATGAAGCGGAAAGAGATAACTATAAGACATCAATGATGACTTCATATTAAAAAAAACTTTAGTCTATTGGTTTATAATACAAGGTGATTATTGACTCGTATTATCTGATTTGGTAGAAAATGAAATGAATCGGGTTTTAAGCCACCTTTGTGCACATATAGGCTAAACTGGGCCAGGAGAACCTCCTGAGGATGGTGAGATGACACTGTCCTCCAGACACAGGATTCGAAATTCGAGCCCTGGCGGTCTGAGGTCGAGCACGCTATCTCTCGGTCACGGAGGCTCCCCACAATACTAACTTTCACACGTGGATGGGGAGGAAACATTTTTGTTTCTTTCAAACCGCCGAGACCGGGAACCGAACCCCGAGCTCTGGCGTGAAAGGCAGCGGTGCTAACCACTACCCTAGGGCCACCGCCCTGATTTGGTAGAACACGTGCAGTATAGTTCTCCCTGCAAACACGATACATTGAAGCAATAATGGTTTAATGTTGGGCAGACGGTCGCAGATGGTGGCCCAAGATTAAACCATTACTGTTTCAATGTGTCGTGTTTGCTGCGCTGGATATACCATAACACAACAGACACAAGGCATTGAATCAATGTAAATTTAACGTTCGTCCACAGACTACCACGCTGGACCAATGGTAAACACAGACTACCACGCTGGACCAATGGTAAACCAATATAGATTCAACGTCTTGTGTCTGCTGGGAAGTAGCGTGTATCCAAAATATAAATTAAGCCAGCATTGGCTCAATATCTCGTGCTTGCTGGATTGGGTATAACAGTATGGATGTATTTGTTGTACAGACTAGCTACATGCAGGACGTAACATGCAGGTTCTTGACTGTAACGTTACTCTCACATGATATAAACAGGTATGCCGTTGAATACATCCAAATAAAACTACCTATTTTATTAATATTAAATATTTGAATGTGTTTGAAATGCTTATTCCGTAAAGCGCTAAACAAAAGTGTGTCTTATTATTTATTCCATGATATGGTGTGTATCAATTTTCAATTACATGCAAAACAGTCATCATCATGATCATGTATATGAATAGGGCCTACTATGCACGGTCGGCTGCTACCATGTTATGTAACGTTAGTTCTACTATAATAATATCCAAAGGCATGACGTGTACAATACTGCCTATGGTACTGTACACTATAAAAAAACATTAAGGTCATTCGAAATAAGAGTAGGGCATAGTCCCGGCTTCGGGCTTCCTTTTGTCGCTATATTGTCATGATTGTGCAGAAAGTGACGTAAAACAATATTCACTCACTCACTCACTCCTATTATATTCTCAGCATCAAATCTAATAATTAGTTTTTTACCCACTTGAAGTTGTTTCTCGCTATCCCACAACTCCAAGTGGGTAAGCATTTCATATAATTATGTTAACCCCTACAGCGCGCGACCGACCTCGCTGACGTCTGTAGACGACAGATTCTGACGTCTAAAAGTCGATCCCCGCACTGTAAGAGTAAACATATTTATAATGGCCGTAGACCTATAACATAGGTATTCAAATGAATCAGAAAGAGCTGACTAGGACAATTATGATGATTTCAAATTAAAAAAACCTTTGTCCAAGGTTTCCATAAACAAATTCAGCGCTTTAAGGGTGTAAATTTAGATTGTGATAATAATGCCAATATAATGTATTTGGTTGGTTCCGCCTTGTGATCAAATGACATTAATAGGGCTCAAATGTCCCAAGTCGGGCCTCAAATCAGCACACTCCTCTTTGATCGCACGATTTGTTGAATGATTACCGTGACCATGGGGATAAAATGTAAACTCGGCTGATGAGTCTTCTTCCTTATCATCATAAAGCTGACCATCTACCATTTGTTACACTATGTAAATTGAATCCCATTGTGACGATGTATGAACCATTTCCCTAACATATCATTATCGATTAATAACTCATTTCAAATAAAAATGTTTTTTTTTCTGAAATAAACTTCCTAGGTTTCCAATCCCGAAATCTTAATTTGCTCAGCTAACGTAAAGAACAATCCAGTGGAAAATGAGGCAAAAGAATGTGGCACACTGTATTCGAATCCGGATCTAAACGGATTCTGGAGACCAAATACCTGACAAATCCGCCATTGAGTTCAAATTTAAAAAAACCTAGACATATACGTAACGTACGATTCCACAATAGGCCTATATGAATAAGAATATACTTATGACGGGGCAAGGCAAAATCAACTGACACAATCGACAAGTCAATAGGGGTTGCGGACATACATTTACAATTTAATATTAACACTTTGAACCCTCACGATGCATTAAAGCATCATTTTACATCCCTGAAAACAGACTTAATTTTTCTACAACAAGGGTTTTAGAACGAAAATTGCCATGAAACTGGTTTACCAATACATGACCATTTTCTTTAATTTTTAAACCATATCAAATCATCTTCATCCACTACAAGTCGTGAATTGCGACAGCAATTCGCGGCTTGTAGTGGATGAAGATGGCAAAGGTGAATTCAGGCCTGAAAGGGTTAAGATGACACATTATTATGATGGTCATAATGATCATGATACACGGTACCAGCATCCTTATCATCCCAAATTTGTGATCATAATATGTCCACACATTGCAGTTGTCATCACCATAAACTAGACGGCGGGGTTTCGTGGTTATAGGCTACTAACCTTCACAATAGTATTTCTAACAAGATTGACACAATCATGATAAAATAAATTTCATTCAAGAGGTGAATTGTGGTGGTCAGTAATGAGTAACTCACGTCCTGGGAGGACCGAAAAGAGGTATGTGTTATTCATGTTACTTGTTGGCGTTGTTGCACAATGTTATACATGTACCGGGTACTTGCAAATGATTACCGCATCACGACTTCAGCCGTGATCAGGAAAAAAAAACACTTTATACGTCATTTACCGGAAATGACTTTTTTCAAAAAAACATATATTTATTGCACTAAGAATTAGTTGGGAAAATTTTGTGTCTCATTTTCTGACCATTGTCGAGATATTGCCCGTCAAAATCTCCGGGTTTTTTAAATTTGCAGGAATAGATCTGGAAAAACACATTCTAGTATATTCTGATCAGGGGGGACACATTTTTTCCGGCCCATTCTGACAGGAGTATTCTGATCAGGAAAAAACACACATTTTTTTCAGGAGAAAGACATAAAATACATTATATTATGTTTCCTAGAAAAAATGTGTTCTTCCTGGTCAGAATATACTAAAATGTGTTTTTCCTGAAAATAATGTGTTCTTCCTGATCAGCAAAGATATGTGGGATAAAGAAATAGAAATATGTGTCACTCAAAATAACCATATTTGTGCATATAATATCACTTATTGTAAGTCAAAATAGCCGTACATGGTCTTACGTCATGAACTCAAACTTCAAAGTCTTTTAACTCAAAACGATTTTTTTGGATAAAATGTGTTTTGCTTCGTCAAGATATAGTCGGAGGATGTACGACTGTAAGGAGAAGAGCAGAAGCAGATGTCAGAATGTTCAGGTTGCCCTCGCCGGCCTGATCCTGCACAGCATCCCGGTGGGATGCAATCTTTGTTACGGAGTGATCCTGCCGTTCGTTGTTGACAAATTTGAAGTGGGTGTCACCACAGCATCCTGGGTGGGATCCGCGCAGTCTTTTCTACTATTTGCCATGGGTGAGTGTTAACCCCGCAAACATGAGACAGCTTTCCAATGTTGGACCAATGCTGGGCCACCGTCGTAGACGGTGGACCAACATTGGTCCAGCATTGGGTCGATGTCTTATGTTTGTATTGACATATTAACCCTGACAACGCTGAATAATCTTTGTTTAAACAATGGAGATTTTTTGACAATGGGTTTCTTGAAATCATGATAAATGTCTTGGTTCATACTGGTTCATTTGAATACCTATATGTTATGGGTCTACGACAATTATAAATATTTTAGTTCTTTCATTGCGGGGATCGTCTTTTTATACGTCCAAAGTTTAAATACGATCTCCGCGCTCAAAGGGTTATTAAAAAAAGTTCCCCATGTATACTGAGCACTTCCAACATGTTTAAATGCACTTTGAAAATAACATTTTATGTAAAACATGTTTAACCTTTGTTAGCATGATGAGGGGGATAAGTGTGATTGTTATTAGCACTAACACACATCATTAAAAATACTTTTTTAAGACATTTGAAGCAGTTTTACAGCATAACGTCAGCCTGTCGAGGTCGTGACTATGTCGTACTCTTACATAAATATGCTTAAATGGTATGGTATTTAAATTGCACAGCGCAATGCATTTTGATTTTGTTCGACTCTCTAATCAGCCGATAAATGTCTGATTTTAAATATTTAGTGATGATTAGTTGAATACACATCCTCAATAAATCATCTTAACCATACTATGCGATGACCAAATACTGCGTTTGCCATTTACTGTGAAGAAAGTAAGATATAATCGCCTAAAATGTGATTGAAGTGATAACAAGATAATATTTGAAAAGTTGGAATCAGTCATTTACTTTATGCATGAATGGTGTCCCCAAGGGTAACTTGGACTTGCTTTAAAATTAGGCGGACCCTGTCAATGATAACCATATACATGTTATGCACTATTGACAGGTTACCTTGTCAAAAATGTATGTACAAATCCTGCTACAATATTGTGGGCGTAAACTCACCCTCGGGTTGACGGCTTCCCACTGACGCCATGAATGATACTCTTAAGATCTTCACGTCTACCCAAAAATTAGCATACATGTATTTCGGGTTCAGTCTAGAAGACTCTCATGCAGCTACTCTGTGAGTGGTACATCTCCATGATATCAGCGTGCCATCAGATGTAAATGTATGCTGGTCGGTCCTTCATTAAAACTCTGAAACATGTGACAAAACAACAACAATGTTGGGTCAATCTCTATGATTAATGTAGGCATACATTCAGATTACTTCAAAGTAAAACATGTCGAAAGTTGTTGTGACTAGCAGGGTCACCATGTCAGTAGTGTAGGATATGGGCTACAACCACCCTACATTCACCCTCACCCACACTACATGAAATGAAATGTTAACAGCGAAAAATTAGGGATGCACTTTATATTTTGACCCCCAAACCTGGCTTAAACGTTGAAACATGTTTTTTTATTAGAAAATATTCCAAATCGACAACACACCAAGCTAGTTAACATGGTCAATGGAAACGATTTAATAAAACATAAATATTGGCCATATCTATATTTGACCTATATATGTTTAAACTGAGTTGTATTTAGATTTCTTTCATGGCATATATATTTTTTAATGCGAGAATATTGCAGCCTTCTTTTTGAAAATGTTGTATTTAGACTGGGCTGAAATATAAAATATTGAATTTGCTCGATATTGGAATGCAAATTATTTTTCCGCTTGTTTTTATATAATTTGGATGTGCTAAATGCGAATATGTCGATTAACATTCTATCTTTGGTGTCATTCACATGCATGTTCATTTTCAAATAAGCCAAATAATAAATTGCCGCCAAAACCTAATTATAATTATGTTCTATATTTTGCTACATATTATTGCACGATTTCTGGTTTCTGCATTGAGTTGATGAATTTATGATAAATTTATATATCATGTTTTTCAATCAAAATAACCTATATTTCACCTTCAAGTTCAAAATGGTTACCGGCAACACACAAATAAAAGCTGTTTTTAGGCACGTGAACTATAATATCATAAACAACATTTGTTCAATAGAAAACTAAAATTAGACTACGTAATACGGCAGATTAGGTGGCAAGGTATTCAAAACTGTGTTTAATCACAGAATATTTAGGCTTGGCCGTAGGCCGTAGCCTATTAAGTTTATTTTGCCTGAGTTTGTGTCTTATTTAGGGAACGAGGGGTGCTGTGTGTGGAAAACGGTTGACATTTCTATAAATCAGTCCTTATGAACATGTGAAATATAATGCTTCAGGTCCTTAGGTTACGTACTTTTGTCTTTAACAAGTGTTCAGAAAAAAATATTCACGATTATATTTGTTGTTAAGAGCTTAAAGGGTTTTAGACGGTGGCCCAGCATTACATCAGCATTGAGTCAATGTATTGTTTTATCTGGTGTTTCTGGCACCGGGATGCAAAACGTCACCCGCATAATGCAGCAGTCAGAAAACACGGTAAAATCACTCAATGCTGTTTCAATGACGGGCCAGCGTCGAAGACTGTGTGTCAACATAGAAACAGCATTGGGTCAATGCCACGTGTTAGCGCACAGTATACAGCAGACCCAGTGATGGATTAGTGTTGGGCCAGCGTCGTAGACGATTGACCGGCATTGAACCATTAATGGGCTGCGACGCTGGCTCAACATTGAACCGAAATTTAGTGGCTAGGCCTACATCTTCTGTACGAGTTACATCGTAGGCACGTATTGAATTAATGTTGGCCAGCACCGGCGATAGAAAGAATACAAGTTGAAGATAATATTTGAACTTGTCTCCTTGGTTCTTTCCTTAATTATATCCTGGACATTTAGGATTATGGGGAAGACCAATACAGTGTTATGTTCAGAAAATATTAGGCCGATTTTTTGTCCATAGCACTCAAACAGACTAAAGCCGGGAACTCCTTTTCTGGTCTAACATGCTTTGATGTGCTTAGTATTTAAAATGACGTCAATATTGTATTAGTTAATAATTAAATTGGCGTGCATCTTGGATTTTATGAAAAAAACTATAGGTCAGACAATAAACAATGAACATCAGAAATGTTTTTTCTCGGCCCCAAGCCATACAAAATAAAAAATGAGCAATTTCGAGCTACAAATGAAAAATGTTGAATTTTGATAGTTACTTTGCTTCTTGTTCATAGTGCACACGATTTCGTAGATCATTTAAAAGAATTGGCTAACCTGTTTGTAAATAATCAAGACGATGTCATTGATAGCGAAGCTCACACTTTAGATAATAATTATTTACCAGATAATGTTGTTGACGAGTTAAATGATGTAATTACGGTAGACGAGGTAAAGTTTGCAATTAGTAATTTAAAACTCGGCAAGTCAGCCGGACCTGATCAACTTATTAATGAGTTATACGTACACAGTGGTGAAGCTTTGGTAATACATATTACTACATTATTAAATATAATATTCTCTACTGGTAAATTTCCAGAAATCTGGAGAGACGGGTTAATTCTTCCAATACACAAGAAAAATGAGGTAAATGATGTTATTAATTATAGAGGAGTTACTCTTCTTGGTACTTTAGGCAAGCTTTTTACCGCCCTTCTCAATAATAGATTACAATTTTGGGCAGAGTCACATTCTGTGTATGTGGAGGCTCAGAAGGGTTTCAGAAGAGGACGCTCTACAACAGACAGTATTTTCATTTTGCACTCGATAATAAATAGCTTAATAAGCCAGAACAAAAAATTGTATTGTGCATTTTTTAGATTTGCGACTGTGTGGATCGCAATAGTCTATGGGGGAAACGTGTTAGTATTGTATCGAGTACAATATTATACATAATATGTATGAAGCTGTAAAATCTCGCGTTAAAAATCATAATAAAGTTTCAGTATTTAGCAGCCATATTGGCGTACATCAAGGAGATCCATTGTCGCCTTTTCTATTTTCAATGTTTATTAACGATTTAGAAGAGAATGTGCGTGTGAAAGGTTGTTCAGGCTTAACAATTAGCGATCTAAAATTATGGTTAATGTTATATGCCGACGATACCGTTATTTTATCGGAAACCTCCGCCGGGTTACAAGAAAGTCTGGATGTAATGTACGATTACTGTGAGCAATGGAAATTATGTTGAATTTAGATAAATCTAAAATAGTGGTTTTCAGAAAAGGCGGTCAGCTTGGTAGAGATGACCATTAGTTTTATGGAGACTCGTATATTGATGTTTTGAATTTTTTTAATTATCTAGGTGTAACGCTATCATAGGCCTATACTGGCAATTTTGCTGTCACCCAACAGACATTGACATCACAAGCCACGCAGGCTGTATTCAGTCTACAAAAAGCAACGTTCAGTCTCTATAACCCCGATGCTAATTTCATGTGCTCTCTTTTTGATAAACTTGTTTCACCTATTTTATATTACGGGTGCGAAGTGTGGGGTCTCCATAAAGCCGAAGCAGTAGAACAAGTACATTCACGGTATTGCAAAACTGTATTACGCTTTAAATCCAACACAGCTACTTTGTTTACGGTGAGCTCGACAGAGCCCCTCTTATAATTGAACGTCATTTGAGAATAATTGAAAATATTGGTCAAAAAATATATCCATGAAACTTAATCCACTAGCATGTTCTATGTAGGCCTACAGGTCTATGTATGCAATAATGTGAAATGCAGAGATATGTTGTCAATTGGGTCTCATTTGTCCAAAAGTTATTGAATGATCTGGGTTTGTAACAAGTGTGGCAGCAACAGAATTGCGGCGATACTAACTTATACTAACCATTTCTTACAATCATGGGTCTCTGATGTTAATAATAGTGAGACGGCCACGTTCAACAAACATTTCCGGATGACGCCAAATTATAGCGTTATACTTGAGAAAATAAACATTAATAAATATAAATACTGTTTTCCGAAATTCATCAATTTAGCCGTTGTTGTTGGCAGATGGCACAAGCTCAGACTAATACCATTTAATGAAAGATTATGTATTGCATATGATACTCAACAGCTTGAAGATGAATACCACTTTATTTTAGACTGTAAAATGTACCACGATCTCCGTCAGAAATATATTCCAAAATTTTATTGGAAAAAACTTTCAATGGAGGACTCGAGAAAAAAAATAAGCAACAAACTATGTAAGGCCATTTTGAGTAATAACACTATGCCTGTTTCTGTTGACTTTACCACGCTGACATAGTTGATAATACTACCTTCTGTGTCTAATTGTTCACCGTGCAATTTTTATTTGAGACGAAAATAGTTTAATAGCCTATATTATGGGTGATATTTTTCATGCACCACCATAAATCTAGACCCTTCTTCATCTGCTGGTTATTTCTGTGTAGTTAAACGTCGGTACCCTATGGACCATGTAATTAAGTATATTGTTATTATTTTCATGTATCTTATGTATTTGTCATCGAAAATAAAGATACGCACAAGCACGACAGCAGATGTGTTTATTTCTCGTTTTCTTTCAACGTATTTGCACGATGGCGAGCCTGTTATGATGCTGGTACCTACACAGCGTTCACCAGATGCTGTTTTCGTTTTCTTATGAACATGGTCAACCTGTCAGTAGTGCATGCCAATTACTTAGCGTCAAACACATAGTCAGGTTCAGTATGTTGAAAAAAAAAGTTTCGTGGGACGTGTCTGTTAATTTTGATCTTCTACATTTTCTATACTTTAGAGTGTTCTGAGTCGAAAAATTGATGTTTCCATTTTTTTCAAAAAAAAAGAAAATAGCCGCCATTTTGTTTTTCAAAATGGCCGCCATAGAAACACTTCTCATACATTATATCAGCTTCCAAGTGAGCTACAGTCGCAAAATTAAAACATACATTTTCGCACATGACATATCCATGATTCATAACACTTAAAAAGGCATAAAAACTGTTATTGCAATTATGTATCATTTTGATATAATACTTGGCCTTATATAAAGGAAATATGCTTTTATTGTCCAGTTGACATGTCTACATATTGTTGTAATGTATAATATTGTAGAAACAAGGTAAAGGTGACCTAACCTTGGTTTGTTACATATACAATGCTTTTTTGATGTTTCTTATATATTTTTTTTGTGCTGAATTCAAATTTGATAAGTGTCAGGTTGAAAATTTTGGGCATTTTTGTAAATTCAAGGTTAAAGATCAATTTGTCTAGATCGATTCTGTCTAGAAAATCCATTTCTGGTATTATTTTGGTGATTTGAGGTGATCATCAAGGCCAATTTCAAGGTCAAATATGATTTTAACATAAATGCTACAAATTGGAGCACATATATGAAACATTGTTTTGGTGTCATTTTGACTGGATTATCTGATTTTAGTTTGGTTAGACATCATTAAAGTGAAATGAGCAGATGATGAGTAGCCGCTAAAGGGTGATGGAGAGACTTTAAAGTGCGACTGAGTGTGCTAAAAGGTGGTGGGGGCATTAAAGGGCTGTGGAACGGCGTTAGAGGGCGAAGAGGAAGCAGTAAATAACAATGGAAATACGTTATCGGGCGATGGGGCGGAGTTAACGTGGATGTATAGGCGCTTAAGGACCAGGAGAAGGTGTTTAAGGTGATAGAGAGGTGTTAAATGGTGACAGAGAGCCGTCAAGGTCGACGGAAAGTGTTAAAGGACGAAGAAAAAGTGTTAAAGTTTTATGGAGATGCATTAAAGTGAGAGGCGTTAAATGGTGATGGGGAGGCGATGGCGAAGCGTTAAATGGCGACGGAGATGCATTAAAGGATGGTAAAAAGATTTTAAAAACAACGCAGAGGCGCTATATAGAAAGGCGTTAAAGAGCAAATAAAAATGACAAAGGTCAATGCAGAAGCTTTGAAGGACAATGGAGAGGCGTTAAAAGGCTCCACAGAGGCGCTAAATAGCGATGGGGAGGCTTTCAAGGGCAATGAGGAGGCGTTCAGTTTGAAGAAGATGCATTAAAGGGCGACAGGCAGGCTTTCAATTGCAACAAAGAGGCGTTAAACTAAAACTACGTTCAGGGTGAATAAGAGATGTTGAAGAACTACGTAAAGGCCTTCAATTGCAATAAAGAGGTGTTAAGCTAAACACACTACGAAGACGCATACTATATATATAAGGGGAGATGTCAATATTGTTAAAGTGCGACGTGAGTGTGTTTCCATTGGCCTTCAATGTATCTGCATCGCCCTTTGACGCAACCCCATTGTCATTTAACGGTTCTTCATTGCCCTTTAACGCCTCCTCATTTTCCATTAAAGCCTCCTCATCACCATTTGATTTAAAACCAACACAACTAAACTAGGTATTACATAGGTCTATGTGCTCCGATTTGTAGCATATAGTAAGTAAGTAAATCATTTATTCAAGTCTCTTATATTACAAAGAACACTCAGAGTTTGAGTTGCGAGAGACACATACTAAAATATATGTTGACCTAGAAATTGACCTTTTGACCCTAATGGTAACCCAAAATCAACGAAATAATAGAAGAGATGGATTCTTCAGTCAAAATCTGATGAAACAGAGGTATTACACAATCATGTTCCTAGCTATATTTGCTAAAAATAATATTTCCTTTACTTGACCTTGAATCCACACATATACAGAGAAACTGACCTTTTTATCTTGAAAAGACCTTTCATCATCAAAATAGTACCATCCCCAAACCAGAATGAGTCCGACACAGGTTCAATGGGTAGGTCAAGCAACTCACCGAGATTCATCAACTAAAATGATGCGACATTGGGTGGCGTCTCGGAGTTATGACCCATTTGGGGATGATTAGCTACCAAAGTCCACAGCTGCTTGTGATTGCCAGGTCCATGTAACTATGGTATATAAGTCCATTTGGTCAGTCAGGCTGATTATATCCAGTGCAAATGAGAGGAAGTTGGTCTCACAGATCTGTTAATTAGTCCAACGACCAATATACAGACCTGTTGTGTCAACCCACATATACAAACTGCACAGCACTCGCACTGCATATAATAAAAAAATGAGCCCCGGTTGGCCTCCTCTAAAAATAATAATTATTATATAACTAAAATAATAAAAATCTTCTGTCTGATTGCTAAAGGGTACCATGGCTCCTCCAGAGATAATACAGGTCTCGCATCAGTGCTCGAATATGATTTAGAACATATTTATGCTACAAATACCTCTTTTGGGTGTGAATATGACTGTATAACCTAATTCTCTTCATATGATTAAACATGCCCAAGGTGAAAAGATCAAGGCGTTAAAGAGCGACGGATAAGCTTTAATGGTCGATGAGGAAAATTAGAAGGCATTAAAGAGCAATAAAGATGCATATTAAAGGGCATGGGGAGGCGTTAAAGGGCTATGAAGATGCGTTACAGTGCGACTAGGTGTGTCATAAGGTGGCTGAGAGGCTATGAAGAGACGCTAAAGGGCAACAAGGAATTATTAAATGACAATAGGAGGGCGATGGAGAAGCATTAAAGGGCGATGGAAACACACTTTTGTCGCATTTTATGCGTCTCCGTAGCGCTCTTTGTTTAAAGCCTCTTCTTTGCAATTGAAGGCCTTCCCATCGCCCTTTAACGCTTCTTCTTCGTTCTGAATGTGCTTTTAGTTTAACGCCTCTTCGTTGCAATTGCAGGCTTTTACGTCACCCTTTTAGGCCTCTTCTTCGCCCTGAACGCGTCTCCATTGCTCTTTAACGCTGTCACCTTTTAACGCCTCTCCATCGATATTTAACGCCTTCCCATCGCCATTTGACGCCTCTGTGGTACCTTTTAGCACCTATCTATTGCTATTCAATGCCTCTGGGTCTACCTTTATAATTTTGTTGTCCTTTAACGCCTTTCCGTCGCCGTTTAGTGCCTATTCGTTGCCATTTAAAGCCTTTCCGTCATCCTTTAACGCATCTTCATCGCTATTTAGCTCCTCTTCATTGCCATTAACGCATTCACCTCACCCTTAAACGCATACACATTGCTTTTAACGCTTTTTCATCGTCACTTAACACTTCCTAGCCGCCCTTTAACGCCTCATCATCGCCCTTTACCGCCTTCCCATCGTCATTTAACTCCTTCCCACCACTATTTAACGCCTCTCCATCACAATTTAACGCATCTGCATTGCCTTCTAACGCATCTCCATAACCCTTTAATGCATCTCCACCAACCTTTAACACTTTTTCTTTGCCCTTTAACGCCTTTCCATCGCCCTCTGACGTCTCTCCGTCGCCATTTAACTCTTTCTCTGCCGTCTCTCCTCGCCCAAACACCTATCCATCACCCTTTCGCACTTCCCCATCACCTGGTAACATACTTCCACCGGTATTTAACACTTCTTTGTCGCCCTCTAATGCTGTTACATCGCCTTTTAGTGTGTCATCTTAATGCAACTGTTTGCTCTTTACTGCATATAATTCGCCCTTTAACGCCTCATCATTGACCTTTAGCGCCTCATCATTGCCCTTTAACCAATGATATTTTCCCACTTTTGACCTCAGAATTTACTTTTTGATGATCTTGAATTGACACTGACCTTGCAGATGGCGTCGTTGAATCACCAAAATAATAATATAAATGGATTTTTCAGTAAAAATATCATAAAAAAGAAGTAGGCATATTACACACGTTCCTAGCATTATTTGTTAAAAATGATATTTTTTCTTACTTGACCTTGAAATTGACCTTTTGACCTTGAAGATGACCTTGAATAAACAAAATAATTTTAGAAATGGATTGCGCAGTCAAAATCACATGAAAATGAGGTATTACACTTGTTCCTAGCTTCATTTGTTGAAAAATGATATTTGACCTTGAATTTAACCTTTGACCTTGAATTTACAAAAAAAGCCCAGATTTTTCAAGCTGTCACTCATCGGATATGAATTCAACAGAAAAAATAAATAAGAAACATCTAAAAAATATTGTATATGTAACAAAATAAGGTTAGTTTATTTTTATATAAGTCTTAGAAGTGTCAGCAGTGTAAGTGGATGTCACTGGTCACTGACAGGGTCAACCTGTCAACAGTACATATCGATGTCTTATTGCCAGAGTCACCCTGTCAGCAGTGGATGTTGATGCCTTATTGCCAGGATAATCCTGTCATCAATGGAATTGAATGTCACTGACAGTGTCCACCTGTCAACAGTAGATATCGATGTCTTAGAAGTGGGGTATTATTCCCAGGGTCACCATGTTAGTAGTGCATGCAGATGGCTTATCGCCAGGTTCACCCTTTTTAGCAGTTGATATTACTGTTATTGACAAGGTCAGTCTGTAAATAGTGCATGCCAATGGCTTATTGCCAGAGTTATTATAGCACAGGTTTGGATGGGTGCGAATTTATTAATGTACATTTGGATGTATGTATATTAACTTATATGCGGTTGATTGTGTCGTCATCCTACGTTTCGGCTGGCTTGGCTTTCCAAAATTAATGCATTATTGAACATATATGCAAATCTGTGTGTTCATCGTGTCCACTATTTTTTTAGTTAGCAGCAGCAACGCTCTTGTTCTAACTAGAAGTCTAAATTGACATTTTCTTTCTAGTGCCTCCTTCCACTCTTGCCAGAAACGTCAACATCCATCCCGCCGGCCATAATTATTGAGTGTACTTTTTGGTGGGAGAATGGGAGGTATGATGCGTGGGGAGCTCTGATTGGCTGATCATCTTCCTGCCAATAATGCTTTTAAATGTACTATTGACAGGGGTTTCCCTGTCAATAGCCATCGCGTTAAAAAATTATGGACAAAATAGTAATTCCTCTGTGAACTTATGTACATCCACCATGCAATATGTTTTAATTGTTTGACAAATTGCTATGCTTCAGGGCTGGTGATTGGACCCCTGCTGAGGCACTTGAAATGGACAATGACACTGATTGTAGCTTGTGTATCGCTTGTTGTTGGTATCAGCACTACTATTCTGGATGTCAATATCTACATGACATTTGCCACATTTTCATTGATTACAGGTAAAACAATGTAATATTGGTTCCACTAAAAACATGTCAGTGTTCATAAGATAAAAATAATTTGTAGTATATCTGACCTTTGATTTTACGTAGTGCTTATCATGACAATGTACAATAAAAACCAACACAGATTTATTATATTCGATTATTTATCATTTATTTTGTTATAGGATTCGGCATGGGAACAGCAGTGCAGATGTCTGTTTTAATCATCCAACACAATTTCCAAGAGCACAGGTTGATGTTAAATAATTTAGCGGCATCGTCACCCTCAGTTACTGTTCTGATCGTCAGCCCTGTGGTACAGCTGTTATTGTCAAGTCATGGCTGGAGTATCGCCTTCCTGTTTATTTTAGCATTTAGCCTGGTGCCCACGCTGCCAGTTATTGCAATCGTCATGAACATCAGCACGGATCATCTGCAGAAAATTCCAGAATATGGTGTCGAAGCCACAGACAAAACAGATGCACCAAATGCTGATAGTACAACAGAGAAAAGCAATCTCTTGCATTCACAAAACACGCTAAGTCGTGTGGCATATGTGTGGCGGAACAATTGGAGATGTCTGGCTTTGTATTGTGGTGTGAACAGCTTGAACGTGTTGACATACCTCCTAGTGGTCACATACGTGCCTTTGCTTGCTCGTGAACTGGGTCAGTCATCTGCTCAGGGGACATTTCTTGTCACCTGTGTAGCCATAGGAGACATATTACTGAAACCTTTTCTGGTGCTGCTCAGCCTCTATGGTACAGTGGAGATCAATGTCTACTACTGTTGCAGCATGGCCACCTTACTGGCTCTGATTGCTTTAACATCACAGCTCTGGGCGTCTTATGTCGGTCTGGTTGTATTCTGCATTCTATTTGGAAGCGGGAACAGTGAGTACAAACAGGAAAACCTTTTTATCCCTTCTACCTTCTTTGATAATTTAGCCCTTCAAGCCCTCACGATGCATCAAAGCATCATTTTCCATCTCTGAAGAGAGTAGCTTCAATAAATACATCTGGGGGTTTTAGAATGAAAATTGGCAAAGAAATGTTTTTAATAATAGCAATACCTTTTGTTTTATTTGCAACACACTTGGAATGGCTGAGCACCAATAATGATTTAGAATCGTTTTCTATCATTTTAATTA
This sequence comes from Flabesymbios commensalis, assembly GCA_964017125.1. NCBI lineage: Eukaryota > Metazoa > Annelida > Polychaeta > Terebellida > Flabelligeridae > Flabesymbios > Flabesymbios commensalis. Next base: position 58,507,599 of record OZ024908.1, read on the forward strand.
ACACTTTAAATATCAAGTTTTGAAGATGTGGCGCGGATATGATCAGAAAGATTTTCAGCAACGTCTGTATGTTTTACTGACATTTGAAGTCACCGCGTCAGCGGGAGACAAATGCTATTATATTGGATGACATGGCTATAAAGCGTAAACGTCTCTTTCATGTCGTTAAGCGTCATTTTGATATCAGATGCAATCCTCAATCGCATAATTATAGTACCACATCTAGCTACGCTCTGCTTATTGCTCAAGAATCGCTTGAAATATGTTTCATATTATATTATATTATATAATTATGTGTTCACTTTAATTACAATAAGTTGTTCACATTGTATTAACCGAAGCGAACCGGTGTCTTTCGATAACGTCAAGAGAGACATACAACGTCCTCGGTTCTGATGTTCTGCGAATATCCTCACGAAGCTTCAGATAGATAGTTGGGTAGCCAGTGTGAAATTTCAGTAGTGAACCAATAAATGATTGGCATAATAAGGGTTTTGGGGGATTTAGTGATCGTTGGGGCTCACAGACGCTCTTTCCGTCATTGGTATATTTAAATATTTGTCACAATTTGCATAAATACATGATGTCGGCTTTCCGGCATTAGAACATCTTACTCCACTCCATCCTCATTCATCATATCCACCACATTGCATTTGCATCGTTATTCTGAAAGCGCTTTGATCCGTCAATGGTGTTGATGACACTTGCCAACAGTGTAGTCCTTGTACCGGGTACTATAGAAATATAACCAAGTATCATGAGTATGAAGCGGTTACTCTTCATACATGTAGCTTTATAGCGAGATCTATTGTTGTTCAATCGCCATCAACCTATGTGCTATATTTAGTAACATAGTGTCATTTTCTTTTCTGGGGCTGATTAGCCTGACCACTGGCCCTGTGACTACACATTGGGCCAGAAACTGGGCTCTGTTTTTTTAGGTTGTAATTGGCCAGCTAGCCTCAATTTAATTAAATTTGGGGGATGTGGCTTGAAGGTTCCAGTCCCATTGGCCAATTGAGTTTAGGGATTGCCCGACAACTGTCATTATAAACAAGTACGATTAGTGATGCGTAGCAGACTAGGTTTTTTGTAGGGCTTATAGCGGTATTATAAACGTTTAGTTTGGCACAAAATGTTATTATCATATAATCTAAATAAATTAAATTATATTATAATTTTATCTATTACGTATATTCAAACGCATACGATAGTTTTCCATTATAATAAGCCCTAACTTAGTTCCTTGTAGCGCATTCAAGCATTGTTTTGCTATTTTTGTTTATCAACATAAGCAATAATAACATCAACGGATCAACAGGTATGTTTTAATTTATAAAGGTCCACAATATTATCCATACAAAGGGTTATTATTATGACCGGCCTACGGCCGGTATCCTCATTAGTTTATTTTGCCAAAGTTTGTGTCCTATTTAACTCTTACCCTGCGAAATTATTTCAAAATATGACGTCATATTGCGTAATTATTTGAAATTGACCCTTTATTACCAGAACCGTCATAACTGGGGATTCCCAACCATAGTTATTATTTTATATTATGACGTCATTATCGAGTATGGAAGGCTTGAAGACATCCACGTCCTCCCTATCGCGCTTGCGTGCCCATAAGGGTGACTGGGAGCCGTCCTCTCTATCACGCTTGCGTGCCCATAAGGGTGACTGGGAGCCGTCGCAACCACAATCAAGTAATTTACCTTACAAGTTATGCAATGTTGCATTATCCGCAGTGTAACACAATGTCGCATTAGTGCGACATCCGCAGTGTGAACCGGGGTTAAGGGGAAAAAGGTTGCTGTATGTGGAAAACGGTTCACATTTCTGTGACATCAGTCCTTATGAGCATATGCAATATACCGTTTCAGGTCCTTAGGTTAAGTATTTTTATCTTGAACAAGTGTCACGATTATTTCTGTGGTTAAAAGCTTAAAAAGTTTCGATTGGAATAATGTTGGCCCATCGCTATAGACTGTGGCCCAGCATTTTGACACACCTGCCCCGCCCCCACCCCACCAAAATAGATTAAATTAGAAGATGTTTTTTTACAAAAATAATAAAAGTAAAATAATATATTCGTTTGACACGAAAAAAATTGAAAAAATTAAAAAAAACGTAAACAAATATTTGTTAAACTCCCCACTCCATGTGCCCACCCTGTCTGATTTAAATTTTAAATTTGCCTTGTTCATTGCCATTCCTGACGTACCCTCCCATTCGAAAGAAGAAAAACCTCCCTGGTAAAAAAAAAAATTGGCCTTGACCCCCCTGACCCTCCCCGCCCGTAAATACATGTTATTCAGAGAGGCTAGTGCGTTAAATGCAAAAAATACTTGATTATATATGTGATTGAACACCAAATAAAATTACATCTCATTCAATTCCTAAAACGTGAGAGTATGCGACAGAACAACTTTTTGTGATAAAGTGCCACAGGTTTACAAGCAAAGACATTATAACGCTTTCAGACGAGTTTTCTAACCATCTAGAAAATAGTTCAATAGCCTATATTATGGGTGATATTTTAATTTTATTTTTTAATTTTTTTCATGTATCTTATATATTTGTCATCGCAAATAAAGATACGATTTATTTTATATTACCATTCAACAACCATCTTTGACGTGACGTTGATACGGCACAATCACGACAGCAGTGCATGTGTTTAATTCTCGTTTTCTATCAACGTTTACCCGATGCTGTTTTCGTGCCGGGCTAACGCTGCAGGTGATGGTATAACGTCGCGCCAACATTGATTCAATGCATCGTGTATGCTGGCAGCGAGTGGACACCTGTTGCATAAGTTAGTCTGCCAGTGAGTAAAATAACTGAAGATTTGTGATTAAGGTCTCACCACACAAATTCATTCGCGCATATCATTATAAAGTTTAAGAATAAGAAAGTTAGTCTCTTTTTAAAAATTGTGGCTCTTTGCAGCAGCTCCTGTGGCGATTATTACGGAAATATCATTTTGATACCAATTTAAATCGATTCTGTGATGTTTTGTTGTAGCAAAAGCATCGAAATGATAAAAGATAGATCTAACAGGAAGTCCTTGCGCTGGCTGTAACAAGGCTCTTCTAAAAAACGAGGTCAATTTTTTTCTAGGTCGCCCGGGGGAGAGTGGGGCAAGAGCTTATTCTAGGCTAAAATAGCAGGAAAGCAAGCAGATTCACATATCTTTTTTATTTTTTATTTTGAAAGAGAACAGCAGGATGGTTAAAATGATATATAGGGTTATTTACATTTCCCCATTTTAGGAGTGCTGGGAGGCCTGAGCGTATGGGTCATAATACATGTAAGTCTATGGGACGGGTATTATGTGTGGTGAGACGTTAAGGCCATAGTTCCAGAAAACACATTTTCGCGCCTGTGGGATGTTTTATTGCTACTAGACCATTAATTTTGCTCATTTATTATCACCAGGCAGCCAATTTAGCAAAAAAATATAACATAGACATGTTTTCTAGCGAATTTAACGAAACTAATTTGATAATGTTCAATTATGGCCCATATACCAAGCATTCGTCCATATAGCACTGAAACAGTTGTAAGTTCAACTTGGTTCTTCCGCTTCCCCGCATTGATTTTCTTGTCCTTTGGTATTTATACCTCTTTTGTTTGTGTGTATAATGTCCGTACATCACTATTTTGAAGAAATAAAATCATTCATTGCCCAATTTCAAGACGAGTCTCTGAAAAAATAGACAATTCCATACAGATGCTTCATGAAAATGGAAAATTATGTTGTAGTATTGAAAAACGGGCCATTTCTCGAAATCTAGTAATAAACAGGGGAATTTCATTTTGCGTTGGTGTGCCTTCTGCTCATCGGAATTAGACAAGGTTTTCTTTTTCGATTTCAGAATAGAATGTATTTTCTAGCTCACTTGAAAAAAAATATTTCATAAACATGTTTATTTCCCTTAAGGTCTCACCACACAAATTCATTCGCGCATATCATTATAAAGTTTAAGAATAAGAAAGTTAGTCTCTTTTTAAAAATTGTGGCTCTTTGCAGCAGCTCCTGTGGCGATTATTACGGAAATATCATTTTGATACCAATTTAAATCGATTCTGTGATGTTTTGTTGTAGCAAAAGCATCGAAATGATAAAAGATAGATCTAACAGGAAGTATTTGCGCTGGCTGTAACAAGGCTCTTCTAAAAAACGAGGTCAATTTTTTTCTAGGTCGCCCGGGGGAGAGTGGGACAAGAGCTTATTCTAGGCTAAAATAGCAGGAAAGCAAGCAAATTCACATATCTTTTTTATTTTTTATTTTGAAAGAGAACAGCAGGATGGTTAAAATGATATATAGGGTTATTTACATTTCCCCATTTTAGGAGTACTGGGAGGCCTGAGCGTATGGGTCATAATACATGTAAGTCTATGGGACGGGTATTATGTGTGGTGAGACGTTAAGTGAAACAACGAATGATTTTTTCTCCGTTTTCTTTAACCCGTTTGTGAGGGAGATCTCCGTGATTTAGGGAGTCCATTCAGATACGAGCCCCGGAGATCTCCGGGTCTGATTGCATGAGATAACTATGACGTCATAAAATAATCTCATTTCAGAAACAGAGAAGTGGCATAATAATCTCGTGTTCAACGGGTTTATTTGTGATGTCTTCAAGACAAAAATGAATTGTAATATGTCACACGCAAAGTTACAATTCGTGAGCTTTGTTGTCAAATACGTTGTTTTCTCAGATTTCCTTGAAAAGTGGGCGGTACCGAAAGTGTGATGGGTTCGTGCCGAGAAATGACGGCAAACAAAATGTGCCCGTATTTATGGAGAATTGTGGCGTTTTTCGTCTTCCCGGAGGTGTTATGTTGTAACATAATGCAAAGAACATTTATCATTCGATGACTTTACACTTGATTTGTGAAGGGACTGCTGATATTTTGGACGCGCATGGCTGTGGAGTTGATACCCATGTCTTTATATACACACACTCTCCGAGTGCTGCCGATTCACTTCGGCCGCGAGACGGTACCCAGTGCCTCACACTTGGTTTTACACTATATGTTCTAGTTATTTTCCCCAATTTTTAGCACAATCTAGGCCGAAATATGACTATCAATCCACTCACAGCTTCTTTCATAGTGATGGTGCCGCTATCTGGCATAGTTTTCAAAATTTGGATCATAATAAACCAACTGAAATAATGGTTGCCAGCCGACCATTTTTGATTTCATCGCTTTGAAAATTTGTATGGATTATCTTTACCTGACACCTCACACTTTCTTTTATACTGATGGCCTAGTTATCTCAAATAATTTTCAAGATATTGAGAAGAATAGATACAGTGACACAGCATAATTATACTTACTATGTTTTACCTCACCTCCTGTGACACGGCATGATTACACTCAGGGCTCTCACCAGGATTTTTTTATATTAAAAGCCCATCAGTTTTAGCAAATTTTTCAGTTTTTGGTCAATTTTCAAAAATTAAAGCCCTTATACACTTATGATGAATGTACTAGACATTTGAACTGTAAGCCCCCATTTTAAAATTAAAGCCCTCAAATCCGACACGTTAAAGTGTACTACTGTACACTACTGGGTATTACCTGCCCATGGTACTTTACATACATTATATAGTTTATATAATATACATTTTGTGCTGTTTTGAGGAATTTTTTATTGAAATATATTTATCTCGCTCATTTAAAACATATTTGCTTTATTTTTTTATTATTTTATTATTTTTTTTGGGCTGTTTACTCTTTCGCAACTGGCTCGCCTAAAAAAATTGTCTGACAAGATAATTTTAACTACTATATATTTATTTTTATGTCCCTCACCCGCTAGCCTGAAAAAATTGTCTCGCAAGATGAATTAAAGTTTTGTTCATTCCATTTTTTTGGAAAAAAACATAGACCATAACATTAATTTGGTCTGGCCTAATGTGATATTCAATGTCAGAATTTCAACGTTGCTTTGGACTACTTTTACAATTGAAACATTGAATCAACGTAGAATCAATGTCAGAATTTCAAGGTTGATATAATGTTGTTATCTCAACGTAAAAATAACTAATATGATTCACCGCCTAGTATATACATAAGCCATTAGCCCAATATTGCATAAATGTCTGTTGGGCCAACATGTGTAGCAGTTCTTCCGTGTTTGCTTGCATGGTTATTTATAATCTTGGTCATCTTGAAAAGAACGTCAACCCTTGACGCCATCGTGACGCCAACACGACAAGGCAGAGGACGAAGGGCTGGTTTTCAATCTAGACTCCAGGTTCATTCAACAAACTCCTTTCTTCTAGAAAAACGTCGTGTTTATTTTTCCTCGTCTGTGTAGAACACATATAATATACAGATACAGTTACATAGTCAGTTTACATGATCAGCTTGGTTCTAAACTAGAGCACGCACCATCGTGCCCGCTCTCATACCGCTCTCCTGTGCCCACCGACGTCTGTCCCTTATATCAACTTTACATCAACATAATCACAACATTGATTCAGCATATACTTAGGCATCATCATAATCGGAACATGGATTTAACATACATTTGCCGGCCCTTAGGCCTCCCTCTGCCCAGCCCACGCGGACGCCAGTTCGTCTGAGTGGACGGCATGAGTAATTCATTGTAACTCATTGTAGCCCACCAACCCGCAACGCGATCAGCCCGCGCGCGGCTTGTCCTGTTTGATGGTGTCCCGGTCAGACAGATCAATGATAGCATCATAGCTATGCATACTTTTACATAGGCCTATCCCAAAGTTAAAAAACGGCATATGTTCTTTTAACTCCGGTTAATACTTCTAAAATTATGCATAGACATACAACAGTAGTTAAAAAGTTATGTGAGTACGATGAACATTTCTGAAGTAACAACACGTAAGCACAACACTGAAGAGCACAACAACGATCGTACATGTCAATAAGTCATTATTAAATACTCTTGGTAACGGTTATTGTTCGCATCTTGGTTATTGTTTACATCAGTAATAGTAGACTAATAAGTCCATAATTCATTACTTACCAAGTACCACACAATATTACGTGATTGTCCTCATTACACTTGGTCTCGTGTCCTCTCTGGTCGCGTTACTGCGATCCAACAATCTTCCGCTGTAGTTTTATTTCCTCCAACTGAAGCTTACAACGTAACTTCCCCAAGTTTGACGCATGGCACGTCCACCATAGCAAAAACGCACAACTAATGACTAGAGCAACCGGCGACAACAAACATCACCAAAACAACGGCAATGTCCAGCGGAAAGAGGCAACCGAGCTGGGCAACCGAGCATTTTAATTTTTTTCAGGTCCTCAATTTGGGGTAGTTTTTGCCAGTCCGGGTGCCCAAGGCGTGTTTGTAAGAGCTCTTGCGTCACAAGACTTAAGTCGTCATTTGTCAAGTATTTACCAATAGCCCCCCTGGCACGAGTAGGCCCCCTAATTTATTTATGTCTGCCTCAGAGAGGGTGGGAAATTCGTGGTGATTTTTTGTTAGCGTTGCATGATCACTGTATTGGTCACATGATCAAACAGCGATCACGTGATACACTTTTTCCCTCCTTGATATGCTTATTTTCATAAATTCATGGCTTCCGTCGACCATCCTGAATTTTTAACTTTTGACAGAATATTCCTACAATCTTATGTAATACCTCATTTTTGACTAATTTGTGTGCACTGATTTCATTGGCATGGTTATTTTCACTATTCAAGGTCATCTAGATGTCAAAATCAAGATGGTTGCCATCGCGGCCATCTTGAACTTTTAACTTTTGACAGAATAACACTGGAGTCTTGTGTAATATCTCCGACTAATTTGAATACACTGGATTCAGTGGAATGGTTATTTTTACGTTTCAATGTCATCTGAGGGTTCAAAACAATATGGCCACCAATAACCAGAAAAAAAACATGGAAACTGTAAAAAGTGTTTCTATTCAATAATTTATCTGCTTTGCCCTTGAAATGACCTTTATATGACCTTGTTCTGACTCTGGAGTGGAACCCCAGTAAAGGGCAACCCCAAACCATATCACCTTTATTACCCACTTTCAGGTGTTTTTTGATTTGAAGCCCATGTTCTACAAGACTCCAATTTACCTCATTTTGCACTGATGTTAGCGCTGGTACAGGGTGTGATATAAGAGGGGACGGGTGATATAAGAGTGGGGTATTACCCCTCCAAGCTACATATAATCACTGTACCCCCTAGGATTCGTGTTGGAAGGCTTTCCAGCCACAATATGTCAACTGCAGCCTTATGCAACACTCATTTGCAACAAAAAAGATATATGGAAAGTGTAAAAATATGTTTTTGTTATTCAATATTATAGCTGGTTTGACCTTGAAATGACCTTGATATGACCTTGACCTGACCCTGCAGTAGAACCCCAGCAAAGGGCAACCCCAACCCATGTCACCTTTAGTATCCAGGTGTGGGTGCCTCAGGTGTTTTGTGACTTCAAGCCCATGTTCCACAACACTCCAATTGACCATTTTTTGCATTGTTTTTATTGTTGGTAGAGGGTGTGATATAAGAGGGGACGGGGATATAAGAGTGGGGTATTACCCTTCCAAGCCACATAATAGTCACTGTACCTCCTAGGATGCGTGTTGGAAGGCTTTTCAGCCACAATATGTCAGCTGCAGCCTTGTGGAACACTCGTTTGCAACAAAAAAGCTGTAAAAACTGTTTTTCATTCAATATTTTAGCTTGTTTGACCTTCAAATGACCTTGACATGACCTTGGGGTAGTACCCCTGTGAAGTCTAATCCCAACCCAAGTCAGTTTGTAGCCAGGTGTGGGCCCATCAACTGTGGGCAAAGATAATTCACATGGAAGATTGTTCCCCTAAAACTCCCCGTGTTGGCCTTATGTGGCATGGCACAGGGGAGCACGTCAAAAGGCCTGGCACTCAAGAGGTTAATACATAGTTTAATTGTTACATGCAATCAATGATTATTGAGAATAGCTAGTGCTGTCCCTGTTGCACACCGCCCCAGTGTCCAATCTCAGTCTTACAGTCGACGTTCAGCAGCAACTCTCGAGATATACATAATATAGTTTAACATTTCCTTGTGGATAACCACAACAATGTCATAAAATCCCACGTCATTTATATACCAATGACATGGACACATGGCATGGGCGACTTCTCGGCAGAAACCTCGGGAATTGTCACCAGGACAGCGTTATCAGAACTGACTGATCCCGTCGTTAGGTGATGTCACTGTTTAACACAACTGTGTTGGTTTCAGAGAAGGCGTCATTTTGCCACCTATGTTATGACATACTCGAACCCAGCCCACATCTCATTGGCTGTTCATGTGTGGGGTTCGAACCTGCCCCACGCTGCGCATATAGACCGCAACCGCTTCGGGGGTTCTGTACTTGGCCTCAGTCAATTACGTGGGACCGGTTCTGTACTGATACATTATACACAATGTGACATAATATTTACTAACGATTCCGTGGACTGTGAACACCTTTGTTAGGTCTGCTGTCACTCGGTTATCACAATACATGTTGACACCATGCGAGACCAGGTTATAACAGCTCCACAGACCAACTATAAAACAACAAGGTTGATTGCGTGTACTGGTCATAATAATACTAGGCATATAATGACAACCATAACCCAGTATAGTGGAGACATACTTATGTAAACTTGTCTCTCATAGGTGCAAGGAAACCTAGAATAATTTTCAGGGTCAGGTGTGGGTAACCAGACTGTTGTTTTAGAGGCCCAGAACGCAGCAATTACAGACCAGATTCTCAAAGCTCTGTAGCTCCAACTAGCTGTGCTAGTCTGGCTCTGAGAAAGAGGCTGATACGCTCAGGCCTCACAACACTCTTAACTACATTTTTTAGGCATTCGAATAAGTAAAAAGGTTTTTTTTTTTTTTCAAAGTAAAATTTTGCGACGTATGCCTACATGTAGGCCCTATAATGACTGTGGTGACAGCCTTATTAATGAATTGTACCACAGAAAATAAAATGACATTATGAAAGTATATTAATTGCTCAATAATTTCATTAAAGTGGCAGGCCCAACTGCCCCCGAACTTAAAAAGTTGGCAAGTTTAAATTTGTGTTATTTAGGCTAATTATATCATCGTAAATCTATATTATCTTTCTCTACCCTCCATTTGAAAGAGATGTGTACCCGATAAGTGTTTATTTCGGAATGTCATACAATTAATGACAACATCTCTTTATTCTAATTGCTTTGAACAAGCCGCTGGGGGTCTAGATGAAGGGTCCGATGTTGATTTGTTTTGTTCTTTGAAAGGATCAACACTGAGAAAAATCCCTTCCTTTTTGTCACTACACTAGCTACGAACATCTCATGAATATTACCTGTGTATTTTGGCGATATTCACGTTGTCCCGCAAAGATGTGAAACATGTTAATTGGCCCAGTTTAGAATGAAGACCCTTCGTGTTTGTAAATGTGAGGCTCGTCTGACCACTAGTTTAAAGCGCCGTTAAGCTGTGGTTTTCCGATGACATTGTAATTAAGCTAGCAAACGTCTTCGACGATGTGATACATCTGAGACCTACATACTTATCCTAATATGATTTAATAATTAAATAAAAAAAATCAAATCGGTTACTCAATGTCAGCTTCCTCTCGATCTTGGCAACCTAATAAAAATGCGGGTGTATCTAAAACACGAAAATGTAATGATCGATATTTTGTCATAGTTCGTCTTTTTCGAAACCTGATTACTTTGCCAACCAATGTTTCTAAAAGTTGTAATCCATCGCAATGTTGCCTTCACTCATGCAAACAGTCAAAAAGATATAACGAAGCTAAGACAAAGACATGCCATTTGCCTGGGCACGGGCCTTGAATTATTAGTATGAGCATCAAATTATGGAACGCATTAATCCTGTTACAGATAATATATAACTCCTAGCCAATCAACACAAGATGTATTTTCAGAGTTACCCTTTAGCCACCAAGTTATTTAATTTGAATTTTCATAAACTTCAAACTGTGTCTCGCTTACGCGATTCACAAGTCAAAGATTTTAATACATTTTTGTAATCTTTGTTATAGATTTCACGTTTTATCTTTAATGCGCCTCCGTGGGATGACATCAATTTCAGTTTTTAATTTTGTAGTGATGTACTGTATCCCATGGATCATGATTTTATTTATTTCAGAATTTTTAGATTTGTAAAATAATTTTTTATCAACTTTCTATGATTTCGGGGAAAACCTAAACAAACTATTTGTATACCTAAGCTCCTGCTAAAGGAAGGTTGATGCTCCTACAGCATTGGCTGCGGGGAACCCCCCCCCCCAAGCATCGCCCTCCAAGACCAATTAAGGGCGGCAGCTATTGTTATAATCATATGGTTACTTTGATCATGCAGTGTGAGATGGTGAGTACCATCAGTGTGAGATGGTGAGATGTGAGTAGGCTATATAGCTAGATATAAATTTAATTTTCAAAATTGGCAGATTGAAAATTCTCATCCCAAGGAGTCGCTTTAACATGTTTAAAAGGTGATATTGAATGTGCTTATAAAAAAATGAAAAACCGAATATAACAGTTAAAAGGTTAATCAAATGACATTTTTGGACTATCGCTCAGTGAAGTTTCAAAGTTGTGTATTTCAGTATGTTGACTACTGTTTTACTTGACTTGATTCCGGCAGAATTAAAAGGTATAGTCAACTGTCGAAATACGCGGGGCATTGGATATTACACAATGACATATCACGCCAAATCCACAGTTATCAGCCAAGATAATAATACTATGCGTTTTATACCCAATACTGGAAGTCAGTATAAAGTATTTGAAGAGAAAAACACGATGAAATATATGTACATATCACGAACATTGGTGCGGTGGAATGACAACCGTATAATATATATTCTGCTCAGCTTCAAATAATAATCATCATACTCCGGAATACCCCGATAGTCTCACTTAATCATGTCAATCCGATGCGCATCATAACCTAAATTGGAATAACATTTATTGACAGAAAAACAGTATAATCCATAATAAAAAGGATATATTGATGTGATCTGGATTCATCTCAACACTGCTCAAGAAGAACAAATAGATATATGTGTTGATAGGGTTAAGGTGCCAAATTCCGTAACGGTAATAGAATATTCAATTATTGATATAAATTATGTTTCTCAACGCCCATCTTGTCTCCCTTTTTTCATCTTAGATTGTGTGTGTGTAGAAGGAAGTGCATGGGGGCTCCTGCATTAGCTTATAAATTGAGTATTGACCTTGTATAAAATTAATTTAAAACTGATTGGGGCCATTTAATGTAATTATTTATAAATGAATTGGTTATTATATTTACCTTGGTATGAGATATTGCATCAATACAACTCTCTGCCTCTGACGTCTATATATTGAGTCGATATCAAATATAAATGTTTTAATCGTAAACTTTGATCATATTAGTCCAGGCTGTTATGAGTTTCTCTGTCCAATTTTGAAAGGAATTATAATTTTTTGCCCAGATGATTAGTAACATGTACTCTTTTGATCCTAATATAGCGCAGTCAATTCTGACACAATTAACGCCCGATTATCATATAATAATAATTATTTAGCATATAACTGCTATTTCTCGTGCGCTTTCGTATTTTTTGGGTCCTAGCAGGCGCTCCAGCATGACAGTAGACTGATGTGACAGGAGTATAACATGTATAAAAACCATATCATAGTAGCAACAAATAACTTTTTTAAATAGTCTTTTTTGTTTTATTTTTATTCAGGTCACAGGAGCGCCATCATAATAATAACTACATGTATTTTGAAATCTTGCTGATTGATGTCACGTTTTATATTTAACGTGTTTAAAGCTGGTATTTAATATGCCGATATAAAATGAGAAAAAAAAACGAATTTAATTGGGACGCGGTGCTGGCAGAAAGGCGTCATATATGCCGTGCAAAGCCACAATACGGTATATGCTTACTTTACAAGTAAGCAGATACTGCTTTTTGGCTTGTCAAAGCATCTCTAGACACAATGTACGCTGTGTGGTTTCAGATTGTATGACAGCCACATTATGGACCAGGGTGGCAGGCGATGTCAGCGAAACCGTGCTAAACACAGCTCTTGGACATGTCGTGGCCATCAACAGCCTCTCTCTGCTTCTAGGAACACCTCTAGGTGGTGAGTGTCGTTAAACATTGGTTCAATTTGGGGCTAGCATCAGAGACGTTGGCCCAGAATTGAGCCGGAACAGTTTCTCAGTTTAAGTAATGTCTTCACAAACTTATATCGGAGCTTACATTAGTAGACACTTGATTTGGACTGTACTGAATAACATCCCATCTTGGATTTCTGCAAAAAAAAGGGGACTAATAAAATTAATGCTAAATAATTTCAGAACGGTATTTTTTATGTCAAAATTAGAGGGGAAAACATCTAACACAATATTCTCTTGCAAATTGTTCAAACGTTTTGGGGCGATATGTGCCGGTGTCGGCCATTTTGATGTTTTTTAATAAAAACAAATCCCCAACCCCTATTCCACCTTACTTTATTTCGGTAATGAATCATACCAATACCCACCCAAATCAGTTGAAATTTGCTTTCTACAATTATGTTAACATATGAGCCTTAAGTTAGGGATACGAAGTGGAGACTATTATTGTGCCAGGCACAATATCCTGGGTCTGTTGGAAATCTATTTTAATGAAGACACATTAACCACGAGTTGGCTTTTTTATTTTTTTAAGATGGTCGCCATCTTGCTGAGAAAATCCCACATACCAGAATATGATTGTATTTCCAGCGCAGCTCAGCACAATATGATCAATCTTGCTTACAAGATGGTCATGTATATAGAAACAAAGTACTGTCTGACATTTAAATATGTATTTGGCATAAGATATGCAAATTAGCAATTTCTGATTAGCTTCTGAGATATTGCTTGTAGCTGTATTTTTGGTAATCGCGGCGAATGTGTATATTTTGTGCTAAATATAGTATTTCTAAAATGTCATAGGCCCACAGCACTTTGTTTCTTTATATATATGATATACTATTATATGGTTTCGTAAGCTAGATATATCATTTCATGTTAAACTGTGCTGAAAATAATATGATCCAGTAAGCCGTTTATTTTCATCAAAGTGACGGCCATTTTGTAAAAATAAAACCCAACACGTGGATTGCTGGGGACGCATAGGATGTTCATTTAAGATAGCATTCCTCTGTCATATTGCAAAAATCAGTTTTCTATAATTTCGTCGCATGTTTCTATGTATTTAGCTCTAATCAAATGCTGCTGCACTAAGTCTAGAAAAAAAACTAAACTATCCAGCAATACATGACAGGCATGATGTGACAACTAATAGCACCTACCAACACAGCCTTTGTTACAAAGGCTGCGTTATGACGTAATTTAAATTTTAATGATTCACAAAAAAATACTAAACATTATTCCCTTCACATTGCACAATCTGAAGCACTGCACCGGCATCTAGGAATGGGCAACACTTTTTTGTTTTTATCAATTTAAATTTGATTAATAATTTTAAATTTAAAACTCAGGTGATCTTACACCTGGGGTTTATACATATATATGAGTAATTATTGCACACCCTGTATCTATGTCATGAACTGTTCTTGCTATTTATTTGCTGAATTTTAAATAAAGAAATGGCAGCTGGGAATTTTTTGAGTTCACAACCTTGTCCAACAGAGGAGCCAAGATACTGTGTAGCCTACACGACATTCAGATCGTGATGGCTAATAGTCGTATTAAAAAGTGAACACTCCTCGAATTTTTAATATGTCCTACAAATTATCCAGTGTTACATCGCACTGTGTAGGTGTGGAGTATACAGGAGATAATTGATTATGTGTGATGCATTAGCATGTCGTGACATGACAATATGTGGACGATACATATTGAAATATTTTTACATAATATAAGATTTTAAGGTTCTCAAATCTCTTTTTTTTAAATATATATTGTAAAGCACAATATGATTTTACTTTGAATTGGAAGACAGTTCTCTAAAAAAACATATATACAAACAAAAAGTATTGGTATTTCAAAACGTGGGTGACGGGACACCGAGGAGTTGTAACGCTATAGAAGATTATTTATTTTAAAATAGCCCCACAATCACCGTGTGACTTCCCTAATTCGAAATGCACAAACTAGACATTTTGTTCCAGTATCTAATATGTAAAGTTAATTATAGCGTGGTAAATGTATTGGGTATTGAGCAGTATCCTATATGATATAATATAATATAATATGGGAAGGACTTGCATAACAGACAGAATGGGGCGTCAATATCGATATATTTGTAGGACATTCTCTTCACAGTGGGAATCATAATGTTTGTTTATTTTTTTTCAGCGGCTGTATCACAACTAGGTGGCAGTTATACTTACAGCCTGATCCTGGCGGGATGCTGCGAGTTAGTAGCCGTCACTTGCATGCTGCTCTCTTTGAGGAAGTGGAGCTCACCAGAACCAGATATTGTCATTACAGAACTAAACGTGAAGAAATGATATTTGTGTGGAATCAATATCATATAGATTATATACATTTATAACAACTGTTAAGTGGAGATTATTATTGTGCAAGGCACATTGTCCTGTGCCTATTTGAATGATGACAAAATTCAGTTATGGAATCGACGTAATATGTACACACTGATCTGGCAGGTTTTGGTTCTTCTTTGAGTAGCGCCGTACTTTTAAACACTACACTAAACACTAAGTTTATTTCAGCACAGCGCAACTACCACTTATAGTATAGGATATTCTCCTGGGAAAATTCGTGTACGAATTCTTTGTTTTGGGATAGCCTACTTAGGGGTATATCCTAAGCAATTTAATAAACATGTCTGTCTAACTTTTCTCAACGGTTTCTATTGTATTTTTTCCCGTAGATTACAAATCTGCCAGATACCATTCGAGATTTTGCATATTTAATCAGCTAATTTGCTTATTTCCAAAATGGCCGCAAAAAAAAATAATCTGCTATGAATACAGTCCCGGCAATCCTAGAAATGCACGGGTTTTGAGATCCCATGATGCCATTTTGACGACAATATTATTTTTAGGGTCATCGGAAGGTCAGAGGTCACGTGACCATTGAAATGCAATATCCCACCTTTACGTTTTAGCAAAAAGTGCACAAATTTAATTTTTGGGATAAAATGATGATTTGAATGCCTGATATTATATTTTTAATTTCAGAGAGTTACATCTCATACACAAGACTATATTTATTAATACAAGATGACCGCCATAATTCAAAATGGCCGCCAGCCGAACCTAAAATCAAGATATCTTAGCTTCTAGATATCACATTTAAGCGATCTTAGTGTCTAGGTTTTTTTTTTGGATCGTGGAATATAATGTCAGACATCATAATACTGTCAAATGATTTTTAGAGGTTTTTGATGTCTTTTTGATCTCTATGGTATGATATTTTGGCAAAATTGTGTTATATCATAGTTATATTTGAATAACTTCTTCCTAGAACGAGGTTATCATCCGCACACTGTTCTGAATTTACATGCTAACATGATAGAAAGTAAGACCATATACATCACATGTATATGACAGCGATAAAAGAGGTAAATAGACATATCATTTACATTATAATACGGCACTGTTATTTTGTATTTTGTAGAGTATGTAGAACTATCACCCAGGGGGTAAACATCATTTTTTCTAGAAAACTGACACGGCGTGTTGTAAAAGTTTGGGCACCTGAAATGCTATCTACATATATTGAGGATCACAACCTAAGTGCACAACGTTGCAAATCGACTACTGGAAATCGGCAGGAAGCCAATAATGGCGGCCATTACCGAAAAACTTAAATTTGTCAATATCTCGGTCCATATTTAAGATAATTTGCTTTTAATGTTGTCTAATTTAGTAAACCTATCTTTTTAGGGTCAAGGATCAATATAAAGCCAACCCTGAAGTGATTTATGTCTTCTTAACAAGATAGTACACAAAGCTATGCATTGATAGAGTGGAAATAATGTTTAGCGCGATATTATTAATCACGTTTGATAAGAATACATTTGATGGGGTAACAATGATAAGTTTATTTATTATAAGCTAATATAATTATTATTCCTTGTAGTGTTAAATCACTTGTTGCAACAGTCACTTGAAAACATATTTCACCTAAAGTTACATGAAACAAAAATTAAGAGCGCTGAAAATAATACTGTCGAAGGAACTACTGTTTGCAGGTAACACCATGCACACAACTACATTGTATAACGGTAGATGTGTATGACCAGGCAAAGTAGTCTTGTGAACACATAATCCAACTTTCAAGGCTGTGATATAGCTATATATACTCAGATTCATCATGTTTTATAATAACAAATCACTGAAATTACTGCCACCTTCTTGCTTTCGAACATAATCTAAACCGAGCAGCATTGGCAACAGCACTTGACAAGTCAGTTATATCGCCAAGCTTACCTGCAAGCCTGCGGCTTATGAACGGGTTGTTTAAAATGATAAACTGATCCCAGGTAAATCTATAAAACCCACCAAGGCCACCACATATGACACACGATTTCACGTGACTGCAAGAAGGGTTGCAACAAAAATTGCTCGAGTAAGAGAAGACAAATCCCCTGCTATGTAGAATGTGACTGTCAGAGATATCTAAGCACAGGTAGTCGTGTACACATTCATACACTATAAAACTATTTTTTATAATTTGTTGTTAACCACATCCAAATTCAATCATCCTCTAACATGTCTAATATAAAGCTAATCTCCGCAAACAGTTTATATTATGATAGTATTATATTCAGTGTTATTAAATTATGTTGTCGTAGACTAATGCTTAACGTCGCTCGGCAATAATGGTCATTTAAGTGATATTGTTGTACGATAAAAATAGTGCAGTCCATCAGGCTTGGGGCGAGTACTTGACAAAAGTACTCGAGTACAAGTACAAGTACTTGAAAAAATGACGAGTACAAGTACAAGTACAAGTACTGGATTTTCAAAAGTACTTGAGTACAAGTACAAGTACTTTAAAGAGTACTTGAGTACAAGTACCGAGTACTTTTGTTGTAAACTCTAATTAATTAAATAAAATTTATAAAATAAATAATTGATTATAATATATGTTACTTTATGTTGATATATGTGACCCGATTCGGCGAAATGAATTTTAAATCGCGATTTGGCAAATGATTATAAAGAAAATATTTTTTCTATTTAGTTAATTTTAATACAATTGTGTGGTATTTTCCAGAAGTGCACAAATTGCCTTTTTGAACTTCAAAAGCGATATTGTGTGATATACCATTTTAAAGGTGATTTTGTGTAGGTGCAAATAATATTTTATGGGATAGCCCTATTATCGATATTGCATGATGCCATGTCCCAGCCAATAGTATGATATTGCATTTTCCAATCAGTGTACAACGTATTGTATGCTACATGTAGGCTTACTATTTGGCGAATCATAATAAATAAAAAAGCACATGCTAGTATACAAAGTGTCTGTGTCTAAAGCTTTACGTTGCAAAACACGCTAGTTTAAAAACTTTCAGTAGTCCTAATGATGGTAAAATTTTAGGCCAGTGCCGCCAACATTTGGCCGCCACTGTAATACACGTTTAAATGAGCCTGAACACACATTGTGTCATGGAAAAAATCAAGGCTATTAAAGGTATACGGATCACAATTCTGCCCTGAAAATCCAAAAGGCAGTATCTGCTTACTTGTAAAGTAAACAGAACTGCCTTTTGGCTTTGCAAGGCAGAATGGCTTTCGATAACAGGCACACTTTAGTTGCTGGTGACTGTGATATCAAATCAAATGTATTACCATAATACATGTATATCCGTACAAGATTCAGCCCGGGCATACGCTGACTGATAAATTAGACTATTATTAGTTTAATAATATATTTGTATTCAATTTATAGGACGAGCACCTCAGTGTTTTATCTATTTTTATACTCGGTCCGTCATCACATTTCGGGGACGGAAAGGGTTATAGAAAGCCGCCGTAGGCTTACAATTGACTCATTATGTAACCTCACACCTTTAACCCTTACGCGACACTAACGTGTTCAATTATATTTTTCTCTAATTTGTAGCTATAATTGCCGACTTAATTTCTAGCCTCAAATGACAAACTACATAATCACGATATTAAAAAATAGACAAATCATAAAAATACATTTTTTGACTTACCTGCTGCTTACGGGTGCTTACCTGACGCAATGTATATATATTGAACATTTTAGGGTAGTTTAGTTCGATAGATACCTGACGTCTTGTAAACTTGTGCATAATTTCGTCTACTTTTATTTTTTATTTTTCTTGTTTTTAGTATGTACAGCGATCCGATTTTTTTTGGATGAACCGCTTTATAAATGATTTATAATAATGATATACAAAAAATAGTGGTGTCCCGCTGCGGCAGTTAAAGGGTGATGTTTGCCGTCTAATTACTTTGGTCATCTTTGTTTGAACAGTACTGTTATATCCTACGTACTTGCTGGTTAACTATTGACCCAATGTCATTGGCCCGGCATTGTGAGGTCTCTGTAGATAAGACGTCCCGTTGTCGCGGTCGTGTTTTTTTATATTTACACAACACTGGTACTGAGTTGTATGAGCTATGGCAGTTTTATAAAGATAACAGTGATAAACTACTTGTTCACTCAAGTGATATTATTTGTCTGGTACTGGGGAAATGTCGGCTAAGTGGCTACGCAATCGGGCAAATATCGATCGATCGTCCCAACAAAAACTATATTTAATTGAAACTATAGTAAGCTTGGTACATAGTCTTCAACGTTGGCTCAACATTATACCACCATTGTTTCAATGCCTCATGTTTTCTGGGGCTTAGCTGCGGAGAATGAGGCGTTGTAAGTGTGATTCTTAAATATCGCGACATCATTGTTAAAATCACACCCCCCTTCGATGATTACTAGTCCTACTGTATAGTATAGTCACTTGTAAATGTTATATATCAACATATATTCCTGTTTTCCAAAGAAACGTCTCTTGTCTTTTTTTAACAATAGTCATTTAATTATCTTGTGATCTACACGAGGATATTAGTATATACAAGGCAAAACAAGCATTATTAGCAGCATGATATTGTAAAAAAAGTGCACTTTTGATAAAGTTGATGTAAGTAGTTGGACTAGTATTGAAATAATTTCAAAGTATTTATTAAATCATTTTTCAATATAATAGCTAAACGGATGGTAAAAGAATCATTAACTGAATGTTCCATATCCTGCAATGATGATTTAGGATTTGTCTGTGAGCTATTTTGAATCAATTTAAGATGACTAGTACTCGTGAAGTACTCATAAGTACTCGTTAAAAGTACTTTTATTTTTAAAAGTACTTGAGTAGAAGTACGAGTACAAGTACTTTTGAAAAGTATGAGTACTGAGTACCGACGAGTACTGCAAAATCGGTACTCGAGTACCAATGTACCGAAGTACCGAGTACTTCGGCCCCAAGCCTGCAGTCCATTGATATCCATTGATGGCCGATGTACAGATGATGACGTGAGGGTGGGGTGATAGGGCATAGTGGGTTACTGCCCGATGTTTTGGGCATGTCTAGGGGATTTACCCTCAGACATGCTTAGACGATCCCAGACTTGGGTTTTGATATGCAATTTAATGCTAAAACACCGAGACCTTTAGCACAGCTCAGCTATCCTCTGGTCGGATAGTCCTCAGAGTCACAATAGTTGAGGGTAACTCCATTCATCCCACGTGAGAGACCTAATGCTAAACACTTTTGTAGTTCAGGCTCTAGCATGGTCAAGATCAGTGCCTGCACTGATGCGGGAGCTGCATTGGCACCACTATTGAGTGGAGGAAACAGGTTACCCTGCTGGCAATCCACCACAATATCATAGACAGCCACATGTAGGCTGCAGGTTCCCTTGGATAAGCGTTATAGACTAGTTATTCTGTACCATGCGGTGCAACATGCAACAGACGGGACAGATCCCTAATGACCCTCCCTGCATCGGTGCGAAAAGTACTATGCCTACTACTAGCAACCATCCCAGTACCCTTTGGACTGACTATGATATGAAGTGTTTATAATACCAAATGCTATACCACTTTCTTATTAAAAGTGATTATTAATATACAGTGCGAAACATTATTTCCAAAACATAAAAAGCAGAGTTGTGTGAACTGGTATACATATTTACAAGACATAACATCACTTCAGGACTGGTTTTATATTGATCTTTAATCCTGAAAATATTTGTCTAGACACCTTTAAAGTTTTTCGGCATTGGCCGTCATTATTGGCTTCCTGCCAATTTCCAGTAGTCGATTTGCAAGGTTGTGCACCTAGGTTGTGATCATTAATATATGTAGATATTATTTCAGGTACCCAAACTTTTACAACACGCCGTGTCAGTTTTCCAGACAAAAATGATGTCTACACCCTGCTTAGTAGTTCTACATACTCTACAAAATAACAGTGCCGTATTATAATGTTGATGATATGTCTATTTACCTCTTTTATCGCTGTCATATGCATGAGATGTTTATTGTTTTACTTTCTATCATGTTAGCATGTGAATTCAGAACAGTGTTATTCAAAAATAACTGTGATATAACACAATTTTGCCAAAATATCAAACTATAGAGATCAAAAAGACATCAAAAACCTCTAAAAAATCATTTGACAGTATAATGATATCAGGCATTGTATTCCTTGATCCAAAAAAACCCAATCTAGTCACTAAGATTGCTTAAATATGATATATAGCAGCTAAGATATTTTGATTTCAGGTTGGGCTGGCGGCCATTTTTAATTATTGCTGCCATCTTGTATTATTAAATATAGACTTGTGTATGAGATGTAACTCTCTGAAATTAAATGTATATTATCAGGCATTCAAATCATAATTTTATCCCAAAAAAGTCAATTTGTGCACTTTTTGCTAAAACGTAAAGGTGGGATATTGTACTTCAATGGTCACGTGACCCATGACGTTCCAATGACCTCAAAAATATTATTGTCGTCAAAATGGCATTATGGGATCTCAAAACCCGAACTTAGGGCCAAAAAATACTTTTCTAGAATTGCCGGGACTGTATTCATAGCTGATTAGTTTTTTGGCGGTAATTTTGTAAATATGCAAATTAGCTAATTAAATATCCAAAATATTGAATGGTATCTGGCAGATTTGAAATCTACGGGAAAAAATACAATAGAAACCGTTGGAAAAGGTTTGACAGACATGTTTATTAGATTGGTTAGGATATATCCCTGTCTAACTCTGATAATTCAAATTGATTACCTTATCCGTATGGTGTTTTCATCATAACACTCGTATTATATTTAGCGGGTACACAACTTCTCTGGGGCAAATGATGTACAGTTTATATTTATGTCAAAGGTGTAATATTTGAAAAAAATATATTAAAAAAATATATATATATATAAAGGCACAAGTCAAATCACTTGAAATATGACGCGGACAAGCTGAGAACAAGGTGACCTGCACCAGCTGTAGGCTTACACGTTTAATCTAAAGAGCAACACACAAGCAATGATTACTGAACAATAACTGTTGTATAAGCCAACATACAGCTTGCCAACGTGTGGGATCTCATCGATAAGTCCACTTAAAATGAATAACACATTCAAGAAATCAGAGTTCTTTGAAACAATCAACAAGATATGAAGTCGAATCAGTAGAACCTGTGCCAGATCACAGAGTAATTGTACCAATTATCAATAGAGATTGTAAAGTTAGCACATTGCCCAGGATGCCTGACATATGTCATAGAGTTATTGTTCACTTATTCAACAATTCCACGATTTAGGTATTGTCGTAGCTTTATTAATATAATTTTAGAAGTGGAAGAGGCTGTAGCTAACTATTCGTCTGTGCGTTTTAGTCAAGATGATGTTGTAGCATCGGCATGTCTTAGGTATATTCAATGTGGGTGGCAATTCAAGTTCAATTATCCCCAGTCTTCATTTTTTATAGCACAGCAATAAGCTATTCCAAGTCCCCAAGTACATAATTTATACAACTTGGTGAAACAATATTCGTTCTGAACAAAACTGCCACCAAACACATATTACTTGATAATTATCATGGTGCTGTTCCTCGCATTAAACTGGAAACGAGCAGTAAAATAAAACAAATGGTGAAACAAAGCCGCATATGGATTACAATAACTTTAGGTATTACACAAATACAGTCTTGCATTAAAATTGTCAATGATGGTGGTACCAATTTCTTCGTCTTGCAGCATATAAATTAAATCAAGCCATATCATTTGAAACACAAGAACACAGAGAACAATGATAGTTCCGGGGGCTGCATCTGATCAAGTTAGATGAAAGTTTCTGGGGTTGTAATAGATTCCAACTAAAACAAAACAATGCGGAGATAAACGAAATTTGGCACTGATGTGCTGGTTTAGCGAATGTAAAGTCTTCACTAGTATTTAAAGTCAATCCCTGTCACTGTTCATTACAATACACAACAGGTTTTAAAAGATAAAAGTCCCTGGACTAATGTTGATTGTTTTCGAAAAATAAGTTGTCGTGCAAGTCAGAGATACAATATTGACATAAATACTTTCTTGTTAAAAATCCGAACACAGGCAAACCTTGATAGGCATCTTGATAATATTAGTAGAATAAATATTACTTGGGATATCTACATAGCAATACACCGCTTACAAGAGGCGGTCCGAGAAATGAGAGATCAGGTTTCAATATCTGCTAATTGATCAAGCAATTGAAATGAATTTATCCCTGGTTCAGAGAACAAAACGGTCAATTCCTACTGTTTTTTCATTCAATAAATAACCTGCAATATTTTTTATAAAAAAAACTATATCATTTTCCTTATTAAGTCTCGTTATTCCTATTTCAGTATTTACTGTGTTGTTTAAATATTGTTTATTTTTGTTTCTGATAATATGCTTCTTGTACTTTATTTAGCTTGCTTATTATTATTAGTTATCTACATTTTTAAAATGTTGTGAAATCATTCCACAAATATTATACGGAAACCACAACATGTTAGTTTATTTATATAGACTACACCTTGCGTTTCTGTCCGTTTGTAGCCGTTACTATTTCTATGGTTCACGTTAGATAATGTTGCATTTTGAATTTTCATCAGATTTTCTGTTTTGTTTCAATGAAAAGGACTAGAAGATCTTTACTGACTGACGTCATGCGATATCAATTTCATGTCGTTCGGTCACATACGTGTATGTCGTTAGTACGTTGTTGTTAGCTTAGATCCACCTATTCACGAACAGTGAAGAAATTCGCTTGCTTGGTATCATATTGTTTTTCAGTTGTTGAATTATTGCACTAAGGTCTATTTTCCGTTTTACATTAATTAGACAAGGGATCATGACAATAATACATGTCTTTTCACTGATATCTTGACAATGGTTATCGCTGGTTGACATGCAGATTCAAAATGTTTGGACATTAAAGAACATTTCTTTCATATTTAATACTTTCAATATGTGAAACTATTGAAATTATAACTGTTTACTTCCCAAAAGAACATCATTTTATTGTCTATTTTGGTTATTTCAAGTGGCGGCCATCTTTTTTTCATATTTTAGTATGGAGCACTGTACCAAATTTCGTGCATTTGTCCGCCTGGTAAATATAGATTGCTAGCAACAAATTTTAGCAATGACAATGGATTTATAAAAAACGGCCAATCTCAGAGAGAGGCTGGGTCCCCTCCTCTCTCATCGAACAGAGACAGGAGCTCCACCTAGTAGACATGACATTAATCAAGAATTAACGCGGGACATCAATTCAACATATAACGTGACTGTCGTGGCCATTAGTTTTAGAAAATCGCAGACCATCTGGCTCTACGACGGCAGCATGTCGCACCAGAAAGACGTGGCGTTGTAAGATATAGCAGCCATCTTTTACGTCGTAGCACATGCCCCACCGCAACGACATCCTACTTAAAATCTGTTTTGTCAGTAAGTTAAATCACAGTTATTCTGGATGAAATGAGTGTTTAAACATCAAGATCAGCAAATGTTTGGTCGCAAATTAAACAAATGTGATTAAAACGCGCCATTTGCATGCCAACCGTTTTCGGGACTAAACATGTCCATGAATATTGTAAGCGCACTAAAATTGACACAACCGATATGTCTATCCTATCTTTTATAATTTAACCCTTTAAGCCCTCACGATGCATTAACGCATCATTTTACATCCCTGAAAACAGACCTAATTTTCCTATAACAAAGGCTTTTAGAACGAAAATTTCCATGAAACTGGTTTACCAATACCAGGTAATTTTCTTCAAATATTAAACCACATCAAATCATCTTCATCCACTGCAAGTCGAGAATTGCGACAGCAATTCGCGGCTTGTAGTGGATGAAAATGACAATGGTAAATTCAGGCTTGAAAAGGTTAAAAAGCCTCATATTTTGGCCTATGGTCTAGTCTATATAGGTGTAGGCCTATAGTTTTGGCTAAATTAATCTGCCCTATGTAAATAGTTTCATAGATTTGTTTCACTTGTCCCTGGCCTAGACTACCCTTGAATATTAGGCAACATTTCAAGGGCTGAGTTTCTGGAAGGGTCCGTTAGGCCTACCCCAAGTCACATTACCATGATCGCATAATTTTCAGCGATTTCACCGTCAATTCTGAACCGATTTTCTCGAAATTCTGCAAAGGCCATTTTGTATTCAAATCCTAACAGCGGTAAAAAATTCGCAAAATTAATTGAATATATTTGGGATTTTTTCGAACAATAGTGCTTGCAAAATTTCACGAAAATCTGTTGAGAATTCAATAAGATATCAGCGAAAAACATGCGTTACTGGTTGATTATTTTATTTTTGGGCCGCGGAACAAGGCTGATCCTCTTACTCTGCAAACTACAGTTTTGTAAACGCGCTAAATTTGAATCAATAGATATTTCTCATTTTTTGGTATAATACTAATACCATCTTACCGCGGCTAACACGTCAAACGCAACCTGACTGATTCTGTACTTTTAGTGCAAAGGACGATTTTAGTGGCGAATCTTCGAAAATGTATCAAATATCTGTGTTCGAGATCGAATATTGACACAATTATACAATTGGTAAAGATGCGTGTCTAGACTCAAGTAAAGTCGAATGTTTTGAATATTCTACCTAATTTTTGTGAATATCGGTTGTGTCAATTTTAGCGCTTTTACAATATTCATGGACATGTTTAGTCCCGAAAACGGCTGGCTTGCATAATTTATTTCAGAACGGGCATTGCCACTGGCTGCATGGAGTGCCTTGGCTTTGGCTTCAGTGTGGGCATGTCTCAGACTATGAGACTATGGACATATTGGCACCATATGGTCATATAAAGAAGCCAAAATAAAATCACCGATTTTTGACGATTTTAGCCTGAATGAGTCGCTTTAAAATACAATCGTAGATTATCTCATTTGGTCTCCGCTAATTTTTCCGGGTGATTTAAAGTTCTGGATTTGATCCAATTTCGTCTAATATATATTATGGCTGTAACTCTCATACTTCAGAAAAGTTGTTCAAGCCAACGAAAATTAAAGTTTTAAATCTCAGATGTGCTTAACACGAGGTATAAAAAGTAAAAAAAAAAGTTGTTATCGACTGTGATAATTTTCTATGGGACTCGCACACCAAACCCCTTGTGTCTACTGATGTTGATATTTTTTTCGGCCTGGTAGTGCTGGCCGTAATGTTGGATATATATGTTCACTGGGATTGTAAGGTTATTATTATTGGCAGTAATGTTTTTCTGTCTCTACTAGCTCCACTGATTCAGAAAAGTTTTGGTACCATTTTTTCTTTTGGGGTTAAAGGTAATTTTGAGGTCATTCAACGTTGACGATCTTTAATATACGAAAATTACATACAGTGTCCACATACTTGGCATAAATTATCTCATATGACCCCTCACAATTTTCAGCATGATATGCAGAATGTGAATATTAATAAATCATAAGAGTCATATGAGTGTGGAATGAAATCGGCAACATTATATGTATGTCCTTTACGAAATAGGCTAATATTTGTCTATGATGCCGTTTACAGATACCTATGACGCATATATCATAAGGTAATTAGGCCTACCGTATAACATTTCCTGTCTAACTCTGCTAGAACATAGATTTTTTAATTTAACAAAAACTATTTTGTTTATAAGACAGTAGCACAATATAGCGTATGAGATAAATATATAAGCTGTGTTTGAAAATATCTAAATATGTGGACCAACTATAATGCAACACAGGTTGATTGCATGTACTGGTCATGGTAATACTGGGCATATATAATGACAACCATAACCCAGTATAGGGGAGACATAATTATATAAACTTGTCTCTCATAGGTGCAAGGAAACCTCGAATTTGACATAGTTTTAGAAGCAGGTGTGGGTCACCAGTTTTTGAGGCCCTATCATAACGCATCAATTACAGAAGAGATTATCAAAGCTCTGTGGCAGGGCCAACCAGCTGTGTTAGTGTGGTCCTAAGAAGGAGGCTGCAGTGGACTAAGAACCAGCGTCCTCCAGACCACATTTGACAGCGAGACAGGGTCGATCCGTCAGAAGCGAATGCCTAGAACGGTGCACTGTTGGCTCAATATGACAGAAGATTAAGATGGCGACATACTTTTTCACTTTTTTTAACCAAAACCTAATAGAAAACTTTGGACTTATTTTTGAAAACGTTGATGAGTGCGATAAGAAATAAGAACTGTTTTTTTTCAGAAATCGGTAAGCATCTAATGTAATGCGCATGCTGAGCAGAAAACACACATTTTTTTTGTTAATGCGCGGCCTTAATCTAAGGCTCGCGCTCATCTAATACAGAGAAAAAACAGACAGGTCAAAAACCGTGCAGCACAAGAACCATGTACATGTATACCTATGTTTGTGAGCAAGAATAATTCACGCTCGCGCGCACGTTTGATTGCCGCTGCATCTGTTGAATAACTGATAATTCAGTCGAAATGTTTTTGTTAAAGGTATTTCTCAAATTAGTGGATGCGAGGTCACGTTTACATAAATATTACAATTAATAAAACAAACAAGTTGGAAATTTTGGTGGCTAAAATAAATTGTATATCGAGCAAATAGTTTTTGACATTTTTGCCAATTTTGACACATTTAGCATATTTAACATGTTTGCTATTTTTAACCTATTTGAAAGTTGACATATTTGGCATATTTTAAAATTTTTGACATAGGGCTATTTGACAGAGTACCATTTTTAACATTTTTCACATTTTTAGTCATTTTTGTATATTTTTTTTATAAAACATTTGGACATCTGCGACGATTTGCGACCTTTTCGACCATTTGCGACTATTTACGACCCTTTGTGACCGATTGTGAGCATTTGCAAATATCTGTGACCGTTTGTGTCCAATTGCGACCACTTACGAATATTACGACCATTTACGACCATTTGCACCCATTTGCGATTGTTGTTGACCTTTTGCGACCATTTTTGACCGATTGCGACCATTTGCGACCAATTGTGACCAAGAGTCCCTATTTGGCCCATACCAAACCCATGTTTATAAAATACATGTATAATTACTGGAAGTAAAAAATATTCTTGAACAAAATTATCTAAATTTTTTTTTAAAATTGGATGGCATCATGCACAAGTAGTACTGGGGCTGATTCTGAAAACTTGGATTTTGTTGCACCCCCAGAAGAACATAGGTCTTATGGTATATTTTGTTTATTCGGTTCACCAGCTTCCATTTTAAAAACATTAACCCTTTCAAAATGTGTCCGAAAGACCCTTTGAGGACCATTTCCTGCAGTCGGTCATAGTGCTCTGATGAAAATGAGAATATTTTCATTTGTACACTTGTAGCTGACAAAAACCAGACCAATTATTTCAAATTTCACCTAGTACGTATTTAACAGTATACTTATATATATAACAAATAGCGCAGTGTAATAATTGGTGTTTACCTAGGCATAAATTAGAATTTAAAAAAAAATTCTGCAAAAAAATGAGAAATCATAATTTTTTTTAAAAGGCGATTTTTCCCCCTTTCGGACACATTCTTAGAGGGGTAATGTTTTGAAACTAGTTACTTACTACCAAATGAAGAAAAAAAAGTGAGAAACCTATGTTCTTTGAGGGGGTGCAGCAAACTCTAGTTCTCAGAATCAGCTCCAGGACTATATACAGAAATGCCTTGTTCTCTTTACCCTGATTTAACTAGCCCTGGTCTCCCCTAACGTAATCATGGAGGCCGAACTGACCATACTGTCTAGTCCTTTGAAGCCAGGCGCCAAATCATAGGTGACGAGATGATGATACAGAATGCGACATCTGGAGAGTGTCAGTATCCCACTCAGAATCAGCCCCAGAACTAAAGTGCTCTAACCCACATTTTGACGATTTTGAGAAAAAATCGCGCTGCAACATGAAGTACAGGATAAAACGACTAAATACAAATTCACACAACAAGGTAACAAAATCAGTGACCAAATGGTCTAGCCCTGAATGTGAAACTCGTATATTGATCAAGCTGTTGCTATCAAAAACATATATTTTCATCGTTTTTTAAGTGTGGGTTAGCCCACTTGTGCATGATGCCATCCATTAGTACATCGCTCACTACCTAATTCTTTCTATCATTTTCTATCTGCGATCGGTTTTCACACATTCACAACACTAGCCATCATCATAGCATTAGAACAGTTAAAATAAAACACAAATTCACAAAAAATATCTACATTTCAGTATTGGTAATATCTTGAATCTTTAATTATTGATAAAAATATATACTCATTCTTCCACTGGTTGTTAAGAAAAATTATTTTGGCACGCATGATTCCTCCTGCAATATTCAGAAGTGTTTTGCATAATTATGAAAAAAATCGTTACTAACCTTACTTTCTCACCTTCACTCATTTTATTCACACGTCAAATATCTCCACAGCTAATGATGCTCTCCTGCTAAATTATATATGTTTTCTATTATTATATAGGGGCCTACTGTGTTCATATTTCAAATAAATGTTATGTTATGCACTGTATATTGTCCAAAACCTATTAAACTATCAGTGAGTATTTTTTTGTAAAATTTATAAATGTGCGGTATTTAATGAATGTGATAGTTGTTTTCTGATCCAATTATGAGGATAGTCATATTTAACATGGGCATTGTTTAGCCCCCCCCCCCCTCCTATCCGATGTTATTATCATGAATGTCTGAGTTTAAAACAGAACTAAATTCATAAAAAATTATCTGGAAGAGTATACTTATTTAATTAAACAATTTTTTTAGTTGTGGATGTAGATCTATATCATTCACTTTTAAACTTTTGATTTTTTTAAAGATATGATCGGTGTGTGCATAAAAACGACTAGGCCTACATAACAACCATGGCATAGTCATAGTGCGCTATCTGGCTTTTTGCCTTAACTGCTTACCATCAACGATCGATTCTAATAGCAAATTAACACAGTCGATAAAAACTATTATTTGCGAGAGAACGTTAATGAAAGCACTCCGGAAATCTATATAGCGAGTGAATTCCTATTATGATGTTGGCACAATAACTGCTGCTGTCCGACGTGGCGTGGTTATGAGCCGGCGTTTTGTGTTTTCTGTTAGCCTACCCATTACTCATGTTATTGAACAGATAATGGTCGGATCGACAGCATTAATATAGTAACAGGTGAGGTATAAGGTAGCATATAGTGACGGAAAAAATAACATGTGATATTGCACAACGAAATGTATTCAAAGGTGCTTTTTATTTTTTGGTTATTTATACGGACAGCCGGCACAGTATCAAATGAAACACGGCCAGGTTAGTATATTAACATAGTAGATATACAAACATAACACGTCTATTTTAATATTGATATAAGGAAGGGCTATACATATCTTTGCATATCAAAATCATCAATACTCTTACACCACGATCTTTATTTCGTTAAAATTATTTTTAACATTTTAAAGCATTTTTCGTAGATTTATAACATGGCCAATATTTGAAAAGTCCATCGATTTTTAAAATACTTTTCACGAAAATCTACGCGGGCCATTTCTGATTGATATGAAATATTATATAAACATATTTATAGAATCTACATCTGAACGACTGACTGGTGAGGTTACAGACAAACGCCTGAAAGAGCAGATTTTGTATAACTATGACCCAGAAGTTCGACCCGTAAGAAATAGTAGCACATGTGTTATGGTAAAACTTAAGTGCATATTGCTGCAAGTAGCTGATGTGGTAAGTAAATAGGTAAATGATAAATCATAATATATAACTATGGCGACTACCTACATGTATGACAATTAATTGACCTGAAGTGTGATTTTTTCTTTATATAGTCCATGGGCCAGATATGAAAACCCTTCCCCGCCCCCTGGGGATTTTTGAAGACAGTGATTTTTGGACACCATGTTATATGACTATTCAATATCTGTTTGCTTGCACTCAAAATATTGGGGCATAACAAAATACTGGGTCATCAAACATATGCACCCCACTGAATTTTAAGCGGTAAATTTAATTTTATAAAAGTGATGTTGGGTATATTTTTTTCAACTGCAGGTATTTATTCTTATAATTAAACCCTGGTTATGTTACAAGAAGATGCTATGTGAGACGAAAAAAACAAAAATAATAATATTGGGTTCATTAATATATGTAATAACCCTTTAAATCCCAAATTCCACATATCGCTTGCTACGTTTACATGAAAATCTAATTTGAAAACCCTCTCCACCCCCCACCTCAAGGGCGAGATATTTGAATACAATAATTTTAAGACAACTTATTCAATATCCATTAAATATCTGCTTGTTTGCACTCAAAATATTGCGACAGGAAAAAATACTGGGTCATCAAACATATGTACCCCCTTGAACTTTAAGCGGTAAATATAATTTACTGAAAGGCATGTTGTATATATTTTTTCATCTACAGGTAGGTATTCCAAGAATTAAACACTAGTATTGTTACAAGATGTTATGTGAAACAAAATTAAAAAAAAAAAAAATATGGGGTTTATTACTACATGTAGTAACCCTTTTAATCCCAAATCGCACGCCTCCTATGCTACGTGTATATAAAAACCAGATAAACAAACCCTCTACACCCCCTCCTCCTGAGCGGGATTTTTTAAGACAATAATTTAGACACCTTATTGTTCATCTGTTCTATATCTGCTTGTTTGCACTCAAAATATTGGGGCTGGAAAAAATAACGGGACATCAAACATATGTACCCCCTGAATTATAAGCGGTAAATTTAATTTCCTAGAAGACGTGCTGTGTTTGTTTTTGAACTCCAGGTATGTGTTCCATGAAATAAACACTAGTTATGTTCCTAGAAGATGTTATGTACCAAGAAAATAAAATAAATTAACAAATATGGGGCTCATTATAATATATAATGACTTCTAAATCCCTAATTACACGTCTTTCGTTCTATGTGTATATAAAAACCAGAAATTAAAAACATCCCCTACCCCCTCCCCATGGGCGAGATTTTTAAAGACAATAATTTTTAGACAACTCATTATATATTTATTGAATATCTGTTAGTTTGCACTCAAGATATCAGGACAAGAACAATTAATGGGTCATTTTACACAGTAAATTTAATATCAGAAAAGACTGGTTGTATCTATTTGTTCAACTCTAGTTATTTATCCCAAGGATTACACATTAAAATCACCCTATTTATGTCAGTAGAGGATGTTATGTAAATAAAAATAACCTAAATGAACAAATATGTTTTTTTTTATTATATCATACATGTAATAACCAATAAATTCCTATATTACAGGTCAATTATATTTAACTAAGGTGTGATAAAATAATAGTTTCATCATGTCCATGGCATTTAGAAGGTCTGGGCCTAAAATAATCTCAAAAATCGCAAAAGGGCTTAAAACATTGAGAGTCTTTTTGATGACTTTTGAGTTCATGTGACTCAAACCCAAAGCATGTCTCGACATATATCACTGATTAATAATTAGCAGGTGCAACGCTAGGTGCTGATAAGCAGGTCTAAATATTATTTTTCTTTTATTAATATTCTAGATAACTTGTTACCATCAGCTAGTATGCATACATGTAGTGTACGTAACCTTTCTAATAATTATGCAAACCCATGTTCATAATAAGGCTTTTGGCTGAAAAAAAACAACGCCATAGTTTTCTGGCAATCAAAAGGTGCACGATATGTTCGGACAATGTGTTTATTTTTAATTCCCGATATCCCTATTAAACATGTTGATATCCCTAATATTCATATTTCGATGCTTGGTAACTAGCTTAGCAGGATATGTGGGCAACCTTTTATCAACATTAGGTTCTAAATTAACTTTTACATATTATTTGAACTTCTGAATTGGCACTAGAATGAAATTAAAAAAATGCTACAGGCACATGCTTATTTTATTGTTCCCTTTATGTATGTTTTATCGGACAATCATGTAACTATAGGTTAGGGTACCATGCTGGAAACCTTAAAAAATTCAAAGTAAGAAAATCACAATAAAAAAACATTTTGGTATTATCGTATAAGTATATTTGCCCAAACCCAAATAATTATACAGTAAATAGGTGTCATTTTAATTATAGGTAATCTCCACGAGATCCGGATTATAGGGTTACCCTGATATAGTAAAGAAAACAAAGTAGGGTCTACTGCTGTATTAAACGATCAAATTATGAAAAATAAACGTTTAAACTGGTCGTGGGTATTAGCTGAGAGGTCAAGGGGCTTAGTGAGAGGACGTGTGTGGCGATAATACGTCTTTGACTTTGTTTTGTCTTTTTACACGAATTTATATTTCACAACGCCTTAACTACATGTGTGTACACAATTACCAGCTCAAATGTTATATATTACATGTAATGTGGAAATTTCGGAACTCTTGAAATGTTTTCAGATGAAAGGTTGACAACAAAAATGGCAGTATAGATATTTTATGTTTTACTCTTTGGTTGTTTGGTCTTTGATATATGCCCCTATTACTTGAAACCTGATTTTCTATAATACTCATTATTAGCTAATTTGCATATTTTATGTTAATAATGTTTTTATGTACCCGGCTAAACCAGGCTACTCACATTGCGCTGAGCCTGGTCGCAGTGACCTCCATTTTTCCACGGCTGGCCGTGTAAAACAGACACTGACTCCGCCTAGCGATAAGACCGAGAGTGGTATAAGACTATATTCAGCTAGCGCGCTCTGGTGATCACAGTAATACCATGTTGCCAAAACATGGCCGTCACTGTTTCAGAGCCTTGCGATGTCATCAGGGTAGTTTTTATGATGCTGATAACATCTATTTTATTGCAATCTCTGTCCATGAAAACCATAGGGTAGACATTTTTTCAAGATTCTAACTTGAGTAGTTCCTGAGATATTGTTTGAAACTGGATTTTGCGTAATGGCTGCCTAATTTGCATATTGTATGCTAATTTATTATTCTGATCCTTATATATATATATTTTATTGCATTCGTTGACCATGAAAACCGCATGATAGACACTGTTTTTAGGATTCTAACTTGATTAGTTGCTGAGATTAGTGCTTGAAACTGGATTTTCGGTGATGGCTGCCTAATTTGCATATTTTATGCTAATTTTTTAGTAGTATAGAATATGTTATTCATGGTTCCAAGATTCATATAGAAAGTGGTTAAATTTTACTCACTTTGGAAATGAGGGTGAAACGATTGCGACGTTTCGATCTGCCTGCAGCAGATCTTGATCACGCAATGATCAGGGTGGGTGATTCGGCTCAGGTGATGGTGGTCGCGGAATGATCCCGAAAGCTCCCCTGAGACCGATTGTGTCATGCTGTGGCAGTATCACTTACAACGCAGCACGCTACCTACACTGTAAAACCCGATTAGTAGGGTCAACTCAAAAAAATGAAGTAAATTTTGCTGCACAGAAAATTTTGAGTTAAACAATTAATAACATTTTTCGTGTTAAGTGGACTTGTGAAATTTGTTTTCGTGCCACAGATACATTCAAGTTGACCCAGAGAGGAGAATTTTACCAGCAAGTCCATGGAGCAGCGATGGGTTCTCCTATCTCTCCCATTGTGGCTAATCTGTACATGGAACATTTTGAGTCCATTGCCCTATCTACAGCTCCCAGACCACCATCACTGTGGTTCCGCTATGTAGATGACACATTTGTTCTCACGCATGAAGATGACGTGGACTCGTTAACATCACACATCAATAACATCGGCGACCACATTTAGTTCACCACCGAACCAGAGACTCAAGGCAAACTACCATTCCTAGACATATGTGTTACTGTCCTGGATGATACTTCCTCCAAGATCACCATCTATAGGAAGCCCACGCACACCGACCAATACCTGAACTTCAATTCCCACCATCCTTTGATTCACAAGAGGTCGGTGGTGCGTACTCTCACTACTCGAGCCCAGCTATATGTCACCACTGCTGAGGACCGCAAAGCCGAAATATCACATGTACGTAATGCCCTCCGATCCAACAACTACAAGGAGTGGGCCCTAGACGTTCCACCTGCCAGAAGTAAGAAACAGGTCACTACCACAGACAAGACGACTACTAGATCCACTCGTCCGATGTTAGGACTCCCGTATATACAGGGCTTATCTGAGCAGCTGTTACGGACCTACCAGTCTCATGGAGTATACCTGTTCCATAAGCCTAGCAACACCATCCGCTCAATGCTCGTACACCCCAGGGACAAAACTCCCAAGTAGAAATTGTGCGGCACCATCTACCACATCACGTGTGACGACGACACCCTCCACATCCACATTGGGGAGACGAAGAGACCCCTCAGCGTTCGATTCGAGGAGCATTGTAAGCTTGATAAACCGACTGGGGTAGGAGACCACTGTAATGCCACCGGTCACAGTGTCTCCATGGATAATTTGAGAGTCGTAGACAGAGAGCAGGACTGGTTGAAACGCTAGGTGAAGGAGGCTATCCACATCAAGCAGAGAGCCCCTTCTATGAACAGAGACCAGGGCTACCAGCTGCCACCCATCTATGGTCAAATCATTCCGCGACCACCACCACCTGAGCCGAATCACCCAACCTGATCATTGCGTGATCAAGATCTGCTGGAGGCAGATCGAAACGTCGCAATCGTTTCATTCTCAGTTCCAAAGTGAGTAAAATTTAACCACTTTCTATAATTTATTATTCTGATCCTAATTAGATATATTTTATTGCATTTGTTGACCATGAAAACCGTACGAAAGACACTGTTTTTAGGATTCTAACTTGATTAGTTTCTGAGATATTGCTTGAAACTGGATTTTGCGTAATGGCTGCCCAATTTGCATATTTTATGCTAATTTATTATTCTGATCCTAATGAGATATATTTTCTTGCATTCGTTGACCATGGAAACCGTATGATAGAAACTGTTTTAGGATTCTAACTTGATTAGTTGCAGAGATATTGCTTGAAACTAGATTTTCGGTAATGATTGCCTAATATGCATATTTTAGCATATTTAACCCCAACAGCTTAAATGCAAACAACCGGATTTCAATAGGTCCATATTCAGAGGCTTCAAAAATAACCACCGTGAAAAATCCCCAGGGGGACGGGGGGGGGTGGTCACGGGTGGCCCACGGTTTAATAGCACTTTAGGTTCATCTTGGAAATGAACAATATAATAATTGTGCGAATAATCTATACATATATGGCAATTAAAGAATGATATACGTTTAACATGTTAGGTTACAAAATCTTAAATACAGTACAGGTGTCACTATAGTTTAACCGATTATTGAGTAATCTATCTGGTTCATTGTTTTACTATTTGAAAAACTTTTTTTTCTCAGAATGAAAAGAGACAAGTTCTGGCTACATCTCTATGGATATCAATGGTAAATTGGTAATTGTAATCACATCTTTTCAATTTCAAGCCATAATGAGCTTCTTGTTGATCTGAACGTCTAAAGCAATAATTGTTTAAAATTGTAAAACTATATGCCAAAAGCAAGTTTGTTATACAAAATATATTTACTGTATACACGATATAATACATAAGTGTACATACGCTTGCTGGTTTTATCACATAATTTTAGTTTTCATTATTTGCATGATAGTCTTTGTGCCATATTAGACGTTGTATAATTATAATGCTATATGAAATCAAGATTGACCTGAATATCAAAGTTGTTCAGGTTACGAAATTTAATTGCCAAGTTAGTCATGTTATTATTGCATTTAGGTTGAAAATATTTAATAAAATCTGAGTATGTGTAGACGTGTAGGAAATAATCCCTGATAATGCGCAAATACCACGTGCCCATTTAGGACAGATATAGTGGCAGTAATGATGCATATGTGTAATGAAAGTGATATTTCATAAAATTCATTATCAGTAAATAATAAATATGTGTATTAAAACATGCCACATAGCTACCAATATTAGATTAATGTATTATCTACAATCAACACGCGCAGTATTATAATTATGTCCGATTTTTTTCGTAGGCCCTATGTATAGGCATAATGATAGGCCCCATCTTTAGGAAGACATTAAAGTTTAGATTAAGACATTATAGTTAAGGGTCTTGTCAAGTTAAAAAAAAATCAAAAATCCGAGAAAAACCTTTTTAAACATGAAAACAACACAAAAAACACGAAAAAACACAAAATTTCAAAAAAAAATTCAAATCCGAGTTGGAGCTTGCCCCACCCACCCACTTCGAGTTTTTCTCGGATTTTCGGAATTATTTTAACTTGACAAAACCCCTTAGTTTAAGTCCATAACTACATAATAGGTCTAATGTAGTATACCGGCTGATCTGGCCGCGGGCTCAATATCAAACACCACTAAAAAGTAATCACCGTGTTTTAATGTCAACATATTTGAAAAAATTAACATCTCGAAAATGCATAGATACATTTATATTTCGTTAACATTGCTTTTTATATCTTTCTATAAACCCACAGAAATGGCACTTGATTGCTTTCATGTATAATAGGAGTAAGAACTACCAAAAACGTCAAAGTAATATATTGTTTTAAACGAGCTAGGAATTAAATTAAAATGCTGTATTAACAGCAAAATTGCGCATGTGTATCGTTTCAGTGCGTAAATGTATAAATCGTCATACAATTCCGCGTATTTGTTGAAAATGGACATGTATCATTGCCACATATAGTGTTACCGGTGTTGATATATTTACATTGTTTCTAAAAAGCTATTGCATGTTAAATTATATATTAACAAAACCTATGGGTTGCTGTTATAGCACAATTGAAGATATTATCATTTATTTCGAAATCACTGATACTTATACCTGGACAACGACGATATTAAAACAATGTTGTATTTTGCTGATTCTAGTGTATTTTTAGAATTGGGTGGATGAATTTTTGCAATGGGACAATGATATACATCCCAATGACATGGTCCTTCGATCCGATCAAATATGGCTACCAGACATGTATATACAAAACAGGTAAGCCTATGTATTTATACAGAATAAAATTGATGTTCACATTAGAACAGGAGTTACTGGCTTTAGTCTGTCTTTATTCAGAATTCTATAAACAAAAAAAATAGTCTTAATAGCTGTATTGATCGTCCTCATGGGCCGGAATCTAAAATGTCCAGGATATAATTAAGGAAAGAACCAAAGAAACAAGTTAAAATATATCTTCAACGTTTATTCCTTCCACCACCATCTCCGGTGTTGGCCAACATCCATTCAATACTTGCCAGTGAATCGT
This sequence comes from Flabesymbios commensalis, assembly GCA_964017125.1. Lineage (NCBI taxonomy): Eukaryota > Metazoa > Annelida > Polychaeta > Terebellida > Flabelligeridae > Flabesymbios > Flabesymbios commensalis. The sequence continues at coordinate 58,546,383 of OZ024908.1, forward strand.
GCTGCCGCGTGTGTCTCTACGATGTACCTTGTACACATTCAAGACGTAGGCCTACCCACCCAGCTCAACATTGGGCAGCATCGCAGCCTATTGCTGGATCAATTCCGGAAAATCGTCTACGACGCTGGCCCAACATTACTCCAGCACTGGGTTTGCCGTAAGCTAAGCGGCAGCACCCCAGCAAACACGTGGCATTCATCCAATGCTGCTTTATTTTTGTACCACCGTCTTCGACGCTGGCCCAACATTGAAACAGCATTGGGTGATTGTCCCATGTTTGCTTTGACTGTGGCATTGTCACGCGGGTGACCCTTTCTTCCCCCCGTCGCCAGAAGGGCCACTACCCAGATAACAAGATACATTGACCCAGTGTTGATGTAATACTGGGCCACCATCTGCGATGCTGGGCCAAAATTATTCTAATCTAATCCCTTTAAGCTCTAATCACGAAATAAATCATAAAATATTTTTTCTAAACACATTTAAAATGTTATATCTTACTTAGCGACCTAAACCGTTATTTTTGACTTGTTATCATAACGTTTGTAGCTGATAACACACATACAATTTCTGAGCAGAATGTTACATTTCAGTGCCGACGGGACAAAGAATATTCTAGGTGATTTCTTCTCAAGTCGCATGACGTCACTCGTGACATCTGGTGGCGAAGTGGATAACTATCATTTTTTGCATTTGGTAACTCGATGTCAAATCGACATCACATATTTTCCATGGGATACCCAGTCATGTGACATTGTCATTGGATCTTGGGCATATGATATGCGTCTTCTACAAATGTATGCCAATGAAACCGATGACTGGATGTTTGGTCCGTACAGCAACAACAACCAGTGGAATGTATTGAAGTTATGGGTTGAGCACAGGCCTTTGCTATTCTCGGGCAGAGTATACATGGACGTAGTATTTCACATAGACCTCAGACGTCATCCTATTTATCACGTGATACACGTAGTGTTACCCCTGATCTTACTACATGCCACTACTTTGGCCTCCATCTTGGTCCCACCAGACGGCGGTGAGAGGGTATCTGTTGGTGTCACGTCATTTCTGTCTTACTTTGTATTTTGTGTGATCCTGGCAGACATTGTACCGGAGTCATCTATGTCAACACCTCTAATATGTGAGTATTAGATCGTAAAAAACAACAACTCTGTATTGTTCTTCCAATCACATCTGATATATCTCAAAAGAAAAACATAATTTCTTTTAGGCTTAATATAAAAGTAGAAAAAAAGTTCCCGAACTCCGAGGCCCGGCTTTAGGCTGTATGAGAGTTCTAGACAAAAAATCGTCTTATATCTTTTGTAAAAATAACTGTGTTGGTCTTCCTCATAGGCAAGAATCCTAAATGTCCAGGATATAATTAAGGAAAGGACCAAGGAGAGAAGTTAAAATATATATTTTCAACGATTATTCATTCCACCACTATCGAAGGTTCTGACCAACACCCATTCGATACTTGCCAGTGAATCGTGCTGCGCGTGTCTCTACGATACACATATGTAAGGCCTACCCACCCAATTTGTGTTCAATGGTGAGCCAGAGTCACAGCCCATTGCTGGTTCAATGCCGGTCAACACCACTCCAACACTGACATGACATGATTATTCTACACCAGCGTCTACAACAATCACTGGACGGCTAACCAATGTTGCTTCAATTTTCATCTAACGTGTGACAATGACCCGACAACAACCCAGCATTCCTCATACATAGATGACCAAAACCATTTAAGCTCTTATTATAGGAACCACAAATATAACGGTTAATTATTATTCCTGAACACTTGTTAAAGACAAAAATACTAAACTTAAGGACCTGAAACGCTATATTCGACAGAAATTTCAACCGACTTTCCCACACACAGCACCCTTCTTTCCCCTAAATGGGACACAAACTCAGGCAAAATAAACTTTATAGTAACGGCCTCCGGCCGGTCGTAATGATAATTTATGAAAAAATATATTATAGGCCTACATATGTAGTGATGTACGATCCTTATGTCACATGACTTGCTTGAGACAATATCACATCAACAAACTGCATGGTGTACCATAATGATAACAACATGCATGTAGATAGCTGAATGTTAAAAAATGAATAAGTTTCAACGCAAACAAGTATTGATTGATATAAATATTAACACAGTTTTTTAATGTTATTTCTACATGTACCCATATGCTTATTTTCAGCATACTATATGATGTTATCCATGCTGCTTAGTGTTATTTCAATAGCATGGTCTGTGTATATCGTCAGAGCTTGGAGAGGGACCCCAACGGAATGCATATCCAAGTGTCATATTATATACCTAATTTTATGTAGATTTATATCACCAGCCAACCTTCGCTATGTTAGTCAAACTAAGCAGATTTGTCATTGTACACTCACCGTCTCCACCAGTGATCACACACATTCTGAAGAATTAGACAATATGATGACCTGTATGTGGCATACATCGCTAGATTTCATCGACAAAGTGATGTTTATTTTTCAGGCTGTCCCGTTGCTTGCTGTTATTCTTGTTTTCATGGTTATTTTACCTGCTAATCGTGGATATTTTTCATAGGTCGTCATATTAATGTCATGTACATACTATTTTCATAATTTCCAGCTGGATTTCAAGCATAATCCCATAGCGTACCACAACAATAATAGCAATCAATAGAAAGTCAAGTATATGTTAATTGCCTTCAGATATTTAATTGCGAAGAGAGTCCCATAGCATATTATAACAGTCAATAAACAGTCGTGTGTCTGTAAATTGCTCTCGGCTGTTTAACTGGCAAAACAATCACATCACAAATTACCGTAGTCAATAAATGTCATCATTTAATGGAAATAAGGACATGGGGCCATTAATTGTCATGGAAGCAATACCTGTTGTTGATAGCGTGACAGTGATCATTGTGACGTTGGCAGAACAGTTGCTGTAGTCGACCGTTGCGTGACTTTCAGCAAACGTTTGGCACTGTATGCTAGCTCACCCATTAACCCCACTTCTGCCGAGTTGTCGGTTATTTTTATCTTTTCCATTCATTTAAAGCTGGAGTTGCTCACGCAATTTCCAGCTTCAAATGACGAAAGCGAATTCCATTGATTGAAAATAGATAATTATCTCTCAATTTGAAATATCTGTATGTCGATCCTTACAGTGAAAGAGTAAGCATTCAAGCCCTGGCGGTCTGAGGCCGAGCACGCTACCTCTAGGTCACGGAGGCTCCCCACAATACTGAATTTCACACGTGAATGAGGAAGAAACATTTTTGTTTGAACGGGAAAGACCAGGAACCGAACCCCGAACTTTAGCGTGAAAGGCAGCGGTGCTAACCACCACCCTAGGGCCCCCGCCCCGACCGCCTGCATGGTAGACAGAGATAACGCACAGACACAAAACTGATGTGACGAACAAATGAGCGGTGAGAAGTAAAGCAACACTCTATAGAGGGGAGACATAATAGTGAGAAGTAAAGCAACACTCTATAGAGGGGAGTCATAATTAAAACTAGAAGGGTAAAAAAACTGGAGATGTCTCCCCTCCAGCAGCATAGCCATAGAGGTTGATAGCTAATAGATGTAGTGTCAATAGCTTTTGTAATTGATGTTATTAAATGGCTCCTGTGTACAGTAGAGACTATGTATTAAGCGGAATTTATTATTCCGTTTTGGTGCTTGTCTACACAACCAGCAAACAAAACGTTGACCAAATGCTGGCTCAATGCTGGCCCACCGTCTGCGACGCTGGCCCAGCATCAAACAAGCACTGGTTCAACGCCTCGTGCTTGCTGGGCTGCGTTCATCCCAGGAAACAAAAACATTTGTATAACATTTGTACAATGCGTCGAAGACGTTGGGCCGGCGTTGTACAAGTATTATACAAATGGTTTGTCTTTGCTGGGAATAGCAGCTGGTCTGGCGGCGATTACAAGCCGCCACCGACACAATGTCTGTTAAATGTTGGGCCAGCGTCGACGGTTTCTGGCCAGTAGGCATTCAGCCTTGATGAGTACTTCGTTTGTGACCATTTGCAATCGTTTGCGACCATTTGCGATCGTTTGCGACGGCTTGCAACCATTTGCGATCGTTTGCGACCGTTTGCGACCATTTGCGGTAGTTTGCGATGGTTTGCGACAATTTGCGATCGTTTGCGACCGTTTGCGATCGTTTGCGACCATTTCCGACCATTTGCGATCGTTTGCGACTATTTGCGATCATTTGCGACGGTTTGCGACTATTTGCGATCGTTAGCGACCTTTTGCGATCGTTTGCGATCGCTTGCGATCGTTTGCGATCGCTTGCGACCGTCTGCGATAGTTCGCGACCTTTTGCGACCATTTGCGATCGTTTGCGACCATTTGCGATCGTTTGCTACGGTTTGCGACCATTTGCGATCGTCTGCGACCGTTTGCGACCGTTTGCGATCGTTTGCGACAATTTGCGACCGTTTGCGACGGTTTGCGACTATTTGCGATCGTTTTCGACCATTTGCGATCGTTTGCGACGGTTTGCGACCATTTGCGATCGTTGTCGTCAATACATATCTATCTACTTATTTGATAACATAGCTTGCAATTTTGAAATTCTAAGATGCATTTAATTGCCCAGATGTATTATTTATCGTCTTCTCGGTATATTTTTAAATAGGTCGAGTGTCGGCAGCATAGAAGTCGTTGTATCGTATAATTACCGGGACAGTTAATTACTTTGCAAGCCATTATCATACTGTGTGTGAATAAAAATTACACTGGTGGCACTGAACAAGCTTGTTTCAGATATCACATCAGAATGTCCTACAGCTCAAATTTGTCTAAACGCAACATTGTCCATTGCTATAAATACATATAGGTAGTCATGGAGATTGGTTGGAGTCGATAATTGTATGTTTAAAATAAAAACATTAAAATCTATGTCGAATTATCGACGTCTCATTGATACATGTAACACCTATACGGCTTAGCAAAAGCAAAATGTTGTATCTGCTTACTTGTAAAGTAAGCACATGCTGTCTTTTGCCTTTGCGTGCGCCGCATTTATTATAATCCAGGTCCAGACATACATCGTTTTGAGAAACTGAATTAGTCCATTTTTTGCGATAATCGATTAATGATATTGATATATCATCATAATTAGTGTAGGCTACCAAACGAGCCATCATCGATCACCATCGATCTTTGGTCACACCACTGCATGCAGGCCTACATGGATTACGAAGGTTTATGTGGTATTCAAAATATTTATACTGATAAATACTAATGCAAATTAACTGTGTGCAAAATGATGTACTGCTAAGGATATCGCGCCATGTTAAAGAAATGGCTGTGAAATTTGGAAAACACCAATGTACTAAGGTGGCTGAATTCTCTTCATTTATGATTCGTTAAATATATATTATTTTCAATATATAGGGTGATGACGCTTATTAATAACACATAATGGGGCGTTGTGGTCCTATATACAGCACCTTTCATCTAGGTTTCAACAGTAAAGAGCGGACGTCAAATAATGATACCAGTCGTATGCCCGGTAATTCGATGACATGATAATAAAATAATTTGGGAAGTATACAATCGAATTAAAAAAAAAAAAATAGTATCCGGGATTAAATCATCCTTGTAGGGCTCAAATTTTCGGGCCTCAAATCAACAAATTGCCATCCGAAAACGTGCTATTCCGCCGTGCAAAGCCATAAGGCAGTATGTGCTTACTTTACAAGTAAACATATACTGCATGTTGGTTTTGCAGTATAGTATTGTTATTTTTTACGCAATATATCAACATGTACCCAATTAATATGTTCACATCGAATTAGGGATAACGTCTCCGCTATTCCCATGCACGCTCAAAGTAAAATGCAAAAGTAAAGCGAAAATGATCAAATTTAAACAGCTAAATCACAAAACAGGTTAACAAATACCATGTATCACAATATTGATACCAACAAAAGTACACCGGTCCTATAAGTTGCAGTGACACTGGTATTAATTTGAAAAAAAATAAGAAATGGCATGTAGTCGTGAACGTTTAGAAATGCACCTGTTTATCTAGACGATGTTACAATTTTATGTGAAAATGAATAATTTATTTTGAACCACCCTAAATGCGAATTTTTGATAAGCATCAATGCCATATAAAACTTTCCAAATTATTTTTTTAATACATTAGACCGATTTCTGTGAATAAAAGCGTTTATTATGTAATATATATATAATATTGATTCCAACCACATATCATTTCTTCACGTTAAGTTCTGTAATGACAATATCTGGTTCTGGTGAGCTCCACTTCCTCAAAGAGAGCAGCATGCAAGTGACAGCTACTAACTCGCAGCATCCCGCCAGGATCAGGCTGTAAGTATAACTGCCACCTAGCTGTGATACAGCCGCTGAAAAAAATAAACAAACATGATTCCTACTGCGAAGATAACGCCCTGCAAACACTTATATATTACCGACTCATTCTATTATAGAACTCCTTCCCATTATGATACTGCTCAATATCCAATACATTTAGCACGCTATAACTAATTTTACATAGATCGTTGAACAAAATATCTATTTTTTATAAATAATAATAATGAACTTCCAACTGGGGTAGTCACACAGTGATTGTGGCGCTATTATGTCACCCAGATTTCGAAATACCACTTCTTTGTGCTTGCTTGTAGGCCTATATTATTGTTTGTAAAAAAATTTTTTAAAGAAAGGTTTTTCAAATTCCAAGCAAAATCACATTGTGTTTTTTAAGATATAAGACATTTGAGAGCTTTGTAACCTTACGAATACACACAGTAGTGAATGTTAAAATTAAATATCCTTAAATTTGTATTTCCAATATTTGTAAATATACAAAATAATAACACTTGGATATATTGTTTAATAATATGATGTACAACAAAGTATATTAACAGGAAATTTGGCGCTGCATTGGTCAGTCGTCCCATTTTTTCCAATGTTTTAAAAACATATATTGGTTATTCATTAATACAAATATTTATTAGGTAATTTAGTTTTACGTCTGATAAATGTTCGCTATGGCAATGACTTTAATTCTGACCCGTTTACACTGAGAAAAATATGGTGTAATTACTGTAGATCTGGTAATATTCGCGAGGTTTTAATTTTTGCGAATTCCGCGAGGAGGAACAAATTCGCGGATATAAGAATCCCGCGATAATTATTATTATAATAGCGCTGGTAAAAAAATCGCGAATTCTAAGCTTCCCAAGTCCCAAATTCGCAAAACTATAATCAGAGATAGTAACCCTATGAATACCAAACATTGTATTGGCATAAAACTACGAATGCCAATATCATCAATGACTCTTCTATCACATAACAACATTTTAAACTGTATCGTTCACATAGTATTGTCATGTCATGGCATGCTAATATATCACAAATAACCAATTAACTTTAAAAAGCCTACTGTACACTCCACACCTACATAGTGCAATGTAGCACTGTGATCATTTGTAGGATATTCGAGCAGTGCTACGTGTTCAAGATATCTATATTGACCACTAAAATCTGAATGCTATGTACACAGTATATTGGTTATTCTGTTGGACTAGGGTTTGTAAACTCAATGTGCTTTCATGGAATTTCACAGCTGTCATTTCTTTATTTAAAATTCGTCCACCCCTCCAGTGTTCAAATTTAGCTATTGCTCAAATTGTATTGTTTTCAGACAATTATGTTTCCTCGACCATAATAATTATACACTGATACCACGGAAGTATTCAGAGACAATTAAGAGCTTTTGCTAATCTGCATTTAGTATTCATTTTTATTAGAGCACAAAAGCGCATTCGTTATGCAAATAAATTTGAAATTATTGCACCTTTCTACTATTAGCAAGATTATTTTGTTGTCAAGCACCGCAATGTACTTACTTCAGCAAATTAATAACAAGAACACAGTCGCACAAAGCTAAAAGACAGTATATGCTTGCTTTACAAGTAAGCAAATACCTTTTGGCTTCACGGCATAGATATAGTGCGTGCAATATTAATATTGATATATTAGATAACCTCAAACCAGCGGTAGAATCACATTTAAAATAAATAAACACATTCAAATTGATAAAAACATAAAAGGTGTTGCCCATTCATTAGGTTCAGGCACAGTGCTTCAGAATGTGCAATGTAAACAGGGTAAAAAGGGCCGGTGCTGTGTATTAGTTCGTGGACGTCTATTTATTTTTATGGAAGGAAGCATTGGCTGATGCTCAATGAATAAATAAGGTTATAGAAATTATTCTGTCAGAGTTATGGCTATAAAAACTGAATAATTACTGAGAGTGAATTACAATATATATAAAAAATTTTAGTGATCGCATTTTTTTTTTCATCGAAGTGTGATGTAATAAAATATTGTAGCTATGACCCCCACCTTAACTGCTCGTCATGCGGGAAAAATGACACGTCAAAAAAATATGTATTAATATGTTCAATGGGGCTCGACAAATCTATCTGAAACTTAGCCGCATCATAAAGATATCGATCGTGGCAATCATATCTAAACTGACAAGCATATGAAAAAAATATCATTTAGTTTTTGTAAATAAATGCTTTTTGACCCTCGTAATTAGGTTGGTCAAATAAAAAATTAAATAGGCAATAGTTGAATTTCTTATTATTGCATTAATCACTTTAAAAAAATACTTTAGTATAAAAAACATGTTTTTCTGATCATAGTAACGTTGCTGTGCAAATCAAATTAGCTACACACATGGCTGAGAGTAATAAACCTTTTTCAATAACAACACGCCACACGGTGAGCAACGCTGAACTGTTTTAATCAGACAACTGCGCAAACTCGTGCAAGCAGTCTATAAACCATCGCATTTGTCAATGTCGGTATATCTCTGTGGTCAAAACAATACAATTGCATTTTAGCTACTACATGTATAGGGTGGAGATTGAATATGCACAATGAATCAAATATTAAACAGTATATATCCAGAGCCAAATTCATTTGTGATTTAAAAGTAGAGCGTGTTTCTGGATGGTTTTCGCTACACTAGGTCAACGTCATTGCGCTGCATAATTTCGACAACGAGTGTACGGAAGGAGACAGCTATCATTTTCCTGTCTACTATATGTGATTTATCAATTATATCTTCGGCCGTAGTATGTATTTTTGCTTTAGTGTACGTTTATATTACTAACGATGACTATTCCAACCCAAGCGTGACTTTATAAAATTGTATTTAAATAAAACAGACACATCTCGGTTAGAATCACTCATGCATGACATGATTCAGATATGTGTTTTTTCAAAGGACGTCCGCTAATAAGCTCACGGCCACATCTACCCTTTTAAGGCGGCCGGACCCATATGAAAAATTGCCTTTTATTCGAGGATGCTTCCCACCCTGGTAAGGGGGTTGTGCATTTTAAATATTAGGCTAGTGGAGATTTTTGTCTAAATATGGTACAAAAATGCATTAGGCCTACTTTCTTGGGAATCGATCATATATATTATAATATAATAATGCACATTAAAACCAATATTATAACAGTAATAAATATATAATAGAATTATCATTGTATTATTATTATATGTGACCAGGCATATGAAAAGGGCAGTGAGGTCAAAAATTAGTTGAATAGATGGCCGTGTACGTCATCCTTCATTAAATGAAATATGTTTTTTTATGTTTAGTAACTTATGTTTGAATTGTAATCATTAAAATGTAAATTACGTCATACATAATTGTAATAAAGGCCTAATATATATGATGAGTTGGTAGGCTCTATAAGTGGGCAATTCAAGTTTTTATGCTAGACTAAACTATAGCTGATTGTGTTTTAAATGATAGAGGAATACCCTTTAAATGAACAGCTATTTGAGTCCCTAACAATTGGATTTTCATGTTTCAAGAGGGCCGCCAATCCTGTTGAGAAAAATCCAACTTAAAACTAGATCATAATTATTATATTCAGCACAGTTCAGCATAAAATGATATATCTAGCTTACAAGAAGGCCTTATAGCCTATATAATATATAAAAAAACAAAGTGCTGTATGACATTTTAATAATTACAATGTAGTCTATGTACTTAGCACTAAAAATACAGATTCAAGCAAAATCTCCGAAACTAATCAGATATTGCTTGAAAAAATATTTTTGGCAATGGCAGCGGCTAATTTGCATATCTTATGCTAAATACATATTAAATGCAATACAGCACGTTGTTTTATACATAATTATGACCTTCTTGTAAGCAAGATTTATCATATTGTGCTGAGCTGCGCTATCATTCAGGTAAGTCGGATTTTTTTCATCAAGAAGGCGACCATCTTAGAAAAATAAAAAGCCAACCCGTCATTGCTGAGGATCAGAGGACATATTGTCTCCGATTGTGCTCTGTGGTTATAATACATGTGTCATCAATTAAATATATCCAATAGATCCAGGACAACGTGCCTGGCACATTATTGGGCTAGTCTCCACTGGTATTTAACAGCAAACGTGGCTACACATTGTAGGCTCTAATAACCTACCGGCAGATATTTGATGTATCTGTAAACTTGAACTTGTATGAATGAATGTGTTCTCCTTGGTGGACTAACACTTTTTTATATTCCATGCAAATTGATTTAGGGACGTTATCCAGTAAGGTCCTAATCAAATCTTAATCTAATCAAATTAAGTACATGTGAAACTGCTCCGGCTCAATCCGGGGCCAACGTCACTGATGTTAGCCCGGAATTGAAGCAATGTTGTGACGACACTCACCCCCTAGAGGTGTTCCTAGAAGCAGAGAGAGGCTGTTGATGGCCACGACATGTCCAAAAGCTGTGTTTAGCACGGTCTCGCTCACATCGCCTGCCACCCTGGTCCATAATGTGGCTGTCATAAAATCTGAAACCACACAGCGTATTTGTTGTGCCTAGAGATAACGTCTGCATGGCCTGTCTGCCTCAACCTTTAACCACGTCCCGATTATTTGTGTGTTTGTTTTCATCGTATATTAATTGGCATATTATTAATACCTGCTTTTGAACATGGTAACGTGAAATCAATCAGCAAGATTTCAAAATAGTTCATCTCCATTTTGTCAAATCGGAATCATTTACACTCACTTGAAGTTGTGAATCGCGTAAGTCCTAGCTTTGTTTTGACATGGAGAAAACCATCTTCCCTACAACAAGGCTAGGCTATTCGAGAAACTGAGTAGTCCAAGCTAATTGGAAATTGACATTCTGAGACATATAAAGTTTTATTACGGTTTATATAATTCGACCATGCCAATTCAAAATCCGATAAGTGCCATATTGTAAAACTTTTTACAGTCATGTTCGGAATTTTTCACCTGTCATGTGTAGGCCTTCAGTATACATACAGTACAGGTTGATTGCATTCAGCTCAAATAACTAACCTGATTACAAGACTTCAGATACTACGCCAACGAGACACACATGTCACCTGTTTTAATATTAGACCAACGACAGCGACGCCGACCCAACATTAAACCGACATTGGATGGGTGTACAAAGTTTGCTAGTAAAGCCTCCTGTCAATACATACGCGGGGGTCAGCTGTTTTAAACTCTCCGCACTAACAAAACAGTCAGCTTTCAAACCTAACATCAAGCAAAGAGCATTGGTGTAATTATTAAATCATAGATGTCGCTCAAATATATGGACTTGCTCTTAATGCTGTGTTAGGTGTGAAAAGGGAGTATTATTATGGAATACCCACAGGCACTATTGCAATCTGGGGAACCCATGTGCCCCGTATTTTAACATGTTGACTACAAGATTATTATGCCACTCCACTATTTCTGAAATGAGATTATTTTATGACGTCATAGTTATCTCATGCAATCAGACCCTGAGATCTCCTGGGCTCATCACAATTTGGTTAAGTTGACTATCCCTTTTAATCAGTTAAACAATGTTAACATCTTATTATATTTAAAGTAAACACACATAATTATATGATATGATAATATATGTATAAAATGAAATATATTTCAAGCGATTCTTGAGAAATTCGCAGAGCGTAGTTAGATGTGGCATTATAAGCGATTGATGTGTTTGTATGTGATATGAAAGAGACGTTTAACGTTGTATAGCCATGGCATCCAATATCATTAGTTTTGTCTCGCTCTAACGCGATCAACAACTGCAAGTGTCCGTAAAACATACAGATTCGTCATATAAGAAGCACGTTGTTGAATAGCTTTTGATCGAATACGCGTCCCATCTTCATAACTAGCTACTTAAAGTGGTCATGAAAAGGATAGAAAACGATTCTAAATCGTTATTGGTGTTTAACCAATCCTTTGTCATCTTCATCCAGTACAGGTCACGAATTACTGTCGCCATTGTCGACTTGTAGTTGACGTGTGTGGCAAAGAAAAAAATGTATTGCTATTATTAAAACAGTTTCATCAAAATAGGCCTACTCAGGTGTATGAAATGAAGTTATGCTCTGATGCATGGTGAGAGCTTAAAGGGTAAAACTATCAAGAAAGTGGAAATGGATATAAATGTTTTCTTGTTTTTACTCACTGCTCCCGCTTCCAAATAGAATGCAGAATACAACCAGACCGACATAAGACGCCCAGAGTTGTGATGTTAAAGCAATCAGAGCCAGTAAGGTGGCCATGCTGCAACAGCAGTAGACATTGATCTCCACTGTACCATAGAGGCTGAGCAGCACCAGAAAAGGTTTCAGTGTTATGTCTCCTATGGCCACACAGGTGACAAGAAATGTCCCCTGAGCAGATGACTGGCCCAGTTCACGAGCAAGCAAAGGCACGTATGTGACCACCAGGAGGTATGTCAACACGTTCAAGCTGTTCACACCACAATACAACATCAGACATCTCCAATTGTTCCGCCACACATATGCCACACGACTTAGCGTGTTTTGTGAATGCAAGAGATTGCTTTTCTCTGTTGTATTATCAGCATTTGGTGAATCTGTTTTGTCGGTGGTTTCGACACCATATTCTGGATTTTTCTGCAGATGATCCATGCTGATGTTCATGACAATTGCAATGACAGGCAGCGTGGGCACCAGGCTAAATGCTAATATAAACAGGAAGGCGATACTCCAGCCATGACTTGACAATAACAGCTGTACCACAGGGCTGACGATCAGAACAGTTATTGCAGGTGACGATGCCGCTAAGTTATTTAACATCAACCTGTGCTCTTGGAAATTGTGTTGGATTATTAAAAGAGACATCTGCACTGCTGTTCCCATGCCGAATCCTACAACACAAAAATGATAAATAATCGAATATATTAAGTCTGTGTTAGTTTTTAAGGTTTCTTGTCATAATAAGCACTTCGTAAAATCAAAGGGCAGAAACATACTACAAATTATTTTTTGTTTTTTAAACATTCAAATGTTTCTAGTAGAACCAATTTTACAATGTTCTACCTGTAATCACTGAAAATGTGGCAAATGCCATGTAGATATCGACATCCAGAATAGTAGTGCTGATACCAACAGCAAGCGATACACAAGCTACAATCAGTGTCATTGTCCAATTCAAGTGTCTCAGCAGGGGTCCAATCACCAACCCTAAAGCATAGCAGTTTGTCAAACAATTAAAACACATTGTATGGTAGATATGTACATAAGTTCACAGAGGAATTTGGCGATAGTTGGTTTATTTTGTGCATAATTTTAAAGCGATAGCAATTGACATGGGCACCCCTGTCAATATTACAAGCATCACAAGCATTGCTGACAGGGAGATGGTCAACCAATTAGAGCTTCATATTTGTTATTTTCCCACAAAAAGTAGGCTGCACTTTAACAATGTGGCTGTAGGATAGATGGTGATGTTTCTGGCAAGAGTGAAAGGAGCCACTATAGAAAGCTTCAAGTTAGACCGCTCGTTAAAGCAAAAGCGTTATTGCTACTAACCGAAAAACTATTGGACAAGGTGTAACATCTTCGAGGTAAACACTGATATACATAATAATGTCAAATATGAATACATTCATTTTGGGAAACCAAGACCAGCCGAAGCACAGGATGACGACATAAGCAACCGTAAGTAAGTCAAATATAGTCCTTAGCATACATCTAAATGTACAGTCATCAGGTCATAAATGCGCATCCATCCACACCTGTTCAATAATGATGACTATGGCAATGACACAGTCACGACCACAACTTCTGACAGGGATACCCTGTCAATAAGGCATCGACATGCACTATTGACAAGGTGACTTTGTCAATAACTGCCGTGTCTACTAGTGACAGGAAGCCAGCCACATGCTCTATTTGCATGGTGACGCTGTACCCTTCCAGTCATGACTGCAGTGTGAACCTGACAATAATATTTACTGTTGACATGTGGACCCTATCAGTAGCATTATCTTCAACTGCTGACAGGATGACCCTGGCAATAAGGCATCAACATCCACTTTTGACAGGGTGACTTGTCAATACAATGAATAATAGCTCACTCCCACTGCTGTGTTCGGTGCGGAGGAATTGGCATGCACTACTGACAGGTTGACCATGTCAACAAGAGATATTGTACTTTAGTTGATAATGTTGGTGCTTTCTGACATGTTTCTGAAGCTTCAGGAAGGACTAACCAGTATATATTTACATCTGTTCTTATAGTAAGAGTGGAAACTATTTGTGAGAACTCTTCAAACATGATGTCAACGCTGATATCAAGAAGATGTACCCCTCACAGATGAGGTTAGCTGGGACTCTTCTTGAATAAAGAAGCACTAGAGAGTCATTGACAGTATTCTAATACCTCATCACAGATCATGAGGTAATAAGTGTATAATTAAACTAATATGGTAAGTGTAAAAAATAGCGACGAAATTTATATTTTGACCACTTATGTGAACTGACTTAAAACCCATTTTTACAGCACCGCGTCATTTAGAATCCTCGTGAGAAAGTAGGGTTCCCGTGTACCCTCGGTAATATACTTCTAATTGGTGTATCTAGCTTGACAAAAAACAGTAGACGACGATCAGCTATGTTACCGAACTGAAAAAATGTCCCACGTGCCATTTCTATGCAAATTTGTGCTGCCATTACCGAAAAATTTATATTAAAAAATAAAAATATATTTTTTTTAATTTATTATAAGATTGATCTAATATTAATATTGATCTAATATTAAAAAACACTAACTGCGTTTCCATCATTTTGGAAAATGACCAGAGCCAATTTTTTAAATACCGTAAATTAAGGTTGAAATATAATACGGGATATGCCTATCATAGTTTTGTGGCTAATAGGCCCAGACCAGCCTTGGTAGGCTAATTGAGTTGGCATAAACTACATTGTAGGCCTACTTTATGTAGGCTAATGTACCATGCTGATAGCCATGGGAAATCCAAAGTAAGAAAATCACAATAAAAACATATTTTGGTATCATCGTAAGTATAGTTGCCCAAATCAGTAGATAGGTGTCATTTTGATTAAAAGTGACTTCCACGAGATCCAGGTTATATAACAAACTGATGTCAGCCACTGTAAAAAGGATGTCGGTCTCTACAAAGTGATCTTGTTAACTGACAAAGTTATCACAGCCTCTTTAAAAGTTATCTCAGCCACTACAAAAGTGATTCTGGCCGCTCAAGAAGTAATCACAGCCTCCTTAAAACTTATCTGAGCCACTGCAAAGGTGATCTTGGCCACCAACAAACTGATATTAGCCACTGAAAAAAGTGATCTTGGTCACTGAAGAAGTTGTCACATCCTCTTTAAAAATTATCTCAGCAACTACAAAAGTGATCTTGGCCACTGAAGAAGTGATCACAGCCACTTTAAAAGTGAGCAAGATCACTTTTGTCGTGACCGAGATCACTTTTTTAATGGCTGACATCAGTTTTTTAGTGGCCAATATCACCTTTGTGGTGGATGAGATAATGTTTAAAGAGGCAGTGTTTACATCGTTGCCCAATAGCACTTTTGTAGCGGCCGAGATAACTTTTAAAGTGGCTATGGTCACTTCTGCATTGACCAAGATCACTTTTGTAGTGGCTGTGATCACTTCTTCAGCGGCCAAGATCACTTTTGTAGTAGCTCTACTCTAGACTAGATCACACATAACATTAAATTATACTAATTAAATTATACTAACCTATTACAGCATAGGCTTTATTTTTCAGATGTGATAAGCTTGACTAGCCTTAATCTACTTTTTTTTTAAATAAGCATAGATCCATCCATGCCATGCACGTAGGCCTACAATGTAGTTTATGCCAGCTCAATTAGCCTGCCAAGGCTTGTCTGAGCCTAAGCCACAAAACTATGATAGGCATATCCTGTATTATATTTTAACCTAAATTAACGGTATTAAAAAAATGGCTCTGGTCATTTTCTAAAATGTTGGAAACACAGTTAGTGTTTTTCTAATATTAAATCAATCTTATAATGTTTTAATTGTGTTCACTAACCCTCAGAACCTAGGTGTAGAAACTTTGCACTGTTCACTTTATATCAACGATAAGCCTATTGAGCGATATAAAGTAAAATAATTGTGCCAGTTATGTCGGCACTAATTTGCATACTATTTTTTTCTGCAACACATCGGATGATTCAAAAAAACGTTCTTACTCTTTTCATTGACCTCCAAAACGTGGGTGTAGACACCCTTTTTGTGCCGTTATCTGTCATATTGACCGAGCTTTAAATATATATACATTTTTCGGTAATGGCGGCGTTAATTTGCATATTATTTTTTTCTCAAACACATCTGATCACTCTGAAAATCGTTTTATTGTCTTCTTTGACCCTTAAAATATCGGTGCAAACACCCTTATTGTACCGTTATCTGTGATATTGACCGAGTTATAACTAAATATAAATTTTTCGGTAATGGCAGAACAAATTTGCATAGAAATGGCACGTGGGCATTTTTTCAGCTTCGTAACATAGCTGATCGTCTTCTACTGTTTTTTGTCAAGCTAGATACACCAATTAGAAGTATATTGCCGAGGGTACATGGGAACCCGACTTTCTCACTAGGATTCTAAATGACGCGGTGTTTCCATGTTTTAGGCATACCAATGCTCAAAATAAATTGGTGTGTGAGGGTTGTTGAAGGGGTTCACGCTGTGTGATATCATCTGATTGATGTTAATTAGTTGATTTTGTTTATGATGTTTATTATTTTATAATATAAAATTATGTTTGAATGTATGTAGAGTGATGAATATTCCCTTCACTACACGCTTATTATATCCTCAGCAGGAGGCTTAAGTTCCCTTTCATATGGTATATAACATGTATAGATTAGTTGAAGAGATGATAAATTATAGACGTTTAAGTAACCCTACTCCCTTATTCTAAATGACGCGATATTTGAAAAATAGGTTTTTGGGTAGGCCTACTTCCATAAAAGTGGTCAACATATAAAGTTCGTCCCTATTTTTTTGCTGCTAACATCTCATTTCGTGTTTTGGACATACTAAGGCGAAACACAAATTGGTGTGGGAGGGTCGTGGTGGGGTGGAAGTATAACATGGCCATGAAAGGCTCATTTATTGTTCAAGAATATTCATGAACCGTTCATGAACAATTCATGCAGTTCATGATCATCTCACCTGTAGATTCATCAACCAGGATTAATTAATTTCGCGGATTTCTCAGTCAATTCTCAACCATTTTTTATGAAATTTTACACACACTATTTTCTATTCATGTCGTGACTACCCTGAAAGTTTCGCGATGTTTTGATAAGTATATTAGAAGTTAGACTATTTGACATGTAATACAATTCTGAGACAAAGCTAATGGGTTTATAGAGGGCAAGATTTTTATTTATTTACTACAAATGGTCTAACTTCTTAAATAGTTATCAAAACTTCGCGAAACTTTCAGGGCAGTCACGACATAGATGTAAAATAGTGTGTGTAAAATTTCATGAAAACTGTTTGAGAATTGACTGAGTAATCGGCGAAATTCATTCACCACGGTTATTGTGAATCCGACTATAGTGAATATCGCATAATCTTCAGTACAAAAAACTCAAACTGGTGATGAGTATGTGTCTTCATTTATTTATCACACCTTTTTTAATCAGCTGTTTGGAAAGTCAAACAAATTCAAAATAAATTGCCCTGTGCATTCTAATATACCCGTAAAAATTAGACAGTGACAAGTTGACGTTATGTTGCAAAACTGCTTCAAACATCCTAAGAATGTATATCAAACTATGAAGTATGTTAGCGATAAAAATTACTCTTAGCCTCCCCCCTTCCCCAATCATGCTAAAATATGTTTTACATTAACACGATGAAATTATATATTTTCATAGTGCATTTGACCATGTTTAAATTCATTAGGAACTTTGCTTATTAATATGTCAATACAACTCACCCATGGCAAAAAGTAGAAAAGACTGCGATGATCCCATCCAGGATGCTGTAGTGACACTGACTTCAAATTTGTCCACAACGAACGGCAGGATCACTCCATAACAAAGATTGCATCCCACCGGGATGCTGTGCAGGATCAGGCCGGCGAAGGCAACCTGAACATTCTGACATCTGTTTCTGTTCTTCTCCTTACAGTCGTACATCCTCCGACTATAATATTATCTTGACGAAGACAGAACAAGCAAGTCGTAATGCGTTAATCATTTGTAAGTATAAAATTGTGCAGCAAGTAAAATTATTATCTCATATCTCTTTTCCTTCCACTCAGGACATGTTTTGCTGATCGCCCCAGTTGATCGCTTCGACATGTACAATGACATATATATTTTATCGCGTGACATTATCATTGTTACATACTGAGGGTGATGTTTGCCTATGACCTGCTCTCTATTTTATGTTTATGACAACTACAATATATTGCACAGTATATCGACATATATGTCGATATACTGTGTAATCATAGATCTCAAATTTGAGACGAGAATGATGCTGGTACAATTCATCATCATTATCATGACTACCATAGTGTCATTCGAGTCATTAAATTGAATTGTATAAACGAGTCCACAACCCCTAGTTACTTATCGATTGTGTCAGTTGATTTAATCTTGTCACGGCATAAGTGTATTATTATTCTTATACTGTAGAATCGTATGTTACTTAAGTTCAGGTTTTTATTATAATTCGAACTCAATGACCGATCTGTCAGGTATTTGGTTTAAGTCAGTTTAGATCCGGATTCGAATACAGTGTGACACACGTTTTTGCTTCATACCCACTGGATTGTTTTCTTCATATTAGCTGAGCAAAATATTAAGATTTTGAGATTAAATACTTAGCACAAGTTTATTTCAGGAGAGCTATTTTTATTTAAATTGACTGATCAATCGGTGGTGATAATGTGAATATGTGAAGGAAATGATCAATACATCGTCACATTGGGATTCAATTTAGTCACTGTCATCAGTTAACCCTTACAGCGCGGGGACCGACTTTAGTCGTCAGAATCTGACGTCTGTAGACGTCAGATTCTGACGTCTATAGTCGAGCCCAGCACTGTAAGAGTAAAAATATTTCCACTGACCGTAGACTTATTACATAGATATTCTAATGGATCGGAAAGACCTGACTAATTCATCTAGGATGATTTCAAATTAAAAAAGACCTTTGGTCTCCATGATTTATATAAAAATAATTCAGCGCTTTAAGGTTTAATGTCATTTGATATCAAGGCAGAACCAACCAAAAACATAATAGTGCTATTACAAATTATCACAATTTGCCATGCGTTCAACCCCTAAAGCGCGGAATTTTTAAATGGAAACCTCGGAGGCCAAAGGGTTTTTTTCAATTTGAAATCATCATAAATGTCATAGCTCGCTCTGTCCGATTCTTTGAATACCTATGTTATGGGGCTACGACCATTACGAATTTGTTTACTCTTACAGCACGGGGATCGACTTTAGTTGTAGGAATCTGACGTCTACAAACAAAAGTAGATCCCCGCGCTGTAAGGGTTAAGATACATAGTATGGTATGCATATACATTATTCTCTGGGACTCCTGGATCTGAGACTCTTTGTATAAACATATTTTATTTTGCACTTGAAACAACTACAAAAATGTAATACATGTACAAGGTTTCTCTTGCTACATGACTACTGATGACCGGTGATGTCTGTGTCGTGGCAATCGATACGAAGGATAATAGTGCAAAGCTTTTGTTCGACAGCTGACAGAGAGATCCCACCAAATGAATTTGTTAGTGGTACACAGGGCAAGGACTAAGGTATTAAAACACAATTAGATCCTGACAATAATATCAGCAACAAGGAAACGTAGGGTGAAAGTTGATGTAAGTTTGTTTTGTCACACCCTGGTGGCAACTGAAATGCTAACCAGTAGTAACCCATCTCAGTATCAGCAAGTTATAAATAAGCTCATACTGAGAGAGATGAGAAAACACCTTCAGTCCGGTAAATTTAACATAGTAATGTAAATATCTGGGTTGTGGTTATAAATGTTTCGACTACAATAACCAATTCTGGTAAGTTGCCCGAGGGAGCATCACCAAAAAGTACAGTGTTTAAAGTGGTGGTTAATTGAAGTTGAAACAGTTAAGCTGTATGCTCTTCCCTAGCAATGTGGTGCAGACCTGACACTCTTGAGGACATTAACATATTAACCAAAGCTAACATCGACTTCTCATGAAAAAACAAAGTGCCTATTAGCCGCCTCTCAACCCTTGCCTTCTGGAGCAATGAGCAGTAAGTCATATTCAGCTACTGGCCGGTGATATTATTATTGATCACTAAAATTCTAAGTGGTAATTTTTCAAAGGGTCTACTCAATTATCCTGACCGAATTCATAAAGTGAATGCTGAGACTTTTTCGGACCACATATTATGACAACATAATTTTATAGATAATTTGTGGTCATCGTGTTTTTTATAACTTGGTTCATTACACACTAGTTGTGATTATGTCACACATTAAAAGGGTTAATTTCATACCGATATATCGGTACTTCGGAATATGTGACCCGATCTGGTAAAAGGAGTCGGAAGTCCCATATTGAATTATCTGAAATATTAATAACTCTGAAAATAAGACTCAGCCAACTCGCAGACATATGAAGTGTAAAAATGCGTCATTTTGTGAAAATGGCCTTTGAAGTTCAAAAAGGCAGATTGTAATTTTTTTTGAAAATAACACACAATAGAATTAAAATTAAATAAATAAAAGAAATATTCATTCCGACCCCATTTTTTTAATAATAGACATATAATAGTTCTAGCATTTTGTACACTTTAAAAGTAGATACCAAAAATTGTCATCGTCAGGATTTTTACACTGTATCGATATTTCCTAATTAATAGCGACTGTTTCCATGGCAACATGTAAATAGAAATACATATCGATGATTGGGGTGTAATTGAGACTAAGATTGAAATAACAGATCAATTTGAAAAAAAGAAAAAAATCAACATGTAAATCTATTCCTATGCCACACAATTTTAGGAATTGAAAGTAATCACATGAAATAATAATTTGTGTAAAAATTGAAATTATGTCAAATCAAGGTCATTTTGGCCTTTAACCCTTAGAGTGGTATCAGAATGTGGCATTTACACACTGTGAGGGGCTAGTGGTTTTGTCCAAAAAATATTTAAAAAATAGCCATTTGGCCGAATGGCCAGCACTTCCAATAAATCGGTCGGAACCCAACCCAAATGGTGACATGGGTTGGGGCTGGGCTTCATATGGGAGTTACCCCAAGGTTATGGTAAGGTCATCTCAATTTCACAGCAAGGTCAAATCAGCTCCGCACGGTCGACAATATCTTATGTTGGTTGTTTTGCTACAATTACGTTCACTTGTGATGTCTATGATGGCTTGAAACTTACCTAGACTGCATCACGGACCTATACTAAAACACCCCGATAAGTTATAGGGGTGATATAAAGGTTGGAGGGTTTTTACCCCCATCAAATCACCCTTGTGTCACCCCTGTCCGATATGGCAGAAATGGTCCAAACATATTTGAAAAAAAGATGTTTGGACAAATAGACAGCACATACAATAAATCGGCCGGTATCCAACCCAAGTACACATGGTGACATCGGTTGGGGTCAGGCTTCAGGTTGTAGTTACCCTAAGGTCATGGCAAGGTCATCTCAAGGTCACAGCAAGGTCAAATCAGCTCAAAACGGTTGGAAATAGCTTATTTTTGTTGTTTTTGATACAATTATGTTCACTTGAGATGCCCATGATGGCTTGAAACCGACGTAGACCCCAACACGGATCTATTCCAAAACACTCCGAGAGGTTATAGGTGCAATATGAGGGTTGGAGGGTTTTTCCCCTCATAAAATCACCCTTGTGTCACCCCTGTCTGGTATGACATTTCCAAATATTATTCAAAATAGATACCCCAGTACGTATATTTGGACCAATGGCCCAGTAGGCCCTACTTCCAATAACCCGATCAGACGCCAACCAGAGTACACATGGAGACATGGGTTGGGGTTTAGTTTCATAGGGGAGCTATCCCCATGTCATGGTAAGGTCATCTCAAGGTCATAGCAAGGTCAAATCACCTCACAATGGTTGAAAAAAGCCTACTTTTGTTGTTTTTGCTACAATTATGTTTACTTGAGATGTCTATGGTACTGGGGTAATATAAGAGTTGGAGGGTTTTACCCCCATCAAATCACCCTAGTGTCACCCCTGTCTGCTATTACAGAATTGGACCAAAACGGCCTCTGATTGTT
The DNA here is from genome assembly GCA_964017125.1 of Flabesymbios commensalis. Taxonomy (NCBI): domain Eukaryota; kingdom Metazoa; phylum Annelida; class Polychaeta; order Terebellida; family Flabelligeridae; genus Flabesymbios; species Flabesymbios commensalis. The sequence goes on from OZ024908.1 coordinate 58,569,069, forward strand.
ATGTTTTGCCCAATGGCCAGTATACAATAATTACATCTGATGAAGCCCAACATAAGTACACATGGTGACATTGGTTGAGGTTAACCTTCACATGGGTGTTACCCCGAGGTCATGACAAAGTCCTCCCAAGGTCACAGCAAGGTCAAATCAGCTCAAAAAAGAGTGAAAATATCTTGTTTTTGTTGTTTTTGCTATAATGCTGTTCACAGTCTATCAAGGTTGAAATCCACCTAGACCGCAGCACAGACCTATACGAAGAGAAGCTCCAAAAGGATACAGTTGTAATAAATGGTTTGGAAGAGTCATACCTCATTATATCACCCTTATGGCACCCCTGTCTGGCATTGCAGAAATGGACCTAATAATACACTGATTATTATGTTTTGGCCAATGGCCAGTATTTTGATTACATCAAAGCCCAACCTAAGTACACATTTTGACAAGGGTTGGGGTAAATTTTGCATGATAATGATGTCGAATAAAAATATGGTTTGTTTTATTGCCTTTATTGATAGAGAAAACATATGGCTTGGTGAAATAATCTTGTCCCTATGTCAATTATTTACGACGATATGATCACTTTAGTGATTTCATGGCGGCCATTTTGAATTTTGCATGATAGTGATGCCATATAAATGTATCGTTTGTTTTATTGCATTCCTTGAAAACAAAAACATGTGGTTTGGTAAAATATTCTTGTCTCTATCTAAATTATTGATGAAGATATGATAACTTTCGTGATTTCACGGCGGCCATTTTGAATTTTGCCTTTAAAGATGGTTTTGACACTAATTTGCGAACTCCATTAAACTTTTTCTTATTCTGTAGCTTTTCTGAACATTTTCATATAGGTGGCATATTTTAACCATCAAAATCCCACGGGAATTTATTTATGAGCATAAGCATTTTCACTAGGCCTACACTTATTAGGGAAAAAGGTGCTCTGTGGTGCATTTTATTTTAGAGGGTGTATATATTGCTTTTCTCAGAGTCGTTTTTTACAGGAATACCCAATCTATAAATGAATGCACCTTAGCTTAATTTCAACTTGAACTACTAGTAGTGGACATCACCTGAATGCAGGGCCCGGAATGCAGGTGTCCATTTTAGGCCGTCAATTTTGAAAACGTGGGGGGGGGGCAGTTTACAGGACAACCAGGGCGTATCAGGTTACTTCAACATGGTTACAGATGTATTGGTTCGCGGCTGGCTTTTTCCTTATTCCTTATTCTATAAGTTTAGTGGGCAACCGGTAGTATTAGAATGACTTTTTAAATTTTGAGCGACATTGATAAATAAACGGCCGAGATATCGCGATCGACAAACATGACAAAGCGACGTCCGTTGCGCAGACAGCGTAAATTTCGATTGAGCAATTGGCATTTAATTGGCTATTTTAATCGGGTCATGCTTAGCTATCACTGACACTGCTAGGCCCACTGTTAGTGTTTCGCCGGTAGGCTACTCTTAGGCTAGTGTTATAGCCGAGTGAACAACGGCTCTGCGCCAGAGCAGCTAGCCACGCCGACAGATCTTGTGTTACAGTTAGGCTACCTGTAGACCTACTGTGAAACTTTAAAAAAATGGAGCTACGACAAAATTATTATTAATTAATATTCTTAGCAGTCACATAATTTATCAGATTTATATCATCAGTACAAATACCCCCTCCCCCTCCTAAAAATATGTCCTTGGTGGGATTCGAACATAGAACTCCTGCACTCCACGCATGCATCCTCACCACTAAGTCTACGCCGCGCAGCTAGTTGTAGGCCGTGTGTGGCGGAAAGAAGAGCAGCCTGCACCTACTGAACAGCAGGGGTGTGTTCAGTCCTCGGAACAGCCAAACTCTGGGCATTTTAAATATCAATCCATGGCCTTGCAATTCGATCTTTTAGCTGTATCCTTTCCGACTCGTAGTGACTTTAAATCAATTGATAATTATTTATAAGTTAATTAATGTCGGTCTGTCATGGTAGGAATCAAGTTTAGATATCGGAATGTGTTGGATTCTCATGTAATTGGACGTAGCCCTGGGCGTCAGGGGCCACGAAGTCAACTAATTTCGTCAACTGATTTCGAAGACACGTTATCGAAGTTAGCTAACACGTTAACTAATTTCGAGAACACATTATCGAAGATAGCTAACACTTCAACTAATTTCGAAGACACGTTATCGAAGTTAGCTAACACGTTAGCTAATTTCGAGAACACGATATCGAAGTTAGCTAACACGTCAACTAATTTTGAGAACACGTTATCGAGGATAGCTAACACGTTACCTAATTTCGAAAACACGTTATCGAAGGTAGCTAACACTTTAACCAATTTCGAAGACACGTTATCGAAGTTAGCTAACACGTTAACTAATTTCGGGAACACGCTATCGAAGTTAGCTAACACGTTAGCTAATTTCGTGAACACGTTATCGAGGTTCGAAAACACGATATCAAAGATAGCTAACACGTCAACTAATTTCGATTACACGTATCGAAGATAGCTAACACGTTAACTAATTTCGAAGACACGTTATCGAAGTTAGCTAACACGCTAACTGATTTCGAGAACACGTTATCAAACTTAGAAAACACATAACCGAAGATAGCTAACACGTTAGCTAATTTCGAAGACACGTTATCGAAGGTCAAAGCCTAGCTTCGAAATTAGTAAACGTGTCAGCTAACTTCGATAACGTGTCTTCGAAATTAGTTAACGTGTTCGCCATCTTCGATAACGTGTTCTCGAAATTAGTTAACGTGTTAGCTATCTTCGAAAATGTGTTCTCAAAATTAGTAAATGTGTTAGCTAACTTCGATAACGTGTCTTCGAAATGAGTTAACGTGTTAGCTATCTTCGATAACGTGTTCGCGAAGTTCGAGAATGTGTTCTCGATATTCGATAACGTGTTAAAAAGCAATGTTTGTGTCCAATGTGGCTTGCCATGTGCTACACACTTCCCATCACTATTATACTACCACATCAGACTCACATCACCATTGACAGATATATAGTTCACTAAATGACATTATGTCTGTTGCATGATGATATATTTTTTATAGACTACATGTGAGCCTTGTCTAAATGTATCCTATAGCATCCTATATTCACAATGACAAAAGCTTGGTCAGCATCCAGTGCTTTCACTTTAGACCAACGTTTGTGCGCCATTCATTTATACGAGCTCGCTCAAAACAGGTGAGCAAAATTGATTAATGGATAGTAGGCCTATAATTTGTGTGCTAGCGACTCTAACCTGATCGACACAAATATATCCAATATGTTTCATATATTGATTGCGCACTAATAGTATATGCCCTTATTTTTTCTAACTCCTAAATCTATGAAAATTGACTAAATCGAAAATGGCCGCCAAGATATTATCTACTTCACAATCACTTTTAAAACAATGAATATAAGAAAATTGTATAATATATCGATTTGCATAGTTTTTAATACGAGAAAACTGATAATACCATTATATTTTAGAAATAAACAGTTTGAACTTGATTTCTTTCGATTTTAAACAACAAAATATAAAAGCATAACATAAAATATCTGCTACGTGTCTGAGAGGTTGTGTGCTAGGTCTTGAATGGAATTTAGGATACTGTGTGGAGGGCAGTGCCATCCGATCACCATACTCAGGAGGTTATCCCCCTATGGGGGGGGGGGGGCACTTGGTGAAAATGTGGGTTCGGTGTGCAGACAGGATAGTCAAACCCTTAGTCTTGAATATACATTTATGGTCAAAAATAAACCTTTGAATATACAAGTTTTGCTGAAAATAACTAGGCCCTATACAGTTTATGGCGTCAACATAGCATTTATTTGTGACCCATCTGCAAGAAATGAGTCGCATGTCGGCTCCATACAAGTTGCTAAAATGGGCAATAGCAAATTTTGTTTTTTTGTCCAAATTTTAATGTTTTAAAGTCTAGAATTATCATTTTAATGCCTGAAATTGGTTTTACGCCCCAATATTATTCAGAAATGACATATCACATGTGTGATTATCAGATTTTTTGTTAACTTGTTTTTCAACATGGGCGCTGGCGGCCATCTTGGATTTTACCGATTAAAAAAAACGCGCTTAGTTAACCAGAATCCACCCAACAGATTCGGAAAGTAGACATCCTGGGCTATGAAAATCAATCGTTAAAAACTATAAATACAACATTTCCAGGTTTGGCCGAGAAATCCTGTTTGGCCATAAAGAACTATTTGTATACTATACAGTAGTAGTAGTAGTAAATCATTGCTTTACGTCACTTTTCGGCACAAAAGGTCTTTTAAGTGACATTATAATACGATAAAAACGTTGTAGACAATTAATGAGATGAATGATGTACAGATGATGATGTGAGGGTGGGGTGGGAGGGCATGGTGGGTTATTGAGAGCGTTTTCCTTCGCTCGCCCGATAAGGGGTTCTGGGCATGTCTAGGGGATATACCCCCAGACATGCCCAGACGGCCGGAGACTTGAGTTTCGATGTACAATTTAATGATGAAACTCTTTCGCATTTTGCGCAGCTCCGCTATCCTCGGGTCGGATAGTCCCCAGAGTAACAATAGGAAGGATCACTCCCTCTGGGTAACTCCATTCATCCCACGTGAGAGACCTAATGTCAAACACGCTATTGCAGGTTATTTAAGGCTACCACAGCCTACATCAGCGCCATCACTGATACGGGTGCTGCATTGGCTCCGCTGTTGAGCGGAGGAGCCAGGGTACGCCACAGGCAATCCGCCCGAAGATTATAGCCAGATACGAGGAGGCTGCAGCTGCCCTTAGATGATTGCTGTAGACTAGTGCTTCCGTACAATGCCGTAACAGCATCCAACAGACGAAACAGATCCCTAATGACCCTCCCCGGATGGAGGCGAAAAGTACTACTACTAGCAATCATCCCAGTACCCCGTATACTATACAGAGCTTACAATCAAATATGTGCTATGATTATAAAGCCAATTTTCTCCATTTTCATTTTTTAAATATTGACCAATTCGAGTTACTTAAATGATCATAACTCAGCTCCAGCTCAACAAAATTTCATGTTATTGGTGTCATATTGAAGCTACAGCTCTGTGCTATCCAATGGCACCATTAACTCCATATTTTTTTCCGACATAAGACTCGTTATGTACAGATGGGTCACATTTAATAGGCCTATACATATTTGGACAATAACACACCCTCTCTAAATAGACACAATGCTCGGGAGAGCCTTAAAGTTTTAACAAATTTTCTGTCACTGTTTAAAAATATAAAAACCCTGTTTTCTGCACAGCACACTCAGCTAGGTCTAATGTTCGGGACACAAAGCAGCCTTTGAAAAAACACATTATACAGCTGTGTTATTTTATTGACACCTCTTGAAAATACAGAAATTGATACATCTCTAATACTCCATTACACGGGAAATTAACCTGGTCCAGTTTAGTCATAATTTATATGTGCAAAAACGTGGCCGAATACCCCAGCCATTCGCTCACTTATTTACCCATTTATTTCCACCCCTCCCCCCCCCCCCCTCCCGATGATATATGTTATCAACGAATTTCGGAAATATTATTTAATTAATTACCATATTTTAAATAGTACATACAAATTATCTTCAATGCAAGGAAATACCAAAGGCAGTTACTAAAATTGCACTCTCGCACAAAGTAAACTTCAGCAATAAATGTGTTTTTTTAATAACAATATATAACGATAGTGTCACATTTTTTAACATGCAGTCGAGTCGGGACCTCGAACATGTCGAACATGAAGTTATATAATTATTTTATTAAGAATGCTGCCACAAAAAACACGTAAAGGTTACAACTTTTTAAATTCTAGCTGTCCTAGAATGTAATATGACAAAACTTGTTAAACTGTTATGCTTACCACTCCGAAAACATGTACCTTGATTTATTTTATGTTACTAACATCATTATAGGGAGATTTATAATTATAATCGCATCTGCCTGATTCACCTACTTCATTTATCTGATATAACAATACTAGTCAGAATTTTTTATGTATTGCTGATTACATTTTCGGTACTATTCTTTTTCTAAATATATAACGAAAAAATGATGATAATTAAAAACAAAGTATGTGTAGAGTGTTTTTGAGAGTGGCTATCTGGCTCAACTCTTAAAAAAAGGCTTCGACTCGTACTGTGCGTACTTTGGATTCACGTTTCACACACGTTTTGCCATTACATATTATAGCTGCATCTCTATATCTATCTTGTATTATTTGTTAGTGTAATATTGAGGTATCATTGAATTAAATGTACTGATAACAGTTTTCATAAGGTTTTTGACATAACGTATATATATCACATAATTATGATAAAATATCAATTTAAGGATAATGACTTCACACAATCATGATCATAGCTATAATAGCTTTTTAGATAATAATTTTCTTTCATTTCAGATTATTTTTTTTCATTTCAGATAAACTCATTTAATTCTGATTCAAATTGTATAATGTACCGTACATTTATTCATTATGAATAATATTCTGCAATAAATTAAAATGAAATATCGTAGTAGGGCAGTAAGCTCTAATGCTAAGTAACTCAAGGCCAGACACATACACGGTTAAGGTCATCTTAACTTCAAACACACTAAATGTTGAGTAAATGTTTAGACATACGTGCCACAAGGATACATTAGGCCTGCTACTGGCTTACATTCTAGGAATTTCACAACAGCAATGCAAGATCCAGATGGTACTGCCGCTTTTTGCCATCACCATAATATTGTGACCAGTGTTACTTTCAACCCTCCAAAATTGTATCGTATGAAAACTATGCCAGAATTGTGTAAGAATTGTTTGATGTACGAAGAGCTATTATTGGACTCAGCGATGACCTTGGGTTGTCCTCGGTATGATATTTGTTTGTAACTGTAAAGGCCGACCCTGCAACCCGAAACAATATAAATCTTTATTTTCTTTAGCATACCCCTTTCCATCATTGTGTAAAACATTATTTTTTTTTGCGACAAATTGTGCAAGTGCGTTAGGACGGGTGTGAAAAAGAACAGTATGGTATGACCTTCTTCTTGACCTTTTGCAAATAATCTATATATAGAACCGAGTTATTGATACCTATAGGCATATGTTGACCTGTGTAAATATATAAATATGACAATAGTTCAGTTATTCTTACACTTTTCTAATTCAGTATTTAACATGACATAACTTAGCAATTGTCGGCTTCCAGAAGTGTTAGTTGTGCATTTGGCGTTTTGCAATTCAGATATTATACGCAGAATATACCAGATTTGAATTAATTTCTTAAGATTTTCTTTGATTTGACATTGAAATGACATTATGCAGCACCCATTGGGAAGGGGAGCCTCAGTGTATCTGAACAATTACGCTTGGTTCATATTCTAACCTATCATACAGTTAGTTATGTCTATGGGTGATGTAGGCTTATACTACACGCCTATAATGAATAGATGGATAGATCAATATAATGATGTCGAATGATGGTAGGATTTGCTTTATGGTAGTGTCTAATAAAAAATATTATGGTTTGTTGCTCAAAATATAACTTCAGTGATTTCATGGCAGCCATTTTGAATTTTATTTTTTACAAAATATCCACAAGGATGAGAGCTCCACATTCGCCCAGAAGAAAAAGAAGAATCTTTATTTAATTATGAATTGTATATTACAATTGTTTTAGTAATTTATAATATGAATTGGAATAGGAGACCTCCATTAAGACATTAAGCCGCTAACATGGAAGCCACCTTGTAATTGAAAAAAAATAATAATAACAGTGCACCAAACATTTTACATAATAAAAATATAAAAAAATAAACATGCATACAGTCCAAAAGACAAAATACCATATACATCTACATAAAACAAATTAATGTAAATAAATTCTCATAAACATACAAAAAACACAGAAATGATCCAAATGATGAAATCATTGACAATTTATAAACCTATTCACATTAAGAGGCCCAGATATCACCATAGGGGAACAACCAAGCATAAGTATACATAAAAAACTATCAGCCAAAACATTGTTAGCCGCAGTTTCACTGCGATATCTCAAACCTGAAAACATAAGAATGGACGTATTATTTATGTCTCTAGCGCATGTAGTTGCAAAATTATTTGTAAATATGTTCATTTGTATATACTTTGGTGGCCATCTTGAATTGCGACATTTTAGACTTTTTCTCGACCTTTACAAAAATGCAATCCCTTTTTTTTCTAGATCTTCATGATATTTTGTGTCAGAATCAAGTGAAAAAGCAATTTTAACAAAAAAAATGCACGAAAGTGTTATAAGTGACATATAACTCTACACTATAATTTCGGTAATATTTCAAACTCGGTTGTCCATAATTTATAGTCGTTAATCATAACAGGTGCTAACTTTAAACCACCTTCAGAGCAGGGTTATACTTACGACCATTTCTGATGCCAGAGTAACTTTAATCCCGTTCCTGTAACCGTTCATCGGAATAACTTGTGGAATTAGATCCTCTTTTGTGTGAAACTCTCTCCTGCAACCGAGCCCAGGTGACTCATTGGGTGGGTAGGGGGGGGGGGGGGGTAAAGGAATAAATCCCAGCTGCATGCCAACATGTCAATATAGTATTCTTAAAAAAACTTGAGGAACAACGTTGCAGCCTTGTGAAAAAATCGGCCCCTATGATATTAACTGGTTTGACGGAGACCAACTTTCACATAGTGTTATCCGTATGTTATATGATGGGCTGGGGCCCTAGGGTAGTGGTTAGCACCGCTGCCTTTCACGCCAGAGTTCGGTTCCCGGTCTCGGCGGTTTGAAAAAAACAAAAGAAAGTTTCTTCCCCGTCCACGTGTGAAAGTCAGTATTGTGTGGAGCCTCCGTGACCGAGAGGTAGCGTTCTCGGCCTCAGACCGCCAGGGCTCGAATTTCGAATCCTGTGTCTGGAGGACAGTGTTATCTCAATCATCTCACCATCCTCAGTAGGTTCTCCTGGCCCAGTTTAGCTTATATGTGCACAAAGGTGGCCTAAAGCCCGATTCATTTCATTTCATCTTAAAAGATAAAGATTTGAACACTGATCTGCTTAATAGTGCAGATGGTCAGTCTTCATTGGTTTCAAGTGAAGAATATGGTAATGATAATAGCGAGTGAATATAGTTCACATACCCAATTACTTCTGGAAATCATTGCTAACCGTTAAATTGTCAACGGCAATTTAGTAAGATATACATATCATGTTAAGGTCATAAATCATACTGTGTGGTGTTCGTTGTCTCCAAATGCGTGAATATCACTGGACCAACATGTTATTAGACTTTTTGGAGTCTATGTAATGAGTATATGTAAGGAGGTTTAATGTGCGGGTGGGGGTGGTGTCACGCATATAATTACCTCCTCCTTTGCCGACTTTCCCCGGATAAAACTACCCCCACAAACCGACATTCTTTTTAAGAAGGGCTCCTGAAGTAGCCCCCGGGCATAATACAGGTTATAGCTATGCGGATTCGCACATCGCACTAATGAAAAACGCAAGAGAATATTGCGTCCATGTCACTGACCATTCTGGTTAGCGATTTTTCAACCATGCATGTAATGAAATATCTCTATGGCAATTAATGAATTAGTACAGCGGATAACCTATCAAATTTGAAGGTTGTATGCATTTTATGATAAAAGCATGGAATTTTTAATAGGGGTTCTACATGCTTTGAAGTTTATTTTCAGACGTGGAGCCACCTGGAATTTGATCTTTGTTGACCGTCAGAGGTCATCGAAAACCAACATGTAAAATTTGCCATTTTCGCACCATGTGTCATCATAAATTATCATTGTTAGCTAAATTGTAATTATTTTGAGCTCGAAACACTCTAGCTATATATATATACATAAGTAAAGGTTTAACCCCTATTGACTTTGAAAGTAAATGACCTTGAAGGTCAATGACCTTTATTGGTGCTAAAATATGTTATATCTACTTCATTCGGAGTAAGTAGTGATTGCAGATTGCAATTTCGTCCAGAATGGTTGCCAACCTATCACAGAAACGTTTTTCCAGCCCCAGCTTTCGGGTTTTGGGGGTCACCAATCAGGGCCTCGGTCCTGCAGGTGGCTTGATAAGTGGCGCGTTTCACATGCTGCTGTAGTGCTGCTTTCGTAAGTGGTAAATTTTCCAGTATTCTAGACTTCCGTGTTAACATTAGGTTTTCTGCAATCACTGACCTTTCTGGTGTCACTTGTTCAATCATAGGGAAGCAAAACACACCGTACTAGGGTTGACATGGTTTGGTCATTGATCCCATCTTGCAGGAGGAAGAGGTCTTCAAATGCGTCCGTAGCTTCTGGGTACGACTGCCATGGGACCCAAGCTGTTTTCTTGCCTCCCCCCCCCCCCCTAATGCGAATGACGAAACAATGTCGCACCCTCTGAATGCATGAAATACACGAAGATTGGAACACATCCTTGAATCCAAAGAAACAGTCAGTTCATGGACAGGTATATAGCGGGAATGTGATCCCGCGCCAAAAACCATCCATAGCTCATTGGGTTTGATATTGTTATAGTGAACGATAACCATAATAGCCACGTCGATGTCGACTGTGCGAACACACACTTTATCGTGCCTTGACACTATCAGCCACATGTATGTAAGAGCAGACGGGCATCACCCCGATGAGATGAAGTTCGTCAAGTGATGAACGTTGATGAATGTTCATGAACATTCATGAACATTCATCAATGGTTCATCATGAACTGTTCATTGAAACAGTTCATGACAAATCATGAATAATAATGAACACTTGGAGAACTAATGTTGTTCATGAATTAGTTTATGAAGTTCATATGGAGAGTTTCATGAACAGTCATGAATTTTTATGAACTTGGTAGGATCAATTCAGTTCAAAGCTAAGTTTATGAAAGTTCATGAGAGAGTTTCATGAACTTTGATGAATTATTATGAGCTTGATAAGTCTTAATTCGGTTCATGGCTAGTTCATGAAAGTTCACGAGGGACTGTTTCATGAACTCTGATGAATTGTTTTGAACTTGATTAGTCTCATTACTTAGTTCATGAAAGTTCATGAGAGAGTTTCATGAACTTTCATGAATCTTTATGAACTTGATAAGTCTTAACTCGGTTCATGAATAGTTCATGAAAGTCCATGAGGGACTGTTTCATGAACTGTGATGAATTGCTATGAACTTGATTAGTCTCATTATTTAGTTCATGAAAGTTCATGAGAGAGTTTCATGAACTTTGATGAATAATTATGAACTTGAGAAGTCTTAGTTCGGTTCATGGCTAGTTCATAAATGTTCATGAGGGACAGTTTCATGAACTGTGATGAATTGTTATGAGCTCTAAATCTCAGTTTAGTTCATGGTTTGTTCATAAAGTTCATGAACTGTGGTGAATGGCGAGTATGGTGTCAACTACGCAATGGCTAATTAACTAATTAATTAGCAAATTGTGCCTTTCTAAGTTTGAGTATCAACCACATAATACATAATATTTTAAAATAATTAGTTTCTCAATTTTCTGTTCAGTTCTGTGTAATACTGTGGGAGGGGGGATCAATTTTTTTAATTAACAAAATAAAGCTTAATTAGCTTGTTGTGCTTATGTAAGAAGTAACATCAGAAAAAATAAAATTCTCAAACAAAATACTATATGTATTTCACATGTCAAAAAACTTAGACTTGAAAGTGAATGCATTTTCATGAACAATTCGTGAACATTCATTACCATCAACACGAACTTAGTTTGGGAAGCTCATGAACTAATAGTTTGAGTGTTGCTGGCTTATCTGGTTCTTTATAGAACCACCTGAGTTCTAGGTTGTTCATGAACAACCTCAATTTCATGGCTCGGAACTTCAGGTTGACAATTCATGAATTTCATGAACGTCTCATTTGTTGTTCAGGAACATTCGTGAATAGTTCATGAACACATATAATGAACGTTCATGAAAGTTCATTGACTATCTGGTTCAAGAATTATTATAGTTTATGGCCGTTCATGAACTAGGTTGACAGTTCATGCATTCATCTGTTCATGAATGTCTCATTTGTTGTTCAGGAACATTCATGAATAGTTCATGAACACATTTAAGGAACGTTCATGAATGATCATTAACTATCTGGTTCATGAATTTTTTGAGTTCATGACCGTTCATGAACAACCCATGTTCATGAACAAAGTGAGAGTTCATGAACAGAATATCTTCATGAACTCATGAACTTTCATGAAAGTCACATTTGTTGTTCAAGAATATTCATGAAACGTTCATGAACACGTTGATGAACGTTCATGAACGTTCATTGTTTTTTGTTCACGAACATTCATGAACTATTCATGAATGTTCATGAACAGTTTATGATAATCTCACCGGGGTAGCTTCCTCGTGGGAGCAGGGGACCAGGTTTGTCAGATCAGCATTAGCAACAGAGCACAACACATTTCCTTCCAAAGTTGCGTATATGGTTGCACCTTCCTTGGATGTGATTATCGTCACTTGTTGTGCCTAGAACCGGAATAGTTCAGTTTTATTATCGTCCTGATGCAGGAAGTCTTTCCAGTTTTGGGAAATAACTGTGGTAGCGAGTACTTGTCTGCGAACCCCTTTGCCTCTCAGTTCGTCCTGGCTGTGCTTTTCAAACTCTCGCGCTTGTACACATCCCAGATGACGTCCACACTGTTTGGCTATATCTAGCTGAGAAGATACATATGGTGTAAACACCATGTCTGCATAACCTTAGAACGTCTCTGCTGTTCAGGGGTTCAGCATCTGTACTATGGCTGCACCATCCAGGAATTTAACGTTTACAACAGGGGCGCTTACTGTCCGTGTTGTCTCTTTTTCAAGACAATGAAGGATGTCTGCCTTCGTACCAAGCCTCAGCTTGCCTCCCAAATAGAGTGACGAGGAGGCAGCTTGATTCTCATGTGTAAAAAATTGATCGAGATTTCCGTCTCTGGTTTGAAAAGCTCTATATACAAGCGTGCACAAAGAGTGAAATCATTCTTATGTGATGTTACTTGCCCTTTGTGTTTTGATTTAGGTTTCACAGATGGTCGACTGAACAGTCGTGGCTTGTTTTATGCAGTGGTTCTGCGATAGGTTTTGCAGACTAAATAAATCTTTCTTTAACAAACCCGAGGTACCTGAGGTATTTCAACATTCCTCACTGTTTCCCAAACAGTGACGTTCATGTTATCTCTGGTGTCTAGAACCAAGAGATCTTCGCTTTCCTCTAGAAATGGGCTGCCCATCTCTTCAACCACGGATAGCGACGTGACATCGTTCACAAATATTGCTTCGAATCCTGAAACCAGGATGCCGTCTTTTCGGTGTGATCTCGTGGTATCATCCTCGAATTCGGCGATCATCCTTGCTACTTCTGGACCAGCCACCGCGAATGGCTCTAACATACAACATCATGAGGATTTCCAATGAAAGTGTTTTGAGCCAAAAGTCAAACTGAACACTTGTAGGCCTACACCACTGCTTCATAGTCACTGCACCTACAATTTTTTACTTCATTGACCTATCAAATGATAGAATAACAGCCTGACAAATGATCTTCGAAGTCTTTGGGATATAATAAGGGCACGCAAATACATAAATCGAAATATTTTTTTTTTTTTCGCGGATTTAGAGCGATGGTATAAGAACATATAGTGGTAAAAAGGATATTCAAGGTGATTGACCTCTAGTGTTCATCAGAGGTCAAATTCAATATGGCTCCACGTCTGAAAATGAACATTATGGTTTATTGATATCATAAAAAAAAATCCATGCTTTTATCATAAAGTGCACACTATTCTTGCTTATCTGCTGTACTACATGTACACATGTAGATTCTGCATTAAATAATGCGAAATTGGTAAAGGAAGGTAGTTTTCGCATAAGTTCGAAATTGGTAGGCCTAAAGGATGAGTTAATAAATACCAGTGATACATGCCTATTACTTGTTAAAATTATATCGAGGTTTAATGCGAGTGGATCTTAATATATTAATTACATCACCAGGATACTCTCCATCCCCGGCTTAGAATGTAGTGGTCAGACAAAGAAAATAATACAGTGGTGTGTTTTGAAAGTGGAGTGTTTGTTATTTGTGTACAAAATTGACGGTGGACCTCAAATATTTTGCTTACTTATTTATTTAAATGTTGGTGCATATAGTCATGTTTATAACTCAGTATTCTGTTTCCTAGAATTCGTGACAAAAAATATTTAGCTCCATTAATTGTCATTTTATTGTGATTTTGGGAGAATACGTTCACATTTTTCGACGGTACCGTACCCATGTTTAATGCTGAATTCTGAGAAAAATCTCATAGCCGTCTTTGTGTAAGACTTGGCTTTTTAAATTCCTGATATGTTTTTACTGTAGAAGCAACAATCAGACCGATTGCACTCGAAAACATAAATAAAAGTGTCTGAGCTCTTGGATAGTATGCTATAAACAGAAGGATGCGCTGGTCAATACCAGTACAGTTATCATTATTGTGGAATGAAACACAGCATCACCTTATATAGAAGCCCCCTATTCTGCTTGAGATTCGTTCATTCTTCTCTTTAACATGTTTAAGATAATTAACATGAAAAGTTAACCATCGAATATTAATACAAACTAATCTTATGTACAAAATCACTCATAATAAACATCGACTGCAACCAAATCAATATCGTATCAATACATGTAGTACTACCAAAATTGTTTGGCGATGTGAATAAGGAACAAAATCCGCGTCGTCTGCTAATCGTCTGCTGAACACATGTTGGCATATGAGAACAAAATAATCATTTTGGCAGGCCCCACACTGACTGTCATTTCACTCACAGCTGCTTATTTTCAAATTATTCACACATTTGTCTCATATTATTTGCACAGCTAATGGCAAACGGTATACAAAAAATGATATTACGATGCAGGAATGCTCTTCACAGTAAAATTATTTACGTGATTGTGTAACAATATACTAGTCAGTAATTACATATTTATTCTCATGATATGTTTTACAAAAAGTAAATCATACATCAATTAATACATGCCTATATACAGAATATGTTAGTACGCTTACAAATTTATGTTGTTTGAAAACAGGCCTAAAACGTGTTTTAATGTTAACTGCATGGTAATGTTCTTAAATGAAAGTTTTGTTGTTTTAGCAAAATGCTTAAATTGCGCGCTAAATCCAGCTCTCAAATTGTGAAACCGGTAAATAATGATCTATGTAAAATAATGATCTATGTAAAATAACCCCGATCAACAGGCAGAATAACCATGAAAACAAAAATGGCAACAAACAACACGACAGCTTGAAAAAGAAACATCACTTTGTCTATGACATCTAGCGATGTGTGCCACATACATATCATGTCATTGTCTGTCTCTTTATTATGGATGTGGTCAACACGAGATCTGGACAGTGAGCATTCACAAATCTTTTTAGTTTTACTAAGATAGAGAAGTTTAACTAATGAGATAAGTTTGTATAAGATAATGTATATAGTATGATACTTGGATATGCAATCAGTTGTAGTCACTCTCCAAGCTCTGACGATATATACAGACCATGCTATTGAAATAACACTTAGCAGCATAGATAGCACCATATAGTATGCTGAAAATAATCATAAACATACATGCACATATACATAAATATAAATACATATTTATATACTTTTTAGTAATTTAAAAAAATAACGTTAATGCATATTAACAAATTGTTTGACTGTACTGTTATTCAGTGTTGGCTACTAATATGTCTGTACGTGTTGTGGATTACTGCCAGAATTCAGTAAATCAATATTTTGGAAGTATGAAAGTTATGAGAATGTTTGGTTATAAAGGAACCAATGAGATAGTGGAAAACACATTGTGAATAGGGTCTGCATTTGATAATGTAAGGCATGCAAATGCACATTATTTGAACAGTTTCAACATTATATTGCTTTTGTTAACATGGTCATCATGATGTAGATAAGATGATGACAAGTCAGGTCAAATTAATTAGGTAAAATATGATCTAAAATGATTCTGGTTCATATACTAGCTATGCAATGCTCTGCCATTATATAAACTAAACTGTATTTGATCGGATACATAGTTTACATATTATTGTAATAAATAACGTTTATAATATAACATGTTTGTTAAGCAAGCAGATATGTTATATTTTTAATTTTATGACAATAAAAGTGTTCTCAAAATAATTCATAGAAGACATGTAAATAATGTATATATCATATGCTCATACATTTCATTGTTTGAGTCATAAAAACGCCTATTAAAAGGGGATTTGCCATTCCTTAGAAGCCAAACATTTTAATGGGAGAAGATCTATCGTGTCTTGTTTATGCGTATGCTCTGAACTGTATGGATTTGACACTGGTTATGAATTGATTGATTGATTGATTGATTGATTGATTGATTGATTGATTGATTGATTGATTGATTGATTGATTGATTGATTGATTGATTGATTGATTGATTGATTGATTTATTAATTAATTGATTGATTGATTGATTGATTGATTGATTGATTGATTGATTGATTGATTGATTGATTGATTGATTGATTGATTGATTGATTGATTGATCGATCGATCGATCGATCGATCGATCGATCGATCGATCGATCGATCGATCGAAAAATCGATCGATTGATTGATTGATTGATTGATTGATTGATTGATTGATTGATTGATTGATTGATAGATTGATTGATTGATTGATGTTTTTTTTATAGTTTGATGCTGTATTGAATAGTTACTCACATATTAGAGGTGTTGACATAGATGACTCCGGTACAATGTCTGACAGGATGACACAAAATACAAAGTAAGACAGAAATGACGTGACACCCACTGATACCCTCTCACCGCCGTCTGGTGGGACAAAGATGGAGGCCAAAGTAGTGGCATGTAGTAAGATCAGGGGTAACACTACGTGTATCACGTGATAAATAGGATGACGTCTCAGGTCTATGTGAAATATAACTTCTGTGTAAAATCGTCCGGAATAAAATGTAGTCCTGGGCTCAACCCATAACTTAAGTACCTTCCACTGGTTGTTGCTGTTGTCGGGACCAAATATCCAGTCATCAGTTTGATTTGCGTACATTTCCAGGAGATTTATCGCATACACCCAAGATCCGATGACAATACCACATGACTGGGTATCCCATGGGAAATATGTGATATCGATTTCACATCGAGTTGCCAAATGCAAAAAGTGGTAGTAATACACCTCGCCACCAGGTGTCACTAAAGATGTCATACGACCTGAGATAAATTCACTCAGGATACTCTTTGTCCCATCGGCGCTGAAATATAACATTCTGCTCAGAAAATGTCGTGTTTGCTGGGAAATTCTTAGTTAAGTCTTTCCGCTTCATTTCAATACATATGTTATGGGTCTAAGGCGATTATATTTTTTTTAATTCTGTTACACGTCTATAAACGTCAGATTCTGGGTTAACAAATATTGTAGTTATGTGTAAAAAATCATATATTAATACTAAAGACGGAGTCCTACCTGTTTTGTATATACATGTCTGGTAGCCAGATTTGATCAGATCGCAGGACCAGCTCGTTGGGATGTATATCCTTGTCCCATTGCAAAAATTCGTCTGCCCAATTCTAAATGTGCACACCATTATTTCAGAATAATTACCGGTGATCCCTACGATGTGCACGAAGAAAGATAAATCTATAGAATTTATATTTTCAAGAAATTTTACAATTATTAAAAAAATGTTACATATAGAAATCAGCAAAAACATGTGAGTTTTATGATTAATAGCATGGAATATATATTTTTAATAATATTGTATATTGTATAGTAATATAATATTAAGCTAAAAAGCTTTATATAACATATATATCATCTTAAAAATACATACTTTGAAAAATGGTAGTTCAACCATCAGCTTGTGTATATATATTATCTTAAAAACATATACTTTGTAAAATTGAAGGTCGTGTGATAAATAGGAATTGATTTACAATATACCATTGATATCCATATAGATGTAGCCAAAATTTGCTTCTTTTCGTCCTGAAATAACATTTAAAAGTAATATAAAATACTAAAAAGAAATTGTTTTTTATTCAACCATAATTATATGTTATATTTTTTAGAGTAAATTATATTATGGTGTAGGAGACTTCGATCAATACCGTAACAGAGAGTCGCTAACATGGAGGCCACCTAGTAACACAAAATAATATTATAGCAGAGTAACAGAGTGACATAATAAAAATACAAACAATTGAGCATGCGTGCAGTTGAAAATCAAAATACCATATACATACAACAAATTAATTTAAATCATTTGTCACATACATACCAAAACAAAAATGATCAAATTGCTGAAATCTCTACAATGTATAAACTCATTGACATTTAACAAAAAAAAATAGGAGGTTTAGAATAATCTTGGGCAGCCAAGCGTTGACAAACATAGCAATTTTCAATAGTACAAACACCTGGGTATTTTTCAAGGACACTTAGTTTTATATGTCTTCGAAAACTATCAAAGGAATGCGTAAATATTTTATTTATAGTATTAAAAGAAGTGGTGTTGACGATTCTAGGCAGATCATAACATTTTTTACAGAAGGTTTCGGTCGAAAAAATCGAAGATTTAGACAATGACGAGTGTTGTAATTATGATCATCACAGTTTCAGGGCATATTAAACTAGTCAAAATGGTCTGGTAATTCTAATGGCCCGTTTTTTGTAGTTTATATAAATGTTTTGACTCGTAGCCCCAGATACGTAGACAGTAATTCAGTTGAGATAATATAAATGGATTATAACTAGTCAGTAAAATGTTTGGCAACTGAAATTTTAACTTGTGCATAATACCAACAAATTTGCGTATTTTATTTCAAATTTTGTTGAAATGATCAGCCCAACTCAAATGTTTATTTGATGTAAATTCCCCCAAAATATAAAATTATCGATACATTGTAAATCATTATTGTCAATCTAAATGTTAGGTATTGTTTAAATGCTACTCCTTTTTTGAATTTTTTTTTAAATTTTCATATAAGTTAGAAACTTTAGCTATTTTTAATTATTGTGGAAATATGCTCGACATTACAGATTGGTTTACAGTAAGTGCCAAAAGTACTTGAAGGTATTTTTTATTAAGCTTAATTAGTTAATTTATTTATCCAACTATTTAGAGCATAATCATCAATTATTTTAGAAATACAAGATTCACAAATATTTTTAACAATTAATTAAGTTTATTTTATGAATTGTACATTTTAAATACTATATTCGGAAGTGATTTTCTTTTTTTGTGTGTGTAATTTATCGCTAATAGTTGACCATCTTTTTTATATCACTTAATATATCAAATAATAATAGTGATAATAGTTTGTTTCGCCAAATGGATGTATCTGTTGAATAGATAACATTATAGCTACGTAAATGAATCTTTCTTGCTTCGAAATCTACAGTGTTCTTTACCTTTTTGTATAATTTATTTCAAAAATACATTGATTTCATTATTCCTGTGGTAATCCACTCAGAATATTTGTTTTCTTTTATTAATACATATTTTGTATTCAAATAGCCCGTATTCTCGTACAAATTATGATATATTGTAGGCTTCTGATTGGTCGAGAATAATTGAAAACTCATTGTCAACGTAAAGTGTTTAATAATTTCAATAGACTCCTCGCCATTGCCAACATCATTATTAAAGACTTAATTTTAGTTTGATTGCCCTCTATGCCTCTGATCTGTGTATATTATAACGAGTTAGAATATATAATAAGACTATTATTTTCAACTAGATACGCGTAGTATGAATAACGCCGTAAAGTAATTTTACATACATACCAAATATTTGTTTCTTACTGATGTGTGTATATAAGCCATTCAAGCGAACAGGAGACGTTGAAGCAATGTTCTGCGACGCAGGCCCAGAATAACAATAACATCGGTTTAACTCTTTTATGTTCACTGGCATGCTTGTCCATCACACATGAGTATATGAGATACAAAATCATGATAATGTACTTACCACATCAACTACTTGCAGCAATGTGCACTTAAGTTTCACCATGACACATGCGCTACTGTTTCTCACGGGTCGCGCTTCTGAATCATAGTTATATAGAATTTGCTTTTTCAAGTCCTTCTCTGTCAACTCATGAAGTTGTCGTTCAGGAGTAGATTCTAAAAAAAATGAGGACTTCTTATCTTTAAACTGTACATAACACATGACATAAAAGCTATTACAAAATCAAAACAATTGATTTGAATTTCGCATAGTTTGTTTGCTATACGTACATGATGTATACACAAATCATGCGACAAGATAAGCCTAATATTAAAAAAACCCACAAAGGGTACATTCCATTAAATTTTGCATATTTACATTTGTGAAAGTAATTATTTTTTCAAATATTATAGCAGATGAAGTGATGTATACGTACCACGGTACAGCGATATATGTATACAAACAAACCTGTACGTGTTTCATTGGATGCTGCGCCTTTTATCAGAAGGAATAACAACAAACAAGGCAAATTTGCAAACATTTTGCTTTTTATTATTACACCTAAATTTTGTCGTCACTGGTGAGATATATACCCTCGTACGGGACTGTGCTACATGTTTATCGATTGGACCATTCTATTATTTAAAGGTATGGATGAGTCTGTGCAGAATGCAAATGACACGCAGCACCAAAGTTGATGAGTGCTGGCCTAACACCACATTGGGCCAATGTTGTATTAATTACTTCGTAGAATCATGTACTCTTCTGATTTGCTAACAATGGTTCCATTTCACCCGGTCCATCAATAAATGATCAAATAGTAACTGTTATCGACTGCAGTAAGTTGCATCCTGTTTGTTACATGACCGCACTAGCGGTGTATACAGACACATCACGCCGGCAATTGAGATAGAGATGGGGGGACACCTAGTAGTCGGGGATTCAACCAGCTGAGGGTTGTGCATATCAGTCCTCCAAGACCATATATTATTGTCCCCCGAGTTGTAGGAAAATTACTAGAAACATTAAACTAAATATATACAGTACAGTGACATAAAACAATTAAATTCACAATGATATAAGCGTCATATTATGTCAGAGGAAGCACACTAGAGCTACAACACGCTGTATTTCCCCTATAGGTTTACTGTATCTACAAAAAATCAATGAAAAAATAAAGAGTTTGCTGTGGGTTTTCAGACGTTAATGACGCCTAGAAATTAAAGGAAACATAATATAATTTGTTAATGTATGCCCTATCGTAGAAGAGCATAATGGCCCATGTCATGATTTCAGCCCAATTAATTATTATAGGGCCTAGAGTATTTGTTGGCATTCTTTGTTTCCGGGACAATGCCCGGTAGGGGAGGGGACGAACCGCCACTGGAGGGTGGCCATTTTGTTTCTCAGTTGGGGGTGGAAAGTGCGAGCGCATCAACTCCCCCCTACGCCCCCCCCCCCCCCTACGCACCTGCACTCACTCTCACATAAATAAATAACATCTAAATCTAAGATTTCAATATACTTTGGCTTAGTTCACAATTGGAATTTGTCCATCAATTATTATTTTAGCTTGTCCACGACATCGCCCCCCCCCCCCCACACACACACACGTAGGCTGCATTTAGATTGGCTAGTGTGGTGGAGGGTATAAAACATTAGTGATATATTGTGACTGTGATCCATAAATCGATCGGGTCATTCATTTGTCTAATATTATTTATATTTATTAGACGAATAAGGAGCGCAGAGAGTTAAAAAATGTGTAACACGAAAAATAAAATAATAATGTAATATATACCAGCAATCAAGAAGGATTCGAGCTCGTACAAGTGACTGTAGCTCCATCTGGTGAATAACGGATAATTCAGTCGGACTGTTTTTGTTAAAGTAATTTCTCAAATTGTTGGATTTGAACCTGTGTTCACAGTAAGATTACAATAAATAAAATAAACAATTTAGACGTCAAAGTAGAAAATTGCATCTAATATGTCAAGAATACTGCTAGTTAAAAAGTATATCATTAATTAACCACATGACAAACGAAATCGTATTGAATCGCTTGGGCTAAAATGTCCCAGCAGGTGGATACCGACTGTGATTGATATGATGGCTAGATGTTTTGACGCGGTTACCGACGGCTGGGAGTTGTGGCGTGCTCCTGTAATTCAGCTACCTGGAGGTCGGGGTGTGTGGACGGTTTGAGGATGGAATTCCTGGTGGACGAGGTGCTATGTCGATCGGGTGTCCGCGCTAAGCTCGGCATCAATATGTGGGAGTCATCCGGAGGGAAGACTCTCCAGGTTGTCTAAGGAGGGACGAACCGGCCCAGGGCTGAAAAGCAGCAAGCAATAGTCCCCGTGTGGGTTAGTAGTGGACCACATCCTTTTTTGCACATATTTATTTAAATCTAATAAAACATATCAACAGAGTTGCTAAAAATTCAAACTGTATCGACACATTCAAAATTAATAATTTTAATTGTGATGTGCATTTAACTTCCTGAACTGAGGAGCCTGTGTGCACCAAACAGTCGCAAATGAAACGTTGCTCGTATATGGATCGTAAAAAGTTGTGTGCACTGACTGAATCACAAATACTTATAGGACTGATGCACCAGATAGTCGCATACACACTGTCATACATGTGTCGTATATGATCATGAGGAGGAGGTTTAAATGAATCGTAAATAAACGTACCAACTTCGAATTTAATTTCTAATTAGACAACAGTAATTGCGTTTTAAAGTGCAAAATATTTTCCAAAGCATAACTAAAATAATTCACTTCTGCTAAGGTGTAAGCATTGTAATAACCTTAAATATTGACAGTGAGGAAATGTAAGTAATATATTTGTCACAATTCCTTAATGAAGGTGATAAAAAACATACACACACTTGAACTACAAAATGACTCAGGGCCGTTTACCAAAATTGTTATGAACACACTTTAAGTTACATATGCCAGTTAACTCGTTTGGGATTTGAAAATTTACTTTTTTACTAGATTTATATATGTACATAATAATTATATGTAGGCCTATCTCTACACCTTGAATTTTGTTTATGTTTATTGAAGTGATATCAGCATTGTGTCACGAACCTCAGTTTGCAGCCTGCGTGCGAAGTACTGAGCGTAATATACACAATGCTGTCACATCTCGGCAAACGCGATGCATTGGTTCAGTGCTGTTTCAGTGTTGGGCTTTCGTTATTGACAGTGGACGAGCCTTGAGTAGGTGTTGGTTCGACGTATCGTGTTTGTTTGGATGCACCTAAAATTTGCGTACGTTAGAAATGGATATACTTATATTGAAAATCATGCCTCGAAGTATTAATATGTATTAATATTATTTTACTTGTCATTTATAATAACAGCCTGTTTTAGGATATTAACAACATGCATATTAAATCAATATACATGTTGTTAATCACGAAAATGGGGGAGGGAAGACCCTGGGAGGGAGGGGTATATTCTGGGAGTGAGGGGTAGATCCTGGGAGGGAGGGGTAGATTCTGGGAGATGTCAGCATTTAATCTAAGATCCACATTCTGAGGTTTTAAACCAGCATAATTAAAAGGAGGTTTTCCTCACTTGTGTCTGATTCAAATTATTTTATGTTAGACATTAGACAATTTGATTTGGACAAAATCGTTGATCTGTATACAAAGCTCCATATTATGGATACAAGATATATGATGTAGGCCTACTTATGTACTTGATAATGTACTTGTCAGTACAAGTATGTTTTTGTTGTTTTGCCGCAATTAAAATTTAAATCAACTACCCTTCCAATGATTGGAATTATTTATCAAAAATAATTATAGGCACCTAACGATTTGTTACATGTCGAAGGTTTTGTATCATATCTGGTTTACCTGATTGTGATTTTTGAAAAGTAGATTTTTTGCAGGCCAAAAATATGTGCATGAACAACTCCATGTCAGGTGCTCTCAGAATTCACACGAGAACCAGTTGCTCTTATGCTGCGCTCGCCAGTAGGTCCACATC
Organism: Flabesymbios commensalis; assembly: GCA_964017125.1. NCBI lineage: Eukaryota > Metazoa > Annelida > Polychaeta > Terebellida > Flabelligeridae > Flabesymbios > Flabesymbios commensalis. The sequence continues at coordinate 58,593,114 of OZ024908.1, forward strand.
ACACAATAATTACTACGCACTCCCCCCCCCCCCCAAAAAAAACGAGACTAGCCTACAGCCCTGAATGTCTGCGTTTTTCATAACTAATATAAGGTGCCCTTATTCAGTCATACTTTATCAGAATCTCAAATATCGTTAGTTTACAACTAACACACATATGTTTTTAAATTGAAATTTATGTCATTGGCTCAACAATTATCTTTAAAATGCTAAAAAATGGTGAAATGCAAAAAAATGAACGTTTGTCAAAAATAAATCAGTTGTTACTGAATAAAGACCTGGTGTTATCATTCCTAACGCTATGGATCTCCAATACCATTAAAATGCTATGGGAACTTATATTTGATTCAAATAAGTTTTGGAAAACAATCTAAATGATTGGACGACTGTGATTTGAATATTTGACGTCGCTAGCATAACGCAGATATTTCAGGAGCAGGACTATATGTACAACGTTACAATAATGTAATGAGCCAGACACCAATAATAAGCCTACATTTTTACTGCTTTGAATTTTTATTTGATTTCAAATACACTACAAACAAATATAGGGGCCTATAGTGTTCAAATGCAAGATATTTATGGGATAATACCAACTGAAAAAACAACTGTTCAGCGTCGAATAAAAAAAGTTTTCAAAAAAGACATAGATGGGCCTATGTCAAAATGTACAAGGAAAGGGACAATTAAAGGTATATAATATTTTATGCCCTTTGTAAGCCACCGCCGTAGTTAATCCAATCGAGTTAAATATGTTGCTAATAAAATTTGAGATAAGAGCCTGGCATTGTAAGCATGCATATCTTTGACCGGCCACAAAGTCAGATTCTATGTAAAAGTAAACTTATGATCCGATTATAGTGTTTTATCTGTCCTACAGCATCATATTGTCCACAGATCAATGGGAGATAAAACAATTCAAATCAGTTTTGTTCAAATAAATATTTTTTTATATTAATATTTACATGAATAACACGTAAGTACATGTAGATAATCAAGTAGATAGTACTTTATCACTGCATGTTAAAGATCCATTCAAAACTATAGTTTTTAAATAAAAATAATAAATACACAGTTATATAGCGCCATATATATGTAGCACAATCATATGCGCTTCACATGTGATAAATTGTCTTGACAAACCACACGACCAAAAGCCTTCCTGAAAAAAGTATTGATTTCACAACTTACTTCAACAATGAGGGTTTCTTGCAAAACTCAATTGAATTTCGATTTAATATTATATTTGGTAACCCATCTACATTTGCTAAAATAAAAAATCATTTTTTTCACCTTGATAAAGTGAGTTTCCTAATAAATATTTAAAACTCCGCTCTTCTAGTTATAATAACTGATGCCGGAGACATTTATGAGACCAGCTGTTATAATCGTGTGTAAGCTTACACAATTTTTAATATAAGTATCTGTATCTGAGTAACCAATGCAGTAATGTTTAAGAAGTTTTGTTGATTATCATAACATTTTTGTTACCTTTATTCCGTTTAAGCCTAATTCCACGACATCCTGTTTGAGACAAGTACAATGTTGAATAAAAATACTGCACATCCGATTTAATTATATAAAAATGTAAGACAAATTAGACATCTGAATAATTTTGTGACCACTTTGTGTGTTGCTTTAATTCTTCATAAACCAAGCATATTTCTCGCTGCTAGAACTGCTGCTTCGTCTTCGCTTTATGGCACTGCTCACTGCAAAAACAAAATACAGATATCTTACGGAACTTATTTTAACCATCAATATTATAAACTGTATTATTAGTTTTTAATTAATTAAACTTTGAGATAATTGTTGAAATATTTGCGAATTAGGCAACTGTCTATAACAACCTAAAAAATTGGTCATTAGGATAACTAAAATTTACATCAGACTGTCAATTATATTTCCTGACTTTACTGGTTTTGAAGCAACATCACATTGTTAGATAAAATACTCAGAAATAGCAGAAAGTTTTAAAGAAGGCAATGTGTGTCACAATAACCTGCGACACACGTTCACCCTTTCATAATAAATGGCTGTGATCGATCTAACTCCGTCCCATCATTTCTGGAGTTTGCCCAAACTACACAGTCACGTGATTTGGTATGGAGCTGTAGAAATAAGTAGCATAATTTCTTATTTTATACAGATATGTTTCACAAGAACATTGCTCTTCCCGAATTTATCCAGGTAACAGTTCAATAAAATATAGATAGATGTACCGTATACATACTAATACTTGTTGTTAATCGCCCCCATTATTCCCGTGTACTGGGTTGTTTGGGACAAGGCCAGTGGCAGATATGTGATCTCAAAAATATCGATTTATTGAGTGTTAATGGGCCTGTCACTCATTGGAGATCAGCCTCAAGTTTGAACAAGTTTGAACAAATCTGTCAGCTTTCATCTGCAATCAGCAACGATCGCGAAACGCACACGAATATCATAGTGATGGTTCAACGATGGTCAGCGCTCTTTTCGTGTGTTACGCGATCGTTGACACTGATCGCCAAGGTGTGACAGGCCCTTAAACCCACACATCGGAGACCAGCGTTAACGCTAATTGCGTAGCTCAAACGCTGACGATTGGAAACATGAAACAGAACGATTGTCTAGCGTTCTGAAGCGCATGAGTATCATTAGAGTAACGTGAATTACGACTGAAGAACTCACATGTCACAATCCATGACCTACATGTACATGATGTACCTTTGATACTGTAGCCAGGGATCACCATGCAGAGATTGCCAGCGCGACAGGAGCGCATGACTTCATTAGCGTGTACACGATTGAATAACGCTTCCCTAGCGTGTACGAGACCTACGTCGATTGATTAATGACCACCCAGCGCTCATTTAGCGTCTGCTTTTCCACGCTGGTGTGCGTTTTGAACATGTTTAAAACATGTTTTATAACAAGTTTTGAACATGTTTAAAACTCTCAGCGCTCATCTGCGATCAACAACGACTGAGAAGCACACATGACGATAAGATAGTGATGGACCAGCGACAGTGATCGATTGCAAGCGTTCTGCTGACTTTGTCATGCGGTACGCTATCGTTGACGCTGATCGCTGACTGTGCCGGATGAGCCATATTTTAAGACATTTTCAACCCTATTATCTTTTGTAAGAGCTACAAATGAGAAAAGTATCCAAGTTGGCCCCGATACTGCAGAAGAATACAATAATTGAAAATTGTGATGTATTGGCGGGTGTAATACAAGTATCACAACTATGATATTTTAAGTTGTACATTCATAGAACAAGAAAAGTGAAAATACATCAGAACTTTTAGTACCTCTTGGGTTGTAGTAGTTCAAGGAACGGGCATATTTCTTAGGTCACTGATATTAAGCTTTATTTAGTTAATTAAGAGATCTCCCTCCTCACAGTATTACACAGAGTTGAACAGAAAACTGAGAAACTACTTATTTTAAAATATTATATATTCTGTGGTTGATAATCTAAGTCAGAAAGTCTCAATTTGCTAATTACTCCAGTTAATTGACCATTGCGTAGTTGGCACCATACTCGTCAGGGTATTTAGGCTGCCATTCACCATAGTTCATGAACTTTCATGAACACATTATAATATTAAACCGTGAACTAAATTTAAACCATGAACTAAATTTCAAGCTCATAACAATTCATCACAGTTCATGAAAGTGTCCCTCATGAACTTTCATGATCCAGCCATGAGCTGAATTGAGATTTATCAAGTTTTTTTATAAACATGATTTATTTCACAAAAGGATTACAAACATCAACTACCACAAGTTGCTCTCCTTGACATAGTAAGTGACACAAAATATGGAAAAAAACAAACATGGAAAAAATATACATGAAAAAATATTATGCAATGAGATCATAAAATATATGAGTTGCTACTATGAAAGAGTTGTGATGATGATAGAATAAAGATGGTTATGACAATCTGCCACAAGAATATATAAAATCGTGCAATATTGTAAATAGTATGAGGCTGGTAAGGTGGTCTATGATTTCTGAACCGTACAATAAAATTATTACAACTTGTTTTTTATTTTGAAATATATATCGACAGAAAATATACGTTTCGGATCTTGGGTCAATGATTGTCGAGGGACAGCTTAAGCTGAACACACGATAAATATATGATATGGGACTTCTTTAGATTCTCCGCACCTTTCCCAGGAAGGCGATTGGACCATGTTGTACTTGTAGCGCTGGCTATTCAGTGCACTTAACCCCAATCGCATTCTGGTGTGGTTAACAGCAGCCTTGCCAAAATGAATACAATATAGGGTTTAAATGTGAGGTGCACTTACTACGTTTGGGGAGGTTAAATTTAAAATAGATAAGACGAGGATGAACGTATAATTTTGTAAAGAATTCCAAGATTTATTTGACGAGTTCAGAAAAGAAATTCTGACACAGCTGAGACGTGCAGAGGGTGTAGGGAGTGACATGTTATCAAAACTGCGCAGGCGATAACCTGCATCTCTGGGTCTTGGCAAGATTGCTTTCAAGTACGATGGAGCTAACCCGTGAATGATCTTATATAGCATGACGAGTTTTTGGTATCCAATTAGGTTCTAGCAATAAACGATCATTGCTAGTATGCTTATATGCACCTGTACATGCCGATGATGCCCGCCGCTAAGCATTTAGCTCTGATTGTGCAATTGTCAAAAATAATATCTCAATATTCAATGACAGGCAGCAGCATGGATTTATACAAGGCACATTGCGCGTTTCGAGGTAATTTCGTTTTAATATTCTTCATCACATAAATAATTTTATTAGCTTTAAATATGACTTGATCGATATGTCTTTGCCAGCTGATATTGCTCTTGATGGTGAGGCCTAAATGTACATGTTCGATGCTGCGATTAATAACAACACCATCGAATATAAGATTCGGATAGATTCCATTTTTACGATTCGAAATGTTTTGGTATATTGTTTTAATTGGTTTAAATTTTACCCTCACAGGCGTCCCCCATTTGTATATCCTTTGTATATCTCTATTTATTGTGAGGGAGGAAGTTAAGGGGTTGGTAAAAATGGAGGTGCCGTCCGCAAAGAGATGTGGGTCGCATTCCATGTCGGTAACAAGGTCATTAATGTAAACCAGGAATAACAATGGGTCCAATATAGAGCCCTGTGGTACGCCTGCTTCGACATAACGGACGTCGGAACAGCAACGTCTAATATAACCCTTTGTTTTCTGAGGGTCAGATAGCTTTCCAGTCATTTTAATAAAATACAATAAATGCCTAATTGTTTTCATTTAAATAGAAGGCCTTAGTGCCACACCTTATCAAAGGCTTTGGAGGTGTCCAGGAACACTAGACATGCATTTCCTTTGTTATCCAAACCGGAATATAGCTTGTGTATTATGGACAAAAGCTGATTAACAGTATAATCTTTTTGTTTAACCCTGAATTTTTCACTGTTAACAAACTATAATCGTTGAGGTATTTATATAAATAATTATGGGCCGCTTTCTCCAAAATCTTTGCTAGGGACGATAGTTGCGATATTGGCCTATAGTTAGACGCGTTATTTTTACTTTCTTTTTAAAAAATGGGGATAACATTTGCTTTTTTCCAACATGAAGGGAATACACTTTGAACGAGTGACAAGTTAAACAGACGGGCGAGCGGTTCACCCAGAGAGATTGCCCATTCCTTTAATATCCGATTGCTAATTTTATTTGGGCCGACGGCTTTAAATACATTTAAATTTTTCAGGATGTTGAAAATCTCAGCCGGTGTCAGAATTTTTGTTTTAATTTTGTTATCTGTCAAAAGAGTAAAATCTGGTAATGGATCGTTTTGTGTAGAGTCTAGTTTACATTGTTCGGTAAAATATTGATAAAAATGTCAGCTTTTTCAGCGGTCTCAGTAATGAGACGGTCGCCTACAATTAAGTGAGGTATTGATTGAACACGTTTAGTGCCATGAACCGATTTAGTGATTTTCCAAAACGTTTTTGCCGAGGTGTTAGGATCAGTTAATTTACTAGCCGTGTTTATATATAATTTGTCTCGGCTTGCTCTGAAGGCTGATTTAGCCTCTCTCCTTTTGTTACGAACTGCTCATGTTGAACCGCATCGCCCGTCCGTTTCCATTTCTTGTGTAATCGTGTACACTGCTAAATAATCCCCTTGAAAATTATTGACCTGTAGTAACAGTAATAATAGTTTCAGAAAGAAGTTAAAGTAATTGAGTTGAGCAATGTGTTATGGTGGCTGAATGCATAACGGATAACAGTTATTATTAAACCATTGTATTTATGTAGTAAGTGGGGCCAACTTCGGGTCAGCAATGCCACAGTTGAGCGCATTGGGCCGTCGTTGTGCCAGCGTTGCCACTAGTACAGGTGCGAACATGCCTCATTATATCATTGACAGTGAGGATGGTCTGCCAAACAGACATTTGTGGATCCAGGGCACGGTTGGAAGGCCATGAATAAGGTCTACAACGTGACGTCGAAAGCTACAGGTCTGCCTACTAATAATACAGATATTATGTAATCCTTATTATATCATTGAGTAGCTAGGTGTGAGTAGTAATTAGATCCAAATAAAAGGGTCGATAGTGGTCATGCAAACGTATCTCTGAGGCCCCACCTCTAGAGGTAAAATGGTGGCAGAGATGATAGTGAGCAGCTAGACCAAACAATGCTGTTTTGGGATTGGTCCACTGTCTACGGCGTCGGACCAACATTAGTCTAGCATTGGCACAAAGTTCCTTGTTAGCCGAGTTACTTGTGTGAACAAGGCTAGAGGATGGCACAGTTATTCTGTGTTATACTCGGAGAAGTCTGCCAGTGCGCAGGCGCAGAATTTATACCATAGAGACAGTCAGAGACAAAGAGCGAGAGAGCTCTGGGAGAGATGCGCGAACCATCATAGAGTAAGGACTGACTATTGTCTGTGAGCATGATATAACTATGATGTAATTGCATTAATAAAGAGGTGAGAAGATGATCCTGACCATGAGACCCAGCACAAGAGTTTGTTGTCAACAAGCCCGTTATAAAATCCAACGATGTTGGTGAATCTGGAATGCGTTAGATTGTTAAATCCGTGGACTTTTAATTGGACTCGCAGTCCAAAGGATTTTTCATTGGTTTGGTTGCCAGGATTTTTCACCCTGATCACCACAGCCATGCCTGGCTTGTCACAGGCTATCACGTGGATGTCATTATGTGGAATAAAGTCATCAGCTATAATGTTTAAAGTCAGTATTGTGGGGAGCCTCCGTGACCGAGAGGTAGCGTGCTCGGCCTCAGACCGCCAGGGCTCGAATTTCGAATCCTGTGTCTGGAGGACAGTGTCATCTCAATCATCTCACCATCCTCAGGAGGTTCTCCTGGCCCAGCTTAGCCTATATGTGTACAAAGGTGGCCTAAAGCCCGATTCATTTCATTTTCATTTGTTCATCGGCCTGATCTGTATCCTGCGGTCACGACTCCACGTGTGTTTGAAACGTCCAGCATTACGCTCCTGCCGAGCAAGATAGAGTAACTTACTCCTGGTCTGAGTAAGGTCCTCACTTACAAAGCACCCTACAAGCTTCTTCCTGGCCTGGTATAGTCTATCACGAGTGCTGGATGAAGTGAATTTACATATAACATAGATTGGACGTGGCTGAGGGTAAGGTGTCACCCGGAATGGGAATTTAAGCCACTACGATTTTCACATAGCTGGAGTATTCAGGGGCCAGAATCAACCTGTTGATCAGGTAACTGCCGCTGCTTCACTGAATTATGGCCAAAAGTGTATATGACCTATGCGCGATTTTTTTCCGATTTTGAAAAATCTAGCATACTGCCCATTAGTCGAGACTCCATTTCTGAAGCAAAGCCTAGAAAAAAGTCCGTGCGGACATCATTAGTAGAATATGGAGACATCCAGAATATGGAGACATCCTCATTCTTATAGGAAATTTCCCGTAGAATGCGAAAATCACTGTCTCCAAGATGAAATATAGTCCGATCACTGTGAAATTAGCCATTATCAAAATGGCCGCCAAAAAGTTGCTGTAAAAAAATAAAATCATAATAGCTGGCCTAAAAATACATTCGAACGCTATATTATTACTAATCTATTAGTGCCGAATGTATTGCCGGCACAATTTTTACTTTTTTGCTTATATAAACTGTCGAAATTTAAGATGGCCGCCAAAATTGCTGACAAATCGTGTTTTTGATCATAACTTTCAAATCACGCAAACAGGCAAAGGTGATTTCACTAAACCAGCTGACCGTAAGTGTGTTTAGTAAGGTTATCTATCTGAGAGTATGGCAAATGAAATGGTAGTGGTGGAAAAGGTCACCAGAGGTCATTTAAAGTCATCATCCAAGGTCATTGCAAAATATAAGGGTGATTTAACTAAAAACTTTGACCAAGTTTATTGTGTCTGGTATCATTGGAAAGGTTATCTATCTGGCCCGTGAGAGTCTGACAAAGGACATTGGGATGCTGTCATTGGCACGTAGGATTGGACACCAGAGATTATTGAATGTCACTAACTAAGGTCATTTGAAGAGATACATTGATTTAACTGTGAAGTGTTATCAGGTCTGTGTTTAATTATCTATATCGGAGTATGGGCAATGGGTGTTGAAGTGTCAGTAGCAGTATAATATCCCACTGGGCACACGACGTTATTGCAACGTTGAATCACTGGCGTTGATTCAACGTCGCAACAACGTCGTGTGTCGATGGGGATGTCCCCAAGGGTTATTTTCAGGGGTGCAAATTCAACTAAAGGTTTCACTAGCCCAGTGCGAAGTCAACTAGCCCTTACCATCTTTTACTATGTATTTGTAAAGACAATCCACTAGCCCTTACAATATTCCACCAGCCTCGTGTTACCGGGCTAGTGCGAATTTGTATGACTGATTTTAGATCATCACCCAAAGGAATTTGAAGTGATAAGGGAAATTTAAGTGAAAAGTTTGACCAGGTTTGTGTCTGGTCTCATCTTTAAATCAGACGCGGGATTGAACTGTTCATCTTCGTTTGTAGCATCCACTTCTGGAGTCAAATTACAGACACTAGTAGAGCATATAGTGATATGAAGCAAGTTTAATATGACTGTATAGACTAGTATATCATATTTATTGTGTTCAGAACACCCTGGCTACCTTCTTCATCTGTATGTATAATTTAATGTTTTTCACTATGAATATATAATTTAGCGATTATTGAGTAAGTGAATGTATTATAAATTTAGGAGGCACTGGGAGAACTGGGGCAATAAGTAGTGTTAGGCATCGTGTAAACTTCGTTAGTGTCTCACTTCTCCACCAACGATTCCAGTACTTCTTCATCAACTGGATATTTATTGTGTAAATGTGTTCATATACTATTTGATTAATCATTTACACTTCTTTACAACACCCTTTATTTCTAGTATCGATGTCTCTAAGGAGATATATGAAATTGTCCCACTTTACCCCATCAGCTGTTCCACTTTTTACTGAGACCTCACCCTTCGTCACGTTTTAATATTTTTTGCAGGTGGGAAATGTGCTTGCCATTACGTATCACTAAAATTGTAACTAATAGTGTGTAACAATATCGCCCAACCTACATGCTAGGTACAATCAAACTTGTCAAAGTCATAAAAAACATAAAGTATGATGGAATGACGACAGTGAAATGGTATCTCAGTTCTTCTGGTTCTTCACTAATACTCCTAAAATTATCTGAGGCACATCAGCTTCCACATCAGCTTTTGGTTTTGCAATAATAGAGAAAGATAATGAGTTGGGCGCACTCCATTTTGCGATGAGATAGTTGCATCAAAGTTTTATAATGAGCATCTGACCCTCTAATGCATGACTACTGCACAACAGCAACAACTGCTGATGCTTTGAAGCGCTTAGCTGTACTTCACTACATTAACACGTGTGTTATTGTCACGTTTTTGAAAAAAAAAATTAGGGTGGGCGAAAATGCCCTGGACGAAGTCTTTTCGCTACAGTTACTAGGTTATACCCCTATATTAGTATACCATTGTGCAGCTTTGTGCAAAATGTATTGCTTTTATCACATTTTGAGCTCGGGAGGTTTCCCTGGCCCAATATAGCCTGTATGTGCACAAAAGTGGCCTAAAGCCCGATTCATTTCATTTTTCATTTCGAGCTATTTTACTCGATTTATTGTACTTTTTTTAAAATAATTTGTCGAAAGAAGGGGTGCGACCCCCCCCCCCCCCACACACACACACACATTATGTATTCGCCCTTGTTTTGACTAAATAAACAGCTAAAAGCATTCAAAACAGTTTTGTGGACATTTCTGGTGAAACATATAGCCTATTTTTTAAATAATAACTTTATTAAGAAAAAAATAAGGGGAGTTGAAAATGCCCTAAACAAAGCTAATGCAGTACAGCTACAAGGTGGTTCCGCTTCCAATATGGATCAGTAAAGTTACTCTAGTCCAGCTCTGCAACAAATTTGGTGCTTTCAACACGATGAGAACGATTCTCCCAAAATATTAATCAAATCCGCTGAACTAATACACAAGTTATGATAGAAAGACCATTCGGCAGCCATTTTGTCGGCCATTTTGAATTTTGACAATTTACATGAGCAATAAAGCAAAAGTATTGCCAGCAATGATTTGTGCATCCGTAGATTAGTAATATTAGAGGGTTCGAATGGAATTTTAGGCCGTTTATCAATATTATATTTTGTTACGATAACCTCTTGGCGGCCATTTTGAAAATGGTTAATTTGACTATGAGCGGATAATATTTCAGCTTTGAGCAGTGATTTTGAGCAGTTATTCGATATCAACAGTAAGCTACTGGCTCAGGCTTTCACGTGAATGTAACATATTTCCTGTCCGATCTTTAACTCATATCAGTCTGAGCCCGAGAATTGCTCGGGCTATGGCTATTTTGGACTCCAGTGAATGTTTACATACCATGAGCTGAAAGTTGAAACCACCCTGGGTATTTTTGTAGACCATATCTTTTTAAACCTTAGTATGTACCAAGTTACTTTCAGATGGTCTGCAGATTTTGTCATACATGGATAAGGTCACCAGGGGTCATCGAAGTATGGTACCCTTGACCCTTAGTCGGTACGAAAATGTGTCATATACACACTGTCAGTGGGAAAGGGTAAAATTGATATTTGAACCAATGGCCAGTATTTTCAATAAGTCTGTCCAAGCCCAACCCATGGGCACATGGTGACTTATGTTAGTCATGAGCTTTATAGGGGAGTTACCCCAAGGTCATAATAAGGCCATCTCAAGGTCACAGCAATGTCAAATCAGCTCAAAACGGTTGAAAATATAGTTTTTTTTGGTTTTTGCTAAACTTATGTTCACTTGAGATGTCTATGATGGCTCGAAGCATACTTGAACCCGGACAGAGACCTATGCCAAAATACCCGAAGAGGTTACCGGGATAATATAAGGGTTAGTTTTTTTTTACCCCTTCGTAATATCACCCTCGTGTCAACCCTGTCTGATTATGGGAGAAATAAACCAAATAACACACTGATGTTATGTTTTGACCAATGACCAGTATACAGTAATTACACAATGGTGACACGCGTTGGGGTTGGGCTTGATAGGAGAGTTACCCCCAAGGTCATGGTAAGGTCATCTCAAGGTCGAAGCAAGGTCAAATCAGTGGAAAACCAGTGAAAGTAGCTTGTTTTGCTACAATTATGTTAATTTGAGATGTCTATGATGGCTTTAAGCATACCTAGACACCAACACAGACCAATACCAAGATATGGCAGAAATAGACCAAAAATAACACACATATTTTATGTTTGACGGATGGCCAATTTTAACTGATGAAACCCATTCAAAGTAGGCCTACACAGGGTGATATGGGTTGGGGTCGGGCTTCATTGGGAAGGTACCACAAGGTCATGGCAAGGTCATTTGAAGGTCACAACAAGTCAAATCAGCTGAACGGTGAAGCTTGTTTTTTTGCTTGAGCTACACTAATGTTCACTTCAAATGTCGGTGATTGTTGAAAACCGCCCAGACACCACCATGTAGGCACTATGTTATGGGGGTGAAAATGGTAATTCAGTTGGATTTGTGTTTGTTACCATGGCAACGGTTGCTAGTGCATGTAGCCAAGGTATTTAATTTTGATCCCCTATGTATGTTGTATAAGCATACCAAGTTTCAGAAACATTGCTCCAATATTAACATATCTTTGTGCAGTTCCACAAAAAAACTACAACGAGATACATTTTGACCAATGAGATGATGGAATTGACTGATAATAACAACATGCATAGCATGGCAATCTGTGGATACAGGCAACACCTATAATAGTAGATATGGTGATAAAAAATGATTATTATGATACAGTAGTGTGCCACGCAACCGTACATCATGTTTCAGCGCACATTTCAACATTTTAATGTCATGTATGCGCTTGTTACCATGGCAACGGTTGCTAGGGAGCATAGAAAGTTTCAGAAACATGGCTCCAATATTAACATAACATAACAAACTACCACGAGGTACATTTTGACCGATGAGACAATGGAATTCACTGATAATACCAACTTGCATAGCAAGCAAATCTGTGGGTACAGGCAACACCTTATTGTAGATATGGTGATAAATTGATTATTATCATGCAGTAGTGTTACTCGCATTCACACATCATGTATTGCTGCTCATTTCAGTATTTTATTGCCATGAAGGCACACTAATATGGGATGAAAATGGCAATTATATGGATTTGTGTCTGTTACCATGACAACGGTTGCTAGGGTGGTAGCAGTGCATGTCCCCAAGGGTATGTAATTTTAATCCCTCGTGTATGTTGTATAAGCATACCAAGTTTCAGAAACATTGCTCCAATATTAACACACATGAAAATAAACCCATTTGGAATAAAAATAATGAGTTATGTGAACATATTACACGCTTTTTTGGTTAGACGTGAAAATTAGCTGGCTTTTCTTCGGGTCTCGGGCAAATTGACGGTATCTCAAATTTTTGCCGCACAGAGTAGTCAAATTTTGAGCTATATCAATATATGTAATATCAATAGAAAGCTACTGGCACAGACGTTCACGTGGATGTTACATATTTTTTGTCCGAATTATGAGAAATGCACAAAAGAGCTTTAAGTTGGTATTTTAACCCCCAATTTTACTCAATTTTTCAGTCAAAATACTTTTCTCTCGGCTGCTTTTCAGCAATATAAATGTTTAGTTTTGATTCAAACATGTTCTAGAACTATTGTGTACATAAAATAAACCAATTTGGAATAAAAATAATGAGTTATGTAAACATATTACATGCTTTTTTGGTTAGACGTGAAAATTGGCTAGCTTTTCTGCAGGCTCGGGAAAATTGACTGTATCTAACATTTTTGTCCAATGAGTAGTCAAATGTTGAGCTATATCAATATATTTGATATAAATGGCAAGCTGCTGGTACCGGCCTTCACATGGATGTAAAATGTGTTGTGTCTGATCATTGACAAATGCAAAATAGAGCTTTGAGTTGGTATTTTAACCCTTAATGTTACCTATTTTTAATACTTTTTCAGTAAATAGTCAAAATACTTTTCTCATAGCCGATTTTTGTATGGTATATATGTTTATTTTGATTCAAACATGTTCTTGAACTATTGTGGACTGTAAATAAACCTTTTTTTGGCATAAAAATAATGAGTTATGTGAACATATCACATGCTTTCTTGGTTAGGCGTAAAAATATGCTCGCTTTTCTTCAGGCTAGGGAAAATTCACGGTGTCTCACATTTTTGCCCCACAGAGTAGGTACATTTTGAGCTATATCTAAATATGTAATATCGATTGAAAGCTACTGGCACAGGCTTTCACGTGGATATTACATATTTTCTGCCGATATCTGAAAAATGCACTAAAGAGCTTCAAGTTGGTATTTTAACCATCAATTTTACCCAATTTTTCAGACTTTTTCAGCAAGTAAACAAAATACTTTTGTATCAGCTGATTGTTGTATGATATAAATGTTTAGTTTTGATTCAAACATGTTCTAGAACAATTGTGTACATAAAATAAACCCATTTGGAATACAAATAATAAGTTATGTGAACATTTTACATGTTCTTCTGACTATACGTAAAATTAGCTCGCTTTTCTTCAGCCTCGGGAAAATTGACAATGTATCACATTATTGCCCACTGAGCAGTTAAATTTTGAGCTATATCAATATATTTAATATCAGTAGAAATCTACTGACACAGGCTTTCACATGGATGTAACATAATTATGTTGTGTCCGGTCATTGACAACTGCACAAGAGAGCTTTAAGTTGGTATTAATTATACCTATAAAATACTTTTCTCTCGGCTGATTTTTTTTATGTAATAAATGTTTAGTTTTGCTTCAAACATGTTTTAGAACTATTGTTGACTTGAAATAAACCCATTTGGATTAAAAAATAATGAGCTATTTGAACATTATTACACACTTTTTTGGTTGGACGTAAAATTTGAACACATTTCTTCCATCTCGGGTGTTTTATATTTTTGCCCAATGAGATTGAAAATTACAAATATGTAGCACCATCTTTGATATCAGTTGAGAGTTACTATCAAGGGCTTTAACGTGGATGCATATTTTTTTATTACTGGTAAATACGAAATGTACAACAAAACGCTTAGTTTGCATTTTGTCCCTCCATTTGAACAATTCACAACGTTTTTTCTAGTGATACTTGCATGACTCCTCGCTCGTGTTAACTTTATGTGGTATAAATGTTTGTTATTACTTTTACATTTCTATGGAGCCATTTTTAAAAAATGATCTTGACCACTGGAGAAGTGATCAGAGCCCTTTAAAAGTTATCTCAGCAACTACAAAATTATCTCGATCACTGAAGAAGTAATTACAACCACTGGAAAAGTTATCTCAGCCATTACAAAAGCGGCCACTGAGGAAGTGAACACCACGACTTCAAAAGTTATGTCAGCCGCTACAAAAGTGATCTTGGCCACTGAAGAAGTGATCACAGCCACTTTGAAAATTATCTAAGCCACTACAAAGGTGATTTTGACCAGCGAAGAAATGATCACATCCACTTTAAAGTTATCTCAGTCACTACAAATGTGATCTTGGCCACTAACAAACTGGTGGCAGCCACTGAAAAAGTTATCTAAGCCACTACAAAGTGATATTGGCCACCAAAGAAGTGATCACAGCCACTTTGAAAATGATCTAAACCACTACAAAAGTGATCTTGACCACTGAAGAAGTGATCACAGCCGCTTTGAATGTTATCTCAGCCACTACAAAAGTGATCTTGGCCACAGAAGAGGTGATCACAGCCACTTTAAAGGTTATCTCAACCATTAAAAAGAAGATATTGGCCACAAACAAACTGGTGACAGCTAATAAAAACAATTATCTAAGTCACTAGAAAGTGATCGTGGCCTCTGAAGAAATGATCACAACCACTTTAAAAGTATCTCAGCCGCTACAAAAGTGATCTTGGTCACTAGCAATCTTATGTCAGCTCCCAAAAAATGATCTCGGTCACTGCAAGAGACAACTTGACCACTAAAGACGCCATCACAGTCACTTTAAAGATCATCTCAGACACCATAAAGGACCACAAACAAACTTGTCTTGGTCACTGAAAAAGTGTTCAAAGCAACTTCTGCAGTGGTCAAGGTCTTTTGTAGTGGCTGAGAAAATATTTGAAGTGGTTGTAATCACTTGTACAGTGGACAAGATCATATTTGCAGTGGCTGAGATAACTTTTGAAGTGCTGTGATCACTTCTTCTGTGGCCAATTTTGAGTTTTGAGGGGCTGCTGTCTAATTGACATGCTATTCTTGACGCATGCGCCTCGAGTTCATAATAATTCATAACAGTGATGAACTTTAACGAACAACCATGAGCTAAATAATGAGACTAATCAAGCTCATAATAATTTATCAAAGTTCATGAAACTCACTCATTAACTTTCATCAACAAGCTATGAACTCAATTGATCCTGCCAAGTTCACAAAAATCACGACTGTTCATGAAACTCTCCATGAACAACATTTGTTCATCAAGGGTTCATTAATATTCATGATTTGTCATGACATGTGATTGATGAACAGTTCATGAACACAGTTCATGAACTGTCTTGATGAACCATTGATGAATGTAATTCATAAATGTTCATGAGCATTCATCAATGTTCATCACTTGCTGAACTTCGTCTCGCCGGGGATGTCATCGCTGAGGTCAGAATGGGAATATATGTAATATCTGAGGTCAGAATGGTACGATATGTCATCTCTGAGGTTAGAATGATAAGATATGTCATCTCTGAGGTGAGAATAGTAAGATATGTCATCTCTGAGGTCAGAATGGTAAGATATGTCATCTCTGAGATCAGAATGGTACGATATGTCATCTCTGAGGTCAGAATGATAAGATATGTCATCTCTGAGGTCAAAATGGTGAGATATGTCATCGCCAAGATATGTTGTCTGTGAGGTCACAATGGTAAGCTATGTCATTGCTGAGGTCAGAATGGTAAGATATGTCATTGCTGACGTCAAGATGGTAAGGTATGTCATCTCTGAGATCAAAATGGTAAGATATGTCATCTCTGAGGTCAGAATGGTAAGATATGTCATCGCTGAGGTCAGAATGGTAAGATATGTCATCTCGGAGGTCAGAATGGTGGGATATGTCATTGCTGAGGTCAGAATGGTAAGACATGTCGTCTGTGAGGTCAGAATGGTAAGATATGTCATTGTTGAGGTCAGAATGGTAAGACATGTCGCCTGTGAGGTCAGGATGGTAAGATACATCTATGTCATCTCTGAGATCAGAATGGTAAGATATGTCATCTATTGAGGTCAAAATGGTTAGGTATGTCATCTCTGAGGTCAGAATGGTGAGATATGTCATCTCAGAGGTCAGAATGATGAGATATGTTATCTCTGAGGTCAGCATAGTAAGATATGTCATCTCTGAGGTCAGAATGGTAAGATATGTCATCGCTGAGGTCAGAATGGTAAGACATGTCGTCTGTGAGGTCAGAATGGTAAGATACATGTATGTCATCTCTGAGGTCAGAATAGTAAGATATGTCATCAATTGAGGTCATAATGGTAAGATAAGTCATTTCTGAGATTAGAATGGTAAGATATGTCATCTCTGAGTTCAGAATGGTAAAATATGTCCTTTCTGATGTCAGAATGGTAAGACATGTCGTCTGTGAGATCAAAATGGTAAGATAATTATGTCATCTCTGGGGTCATAATGGTGAGATATGTCATCAATTCATCAATACAATCATGTACAAATGACTGATTGTTATTAGTTTTCGCGCATATGTTATCATACAGAGGGAAAAAATGTCACTACGTTACACCCCACTCCGTGACGTCACAGAGTGGCAATTTACAATATACAAACAAATATATACCAGCTTAGTGTTTATCATACACTTCATTTAGACTAGACAGGTAAATGTTTTTTTGGCCATAAATTATAGGATAGTACATGTTTTTTCAGCAAAATGACAACATATGACAAAAGTTACCACTCTCTGACAGCACAGTTGTTTTACTACATAACAGCCCACTAAATTTTATTACCAGGCCGAAAGACAATTACGTCACCTCAGAGCAATTGCTAGCATTTAGCTTCTACAAAAAATGACACCACTATGCAATTCTATGAATGAAATTTAAATCCAGCCCGAAGCAGGACATAACGGTTACGGAGGCTTCTTACAATAGTTAATCTTTATGAGCGAAAACATTTTCTTTGAATCCGGAACAACGGACATAGGGGACAAAGCTGCAAGCTTTGTTGTGAGAGGCTGCAATGTGAGCAACTACATCTTCTAAAAAGTCATTACTTTGTTACAATAAACACTACACTTATTTGTGTTATTTGTATTATGTCATTTACACATTTTAAGATATATTGACTCTTTACAAGGCTCGCTGATAAATAGGACATCATTCTCTATTCCAAACAGGCCAGTTGTTTGTGTTACATCAAGGGAAATGTTTTCCCACAGGAAAACTATTTCTGTTCAGTTGATCGGCATAATATTGACTATTCTGTTATACCATCTGTATGGGTCTACTGTTTTGTTATTTCACGGCGCTGGTCAAGTCATTCAAGTAGCGGCTGATGTATATGCCTGTTAATCATGTTTATTATGATTTATGTCCTGGTGTATACTTCCTATGTGTAATCTGGTCTTAAACTACAGTTGTCAGAGTCTTCTATTAATAAAAGTGTAGCTTATTTTTCACGAATGTACTACGAATGTCCATCTTTATGCTGTCGGTATATATTATTATGCTAGAAATTGACACATCGTGAAAAAAATAAGCACAAAAAAACATTGAAGTATACTTTTAATGAAAAAACATTGGATGACAAGCAACACTTTTTATATTAATTACAACTTTTTCATTTGTTGCGATGTGTTATATAGGTCTAATTCTCGTATAAATGTACAATCAATACAGAAATGGAGTATTATGTAGGCTATTCGTCTCGTATAAATACACCTTCATCTGGTTACTGCTACTAAGCCTCGTACGCGTCTACTTGATTTGAAATCATTTCACGATGGTCAAGTCATTTTTGTAATTTGTTGGCCACATCTTGTATAATTTGCTAAAAAAATCAATGGCTATCTTTGTGTACATACAACTTAGATTAAGAATGACGTATCTCAATTGCGTGTGCTCTTTACCAACAAAAAGAGTAAAGTGTAATCCAATTTGATAAAGAAAAGTGTCCACCAGCTTGTTTGGTCTGAGCTCTTTGTTATTTTTGGCCACATATATGTGTTTCTAAAATAGCGGTGGCAGGAAATATGTATCTCAAGTGTAATTTAATTTTATACAGCATAGTATCTAATAGCTTCGTGGGCTGTCCCAGAATATGCTCATTCCCCAATTATGCAGTAAGAGGTCTACAGTGGCCTTCTCATTCCTGTCAGTCGTTGAACACTTGCGCAGCCGATCGACACTTTCTTCCAGTAGCTTTATATAAACTGAAATAAAAATATATACATGTAGGCTTACAGACGTAAAATTTCGCGAAACATATAGAAGTTGTTAAAATTGAAATCGTAACAAAAATAAACAGAATGTTTCGACTTGAAAAATACTAGTTGCTACTTTTTGAAGTTATGGATTCGTTCACGTGTGATTAACAACGTTTTTGTTAGTTAATACATCAACTATTTACCTTTTTGACGTCTTGGTGCCGATTTCGGCATCCCGCAAAGGAGTAAAGGAGCAGCAAAGCAATAATATGATCCATTGCATCGTCATTGCAAAGTGTTCTGTATCATAAACAAATCATTATACCGGCTGTCACACAAACTGTCTGTTCAACAGCACAATAGCAACATTTTACTGATCTAAAACTGAGGTGGCTTTAGGCCCATAACTTGTGCACCCGCATATATAAGTTCCATAGACCTCGAGGTCTATCATAAGTTCCATGTGCTGTACACCTTTCACTGTAAATCACGGTTGCCTAAGAATTGAAAAGAGTGTTTACTTTCTACATCAATAGATTTGTTGATACAGTCAGTACTTGTCCATTGATTTATGAATGTTTAGTTGTCTTATAGTAGTTTGGTTCATAGAAAGTGCTCAACTCTAAACATACCGTAAAGAGAATATACAGGTCATAGCCCTTCGGGCTCGAAACTAAACATTCTCTTTACATAATGTTCAGATTTGTGCACGTTTCCCCTGACATCCTGAAGCCAGCCAGTCATTCACTAATGTTTTGTCAGACGTGAATAAACGATAATACTTCGAAATACTTCGAAACGATTCCGATAATTCTTCGAAACGATTAGTTCAAGATACAATACAAGTAACACTTTGGGGACATGATCCATGTTTTGAGGATTGTAGTGATACATTTGATTTATTATTAATGTTTAACTTACAGTAATCATAATTACAAACGACCAATCAGATCAGCTTTTACATTAGGGAAGATAGCATTCACCCAAGTCAGGGGATACATCCTCCAGTATCTGTAGTGTAAAGGCCGCTGTAGCCAATATGTGGCGTTCAGCTGGCCTTTGTAATCCAGGATCAGTGTATCCACTAGTCTGGTCCACACTGAGCTGTCAGACGAGACTAACAGATCCAAAGAAGTGACATAAGCATGCTCATGTGGAGCACATTTTGTCTTCATGAATAGGCCGACGACAGTGTACGCTTTCA
This sequence comes from Flabesymbios commensalis, assembly GCA_964017125.1. Classification (NCBI taxonomy): domain Eukaryota; kingdom Metazoa; phylum Annelida; class Polychaeta; order Terebellida; family Flabelligeridae; genus Flabesymbios; species Flabesymbios commensalis. The sequence goes on from OZ024908.1 coordinate 58,613,328, forward strand.
GTAGATCGATCTGAATCCATTCACCAACTTGCGCTTTGTTAGGTGCCCATGCGCAATTTACTTTATGAAGTTCAACATCAATTTTGATATTTGTAGGCTTGTGTATACTATGTGTGCTGGACGCATTAAAGCTACTTTCGGGCAAGTCAAGGGAGAGGATCACATAACCAAATCCAAGTAGGGATTCTTTTGCTATACATTCTTGTGTTCCAGAATGGCAGAGCTGTCTGTAGTAGCCTTGTTGAGGTTGAACCATCAGTGTCCACTCCGAGGGCCAGCTATAGATACGGTCAATGCTGCCGTTAAGATTCCGGTCTTGACATGAACAAATATAATAATTCATGCTCACTGGTATACATATCTTTGTTTTGTCATTTTCACAATAAACTAGACCTGAGTGGATGCAATGTGACGTGTCACTTTGACCAGAGACTAATCCTATAACTGCCTTTTCGTCTTCCACAGATGACACGCTGCATGTCCAGAAAATACCAGAATAATTGCCAATATCTCCGCAGGGGAGGATAACGTCATATTGGAAAAGTGGAACAGTCAATGCTTGGTAGTAAATAACCGCCGAAAAGCATACTTTCAAGAGCACAGTAAAAGCGACAAGGCGTCTCAAATCACAAGTGGATGAGATCAGGCTATCCATTAGGCCTATCTATTGCAGCTTGCACACTATTTTCTAAAGACAATCGGATTTTACAATCAGTCCACCTAAATGTCCAGAATGACCATCATGTATCCTCGTTGATATTGTTATGGAGACTATGTTGATTCTGAGGTTACAGTCGGTCTATTCCTATTGTGCTGATCGATTTATGCAGGTGACATCACAGGACATTACATGAATAATTGCCATAATGGCAAATGTAGCGTCCCTGCTAGTTTGACATTTGACAAGAAGGCAGTTACTATTGTTTATCCTCCAAAGGCAGATTGTTCATTTTAATTATTCATACATATTTTCCGATAGTAATCAACTCCCATTTAAAATTGTTTTACAAAATAATAGGTGACACGTATAATGTATCTTGTACAGTAATGTGTTTCTCAGTTCAAGCGTTCCTTGGTTGCAAATAAATATCTATTTTAAAACACGCTTTAATATGTCAATGCAGCGTATTTCCAAAACATTTCGTTATCTTTTACTTACAATTATTACAATTTGTACAAATTTTAGAATGACAACATTTGCAGTGCAACCTTTTCAAGCAAGGAAATTATCCGCATCTGAGTTTAATTGTAATTAAAACGATTTTTATTGGCTTTATCAATGTCTGAAATTATAAGTCATTGCTATTGGTTGTTGCACTTTTGACCAGTTGACATTGTGAGCAAATTGCTATAAGCAATTTGATGTAATTAAATCCAGGTCTGGTACCCTTCTAAGTATTAGCCCAGCAAACGCGAGGCTTTGGCCCGGTGTTGGTGCAGTGCTGGGCCAACGTCGTAGATGGTGGACCGGCATTGTTCCGGCATTGGGTTGAGGTTTCGGGTTTGTTGGGGGATACTCTTATTCTGTACAACGAGGTTGACAGCTTATTGTGTAGTTACAGCTTGGGTATACTGCCGTCTAGACCAGTTTATTTGCTTCTTTGCTGTTCAGGTAACCTTCTTTGATCTTGACGGAATATCAGCCCGGGTGAACGAGCAAGCATTCCGAGTGTAGAAGTGGAGGACTGTAAGAAAAAAATGTAGAAGTGGTGCCGCTTCGACAACAAATTTCACATATAGGAGCAATGCCGCAAGGCCAACGTTGTAACGGTCTCGGGTTGTTGCAAGCCAAATAAGCCTGAGGCCAGCTAAATGAATAATGTCAGCAGTGTGAATATTGCTTTGTGTCGCTTTCCGCACAATAATGGCAATACCGCGACATAAAGAAGCCCAAAATCGGGTCTATACTCTACTCATATCGAATGACTTCAAGGGCTATTTATGGTGCACAGTACCACAAACAGCACTACACACTTCAATCCTGTGGACAGTTTGGAGCACTGTATATATGTATAAACTCGATGACGAACATCTCACCCAACCGGGATTCGAACCCAGTACCGGTATCTCCACGTTTCGAGTCACGACTGGGCCGAATGAGCCATCGGTGCCGGTATATATTGTCAGCAGCTTGCATCTCCTAGAGAATGTCGTTTAATATAAAACATATATATATGCTAATAGGGACACACCCCTATATGCCTTTAGAGGCCCTGCAGGGACCCTGCCGATGCCCTGCCGCTGCCCGCCCGATATCCCTTATACCTTACGGCCCCCGGACAGATCCCATGAGGGATACCTGCGACCACCAGCCGGGCCCCGGTAACGTTTTCAGCGAAATGAGGTCAGGTCCCTTCCGATAACCGGCCGGGCGCCCACCGGGACCCGTCAGGGCTCCGGCAGAGTATCTGTAAAACTAGATTTGATCATGACCACAGTGCCCGGGGCCCGACAGGGACTTAAATCAATCAATAAATACATCAACCAATCAGTCAAAAAAATAGGTAACTTCTCATTTTACAAACTGGGTTTGTCACTTGAATCAACTTGCATCACAGTCATAATGTATACAAATAACCCAGTCTTTAAATTTCCTTTATTTTTGTGGATAAGCCTACTAACAATTATACAATAGTGTATCTATATAGATAAATTGAGTAAAAGAAGACATAATAGAACCGTTTTTTACTAATAATTTAAAATATTCTTCCACATAGGGGCCTAATAGGGGCCTAGCTTGCTCAATTAGAGGCCAAGACGCTGCAAAATTTTGTGGAACAGCTACGGATCCATACTGCTGAAAGATTTGAAGTGTTTGTGGTGTTCGATCCTGCAAAAAGGTATTATTGCTCGTAACAGCCTCTAGAGCCAGCACAGCGTCGAATCGACCACATTTTGTCTTGTAGGATTTAATTTGTCAATACATCTTGTTCTGGGAGAAATACCATACACTCTAAACAATATAGGTTATTCAAAAGAACCCTTCATTACTATTACCATGCAACCCCAGGAGAACCCTGCAAGGGTTCTCCTGGGGTTGCTTGGTAATTGTACTGAAGGGCTCCTTCTAAAGAACTTATATTGTTTAGAGTGTATGGCCAACATTGTAACGGTGTCGGGATGCTGCAAGCCTAAACCAGAGGCCATGCAGTTAAATGAATATCGTCAGCAGAGTGAATATTGCTTTACGTCGCTTTCTGTACAATCATCGCAATATCGTTACAGAAGGAAGCCCGAAGTCGGGACTATACTCTACTCTTAGCGAATGACTTGAAGGGTTCTATATAGTGCACATAATCATAGACAACACTGCGCACTCCAGGCATTTGAACAGTTTGGAGCACTGTATATGCACAACTTCGATGACACACATCTGACCCGTCCGGGATTCGAATCCAGTACCTCTGAGTTTCGAGCCACAACTGGACCGAATGAGCCATCGGGGCCGGCCAATATTATTTTGCCAGCAGCTTGCATCTCCTGGAGAATGTGTTTTGATATAAAAAAAATTGATAGGAACATGTCCCTATAAAGGTTTCATTGACCGTTTACCGTTTACATATTGACAACATTGACATATATTTTATTTTAAATTTCCTATTTTTGTGTACGTTTTTTATCATGTATATGCGGCGCGAATCGGTCATACGCAACAACAGCAGAAAAGGCGGCAGCAGTAGCAGTCATTATTATCCCACGAATTTGAACAGTTTGGGTCACGGCATGTCACGCTACCAATGAGCTATCCTGACATATATATAGGCCTACCCTTGACGGGACCTCTGAGAGGCCGTGCAGGAACCCTGCCGATGCCCTGGTTGTGCCCGCCTGAGATGCGTAACACTTTACGGCCCCCCGGTCGGGTCCCGTTAGGGATACCAATGGGCACCGGCCGAGCCCTGGTAACGTTTTCAGAAAAAGAGGGCAATCTCCTCTGATAGCCAGCCGGGCACCCGGGACCCGCCAGGACTCCGGCAGGGTATCTGTAAAACTCAATTTGATCATGACCACAGTGCCCGGGGCCCGCCAGGGACTTACATCACGGTCGTGCTCACAGCCCGGACGGGGCCCGGGCTAATTGTGACCTTGGCATAAGCCGACGGCGGGTGGCGGCCAATCACGTTGCTTCAGTCTGTGTTTGACTGCAGGGCCGCTGCTAGTTTGTTAAATTAATTTGAGGCATTTCGATCGAATGGTAAGAAAAAATCAACGTTGTTCGGTTTGTAAGCGCCCTACCAAAGGACATCCAGCACCTTGGGGGAAACGTTGTATGTTATGCACCGGTTTTACCTTTCATTCCTATTGGCAGGTATATAATTATTGATGTTGTAAAACCTATTTTTGGCAATCATTGTTTCAGTTTATTTTTTAAATAAGCTTTTGAAATTTAGCAATATCAATTTCTTTATAAAAGTCACCAACTAGTATAAAAACTGTCTAGTGTCTCATCATCTTGCTCCAGTAAAATATTGGTAATGATTGGCATGCCATAAACTGATCCATATAAGAGGTGTTTTATAACATTTCAGCTGCCTTTTTCCGTATATCTCAGAGGTAGACTGATCCAAGTCAAAATGTCCCTATATAAACTGATGGACGTGGATCACTTTATCATTTATGAAAAGTATCAATTTTGAAAGTGAAAAAATATATGTTAATTATTAAGTCCCAAATTTTTCAACCAATCGCTTAGATATTTTAGTGTATTATTTCCTATATATTTAGCTTTCCCAAAATGACATCAACAGAAAAAAATCTATTTTTGGACTACCTCTGAGCCATTCATTTGTTTCATTGTATATCGGTCCGGGCATGTTGAATGATTATTTTTGAATGACTTGTGCTTCATTTGTCTAACATAATTTAATAATTTAGTGAGGGAATGTAGATACGTCCAGAAAGATGTTCTGCGATGTGTCACATTAATCGTGTTTATGATGTTATTAATTTGATTATCACTTTATTTGTATAATATGGAATTACTTAAACTGCCAATTTCTTAGTATGAGGGTAAGCATAAATATCTTGTTCTTTTGTGTCCTCAATATTTCCATTGATGGGTTGTAGACTAATATTATCTAATATTGTGAGTTTTCTTTTCATCAGCTGTGACCTCTGCTGGCAATATATCATGACACATATAAATATATTGAAGGGCTGTATGCTAAACCATAATTATCAGCATCTGGGACAGTAGAGATTTAGAATCCAGTGTCAACAAGTAACCCTACATAACCAAACCAAATGAGCCACCATATGACATTCATGAGCGGCCATTTTGAATTTACGTGAATAATTTCAAGAACTATTTTTTTCTTAGAAAAAAACTATTCCACCACTCGGTTTTAGTCATGGATGTAAAAAAATATAAAGTCTTGCCTGGTGGTAAATGTTATTTATGTTGTTATATTATTATTAGGCGTAGATTAAAGAATTGTACCAATAAATCTTAAATTTGAAAAAAAATTGGTGCACCTGACATACCTTGACATTGTGACAACGATGTCTAAAATTAGGTGGTTGACTAGTCTCTTTGATAGGCAAATTAAAGGCAACATTATGACTTGTGGCTCATTTTTTGTGGCGGCCATTTTGTATTTATGCAAATTAGATAATAGAATACGTTTTGCCAATTGCAAACCCATCTAGAGAGTCACTATGGTTTTACCATTTATGTAAAGTTTAGCATTCTAGAAAAAAATACAAAACCATACAAAAGTGTTAATTTTACGTTTGACCTTGACATTGACCCATAAATTCACACTTCAAGGTCATCAAAATAACGTATATAGGTTCATCTGTACGGAATGACACAAAAACCATATAAATCGGTCAGGTATGTACAGAAGTAGATACTTTTATCACACTGAACATCTCCACTGACAGCAAAAAAAAGCGAGGCCCAAAAATACAGCGCCCGAGCCCCCTCATCCCCCCCCCCCCTCCCAACGATTTGAGCTTAAGACTTTTTTTCGGTATTACTAGAGACCTTGTAGAACAACTTGGTAAAAAAAATCGGTTGCCCTCTCGTAGTTCCAGGTCAAGTACAATAATGCCCTGGACAATAAACAGTTAAATGACTTTAACATGTGACGTATTTGGAATTAATAATAATTTAGCTACATTACAATTCATTTCATATCACAGTCTTCAGAGTTTATATTTATCGCAGCGGATCCGACGATGGCGATTTTTGATTTTAACTGTCCTCACTGTTAAGTCATGCGAAAGGAACTAATAAAAAAACGTCACAGAAACCACCCTTCATCAGTTAAATTTGAAACACTAATGAATGTAACAAATATAAATCAATTAGTGTACAAATTATGTTCATTTAGTGTTCATTGAAAAAAAAACCTACCCCCGTGCCATACATTGTTCTAGGGATGGCAGTTTGCCATGCGTCTCTGGTGTGGTGGTGAACTAGGGTGTGGTCGTCGATGTTGCATACTATGTTGTTTATAATATGTGCGTTGTCAATGATTCCACGTTGTCTCGATGGGTTACATAGCAACCAGTTTATATTGGTGGAAGCGACTGGGACCAGGAAGTATAACAAGTATCGTTATATAGTCATGGTGCAAATCTTTGTTACAGGCAATCGATCTATCCAGATATGTTCTATAAATACCATAGATGAGCGCTAGGGCGGATAACAATGTCGTACAGCCCTGGAAAGTGTTTAAAACTGAAAAACAAAATGGCAGCCAAATTCACTATGAAATGTAAAATTAATCCATATATCCCGAGCCCCTATCGTCAATAAAACTTATATATCTACATTTTCAAGGAGGTAATCTATCCGAAGGCAATCCATTGTGTTTATTTAAAGCGATTTAATCACTTGCAGCTATTTTACTATTAGTTATTGCAAAAATAACAAGCGATGATCTTTGAAAATCTAGCTTTTCGCTAGATTTTATCAAATATTCACGCTGTTATTACCATTATCGTGTTTTAGCCATGTTTTCATGGTCAGTAATATATTTAATTATGATTTTAATACGATTTCATGAATATTTTGTAGCATATTACATCATGTTATGCAAGTATTACCATAATATTTAATAAATTAAAAGCCACCAGTCACCTATAATCAGTAATATTGACGTCTCAAATCCCCAGATTAAGTAAAAAAGAATAGCAAATAATATACCTAAACAAATTAGAAAACTGTTTTGGGCAATATGAGTCATATGTTGCTTTGACACGGACATCAATCGGTATGCGGCGCCAAAAATAAGATTAGGTGGTAGGATTTTACCCACAGGAGTAATTGACATAAACGAACGCATAAACAATAAATCGCCTTCAAAAGCCCTCTGAGGCACGACGGTAGGCAATCGCTTTGTTGTGTAAAGGATTTTAAATTGTTGTTGATATTTTAGTGGCATGTGAGCAGATCTCCTTGATAGTATACGTGTGGCAGCTACAACATGTCAGGAATCGAAAGGTTTCCTTTTTTTGAAGTAATCATATACAAATTTGATAAAAATGAATATGTCAGAGAGCAGCAGCGTGGGTCAGCTCCATCACAGACTGATGTCCCATTGACCAATGGCAAATTCACAAACTTGCTATTGGCAGAAGAAAACTTTGTTCCCAGATGAATTGTTCATTATGAGTGGGTGATTATTGCTTTACGTCACCTTGTGCGCATTATCACAATATGGTATATTATGTCAATATCTCGACAGAAGAAATGATGGATATCATTTTAAGCAATACTGCACGATCCATGTTTTTCAAAACGTTGATATCGCTGTGATGCACAACCACGATGACAAACATCCGGCATGGTCGGAATCAGAAATCAGTATCTCAGTTTTGATCCACAGCCGACTTTTTGTCTCGAGGAGAAATGGTGTTTAAAGGCCGATGTAAAGGAATGATCGTTGCATCATGTTTGCATCTCGAATACATATTGTGGTCTGACCCTATGGTGTGTATTTGATCCCATCATGCTCAACTTTCAATGAGGGATGCAGTACTGTTGAAAACAACTATGGCAATAGTGCCCTTATTAAATGTAGTGACTGGTACAACACAGCAATCATGAATTGCTTGGTCAAAAGAAACTAATCTTTGATGACCAACCTGCTTAATATGACAAAGCCAAAGATCGAGTTGCAGACTTGTAGTGACCTCTTCTCAAAAAGGATTATAGTGTTATTGTTGTGATATGTGACTTCCATGTAGTTTGTGAGAGTTATCAAATAACACACGGAACGATAACATTCGTGTTAAATCCAGTATGTTTACCAAAGGAGCACAAGCAAGCATCCATGACAAGTCTGACTACAAAGTCCTGAGATGGCATAATAGGCTAACCAATAACACATTCTAGTGTGATATTGGTGTCAACCACTATATTATAACTTCAATAACGTTCAATGAACAATCCATTGATTAGGGGCCCACACAAACTATGTGGTGTGTCATAACATGATAGAGCTTACATCAGTCTTTATCCTAACTGGTAGTAATGCTTAAATTGGAATCTGGACACATGATGAAAGATACTGGCATGGCTCTACATACAAACATACCATATAAACTTCATCCTAGTGAGTATCTACATGTGTATAAATGTGCGCATTTTCAAAACACTACTCTTGTAGTGCTATGGTATGCTTGGCTCCCTTAATAACACGCGAAATGTGTACTTCACTGATCTAACAACTTGTGATTATAGCCCATACAATACAAGACTTGATACACGTATTGATATACATTTAGTGCACAACTTTTGTTTTTGTAAGCAAAAAAAGAGTATCAAATATCTTAATGATAAGATAACATCAGTCTCAAAGCTGTATGATATATATAAGCGATACTTACACATGAACTTGTGTGTGTGCCTTTGTCATTAAGCTAAAAGTGGGGCAATAATGAACGGCAAAGCAACGTTTATTGTCACTGAAGATATTGACCACGTCCAAAATGTTCCTGACCCTGTGTCAGTGTCTGTATCTTCATCGATGGACATGGACTGGTACGGAGTATGGATAAACCAACTTGTTGTTTATGAAAGATGCACAAGAGTACATTATGTGCGACAGGAGGTAATATGGAGACACTGAGCTAATGTATTTTCTTTGCGAAATTTCAGCCATACTAGTATGCCACTGTTGAGTTACCAATAATTGCTTTGTCTTGTGCAGATGTTATGTTACTTCTTATCAACTTATTTGACGATTAAGATATGAATATGTAGACTTTTAGGGAAATATTTCCTGAATGTGGATACAGTCATGATATTGGACATCATGATACTGGTAGATTGTGACAGCACATCCTCTTCAAAAAGATTTGGAAAGCAATCAGCCTGAACTATCTTCAAACAGAGCCCTCTGCTGCTTGATCATGTTGATGGTGTTGGACGTTAATGTTGAGGATGTTTGTACACATCACTTATTAAATCTAGTAGAGTTAATGCAGAAAAGCACATTTTTTACAAGGAAAGTTGAATCACTAGTAGAAGTGTACTAAATAAAATATGCAATAATGGTGGAGCATAAAGTCAGATATTGGAATATAATGACTGACTGACTGACTATGTTCTCGATAACAGAACACTAGCACGCCATGGGACTGCTCGCTCCCTCACAGACACTGCCAAGTATAAATTATCCCACCTATGAAATTCATTGTATGTTATTTGTCAGCCCGTTATGTCAGAGTAGTAACCATATCATGTTCCGTGATTGGTCGGTTTCAATGTGCAAAAGATAGGGCGTGGCGCATTGGTAGAACGCCTGACTGCTTCGCCAGTCTTGTTCGAAACCAGCTAATCCTACTTGGGTATATCAGAGAAATATCATTGTTTCTCCACTGACTCTCAATGTGACTATGTCAGAGCTGTAACCATCTCATGTTCTGTGATTAGTCGGTTTCAGTGTGCAAGAAATTGGGCGTGACGCATTGGTAGACCGCCTGACAGCCTCGCCAGTCATGTTCGAAACCAGCTAATCCTACTTGGGTCTATCAGAGAAATATCATTGTTGCTCCACTCTCAATGTGACTATAATATCACACTAATGGGTCTGACCAGCTGGTTTATCAATGTTGATTTCGTGCAAGGCCACGCGCTGTGTACTACTTCACATATCAGTGTGTGGTCTGCATGACTATCTACATCCGCACTGTTTTATCAGTGAGTAGTCTAATGAATCATTCTACCAACATAATAGGACCTTGTGTGCTCATATTCATATACATAGACCATATTAACCTGATACTTCACCGCAATCCATTGTAGATAATTTTCAGCTATAGTGTTCGATGTACAGGTCTTCTCGTTTAATGGCTCAATGCATTAAAAAATCTATAAAAAAATATATATAAAGAAATAAATATATAAATAATGGTCTTTTTACAGTGGCTTTTTGTTAATTTTCTTTGCAAATTCGGAACCTGTGACCTCTAGAATGTATAAAATAAAAAAAAAGATTGTGGAATTCGGTCAAGTATCGATTGTTTATTGGCGGCCATTTTGAATGACGTCATAATATGCTTTTAGGCGCAGTGAGAGTTTGTTATCCGGCCAAGCGGGGTCCCCAGGACCCTACTGGACATGTCTGATGTGTCAGATTGCTTGTACCAAATAAATGCCATCTAGTCATTTTTTCATCACTTTAGCAGCCCTTGGCTGGCTGACTATATACAATATAACTGATAGCTAAGAAATCACGTCACTCTTTTTATTGGATCAGTGATAACCAATTATATGATAAACGAGTTAACGAAGCTCAATGTGTATGCTCGGCCTTTCCAATATGTAAGACAGGTACTTGATCAGTCGTAGTGACTGGTCTAGAGTTTGTCGCCGAACAGTAGTTCTAGACATTTACGTGATGGCGTCCATGGCAGCACAGATGTGTTTGGGTGTGAGTCAGTCCAAGGAAAATGAGTTGTCCATGAGACAATTTGTGGAGCAGTACCAGGACAAGCTGCCTGTGCTTGTTGAAGTGATTGATGGACACAGTGGTGGAGATCCCAAACTACACTCCTTCAGCTCCGGGGACGTGCGTATAGTAATATAAACTTATCTATTCTCCACATTTATATGGTATTAACCCTTTAAGCGCCAAATCATGCAATTTTAATTTTACACCCACTTGAAGTTGTGTCTCGCTGACGCGATCCACAACTTCAAGTGAGTGAACATTATTCATTTTTGACAAAATGGAGGTCAACTGTTGGTCAAATATTGCTGATTGATGTCACATTTTATCTTTAACATGTTTAAAAGGTGGTACCTGATGTGAAAATAAAAAAATGAAAACCCGAATATATGCGGCACCGGCGGTTAAAGGGTTAAAGCCCTACATTAAACAAATACTTTTTCACTTAACCGCGACCCAGCTTAACACACATTTTGATCCCAATAACAGTGATTTAATCGGCTACCAAAACGGATATAAAGTCGAGTGGATGTTTGTGTTGCAATTATAGATACATAATTATTAATCGAAGCCGATAACACGTGTTTTATAATCTGATCGTCTGGATATCAAAGTATAATACAAATATCAAATATACAAAGCACAAAGGCCAACACAACGCCTTGTTTCCTGTTTATACTTTTTACATTGTTTGCATTATTTGGCACTACATTCAAAATTATTGTAACTCGTTTAGTGCGACAATCGAAGTCAAAAGTGGTTGATTTCACTAAAAGGGTCAAATTATGATGTTGAACATGATAACGTATGAACATTTGACGACAGCCTGCTCTTAAGACATCATACACGAATAGACTGATTTCATCAAGAATGTATTATTTTTCACGTTCCTGAGTAAACTAATAAGGAGAACGTGTATTATGTATTAGGCTAAGTGAGAAAAATAACAATTGATTCCCAAGTGATAAAACAATTGAATATGAAAATATTTTTTTATTTATTATGTTCCCACGAACGCTAGCGACGCTGGCCTAACATTACGCCATCATTGGCTTAAGATCAAAATAATCAAACAAATCATCGACAGACTTTGTGGCGTAAATAGAATAAATTTGTCTAAAATAATTATATTGTTTTCGCCCAACCACTGCATAATGGTGAAATTTGGCCAGATTAGATGAAATATAATTTATATATTATATACTATAAAGTAATAGAAATCAGAATAATTTTGGCAAATAATTTAATTTTAGCTCCTTTTAAACCTGTATCCATTTTTTTCAATATAATGCTCCACATTATTGTATATTAAGGCTTGTATAATTATTACACGATATGATATCAAGTTGTGTTTTATGCCATGATAAATACATTTTGTATCGATCTGACTTTCATTTTTTTCGTAAACTGACCCAAAATTAGATCTTTGGAAATGGAAAATGTGGCCTAAGTGTCATAGACTGATTGAATTAAGTGTAACAGGGTGTATTTTAGTACTTAAAAAGTTATCAGTGATATCAGTCATATATTTTGTCACGTAAAACCATTACCACCCAGAAACCTATTAATCATGTGCCAGATAAGTTTTCTCTCTTGCACCTATTGTTATGAACGGCCAGATGTTATGGTTCGATAGCGGACAGCTGAATTAGATAACTTGGCTGGTGGACTTGGTGGACTCGTAATCTGATAGTTCCCGTTGGGTATGAGATATAAATGTGGACAGCGTATGGACTGCAACTGCGTAATTGCGTAGTTGTTAGATAGTTACAGACCTGTATATTAAAGTGAATAAAGCTGTACATTGTTTCAACAAAATGTTTTTTCACTCATACTCTTATCGGAACTAGATGAGATAGGGGCCTACATGTACATTAATATCATGTATACAGCATGCCACCAAGTGCATTACTAAGGCGGATGCTATTTAGAATATACCCGGTAGAATGGGCAGCATTTTTCCTCGAAGCATTTATTTTCACTACCATACATGACGGAAATTTCCGTCGTCATTCGTCAATGAACGTAACCATAAAATGACACAAATTTTCGTCAAATATATACTACATTTATGTATTTTTCGTCATTTGAAGCTGGAAATTGCGTTAGCAATTCCAGCTTCAAATGACGAAAAATAGAACTCCTACACCAGTATATCTGGATTCTGGCATGCCCCCGGCCTGGAAGTCAAAGGGTTAATAAGCAGTTTTAAATAACATACGTGCAATTCCATTAAGTCAACGAACTCTCTCATGAATTAATATTGTTGAAGATTTGTCTGGAAATATCGAAATATCTACTCTCCGTTCCACACGCAGTTAGCCCTTTAACCGCCAAATTATTCGAATTGAATTTTCACCCACTTGAAGTTGTGTTTAAAGGATACAAGAATACAAGGATACAAATTTTTTTATTAGCCCTGGCCTATTGAAGGCATGGGGCACAAACAAAATTGCAATGTAACAACATTCAATGAAAACAAGACAAACAAATCAATCAGATATGGTGTTTAAATATACATATTAAAAGTGCTGCAAGGGATACTGTTTAAATATACAAAGTAAATAATCAAATATACATAAAAGTAATTATATCAAGTGCCAAACAAATGTAGCAGCATTCTAACACGTTAAACAGGTTAATCATGAATTACTAAATACAAGTGAAACATATTGATCATCAATTGGAATATAGTTTTTAAATATACTATTCATAACAATTTTAACTACATACCTAAACAACACATTACAACTTAAGTGCCTGTGACAGCATTGTGTCGCTTCACCTCAGTACTGCGCACGCTAGCTGCAGATCGAGGTCTAGACACACTGCTGTCACAAGTAGCGTTGTAAGGTATACTATTCAAATATACAAATAAATCAATTATATATAATAAATATTATAAATACTAAACGAATGTAACAGCATTCAAATAGGTTAATTAAGTCAATCATATTTTATGAATTCATGTGAAACAGATTAATCATCAATAGTTATTGTTTTAAAATATGCTACATACGTCAAGAAATCCATATTTAAACTACACATCAAAACCTAAATGCTTGTGACAGCATTGTGTCACTTCACCTCAGTACTGCGCACGCTGGCTGCAGACCGAGATCTGGTCACAATGCTGTCACAAGAAGTGTTGCAAGGTATACTATTCAAATATACAAATAAATCAAATATATATAATAAATAGTTTAAGTGCTAAGTGAATGTAACAGCGTTCAAGCATGTTACTCAAGACAATCATATTTAATGAATTAAAGTGAAACAGATTATTCATCAGTAGGTATTGTTTTTAAATATGCCATATACGTAAAGAAATCTATATTTAAACTACACATTACAACTTAAATGCTTGTGACAGCATTGTGCCGCTTCACCTCAGTACTGCGCACGCTGGCTGCATACCGAGGTCTGGACACAATGCTGTCACAAGTAGCGTTGCAAGGTATACTATTCAAATATACAAATAAATCAAATATAGGGCCTATATAATAAATAGTATAAATACTAAACGAATGTAACAGCATTCAAATAAGTTAATTAAGTCAATCATATTTAATGAATTCAAGTGAAACAGATTATTCATCAATAGGTATTGTTTTTAAATATGCCATATACGTCAAGAAATCCATATTTAAACTACACATTACAACTTAAATGTTTGTGACAGCATTGTGTCGCTTCACCCCAGTACTGCGCACGCTGGCTGTAGACCGAGGTCTGGACACAATGCTGTCACATAGTAGCGCTGCGAGGTAGACTATTTAAATATACAAATAAATCAAATATACTGACGCGATCCACAACTTTAAGTGAGTGAAAATTATTCAGATTTGACAAAATGGAGGTCAACTCTTCAAATCTTGCTGGTTGATGTCACATTTTATCTTTAACATATTTAAAAAGTGGTAGTTAATGTGCTAATAAAAAATGAAAACCCGAATATATGCGGCACCGGCGGTTAAAGGGTTAATGTGGTGATATAGAATACGTCCGTATCGTAGTTACCCTCTGTTGAAATAACGAAAACCACCAAACTGACATGGGGCGTACTTCTGGAAATATCTACTTTCCGTTCCACATGCATTTACCAATGATCGGACACAAACTATTTTACATCCAGGTGAAAGCCTGTGTCAGTAGTTTTCTATTGATATTAAAGGAACCCCTTGGGATGGGACATTTTCAATGTTGTCAATTTTGAAAATTTAATTTATATGAAGCTTTATAACCTAATGATCTTAACTGAAAATACAAAAAAGGGAAAAAACAATTTTGAAGCACCGAAAAGGAGTGAAATTGTTATATTTCCAGGTCGTATATTGCCATGTAAACAAAACAAGTCAGCAATATACAACACTTTACACCACATATTCCCACGTCTTGGACGGTAAGATCAAAGCAATCACCGCTAATTGGTGTCTTATAGTCAGGACATGGGGGGACACACCTGCAGCACTGATGGTCTGTTCAACGCTGGGCCGACGGCATCAACTTGTGGCCCAATGCTGTGCTAGCATTCAACCATCTTTTAGGAGAACTCATTGTATGTTTAGGTTTTGTCCGGATTCTTTTAAATATTGTTGGAAAATCTGAAATTTCTGAAAAAAATTCATGAATGCTCTGTGGGATACACTACTTCATTACGACATTAAAAACGAAAATTGATGTCATCATACTGAGTCGCTTTAAATATATTGATATAGCTCAACTTTTTACAGTGGGTGAAAATGTGTAATGCGCTCAATTTCTCAAAATTGGACCAAAATAGCACATAGGTCATGTACATTTTTGGCCATATTTCAGTAAAGCAGCGGCAGTTACCTGATCAACAGGTTGATTCTGGCTCTTGTGTAGTCCAGCTATGTGAGAATAATAGTGGCTTAAATTCCCCTTCCTGGTGACACCTTACCCCCAGCCACGTCTGGTCTAATAATCGGAATTGCCATGGAACAAAGACATTCCCGACCTCATAGAGATAATTAACTGACTTAGCATCTCTGAAATCATCCATACATGTAAGGCCCCACCTCGTCTGATAACAAAGGGGACAGAAATGGCCCTAACGGCCAAATAAAACTTTCCAATACAACATCCGTATTGATATGTGGAAACACGCTAAGTCAAATCATGAAGTATGGATAGTATAGAAACATATACTGTAGAGTTGTGATTTTTCCAGCTAACAATGCAACTTAATAGCAATAATAATGACATCATGACGCATAATAATTATTTATGCCATTCACACAGGACAAGGCTCTCACACAGGAACATTGTATTATTTTAATACTATTTTCATTCACAAACTGACATCCGAATAGACATACCCAGTCAAACTTGTTGAGAAGTAAGTTTACATGTGTATACTAATCTTTGTGCAGTAATTGAGAATGATGTTGATCGTATATCCAATGTCGTTGTCAAATGTAACAATGATATGAACAGACACCCACTAGTTTATAGAGCTCCAGACTCTGTATCCATTTATTTTTATACAACTTTATACAGTCCATTATAGAATATTCTGCCCCAGTATTTCCTTTAACAAAAAAATTAAATTCTAGTAAGCGTATTCCAAAGAAATCTACCAGATGTGTACTTCGTTATGCACCAATTAATTATGGCAAGATTATGATGTGGAATAAATATATATTGTTTGTCATTAACGTCCATCATGAAATAGAAACTTAACGGATTAATCCATATATTAGATTTTATATAGGACAAAATGTATATCTTGGTTTTATTTAAAGAAATAACTCTTTATACATTGTTAGCTGTTTTTGTCAGGAGACTGAGACATCGGACTTTTCAGAGCTCAGTCTATGTTAAACAGTGACCACACATAAGCTTTTTAATGTGTTCGCTGTCAATACAAAGCATATTCGTGGGCATTTCAGAATGGCAAAATGCAACGTATCCCTCGTACACCACCGTATTGATATGATTGTGTGGCATACATATCCAATAGTTTTGCTTTATTACTGCAGGTGTATTTGATAAGAAAAATTAAGGAGCAGCCGCGCGCTCTGTTGCGTGACTCAGACAATAGAATCGTCAGCGTTCCCCTCAACCATCTGGCACGCTGGAAAATTGTGAAGAGAGGTGGTGACCACAAATGTAAGTCTAATAGGCCTAACTGCCGTGCAAAGCTAAGAGGTAGTATCCGCTTGCTTTACAAGTAAGCATTTTGGCTTTGCAGAGTAGATTAGTAATAGAGTCATCGCATTAAACCCGAAAAAATACAGCAAGCAATTCACGCACCAATGTATACGGCTCTAGAAACGCCTTTCAATAGTTTATGACTGTTCTTGGAGTAGGGTGTTGAAATTTCGCTTTTTGTTTTTGCGATTTGACATTGAATTTGCGGTGTTTTTTTCATCAAGTTTGAAAATAATTTTAAATATTGGGTGTATTACCACATCCACCCAGCATTTTGGAAAACTACACGACTCAAATAATTATACTGTTATGAAGGTATTCGAATACAGGAGCGAATGCCAGACTATTTGACGAAATTAGCTCTAGTGGAAACACATGTATTCCAGTCGACTTTTTAGCTTTGCTAATAGAATACTAAATTTCGCTTATTGATTTTAAGCCATTCAGAATGTCGTTTGAAAGTAAAACATTTTGATCCATTGTTTTCTTGTGATTATAAGATAAGTTATTGTTTATAATTGTGTCAAACATATCTAGAGCTGTGGGTGACGTGATTGGGGCTTAAAAGTTTCAGAGAGAGTTTTTATTTTTATATTTTATTCTATATTTTCCCCCATTCGTTATGTTTTTGTGACACTGGATTTTGGAGCTTGTCAACCGGATTTTTTACATAATGTTGTTTTCTTATCCTGGATTTGTTTTTCATATTTTTCATATTTTTCCGCAAGCATTCTTCTCTATATGCATGTATTGAAACCGATAAATCATGTATTTATATAATTATTATATAATTGTTTCACGGTTTTACATTTGTTATCAAACCATGGGTTTGGTCGGATCTATTTGATTTAGCAGTAGATTTGTTTTGATAACATTTAAAGCAGTTGTCCGGTAGATATGCTAAATATTTTGTAGGGATTTCCAAAGATTTTATTTTTTAACTTGTGTATATCTTACTTATACAGCATTGTGATTATTACAAACAAAGCATAATATATTTTGAAATAAATACGTAGTTTCATATACTTCACTTTCGTGGGCAACAATAACCAAAATATATTTTCATCTTTTTGCGATCATTCATCGAGGCCAAAGAGCGTTGCATGATATTAAAAAAATAAATGTCTATATTGTGCCGAGTTACGACGATAATTATACAATTTCTATATCTATATATTTTTACCGATACATCAAGAAACTTAAAATTTTCAACTTGATGTACAAATTGTTATATAAATTGCACTAAGAGAATGGGTATAAATCGCCTTGGCTCAATTGTGTTAAACGATTCTTGTTTCAGTCCTGAAACAAGATGGCACCTTGTTACACTGAGCGAAAAATTAACTAGGCCAGGCCATTGTCGCACAAGAGGGTAAATAGAAATAAGGCAAGAAGTTTAGTTCAGTTAGTCTAATTATTTGAACCAGGTTATGGTGTTCCCTGGATTGTGTAGGCCGTGATGCCAAACATTTGTACGTAAATTGTTATATGTAGCTTACCCACTGGTGAAACTAGGGGCCAAGTCAATATTTGCTTACTGCAACAAGGTGCCATCTTGTTTTGGGACTTTCTTTCAAACCTCACCGAACTTTTTAAAATGAAAAGCAATTCACACAAGAAGGTCCCAACTTACAATGGCGCCTTTTTATTTTGTATCTTTCAACTATTACGTTTGATCAACAATGTGCCAAAGCAACATGACACGTTGTTGCACTCCGGGTGACTATTCAATCAAAAATTGACTTGGCACCTTGTTGCTCCAGAGGGACGATATATATATATCAGTATTGTACAAAAATCCATCAATGCATGTATATAACAAGACTGTATTATATAATCATTAAGCCCATCACCTGGCTTTATTTCTACTTGACTGGCCAATAACAGATACTGTGAATAAACTATTGTCTATTGTCTATTGATTGTGCTGGCATTTCTAACACTAATTATCATCTGATTACATCCTAACCCTTGGAGTACTGACATCAACTATAGATTTGTTTCGTGATGTTTATTATCAGATATATTTATGATGCAGCTGGCGAATATACCATGAAAGATTTAGCAGAGCGTCTTGAAAATCAAAGTCAAGACTTTTCTATTATTGAGAAGACCGATTCACCCCTTCGAATATCTGGAGTCGACAAAGAATCTCGAAAGAGTTTGGGAAGGCTGCGAATTTTGCATGAAGAAGTAGAGAAATATCTTGTTGCCCACACCATGGTGTATGCAAGTCAGGAACAAGGTAAGATTATATTTCAATTTTACAATGATATACATACATGCTAGGGATAGTATATTAATCTTCAGAGAGGTGAAGAAAATCATATGTCTGAATATGTACGCACAAATTGTCATGGTGACGTACATATATAACCCCTCCCCCTGAATATTTACGCATTACCTGAAGATTTAAAACATTAATGTTATTTATAATGTGATGTGCTATTTTATGTTATTTATTATTTATAATGACATTTTATTCGATTACATGTTTTCAACGTTTTAGAAGATTGGAAGATTTCACCCACGATTGGCTGCATAAGTATACTTTTCCTTAATATATGGTACTCTACCCTTAATTTAAATAAAAACTGACTGACCGATTTGATTGGCTGATCTCGCCATTGGTCGGGGGTAGAATATAAACTTGGTTCAGTGTTTCAAATCTGCGTACTTTAAACCAAAACTAAAGCATCATTTTAATATTTTAATGTAAAAATGCTGATTTTTCATTTGTGCAGCCCTACTATAATTTTGTATGTGAATGTGTCAGATATGGTGCTTTAAGAACTGTTTTATATTTCCAACATAACTTTACCCCCGATCTTGATGACATGTAAGTCCAGTTGTGACTTCTTATCATGCTTATTGTCAATTAAATTTCTGTCTGTCTCTCGGTCTGTCTGATGTACAAATTAAAATTGTAAATGTTATGAGCACACAATTTAAATTTATTGCTACAGTATACGTAAATTTTGTTAAAACTTATACTGATTTATAAGCCAGAAGGCTGGGTACTTTTGTATTTTCATTAATAAATATGTCATGTTTGATTTCTGTACATGTCAGTAAAATAAACTATACCATACCATACCATACCATACCATACCATACCATACCATACCATACCATACCATACCATACCATACCATACCATACCATACCATACCATACCATACCGTACACATATTTCTAGTGTATTTGTAGTGAGGAAATAAGTTATTTAGACTTAAAAATAAGGTTGATGACCAGAAAATATATAAAGTGACATTAGAAAGTTTATAAAATCTATTGTCGATAAGAGTGACTTTATAGAAAACCTGGTCGGTAGGGTTATGAATGGATAAAATCTGAAGATATCACTGTGTTAAGGAAGTTTTCAACAACTTCTTTTCCTAAGACATCTAACAAAGCAATGTTGGAGTCATTGTCTTCAATGTGTGCAAAACGTGGATAAACTGGTTCATAAATTGTTTATAGTATATAATGCTAACCCTACTGTACATGTACATGTCAGTAAAATAAACTATACCATACCAATGATACCATACCATACAAATATTTCTAGTGTATTTGTTCTGCGGATAATAATTTATTTAGATTTAAAAATAAAGTTGATGACCAGAAAATACTTCTATTGAAATGCATGAACTGTCATTAAAAGTGACATCAGAAAGTTCATAAAATCTATTGTCAATAAAAGTGATTTTGTTTGTAGAGAACCTGGTCGGTAGGGTTAAGGAAGTTTTCAACAACTTTTTTTAAGGCATCTAGCAAAGCAATGTTGATGTTCATAGTATACAATTTTAACCCTAGAAGATCTATATACGTTGCCCAATATAATCGTGTTTGAAGTAAATTTCTAGAAATTTCAATAAGGCTGCTAGGAGTTAATTTTCGCCTACCTTCTACTAAGCTGGTCCAGCATTAACCCTTTAACCCTTTCGCGCCCGTACCGCCCCTGAGGGCCGGTGAAATATGACGTCATTTTTCCCATGCCCGTCTTTTACATTCACAGGGCGCTAGGATTACCACACTACATTTAAAATTGTATAATTTCGGCCAGAATGTATTGTGTAGGTTTAATTAGTTCGGTAATAATTTTAAAATATATATTCACCCTCTATCCCATTCATATTTCAGCTTTAATTGTATTAACCTTTTGACTCTCAAGCTCATGCCAGGACTCAGGGATAATGGCGGCCATTTAATGGAAATACACATGTTTTGTTATGATGGCTGTAACTGTGGATCTACAAGGTGTATTAACCATATGCACACATGTGGGATTCGGCAGGGGCGGGACTTTGTGATCATGCAACATTAGGGTCAATCAAAGGTCACCTGAAGGTCATTGCAAGGGCAAAGTTTCGTAAATTCAAATAAAAAAAAATTGTACAAGCCAAGCCATATATTGCCCACTTCTGGATGAGCGCAATGTATAGAAACATCATCTGTGGCAGCTCCCCGAAATCATGTGAAGTGAAATGACCTTAAACTGGTCCTGAATAATCTAACCTAAACAGTCTACATGTAACTCAATCCCATACTAATAATGATACCCGTTATGATATCCTGAACTGCTGAAAATTTCTTGCAAGCTCAGCGGTAGCTACTGAAATTACTCATTTTTTACACTTTATTTCGCAAATAATGAAATAGTTCGCATGAAAAGGGTTAATGGTTGTTGGCGTATATACCCATAGCAACAACAGCTACTGATCTTATATTGATGATTCGTTGTGTAACATGTCCCACGGACATTTTACAATTATATTATTATATAAATATATTTTTTTGCTATAATAATTCGATCTCGTGAGTCTTGAAAATACAAAATACATAAAATTGTGTACTGTTGCCATGGAAACCGTTTCTAGAGAGTAAGGGTGCGTCTTCGAGGGGTATGATAAGAAGCTTTTATTGATCGCCCAAGTGTTTTCCGTGCGTGTAGAACATTTCATGTGCATTGGAATAACCGTTTAAAAGATATCTTAATATTTGTATTGAGTAATTATTTTTATTTAAATTTCATTAAAAAAACTCGGGCTGGAAAGGCTTAACCGCCAAATTATTCAATCTGAATTTTCACCCACTTGAAGTTGTGCCACGCTGACGCGATCCACAACTTCAAGTGAGTGAAAATTATTCAGATTTGACAAAATGGAGGTCAGCTGTTTTCAAATATTGCTGATTGATGTCCCATTTTATCATTTACATGTTTAAAAGGTGGTACTTAATGTGCTAATAAAATATGATATGCGGCACCGGCAATTAAAGGGTTAAACCAGCAGTAACAATGTGCTGTGCTTTATATTGGACATATGTAACAATAATCTTTACTTCTATTTTAATGTCTCTCTCATATGTTTCTCACAGATAATATGATGATGGATATGTTGGATCACCCAGTTCCCGTTCCCCTTTACATGTCTATAACACTCGCTGTAGTGGACAGACTCTTACCACCTCTAAACCTGAGCTACACTCTACCGCAAATCATGGATAACTTTGTCCCTTCTAATCTACCAGATATACCGCTTCTTGTGAATGAAGGCAAGATTATTTATTGTACTATTTTGTATCTATAATCTTATGTTGACATTTAGCTCAGCGCGAGGACCGTCTTCAGAGGTCAGAATCTGACATCTAAAGACAATCCCTACAACATAAGAAAATATAATGATCGTAGAGCTATAACATACGTATTCAAATAAAATTGAAGGAACCAACTAAGACATTTATGATGATTTTAAGTTAAACAACTCTTAGGTCTCCATAGTTTATGCACAAATATTTCAGCTGTGTGAGGGTTAATGTGGCGTACCATAAACGACTGATCCTATATAACATATAGGGCTCAAAATGTCAATACAATTACCCACTTCATTTCATCATACAATGTGATGATGGTTCTTCTGATCGACATTCGGGTATATTAAAAATATAATAATGCAAATTTAATGTTTATTCGACTGCTCTTAATAAACATGTAGGCCTATGTGTACATCCCTAAACAATTAGATCCTTTAACTTGATCTATTTTATGTCAATTTAGCGGCCAGCCGTTAAACGCGAAGTTATCAAACCATTGTCTTCACCCATTTGAAGTTGAAACGATCTCAAACTCCAAATGTTTGAAAATTATTACTTTATCAAACTGAAGCCAACGTTTTGTGTAATTTCTGCATTTTATTCTGACCAGCGACACATTGATATTTGAAGTATTTATCAAGATTAAAAATTATTTAGTGGTGACTGTCGGTTACGGATTTCTGAATAGTTGACGGATTGCTAATCAGCCAAGTGGATCTCAAATATGGATGACATCGGCGCTCTAGTGCAACTCGCAAAACGGGTACTCTAATGTCTGTTGTCGCATGATATTGTTTATTGCCTTTCAAATGTATTGGTCATAAGCGTTCTCTTTCATAATTATGAGTTGTATATGTCGTTTTACCAGGGGTGATGTTCATGCCAGACCACACTGGGCCATATGAGTACCTCACTCCATATTCAAAAATACCCATGCCAAAGACTGTAGGCCTACCTTCAACCCCTCCGCCACTTCCACCACGCGACGGTGGCAACAAGGGTCCTGGACGTGGAGATGTACTTGTTAACAGACCAACTCCCGATATCCCGAAGGACAATCATTCAACACCAGATAATAATGACACTTCAAAAATTGAAGAACAGGATACCAAGGCACCTGGTCCTATGCCAGATAGACGGCAAACGAATGCCAATACATATAGTCCTACACCAGGGGGAAGCGTTGTCTATCAACCAATAACCAAGAGGGATATGTCTGTTCGACAAATTACCAAAGTAGCAGACATCCCAACTAACATACGTCCACTGTCAGTCAATGATCTCAGTCAGTGTCTCACATTGATAAAAATCGATGAAAAAATTGTGAAGGTATTTAAAGATAAAGCCATAGATGGTGAACTGTTTTGTAATTTACAGTACGAGCAATTGGCTTCGCTAGATATAACGTCATTTGATGTCGGAAAACTGATACTGTTTAGAGATAAAAATTGGAGGCCTGATTTGGGAGATCCATAGTTCAAAAAAGCAAGTGTCTTTAAAGAAGACATGAAGATGTAGAGCGTGTGTGATAATAAACATTATGCAAGCAAGTAGCCTACATTAAATAATATCTTATTAAAAGATGTTGGAGGAGATTAAACTATATTAGAAACTTAACGTTCGTCTATATCATGTTCACCACGCATTTGTGCGGCACTGTTGTTATGCTCAGCAGGTTCACGAAGAGATATTTGCGCTTGGCAAATTATTTATCGATAACAGCACGCATTTACACGATATTGTATTTTAATCTTATGGTGATGCCCAAGTCGAATGTCATTTCCTAATAATACATGGCACACGGCGCGATGATCATGATGATGGGAAACGTGCAATCGATAAAGTGTGTTTTGCTTTGGGACCACTCCGTGGTGAATCTGTTTTAGTTGATGTATCTGTCCCATGTGCGTCTTCAATCAATCATTTTTATAGCTGTGGTCCAATGGCATTTATAACAGAGACTATAAAATCCACATATCAAATATTGTGCAGTGGTACCATCACCTTGGTCCACCAAGTCCACTGTTCTCTTAGTGGACCAAGATGCTGGGCACTTGGTGTCCATAGTTCATTTGCCGGCGGAGGATTGTCGAAAATGAAACCTCGGATCTCGCGCTAATTGTTCAGTCAATTCCCAACCAATTTACATGGAAGTATGTATCTCCTAGTACGGTACTATATACGGTACTACAATTACATAGCAAAATATTATTTACTTTACGTGTGTTTACATAGATCATACGGTCATTAAAAATTGCTGCTTTATACGGCCTCTATAAACCTATCAACTTAATTCGGGATTGACCTCAGGATTACATGACAATGCACTAAGCATATTAACCTGAGTTTAGCTTCGGAAATAGTCAGTAAAATTCCCCTAAATTTCCCGAGTTCTGGCAAAGGTCGTGGAAATAGTGTTTGCAACATTTTCTGAAAATAACTTGAAAATTGAGTAGTCGGCGAAAACTTAGGTTTCACTTTTGACAATCCGACACGTCGAATCAAAGATGAACCATAATATGGTTAGTCTTGTTAATATATGCAGTTAATTTGTGATTGAATTGATGCGTCATTTTGTCACGTGAGTCCGATATTTGTCATCGTGGTTGTGTATATACAGTGCTCCAAACTCTTGAAATGCCTGGAGTGTGCAGTGCTGTCTGCGATACTGTGTACTATAAATAGTCATTAATTTTGATAAAAGTAGGGAATAGTCCCCACGTCGGACTCCCTTATGTTGCGATATTGAAATGATTGTGCAGTACGCGACGTAAAGCATAATTCACTCACTGTTACTGATGTTTTTGAATTCGTCTTCTTATTGGGAGTATAATGAAAATTGACACATTATTATTGTCGATGAAAATAATGACACGCGTCATTAATTATTACATGTTTTTGTTTGATAAAACAAGTACATTTTATTCATCTTGAGATGATAATTGCGTCTTACTAAATATCTCATGTGCTTGAAAAAGAAAGTAAAATACATGGGTGAAATTTACACATTTAAATCACGTTTAAACTCCATGTTGTATCGAAATGAGACAGCGGTTTATTTGAAGGACTGTATGTTCTCCGTAAAGTTGAGATGGCACAGGAGTGAACAGGTCCAGTGATCAGGGGGTAAAACTTTAGAAGTCGGATGAAATACTTGATATCAGACTATAAACCTGCACCTTTTTTTTGTCTTTGTGTAAACTTTATTTTACTTGCCTCCTGGTGTGTAATAATTATATTATCTGCAATACAATGGTTAGTTTATATCATTATAATGGTCTCTTTCTTATAAATGCTTGTATTTGTCTAGATCCACTATTTTGGCGTTATGTAATAAAAAATATTTAAGTTCATATAAAAAAGGTAACACACAATGTAGGATGGAAATTAGACAATGACATGGCTTTTATTAACAAATTTAAAAATTTAAAATATTTTAAAATGTGATCATGTTGAAATGTCAAATTGACTGATATATAAACACATATAGAGTCATCGCATATATTTCAATGGAAAAGCTTCAAAATGATTCACGAGAAAAACAATAGCCATAAAGTATACAATTGAAGAAAAAATACAATATTTTTTAGAAAGCTACAACGTCATGATATTTGAAAATAAGTGATGTTCAAAATTAAACATTATTTAACTAAGCTAATGACTGAATGAACTAAAACCAGACTACCTTATATAAAGCAAGGTATATAATTAAATCTAAAGTAAATCGTTAAATGTTTTCTAATACAAACTACAGACAGACAGACAGATATTTTATTGACAGAAAAGAAAAGTCATTACAGACTTATTTGTCATAGAAATGAAAGAGATATATGTACATGTATATACAAGATTGTTAGTTTGTTAAAATTATATGATAATATACATGGTATGACATACACAGCTAAAATCATGTTAAGTGGCATTGCCAAAATAAAAACTGGGTATTTCGATAATATAAATGACTACTACTAAAAATGAAATAAGAGGCATTGCCAAGATAACATAGAGGTCTATCATTTTGTTTCCCGCACCAAAACCAGAGATAAAATAGCTACTACGTATGACATACTAATTATATATAGTAGCAAAAAAGACACTCTGGAAAGCGTAGAAACCTACAAGACATTAATGATATACAGTACATAACAGGTTTTATATATACGTATTGTATTTGTTTATTATAGTGAAATAGTACAAACATATAGTACAAACAGAAAATAAAGTATAATTAATTGGTACCCAGCCCCCAAGGGCTTATTAGTCACTTTAAATTGTACTGCATAACATAAATAATAGCAGCATAATAATAATTTAAAAAAAATAATAATAATAAAAATAAAATACATTGCTATAAATATAGCTAGGCTAATTGAACATAACACTTTGACGTTTCCTCCATGCCTGTTCAACAAAATATATTGTTAAATAAATAAACTCTTGTGACATAAGTACTTTAAGCTGTTCATTAGGGGGTAATAAAATAAAGTTGGTTGGATAAATAGACGATATATGCAAGTATGATTCCGTTCTCATTGTTTTATATGGGGTGCATTGACATACAAAGTGGGATTCGTCTTCTATTTGGTTTAAATTACAGAGGCGGCATAATCGTTGATCTACTGGCGTGTTTGTATACCTGCCAGTTTCTATAGATAATAATAGTACACCACATCTCAATTGACACAAAATTGATCTTTTAGCTTTAGAAAACAGTGATTTTACATACATTTCTGTTGCATAAATAGTTTTAAAAGTAATATAAGTTCTTAACTTAGCTTTCAACTGCATGCTAGTGTTCCACTTATTATTTTCAAATAAAGTAATATTGTGTATTGCTATGCTTAGAGGTATCACTTCCTTATTTACAATGTAACAGTGCAAATCATATATTTTAAACAAATCAGTTGTTCGGCGAAACCAGCCACCATTTGTCGTGGACATCCAACTTTATACAATATATGGCAATCTTGCGTGATCTAGCTGGACTAACTTGTTCCATAGCTGTATAATCGATAATGAGTGTCTAGCAGTAGGATTCAACCAGCCTATCTCCCCCTGCATTGCCAAAATGAGAGTCCGTGGCCCAAGCCCAAGAAAATACCTGATGGCACGATTTTGTAATTTTTCTGATTCTAGAAATGAGGTGTGCCCCCCAGAGTGCAGAGAAGTAGTCACATACAGGGTTAACTATGCAGTTATATAGCTTAGTAGAAATTATAAATCCAACATCTTTCAAAGCTTTAAATCTAGATATACATGCGGAGAGAGCTCTAACACCCTTTAAACACAGATCATTCACCCCTAAATCAAAGGTCAGGTACTCATCAAAAATAAGCCCAAGATATTTATATCTATCAACAGTATTTAACCACACATCTCATAATTTAAAAGAGTATTTACTCTTAGCAGATTTCGTCTCGTCTTGGTTTACATGGCAGAAGATTATTGACCTCATCCCAGAATTTTTTGGGATCTTTGGCATTAAGCTCGTCAATTCGTTTTACTTTATTTCTTCTAATAGATCGTTCTTTACTCCTGAGCTATTTGTCAAACTGTCTTCTACTTTGAATAACATTATTACGCAACAATGTTTTTGTAACCTTGTTTCCACTACACCTTAAAAATATCTTCTCAGCAGAATGCTTTTTCTTAAAGAAATCAGTTGGCTCGTCATCCCAGTATGGCTTGCTATGCTTATGCTTCTTACGTGTTTGCTTACGAGAATCAAAAATACATGTAATTCATCGAAAACCTTAGCACACATATAATTATAACAATCATTGATGTCTCTCTCAGTATTATTTAAACGTTCAATATAATCAATCATATCACTTACAGCCAGCTTCCAAGTATCATTGTTCATAAAGTCATTATTTACATGTAGGTTACAGTATTCGGTAAAGTATTGTTTTGGATCAGGAGCTGAATGAGTCACTGGTACATTATTTATCAAAGACTGGCGAGAAACGCCCGTTTACTAAAGGTAATTTCATGTCCTTCACAAATTCTACCAGTTTCTCGCGAATATTATTCCGTTCTTTGTACAATGATATTTTCGGCAGAACGTCTGTATCTTCCTCCGCTATATCAACTAGTGAACCGGTTCGCGCATTGAAATCACCACACAGGTAAACAGAATCGGCATAACTATGCATGTATAACTGAGCAATTAAATGTCCAAAAAAATTATGTAAAACGCAGTGACGTCACTCGGGGAAAGCAAGGTGTTATAACACCCCCTCCCCCTTACTCCATTCTGTGAAACGCAGTGACGTCACTCAGTGAAAATGATTTTGTGAATTTGTCTTAAATTCATCGTATTATAAGCATCGTAACACACAGTGCAAAGGGAATAACCTCATAAGATAGCAGGTGCACATCTTCAGTAGCCTACCGTCATGCAAATCAATGGGGTGCATGTTCAGATAACGTTTATTCTTTGTCTGGCTCTCGAAGGGTATTCGTGTTTACCTGATGGTTAGTTACCTTTAATTTTTGCAGTGTAGCTTGGTGAAGGCTTTATGCCCTGACTCAATGTCATCAACATAGCCATCACAAAGGGATGCGAAATTATACAGTGAAAGCTGCATGCCTGTCGCTCAGACAATTTTCTCTGAAAGTACTTTCCTCAATGCACTGCCGAAAATCACCCTTCCACCTTCTGTACTTTAACCATGTTAACCCGAAGCGACAGATGACATTTGACATTATAAAAAAAAAAAAAAACAGAAGGACGCATTTTGAGTATTTTTTAAAATAATTATTATGAGTGTCTTTGCTATTCAGTTTTTTTCCGAATGCGGATGGCTGTTTAACCCTTTAGCCGTCAAATCATTCTATTTGAATTTTCACCCACTTGAAGTTGTGTCTCGCTGACGCGATCCACAACTTCAAGTGAGTGAAAATTATTCAGATTTGACAAAATAGAGGTCAACTCTTTTCAAATCTTGCTGGTTGATGTTACTTTTTATCTTAAAATGTGGTACTTAATGTGCTAATAAAAAAAAGAAAACCCGAATATATGCGGCACCGGCGGTTAAAGGTTTAATAACAAAATAATTCGAACTTATGTCATATCTGCTGGTATCCTATGATTTTGGTGACATCCCGAAGTGCTCGAGAGTCCCTTTTTAACTTGATATGTCTAAGTGCTTGTTCAACTTTGAGACGTGAAAGCTAATTTACACAGCTGACTGTGTGGTTGAAGGCTTACTGATAACAATGGAAAGAATACGTGTAATTATAGGAGCGTGACACAAGCCTTTAATTCGTGAGAGTTTCTTCTGAATTATCATCCTTTTCAAACTCAACCGCGAGGTTCCCAGGTGGTTCCTATGTGTTTGCCGATACTGAAAGTGTTGGTAATTGAGACGTAGACGGTTTCACGAGCTCAAGCTGGCCTTGCATTTCTGACTAAATGTAACTCTAATAGCGATGTATGTAAAACGTGTTCTACTTGTAGTTATTTCTAAGTTGTTACTCTTTCCAGAGTGAATTTTATTTATTTACTATTCATAATAATATGTAGGTTTTTTAATATCTGGTTTTGGCGCAGGCAACTTTCCTTTATTATCCGTTTTAAATATATAGTATAGGTACATCAATGTATTATATTATTGTACCAAAAGTAATGTATATAGACCACCCTGAATTCTGTACGGATATAATATGGTAATAAAATTTCATTAGATTTGATTTGACTTATTTCGAGGTCAAAATCTGTATATGGCATGATGTGACTTTTTCTGTCATGAAAATAGCAAAC
Source organism: Flabesymbios commensalis (assembly GCA_964017125.1). Classification (NCBI taxonomy): domain Eukaryota; kingdom Metazoa; phylum Annelida; class Polychaeta; order Terebellida; family Flabelligeridae; genus Flabesymbios; species Flabesymbios commensalis. The sequence continues at coordinate 58,643,775 of OZ024908.1, forward strand.
ATAACCAACAAAAAAAACTGTGTTGATTAAATGCTGGGCGAATTTCGCAGATGTTGGACTAACATTAAGCTAACATATGCCCAACGTCTTCTGTGTATGCCTGTTATTTAGGGGAAATATTGGTATGGAGTTATCAGAAAACTGTTGTGTTATGGAGTGATTGATGTGTTATGGACGAACATACAAACGTATGTTATTGAGGTAAAAATATGTCATGCTAAGTCATGACTGACAAACGACTTAATTTGACGGTGGTTGATCATTGACATCAGCTGAGGTCTGAACAGACAGTGACCAACATCAACATTGTTTCAATTTTTTGTATTTGCTGGGAAAGACACGATTATGTAAAATCACCGATAGTTCTAGTATTTTGTTTCTAATGGTACTTGGAAGGTTTCCTGAAAAATTCAGTTTGGCTCCCCCCCCCCCCCCTTTAGCCTGATTACAAGTCTAACACAACTCGCCTAGTGGTGAATTCTAATAAATTCAAGCCATAGATTTTGGAATGACTAAGCAAATTGCGAAATTTATTGAAATGTTTCGTCCAATTGGAATTGATAACCCAATTTCCAGCTTCAAATAAAAGAGAGCCAGCACATAACAATAATCAGCACTAAAAGGGTTAGCCCTATCCGCGCTAATGCTAAGTTATCTAATTTAAATTATCATCCACCCGCGACCCACAAACTCGATATAGTGTGACTAGCGGTGAAACGGTTATAGCGGACACGTGTAGGGTAAGAATTTTGAGCGACAAAACATTTAAAGCGATAAAGGAAATGGAAAGTAGTGACAAAATCTTTATAGCTAGAGGAGATAAACATACTAGTTTGAATAGCGAGCTCAAACATCCCAACTAACTTCCATTTTTTTCGTTGAGTTTAAATAAATTGCAGATAATGTCCGTTGTGCTATTTTTATTCCATTAGGCAAATCTGTTCTTATAGAGGGAAATGTACGGAGCATATGCACTTTCTGTACCACAATATATAAGATACAAAAGTAGTTTTACAATTGAACATGATGTAAAGTAAGAATATGTGCACGATGCTATAATACACCTTTTTCAATGACAACACGCCACACAGTGAGCAGCTCGGAACTGTTTTAATCAGACAATTGTTCACTGCGCAAACTCGTGCAAGCAGTCTATATAGGCATTGGAGATGACTAAACATCTGCACTAAATTTAAAACTCGATAACTTAGGGATGTTGCAAAGTTGAAAAAATTCCAAACATACAAACAAAATTTGAAAGTGGGTGGGTGAGTCCAGGGCCATTTTAGATAGAAAATTGGAAAAACCAAAGAAATCATTAAAATCTTTGATGATTATGTGTCGGAGATTGGTTTTCATAAAAAAAATGGATATGGAAGTGGGTGGGTGGGGGGGGGGGGGGGTGAGCTCCATCCATTTTGTTTGGATGTCTGGAATTAAATTTTGTTTAACTTTGCAAGGCCCTTTATTATAACTTGCGTTAAACACTTTATGTATTAACAGACAAATTAAATTCTTATCGATGCCGACAACAAAGTTATTTGTAGATTAATGTAAGCTGTTTAACCCTTACAGTACGGGGATCGAATTTAGACTTCATAATTTGACGTCTGAGACGTCAAGACGTCAGATTCCAACGTCTAAAGTCGATCCCCGCGCTATAACAATAAACAGATTTATAATGTACACAGGTTTTCAAATGAAGTGGAAAGAGATAACTAAAGTATTTATGATGATTTTAAGTTGAAAACCCTTTTGATCTCCATGGTTTTATGAAAAAATATTTCGGCATTGTAAGGGTTTTTAATTCCCATATAATAGACCCGTAGCATATACGTTTGAGATGCATTACAATAACATAGATCAATGTCTAGTTCTAAACCCAGATTTAATCAGAAAACATTACATTCGAATTACGAACAGCGGCCATTAGGAAACAACACATTAGAATCATGTTTTTTTCTGTGTGTATTAGCGAAACTAATTATAATAAGTGTGATACGACTTGGGAAGTGGTTGAGCGATATTGATTTAATTAACTCGACTCATCAATCACCGTATAAGTAACACGTCAAAATGCTTTTACAAATCCTCTTTTTCAGAAGCAGGCCTGCTAAATGTTCACACACTGTACTTAGCTGTGTATACTTATCATAAGTGGGTGTACTGCGTGAAGCTCTTTATAAGCGTTGGTGCTGCTTTCCTTCATGACCAGTCTCATGCGGAGCTGCTAATGTACTTTTTTTCAAATGTAAGTAAAACTATTCGTTTATTATTCGATGTTGATGTTTTTAAGAATACAATACAAAAATGCCTTTGTATTTTAATCGTTTACAAGAATAAAGTATATGCCCTGCTTGGCCTGATGCAAAAATCATTTATTTCAAATTTTGCGACTACTGTATGTTGAATTTTAGGCTTTCAAAATGTTTTTGTATGTGGAGGATTGACACGTGAACGTCTACTGTTTATTTAGCGTGTTTAAAGATTGGAATGATAAGTGCGCAGCCAGTATTTGAATGACTACCATATCAATTATGAACAACGAAAAATAATCCACGAGCAAATCTGTCAATAAAGAAAGAACATGCCTTATCGTCGACGAAGTAAGGTGCTACAGATAACTACATGTTGATAGATTTATACACAATGATAAAAAATTATAATACCCGATGACTTAATTTACAAACGCCATTTTTTTCCAGTTTCATACGATCTTTTTGTTGTTAAACATGATAAGGGCAAATTAGTAAATGTTCGTATCGTGCAGTGAAAGCGTGAAGAACACAATTGGCAAGTGTCGAGTTTTAGGTGGGTTTAATCTATCAGGAAATGTCATTCTCTGAGAAAGACGCACTGTAAGATGGACTCAATTCTCGTCCGCTTTGTGATTTTTTTTTCAGTATTGCAAGCCCCTGAACAATCAAAAAAATGAAATGAATCGGGCTTTAGGCCACCTTTGTGCACATATAGGCTAAACTGGGCCAGGAGAACCTCCTGAGGATGGTGAGATGATTGAGATGACACTGTCCTCCAGACACAGGATTCGAAATTCGAGCCCTGGCGGTCTGAGGCCGAGCACGCTACAATACTAACTTTCACACGTGGATGGGGAAGAAACAATTGTTTCTTTCAAACCGCCGAGACCGGGAACCGAACCCCGGACTCTGGCGTGAAAGGCAGCGGTGCTAACCACTACCCTAGGGCCCCCGCCCCCCTGAACAATCAACTAGAGCCTATCTATCACGAGATATTCACGCAGTGGTATTAGTGAGAGAATGCGAAGAAGAGATGCATGATGAACCAATGCTGGAGAAGTGCTGTGACAATTGGGCAACATCACGCCAGCATTCAACCAACGTGTCGTCTATCTCGTTTGTATGACGTACAAACTGGGTAAATCCGGCTCATCGGGACAGGCCATGAGGGACGGTGGTTCGAGTAGCAGCCATGGTTGCGTTTGCGTCGGAAGCCCAGCACGTTGAGCCAATGTTGATTTAATGTTGGGCCAGCCTCGCGCTGGCCCAACATTAAATCAGCATTGGGTCTATGTCTAGGGTTTTCTAGGAGGCTGTACAGCTGCTACTCAGCTGATCCGCTGATGTGCGCTGGTGTGTGCCAACTATCTCATTAGCAAATTTGTGTAATAATGAGTTGTGACCGGGGGATTGCTAATGACTGACGCCACAAGGATTCCCTCTGGTTGCACCATAACAAATGCATAATAACAAATCTTTGATAACACATTGAGAGATCTGTTGGTGTTTTTGTCACAGAAAAATTAAATTAAATCACTAATTAAGTGGGGCCTACGTTCTTCTTCTATTAAAAAAGACAACTCTTGCAAGGACTGCGTAAAAAAAAATCCTGGCAGAGCCTACATTATATCTCCTATTATATCGCTGTGCATGAAAATTTAACCCTTAAAGCGCTGAAATATTTTCATATAAACCATGGAGAACAATGTTTTTTTTTCAATTTGAAATCATCATTACATGTCTTAGTTAGCTTACAATGAATAGGGCTTCACCCGACATATACATCATTGACCAGACATCGATCCACATAATGATCCAGAAAATAAACATAATGGATAGCTTAGCAAAGTCACAGCACACCTCCTCAATACCTATGGATCATCGTGCCAATGTTTGAAGTTGATTCAATGACAACTCAGAGAGAAATAACACTAAACATAATGGACACAGGGGAATAAAAACTAGCCAGAACCGATGCAAATTCAATATAGCCCAAACATAATAATTAGCGGGCAAATAAAGCAAACATTTGCCCAATTCGAATTACCCCATTAAAGCCCACTGGCAAGTTTTTTTGCCAGTCATGTTTTTATGTGACATGGCAATAATATATATATTTTTTTAAAAGGCTTGAACACGCTGCCAGGACTCTTCTTATCTCATTTGATGCTATGACTGGATGCTTTGGTATTGGAATTATGTTGAATATCATCCAACAAAACGTAATGAGGCTGCTTGGATATTTTTATGATTTCTGGCTTGATGTAGTAAAGAACGTATTATGTGGCTTGTAACTTGGCCAGGAGAGGAGAATCACTTGTTGATAATTACATGTATGTTGATTGCCATCACCTGAGCAATAAACCTTCAATGACCATTTGAAAATAGAACATTTACAAACTTTCCGGTGAAGAATGCCCTGATGCTTAAGCCACAGAAGTTAGATCCATTAGTATATGGAAGGAGCATAGACATGAATATGTTATGTTGAAATATAGTTCCTGAAGGAAGTCAATTGGTCCCAGATTGCACCTCAACTGGTCCCTAATTGCATAAACAATTTTCAAGTATGGTTGCTCCAGTGAGAACCATGTGATAGTGTTCGCTGTGGGAGCAACTAAGCAGTAATGCAGGACGCATCGTCTTTTCTCAGAATATGATGCATACTAGTACTACATTAACAAAGATGATGAAACAAACAATGAACAGGAAGGTAGTAGCAACTTTAATATAACTATATAGCAAATAACTAAATGATGGCGAAAGTGGTGATGTCATTGCTGATTATTTAACTTGTTTAAGATAAAGAACTTTTTTTAAATAACGATTACGTACAATTTTGGTAGTTTAGCAGGTACAGTAACCTCTGAATTAGTACACCACATATTGATAATTGATGTATCCATATAGTTAGTTATAGATATGCTGTGATATTGGAACTATAAATAAGAAACAAAAATGTTATTTACTCATGTGGTAAAGTGTTATACCACGGGAACGGAACATAGTTACGTCCTTAGTTAAATGCAGACCGCATTGTCATTGATGAACCAAATTCATATTTTGTGCAATACAAGCAAATGCCTTGTCAGAGAAGCTGGCCAATTGGCATTTAAATTTACCTAATTAGGGCCCACAAATTTTCTCTGTGTATCTTAATAGCGGTCGGGCATCCAAACATTGGGGAAGCGTTGCATCAATGCAGCGCATCAATGGTGATTTCATGGTGTGAGAGCGTCGCAGATGATGGACCAACATTGGGTTAGTGAATCATGTTGACTGGCCCATACAATAGAATGGCAACGTATAATCCATTGCAACACAATTCAAGCCATATAATAATACCATTATATTTCATCCCAGCAAATAGATAAGGGCAAATAGGCCACATTAGGAGTGTGGGCCTAGAGGAGCGAGAATAGTTGAGCGACAGGTTATCTAGTTTAATAAGAGCATGGCACTTCATAACAAAAACATAAATTACAAGAACGAATACAGGTTCCGCTATCGAAACATTTACAAATGTTGAGGATGTAATATACAAACGATACTGAATTAGGCATGTTTGACCTAAATTATTGACCTTTGACCTTGAATTATAGCCTTGACCTTTGACACAATGATATTTATTATTAGTATACATCAATATACAAACAATTAAACTAATCCTATCAGTTATGTGAATTCATACAGTGATTTTCTCTTTTTCCCGATCGGGCGGGAGCTCTAGGGTAGTGGTTAGCACCGCTACCTTTCACGCCAGAGTTCGGGGTTCGGTTCCCGGTCTCGGCGGTTTGAAAGAAACAAAAAGTTTCTTCGCCATCAACGTGTGAAAGTCAGTATAGTGGGGAGCCTCCGTGACCGAGAGGTAGCGTGCTCGGCCTCAGACCGCCAGGACTCAAATTTCGAATCTTGTGTCTAGAGGACAGTGTCATCTCAATCATCTCACCATCCTCAGGAGGTTATCATGGCCCAGTTTAGCCTATATGTGCACAAAGGTGGTCTAAAGCCCGATTCGTTTCATTTCATTTTTTTTTCTCGATCACCTAAAACCACTATTTTGTACCGCGATAGGCGAAAAATGTTCAACGCTGTGAGAATGCCATCACGCTGTTTCAAAGAGTACAATATCTATATAACATGAAAACATTGAGAAAAAAACTTTGGACCCACTTCCCAGGTTCAGCTCGTGGCCCCCTGACTACCAGGCCTTGCCTTTTTCGCGATCAATTTCAAACTTAAACACGATTGTAGACGTACAATCTCCGGTTCATTGAGGATAAGCGACACTCAGCTCCACTGACGAGAATCTTTGACTGCTCGTAAAACATTTTTTATTGTGCGATTGTATGTATTTAAACGTCTCACAAGCAAATGTATGTTTATCCTTTCACAGCTGTGAAATAAGACGTGCAATGTTCACAACAATAAAATAAGCGCGGGATACAATCATGTGTATTTTTTTTGTTTGTAGCAGGAAAATAATTGTATAATTAATTGTATGATTAAAATTAGATGCTGTGTTCAGTATAAAATATGCAATAAGACAGCCATTTGATAATCTGACAGTCGTTCGATATTATTGTAAACTTGTGGAGATGTCTGGAGTATAAAAAAGTTGTTGTCACGTAATTGGAATCTGAACGGTTTTTTTACCGTTTCTGTCCTGACAGCGCGGGATCGACTTTAGACGTCAGAATCTGATGCAATGTAATACAATGCAATGCAATGATATGAAAGGCAATGCAATGCAATGCAATGAAATGAAATGCAATGCAATGCAATGCAATGCAATGCAATGCAATGCAATGCAATGCAATGCAATGCAATGCAATGCAATGCAATGCAATGCAATGCAATGCAATAAAATGCATTGAAATAAAATGCATTGAAATGAAATAGTGCTTGCTCCCATGAGCGAGTGGTATGTATAGCGGCCGATACCTTTATCATCAAACATACGGCCATTGGCTATTTTATTCTCTGTGTTTATACAAACATTTAGCAGGGATCGTCCATATTTGTTAATAATAATAGGTCGGATAACACTCTATCTTCGGTGTCCTTCATCTTCAAATAAGCAAAACAAAAATGGTCGCCAAAACCACAATGTTCGGTTTCTGCATGATTTGCAGTTGATAAATATTTATATGTTATATTTTTCGATACAAATAACCTATATTTGACCTTCAAATTTATAATGGTTACGGACAAAAAAATAAATGTGTTTATTTGCATCTGAACTGAAATATTAGACAAGGTAATACGGCAGATTAGGCTACAAGGCATTCGAAACTCTGTTTACGCACAGTACTTTTTAACATGCATTGATGTTCTTAGTATTTGGAATGGCGTCATTATTATTTTGTATTGTAAATAGCTAAAATGATGTTCCTCTTGGATTTTGCGATAAAATTTAGGTCAGACGACACAAAATAAACATAATATGTGCTCAGAAATGTGTGTTTCACCCCCCCCCCCCCCCAAGTCATACACAAATCATACATTTAGCCATCTCGAGCCACAAATATAAAAAGAAATTAAATCTACATTTTGATAGTCATTTTTTCATGCTAATATGAAGGTGAATGTCGCGGACATTTTCGATTTTCTTAATTCAAATTTACTCGTCATCAACATTTATTTCGGATCCTCTAAGTTACTAAAAAAATAAATCTTATTATCGTCAACATGTTTAGCCGTATACTTACAGTAGTGGGGGACCATAATGTTCAATTAGTGAATAAATTTGCACATCTGGCTAAAATTGCCAAAATTTGTTTATAGGTCCTTTAGACCTTATAGATTTATATTTTTGATTGATCCAACTTTAAAAAGTACTGGAACCAGCATTTTAAGTAAAATCCAAAATGGCCGCCACTCGCGAACAATAATTATCATTACTTTGTAACCAATGGATCAAATTTATTGATGTTAACATCAATTTCATATATTTCGAGGTCAACGGTTTCATTGGTCTCGGTTTAAGCATGATTAGAGTCATATATTTTATGTTTCGACCATTTTTAGCGTTTTTGAGACCAAAATAGGCCTATATAAAAACTCAATCAATCTACCAACCCATTCGATCACGTCTGACCATAATTGCAAGTATACCTACAATAACGTTACTGCATGTTAAATAAATACAATAAAACACAAAATAAGAAAAAATACATATGTAGCCTATAGTCAAGTATGGTCATAATTCACTGTCTCGACCAGCCTAACTATTATAAAGGTAAAGGTGCAGGTGTATAGTCTGATATCAAGTTTGAAGACTTATCATCCGACTTTACATTTTACCCCCTTGGTCACTGGACCTGCTCATTTGTGTGCCATTTCAACTCAACGGAGAGTATACAGTCCTGCAGCCATTTCGGCGCATTGATCTTATCGTACACATTGCCATCTCTATCCTACCTGGTACTCATTTTCACCTGAGTCAAGTTAAGCATTTGAGGGTAAAGTGCCTTGTCTAAGGACACAACATAGAAACAATGTCCCAAGATTGAGAGGGGAGAAACATGATTTTTTTCTGAAAATCCTGCACCAAGCCGGATTCGCCATGTCCCTCTCTATGAAAATATACATAAGCTTGTTTTGTGACATTTGGACAATTATCAGCATATATCACATAAATCATCCCAACCTCTCCACCGGCAGATATTGATGTTGCCCGCCCAAAGTCTGAGCTTCTTGTGCGTCCACATCATGACAAGATAGATGGCGCCAAGTTAAAAAGCAAACTTGGCTTGATCAGGCCTCTGATATAATTCTCAACTCAATACACTTGGATACATAAGATACTTTAATAACTTGGGCGGGGTTTATGTATTAAAAAATGATAGGCCTAATATCAAACCAAATGCGATTATTGGAGTCGCTCTTTCCTGACAAGACAGCATCTACACCAATGGTGAAACTTAACATGAATATTGGAAAATGTGTGACAGAGTCTCTTAATCCTGGACAGATACATGTGCTGGGTAGGCGTTTCACTAATACAGCAGTGCACGGGAAGGAGGGACAGGCTTACACACTGATATTTTTGATGGAGTTTGCAAATAATACTCACCAGGCAGAGATAATGGGAATTGACCAACCAATAATAATACTCACCAGGCAGAGATAATGGGAATTGACCAACCACAACCAAATGGTTAGAATTGTGAGATTCTGTGACGAGTGATTGACAGCTGAGCTAGACGAGCCACAACCGAGACGGCGGTGATTATTGGCGGAAAGCCACCAGTCTGGGCAGTGTCTTTGAAGGTATATGCATATGGGTCAGCCTATTTTATCTCTCTGGGTGAAGCTAAATATATTTAATGCTGGGGGTCCTCCATGTCGACTTTGTAATTGAAGCATTAGGGTCTGTTTGTTACCTTCCCATCTGTCATTATTGAAGTAGGGGTACTGACTTTAGCTCGAGCACAGTCCGTTTTTATTACAGATCATCATCTTAAGATAACTCGTCATGTCAATTTCTTCTCATACCTAGCTCATTCTGAAGAAATAAGCCTATGCTATAAAACAACTGCATGGGTTTTCATATTTTCACAGCTGACAGGAATTTGTAACAATATAAATTTCATATCAGTTAAAACCTGTTTAATTATTCTTGATATGTAATAAATACAGCTGATTTGTATGATCACTTGTTTGTGAGTGTGATTTCAAACTTCATAATATGCAGGTAATAGATGACCTGTGCTGATGTTTGTTTGTTTTCAACCAAGCAAACTACTCTGGCTACCGATATATGTGTTCTCTATTTGACAATCCTGCTGTTATCATATATGGATGAATACCTTGTCTCTACCTGGGAAAGTTCAAGCACTGGTTGAATTTGCATCATCAGCTGAATTATTGTCACACTCAACATCATCTTCTTTTGTTTATCATGTTTATGGTCATCACGAAGAAGGGCAAATTCTCCAAACTCGTTTGTCTAAAGATGTTATACAGTAACAATAAATAGGTGAAAAAAGACGGATATATTGTACTTAAAGGTCAAATAAAGGCTATTTCTTTCGAAAGAAAATTATATAATTCAAATCTTGCAGAAACCATAAATTATGCTTCCATGTGCGACAAAGCATAACAAATATGGGGGTTTCCTTACATTTTGGCAGCCATTTTGTGTTTTGCTAATTTGAAGATGAAGGTCACCAAACATAGAATATTATCCAACAGATTTGAATTCAGCACGCATAAATTATGTAAAAATAAGTGGATACAAAATTTTGCACAAAAATTCTGAGAAAAAATGTTATTTCAGATTTCACCCTATGCTAAATACACATATTTCAAGAAAGGCTTCAATATCCTTTCATTAAAAAATATATAATTTGTATAAATATAAGTGACACTCATTTTTAAGCATACACACAAGTCATCTGGGTTCAGAAAATATAGTCCATGTCCAATAATTACGTTTTAACACATCTTTTCGTTAAACCATGTTGAAAAATTTGTTCCGTTATTCACTTTGCTTATTTTATAATAAAAAATCATGCTTGATCGTATGTGGAGAGACGACTACTTATTCTACTGCAATGTGTCATACGTACTTAGAACGGGAATTTTATTATCTGTTATATTCAATGGATTCATTCAGCCTTAAAATGTAAAAATAGACACAAAAACCGTGTTTCTGAGAGAAATATTAGGTACACCATGTTTAATAATGTATTTGAAGATTAGCTATTGATTTCACGGTGGCTATATTGATAAATTACTCTGCAAATCAAACACTAATCATATGATTTTGACTCAATGGGTGTCTCTGAACAGAATGACACCGATCGTGGAGGGGTTTCTTATAGTATACAACATGTGCTCCTAAAATGTTTGCAAAAATAGTGAAATTTTGAACATTTTCTTGATCATTTTCTGGTAGCCATATTGGATTCAGTCGTAAATATCACATTCCAGCACGTGTAAATACTTGAACAAACATTAAAATGTAAGATTAGACACCCAAACCGAGTTTGGCACGCGAAATTTAGGAAAAACCATGTTCAATAATACATTTCAGGAGAAATCATGAATTTTATGGCGTCCATTTTAAAATTGGCCATGATGATCTATTACTCGAAAAATCAAGCATTGGTAACCTAATTCTAACTTAAGGGATGTATATGTATCTGAACCAAATGGTGCCGCTCATGGAGACTTTAGTGCAGAAACGAGCATGTTGTCATAAACTATATACAAACAAAATGAAAAAAATATAGACAATTTTGAAAAATTACAGTCATTTTGCGACATGATTACAATATCTAAAAAAGCGCTTCGAAGTGGGATGCTACTGCGAAATTATTTTTTTATTTTTTACTATTTTATCTCCACAGATATAATGAGCTGATAGATAAAAAAACTAAATCCAACAATATTTCATTTAACTGGCCTAACATTGTGATCGAGTGGAAATAATAGTTTAGCGAATATTTTCTCAAAAAATCGGGTAGGTGTACAACAGTGTCAAATTCTCAGCCCGCCCCGATTTCCGGCAATGTCATCAACCCGACTCTGTATCTAAAGACCCTAGGCGCTACCCTAGGCCTCCCACCCTTTGGGCATCCAGGGGAAGCTGCAGCCTCCACGTGTCTGGCTACAATATTCGGGCAGATTCTCAGCGGCCTACCCTGACTCCTCCACTCAACAGTTCCCATATCAGTTCAGGCACAGGTGTTGGCCGTAGTAAGGTCATAAATTACTAGCAATAGCGTTTGACATTAGGTATCACATGCACGTGTGATTATTCCATTTACACTCAGCTATTGTTACTCTGGGAACTATCCGACCCGAAGATAGCGAAGCTCTGTTTTGTATAGCGAAAACCAAGACTCCGAAACGTTTTGGCATGCCTAGGAGTAAATCCACAGAACCCCTTAATAATGTTATCGTCAAGTGAAGGAAAGCAAATATTGCAATACCACTTAAATGTACATTACTTCCGAAAGGAATAGTCCGTGTACGAACAGTAGAACATATTTCTGATTACAGAAATAAAGACAAGTTGGGTACAGCCAAAACCAGGAATACCATACATTGTATTTACCACCATTTTCAAGAATATAAAATACGAGCTAAACAAGCCAAAAATCTAAATGTTGTATTCAAACCTTTTAGCATAACAAGTCATTGCAATTTATATTTTTATATTAGAGACAATCCTGACCTCTAAATCTAAGACACGATTACTCAACCCATTATAATTAAGTTGAGATAATAAAGGTCGCCTGTCTGGTGTCATTCGTCTCCCTTTAATGGAGCAGTCAACAGCTGGATAAATATGTATCCAGAAAGCACCACGGTTATTACAGAAGCAACTAGGGTACAACAAAACCAAAAACATATATAGAGTGGTCTATAACTTTAACGCCCCCCCCCCCCGCAGTGCTTCAAACTGTTCAAAGGCCTGTAGTGTACAGTGCTGTCTTTGATACTGTGTACTATAAAGAACACTTAAAGTCATTCGACAAGAATACAAAATATTATTATAAAACAATATAATTTTTAAAACAAAATAACAGATAATATCATTGATATCATATATAGAGATTTATATATATAGATCAGGTTATGGCGGTTTTTTCAGCCTAAGGCTTTAACAATATATTGCATCAGAACTTATTAATCATAATGAAGATAATATAAACATCCTACTTGAACATTATTTAATACACGTTTGTGATCATCCAAAGTCGTAGGCCCAAATGCTTGCTGTCCTTTTTTTCTTAGGTTGGTTTAAATAAGAATTCAAATTCGTAGAAAACATAAAGCTGGTTTAAATGTCAGTCAAGGATCATGAGTATTTTGTGGATGAAAGGATAATGTAAAACATCGACTACAGTAGATCAAATGGACCACTTGAATTTCCAATAGGTGGCTCATCAACAAATATGGTATATATTTCTGAACCTTTCATCTTGAGACTTTCAGATATACCTCCCTTGTAGGACACTCTGTGAACAACAGGGTAATACTCCTCCATCTCAGCACAATCAATGGAAGATAACTTCTGTCTCTTTTCCATTTTATGATTCCAGGTACGCGAATGACATGCAAACTTTGTATAATGCCGTCGCAGCAGTAGACGTGGATTTCTGGGAGCGGGGAACCATAGTCCAAATAAAGGTCTGCTGTGTAAAGGATAGAAGTCACTTCGCTCTACGTTGAAGCTAGCATCCGCAGCCCAAACGCGGCTGTCATCTTCCACTATGTATGTAATATCTGCAAAAGGCCACCCCCAAGACATCTTTCCAGCTGGAGGACTGTTCACGTTGTAGATCTTCATTCTTTCTGGGTTCCAACTACTAGCTTTAGCTATCACAACTTTGTGATCAGGAAACTTCTTGGTATCTTGCAAAAGGGACACTATTTTGTTTTTGTCAGATTTTCTGATCAGGAGATCTAGGTCATCATCCCAGGGCAGCACATCATGTGTGACATAAGACCCCAGCAGCGTACTATCTACCATCACGTATGTGATGTCATTCTCTGTAAATATTCTGTGTATGTCCTGCATGAGTTGCTTGATATTCTGGTATTCTGTGAAGTTCATCCTTCGTGGCAAGCCTGGGTGAGACAACCGTGGAATAGTACATTCAGAAATGTCTGGATAGAGAACATCGCTGCCAATGTTATAACCTTTCGGCTTGATACAACCAACGTTCTCGGTACCAGGCAGTGAAATATCATCTGAGCTCATAGCACGAGTTGACGCAGGTTCTGGATTGGTAACTCCTTTCTTGTACAATATATATTCTAAGGTCATGAATATCATTAGCAACAGACACACGTGCAAAATCCATTTCAAATATGACTTTATAAATTTCATCATCCAAAGTACAGTGTGTCAATATCAGGATGCCGACCTACGGTTTTCTCTGAAACAAAGAGAAGAGTGAGTGAGTGAGTGAGTGAGTGAGTGAGTGAGTGAGTGAGTGAGTGAGTGAGTGAGTGAGTGAGTGAGTGAGTGAGTGAGTGAGTGAGTGAGTGAGTGAGTGAGTGAGTGAGTGAGTGAGTGAGTGAGTGAGTGAGTGAGTGAGTGAGTGAGTGAGTGAGTGAGTGAGTGAGTGAGTGAGTGAGTGAGTGAGTGAGTGAGTGAGTGAGTGAGTGAGTGAGTGAGTGAGTGAGTGAGTGAGTGAGTGAGTGAGTGAGTGAGTGAGTGAGTGAGTGAGTGAGTGAGTGAGTGAGTGAGTGAGTGAGTGAGTGAGTGAGTGAGTGAGTGAGTGAGTGAGTGAGTGAGTGAGTGAGTGAGTGAGTGAGTGAGTGAGTGAGTGAGTGAGTGAGTGAGTGAGTGAGTGAGTGAGTGAGTGAGTGAGTGAGTGAGTGAGTGAGTGAGTGAGTGAGTGAGTGAGTGAGTGAGTGAGTGAGTGAGTGAGTGAGTGAGTGAGTGAGTGAGTGAGTGAGTGAGTGAGTGAGTGAGTGAGTGAGTGAGTGAGTGAGTGAGTGAGTGAGTGAGTGAGTGAGTGAGTGAGTGAGTGAGTGAGTGAGTGAGTGAGTGAGTGAGTGAGTGAGTGAGTGAGTGAGTGAGTTTTTAAATATTGTTTTTTTCCACCTCACCAGAAATCTTGCAGAATGAATTATTGGATTAACTGAGCATCTACCGCAAACTATTTTATGACTCAAATTATGTAAGTGTGAATATTGTATGCACATGCAGTATCAGGACTAGCATTCTGATAGAGATGTTAAAGTGGTGATTTAGGAATGTTTCACTTCGACAATTACGCCATCATATGGGGGATATGAATTGGTTCATGGCGGAGACAGTCACGACATGGAGTGAATCCCACCAGTCGCTATAAAATAATAACCCTTATATATGTTTAAGTGCTAGTCAAGTCATTTTCTATCTTCAGCCAAGTAACTTGGCTGTGAAACCAAAAAAAACGTGGCCTAAATTTGCTATATCCATGATATCGATGTATTACGGTATATTCGTAGGCTATACTGTCAAATACTGAGTATAACCTAAATAATACTAAGAGGATAACCGCTAGCGAAAAATGTGATTTTGGCAAATGATACGTGAATGAATGGCAAATGTGAGCAATCGCTGAAAGTTTCTGCGCATGTAAGAGTGCTCCCTCTGACTAATCGCCAGCCATTCGCCATTTTTTTTTATTATCATCAATCGCCGAGCCTTCGTCGAAAAGATTTTATCATTTTGCAATGTTTGCCGAACATTCGTGATAAGCCTTAACCATTTTGCATTGCTCGCCGAGGAATCGCTGAAATACTTGGTCATTTTGCAGTAAGCCAAGTGTTCGTCGAGCATAACAAGTTGAACTGAATGAGATGTTTGAATTGTAAGAATAAATTTATTTCATATAGTGGGAAAATGTGTACAATCATTTGAGATTGTTTTTAAAATGAGAAGAGGCTTATCGCATTAGAAGAAAAGGATGGTCAAGCGATATTATTTTATTTTCTACATGACCTGATGACCTAATTAAAATAAAAAAGTGAATAAATGAATTCCGTGACTCCCAAAACCTATGGATCGACTACAACATAATCATGATAATAATTATATCACTACCAGAACATTATAGTCTGTGGGCTGTTTTCCATAAAGGGCTTAGTACCAAAACAAAGATAAACACCTTAGCAAAAAATATAGAGGGGGTACGTTTGTCAAAATTATTTGAAAAGAGTAAACCGGGGTAAAATGTTCCGCCATCACCGAATATTATATTTCGTATCATTTTTTTACCTACAGTATTTCAGATATCTTCATATATGTTAGAGATGAAAATTTTGTGTCAATGTATTTTTAATGATGGTGGTCCCTCTGTGGAAAAGTACACGTGTGTCCACGTGTTCGGTCAGTCAGTTTAGTTCTCTTATCAGTGGATGCATGATGCTATGTAGTATGGCAGTGGTGTTGTTCCATAAGCGTAGATGGTAGACCAACGCTAAAGAGGCAAACTGGGCTACACCTCAAGCAACAGCAGTCCGATGCTGTTGGCGTCCTTTGGTTCTAAGAGTGCATGCCTGTGACTGTGTCACAGAGGCAGTGTAGGAGTTGAAGATTAGTAATGTTACTCAGTCAGTCTGGTGTGAGTAATCTCTGTGTTTGTATTCTAGCCTGAGTAAGGGTTGTGCCTTACCCAGGGCGGACAATGTTATAATATTGGAAGACATGAATGGAACCTGACATTTTATTGTAAATGCGTTTGTAGCACTTACTTATATTGGGATCTGGGATATTAGTACTTATATTCTTTCATAGGTTTAGTAAATGATATTCCAAGCCAGAGGTTCTCAATCAACTCTATTCTTATTGTTCTTTATGTAGAATACAGATATTAGCACACAGTTCACAATTGATACACGATTTCATTACAATGTCAGGTTCAATTCATGTCTTCCAATATTAACATTGTCCGAATGTCCGCCCTGGGTAAGGCACAATTCTTACCCAGGCTAGAATACAAAAAAGAGTCTACTCTATCCGACAACGTCATAATTAGATGTTTTTCGTGTTCGTTGAACAGAGGGAACTTCAAAAAGTTACAATTCCAGGTAATTTGACGGCCATTTTGTATTTCAGCCGCCATCTTGGATTTATAAAATATTTTAGGGTGGCCAAGAAGCTTATTTCAAAAAGTATGGTTTCACTGAGCTGAATCCACTGAGAAAAATGGCAGTTTTTGCCTGGCATGGACCTGTCTACATGTCTATATTACGTTTTCTTATGACTGACAGTAAAAGCTCAAATTTGTTTGGGCAACAGATCGGAAGGGGCACTGACACTGGGTTTGTTGTAATAACGTTTAGATTTAAGGTCACAAAATCATCAGCTGTCAATCGCAGTAACTAAACTGACTTTTTTCAGCTATACTCAATGGTATTTAAGTTGCGCAATGATATGCATCATATCAAACCCAACGTTGTTTTATTGGTGTCTTATCGTGTGTGATTTTGCCCGGCATAAACATTGAGCTGAATAAATATATCGAGTTGTATCAGTGTTTATAGAGTTATTTAGGCTTACAATGTGTGAGATTACAATGTGTGAGATTACAATGTGTGAGATTTACCAAACATTAATGCTTCATGCAATAATAGACTTTTTGCCAAGCTTTGACCACATACTATTCGTAATTAATATTACTGTTGCAGTACTTACTGGGATGATTGCTAGTAGTAGTAGGCCTACTTTTTGACACCATCCGGGAGGGGGCATTGGGATCTGTTCCGTCTGTTGCATGCTTTACTGCATGGTGCGGAAGCACTAGTCCACAGCAATTATCAAAGGAAAGCTGCAGCCTCCACGTGGCTGGCCATAATCTTCGATCGGATTGTCATGCAGCGACATACCCTGCTTCCTCCGTTCAACAGTGGTACCGATCAAGCGACCGTATCAGTGCAGGCACTCTCAGTGCAGTTTCACCACAGAGCTCTGATGCTGGTTGTTGCATCTTTGAAACAACCAGCAATAGGATGTTTCACATTATGTGTCTCACGAGAGATGAATGGAGTTAACCTCAGTTGCTGCAGGGACTATCCGACCTGAGGACAATGGAGCCGCTTTTGAAAAAGACGATTCTCTAGACGTCCAGGCATGCCTGGGGGTAAATCCCCCAGACATGCCCAGAACCGCTTATTGGGCGAATAAAAGAAAACACTATCAAAAACTCACTATGCACTTTATGATCATTAGTGCCAAAAAGTGAAGTGAAGCAATCATTTACTGCTACTACTATCACTATTATTATTGCTTTCGCTTGTTCATTTGTTATCTATCACTATTACAGTGAAATCTCCTATTACTATTGCTCCATGTGTTGTCTACATAAAACATCCTACGAAATATCAGGTTGATTGCCATAACAGTTTCCAATTTTATGCAGGATATTAGACTGGCATTTGGGATGTGGGCCTAAATGGTGTAATGGAAAAAAATATTTAGTTACATATATAGTTACATATTATAGTTACACTAAATGCATGTGTTGTAAAGGTAATCACGCAAGATCTGTGTACCATGTACGTGATGCTTATCTTGCTCATATAAAGTTACCTTCATATTCCCCTCCACCCCTTGACCCGCAACCCTCAAACTTCAACCCTCGACCCACAGCTCCTCGACCCACAACACCTCGACCCACAACCAATCTGAATTACCCCTCTCGACCCCGAAAAATTGAAAATATGTACCAAGTGAACAAGTGATTTATTATTGTTGTCTTTTTTTAAAGACATGCAGTGCCAGGCAAAGCGGGAATGTACATGATTAATACAAAATATTGAACATGCTATCCTTCTCCATTTTAGCTTTACACACAATGAATAGTTAAAATGATTAGTATTATGATGTGAAAAAGCGTAAACGCATATTATGATATCATTCAATTAAAGTTGAAATAAAAAATATTCATAGTTTTAGAAATTTCTGAGTATATTTCCAGAAGAAATATTCAGCAACGTTTGTAACTTCAATGTAGATGGACTTGCATGGTATTATTTTAAGAGGAGTTATATTCTCTCTGTTCTAAAAAAAATCACATAAGAACAAGTAATGAAATTCATCGCCAATGTCTCTTGGTGCAATGTCACATTTGGTACATACACGGGTGTCCCGGAGAACACGTTCTCTACAACAAGTTTATATTGGCAACCTGTGATTTATGCAACGGAATTTAGTAAATATAATTTTCAGCTTACGTGGTAAAGAAATGAAGACATTTTCAAAAGTAAAAGTGGTCTTGAACGTTCTATAAATTATACACTTTCCAGATTCGTTGATTTCTGCTATCCATTGATGGATAAACTGGTCTCTCAGTCTCACTTTTATTGACTGTCTAAACACTCACGGCTTGCCGGTAGAGACTAGCTGTTCCAAACACCAGATAAACCTATATTATTTAATGTATCTTTGACAAACATAAGCCATGGTGATGTATAAAGATCCAAAACATGCAATTTAAGTAATAATTTATATAATATTGACGAAATATTATTACATCTATAATTTTCATCACATATGATAAGTGAGCTCCAAAATAGTAGCACTCTTGATTTATTATTTACAATTAGAGGAGGAGTGCCGACTTCACCATACACCATATTTGAACATGTAAATTTAATAACATTAAATATATATTTTAAAAATCTCAATTGTAATTTCTCGATAATATCGATGCTCTCACTTCTTCATATTTCGCAACCCTATGTAATACTGGGAACAACTATATGGTTAAACAGTTTAAGAAGAACATAAAGAGGTAAAAATAAACACCTAGCATTACGTAGTAGAGAGAACATTGCCCTACTACCTTTCTCATACAATTTCTGTTTTGCTTTGTTAAATTTTCCATTGTAATTAATAATAAGTCCAAAATATTGATAATCTTTAAAAATTTAAAATTTAATATTACCAAACGTAAATTCTGGTCTATTTCTTACATAGCCACGAGAGAATACCGACACTTTTGTTTTAGATACAATAATTTTGAGCTTCCATAGTGTACAATATTGATCCTTTGCATCTAGAGCTAGCCGCAATTCTCTCGGAGTATCTGCTAGAATGACAGTATCGTCTGCGTAGAGGAGAAAATAAAGCTTTAAATACGTGTCGAGATTAATATCGTTTAAAAGATCAGAAATGCTATTTTTAATAAATGACAATCCATTGTATTTGGTGCTAAGGTAATTTCCTGAATCGGACAGAAAAATTAAAAATAACAATGGTGATAATTTATCACCCCGTCGAACACCTGTTTCACAAGCAAAATATCCTGATGTTTTACCAGACATCAAAATGCAAGATTTCGCGTTACTATACATTGAATAAATTGATTTAATTAATTTTCCACAAATACCCTTTGCTAGTAGTTTAGACCACAGTGCAGTCCTGTTTACCGTGTCAAAGGTTTTGCTGTAGTCCACGAAACAGCAGTAAAATCTCTTTTTCTTAAACAAATATAGATCAATTAGTGTATTTAAGGAAAAAATGTGATCAGCGGTTGAAATACCTTGCCTAAAACCTGCTTGTTCATTTCCTATATTATCACACGACTTGGAATAAGAGGCTAATCTAAGTTTCACATTTAAAAGCTTAACTATTATTTCTATTAGTAAATTAATTTAAAATTAAATCTATTCCTCCGCATGTATTGTTTTTTAATGTTTTTATTGTTTTTTCCACTTCAATATCAGTAAAAGGTTCGTTTAAAATTTGGTTATCCTTGTTAATGTCGAGATTTGGCCTATCAATGATATATTCTCCATTCCAAGAATTCATACTCTCGAAATGTTTTTTTTTAGTATCCAGTGGTAAGTCATTTACAGATTGAGGGGGGTCTATCTTTGTTTAAAATTTCCCAAAAATATTTTGGGTTACTTGAACTCAGGTTTCGAATTTGTTTTGCAATTTTGTATTTGTTAAATGACGTGTTAATTTCTTTGTTCTATTCTTTGCTTGCATGTCTTAATTGTTCAAGTGATTGGTTGCTCTTAAGTGCTCAATACTTATTTTCAAATCGTATATATTTGTGTCGTTTTGTCTCACATTCTGTGTTATACCATGGTTTGTATGTTTCTTCACGCTTCCTAGTGGATTGTTTGTTGTGAGTTTTACGCTGTCGCAGCATGCCAGCGTAGTCTGCGGCTTGTGTGAGGATGTATGATATATTTTTTGTAATTTTTACATCTTTTTGCTGTATGTTGTCTTTGTGGTTTATATCTTCTAGCAGTTGCAATGTGCTGTAAATCGTTCGGTATAAAAAAAACTGATTAAAGTTTTGTTTTCACTGTTCCTCTTAGTGTAGGTAAGTTCAAATGTTTTTTTCTTTGCATGTCTTGTGGTTAGTACTACAAACTTGCTCGTGTGGCTTGTTGTTTGTATCGATGTGTACTTGTGTGGATATCTTGAAGACTATGGGACAGTGTATATCAGAAAGTAAAGGGTCAAATTTTTATTTCCACATAAAAATCAGCTATACTGATAAACAATTCATCTGTACATATTACGTTGTCAACTACACTCGGTGAAACTCTCAACCTTGGGCAATTTTTATAAATCCAAGATGACCCCCAAAATGGCTTTCTCTAAAAACAATTTTACTATATAGGCCTCCGGTTATGCTAGAGAAGCATGTAATACATCGAAATAAGGTTTTTGGAGGATGCTCTACTGAAATATTTAGATTGGATAGCTGCATACGTGTTTTTGTAGAGATATTGGCCATGTTTTGCCGTATTTATATATATTGTATGTGTATAGATATAGTAGAGTTGCCAGCACCATAGTTGATGCAGTGAACCTTTCTGTTATTTGTTTCTACATACACATTTAAAGTAATTTTAGCTTTGCTAGCATAATGTCAACTTTGTGAAAAAAAATTAATAGCTAATTGACGTAATTCACACTAATTATAATACAGTGAAGAGTCCATCCACAGAGAAAATAACTTTATCAGAGACTCTGGGGTTAGGGTAAAATTTCCAGTTTGGCAGACTGACTAGTAGGGGAAGGGGGCTTGTAGTCGCGCCAGGATTACGTTCAGCGTCAGGCGTCAAGTTTTCTTGTGGGCACAGAAACGAAATAATTACTGGTCAAAAATGCACATTTTACAATCACATCACCCACTATATCCAGAATGTTATAACTGAATTATACACGTATATTACTTTTAATCAACTGTTACATTTTTTCTTGTTACTTGTCAGTGTTTCTTTTTTTACTGCTATTTTTTGTCATCTTTATTTATATCATAAAAAATCCAATAAAACAATAACTCTTCCTTTACCAATTTTGCATTTATGCGTGAACTGTCTTTTTTCTACCAAATTCGCATTTATACGAAATTCACATGTGTACATTCATTGATAGCAATGGATATATTTTATTACATGCGTGGTTGAAAATCGCCAACCAGAATGGCCAGTAGTGACATGGACACAATGTTCTCTTGCATCTTTAATTCGTGCGCATAGTTATGGTCTGTAGTGTGGCCAGGGGCTATCTCAGGGGTCCTCCTCAAAAAAGAAGTCGGTTTCTGGGGGTAGTTTTATCAGGGGGGAGTCGGTAAACATGGTAAAGAAGAGTTAATTAGATTGAGATATTTCAAAAACCAAAAAAAACAATGTACTAGATATAAATTACTAATATTCCTCGACAAAGCAATGTACATGTAATAGATATAAATTACTAATGTTCCTAGACACTTACCATATATATAAACGTAAAAATATTGTGTACATCTATCGTCTAAACTAATTCACAGATCTACACTTTCACTTGAAATTAAAGGCCCTGTGAAATGATTTTAGTTCATCAATATAATTAAAGTATATATTACAATGAACTATCTCATAACTTAGCAGATTATTTTAGTGCACTAATTATCAGTTGTTTTTTTTAAATAAAAAATAAAAATGCGCTCATTTCTTAGGCTGGGCGGATATCCCACCTCATGACTTCACACACAAAAACCACCCATTATTGAATCTGAATTAACATTGAAACTTCATCGGGTATATGTTTCATGTTTCTTGTATTTGTACATGAGCTGAACTAGACTTCAATTCATTTCGATATGCCCGCATCGACAGGGTGGACAAGGGGCGAGTGAATGCTAGACGCTGGCCAGAAGCGGTCGCTGTGATGGCCATCAATGCTAGTGCTGCACCTGCTTTCAGGCAGCGTTGGGCCGGCGTTCCGTGTTGACTTTGGTCAGTTTTATAAAATCATGTCGGTCTCCCCGACAGCTCTTTCCGTTATGACGTTACGTAATGGTGATTAAGCCTGCGGGAAGTGGATAAACATCGGCCAGTTTAGGGATGACGGTGGTAGGAAACATAATAATTTACAAAACCTCGGTATTAGGAGAAAACTGCCCCTCAACATGCTAAACTGTTTGATTTTGCCAGAATAAGGTTGACTAGTCATGCTATTTCTAATTTGTTTATCAAACCATCTTTTCATTATTTCGTTATTACTACTCATTAATTCATGTATTCAAACATTTGTGTCATTGCTCGTATCATTCAATTTACTTCGCTTTGCTACTTTTATAATGTGCATTCACTTTATCTCATTATGCGCAGCAAGCATGTACTGTAATTGGACTAGGCATAAAATTGGATCAACGTCTGTATTGACATTGCTGTTGGCATTTTTGAGAAAAGTTAGAATGCAGGTTTTTTAACCTATTTCGGGTGTGAAAAATTCCTTTCCAAGCTGAATTTTTAACATTAGGTAGTCAAAAATCAATATTGTATGACCGCCGTTATATTTTAATGTATTCAATTATGCAGTCCCATAACATATTAGATGGTAATTGTATTGCTGTTCTTTTACACAGGAACTCATAAGAAAAAGTTTTGTGATATTTTTTTAAAGAAAACAAAAAAATTATTCCATATGACGCCTAGTTTGCATAAATACAAGATGGCTGCAATATGATTTGCCAATTATCATATTTTGCCTCATAACTTTGGAAAAAATAAAGATAGAAAAATGACTAAGGTATCAAAAGAATCATAATTGCATTGACAACACTATACAATCTAATTTATAAAGATGACAAAGGCATAATTCCAAGATGGCCGCCATGTGATTCGACGATTATCACATTAGGCGTCGTAACTTTGGAACAAATGAATAAAATAAAATAAACACAATAATCGGGAAGATTTGTGACCCTGGGCCAACATTATTCCAACTTTATCCCTTTAAACTATAATCATGAATATAATCGTGAATATATTTTTCCTAGCACTTTTTAAATACGCAACTATTTGACCTAGCGACATCAAACGTTATATTGGACTTGTTCATCAGGACTGTTTCTCAGAGATATCAATCGTTTTCCACGCACGATACCACTCTTTCCGCAACTAAGGACACATACATTATGTGATTATTGCAATAAACTGAATCGGCTTCTTGCCTCTGGCCGGGCCTAATAAACATTATATATTTAATGCTCGATATTGTTGGTAGAAGCAGCCTAGCACTATAGTCTGTCATTGTACCTGTGATTTATGTTCAGTGTTTAGCCGTGATGACTTCACGTACAGTATGCCTACACCACGGTGGTAAACTGTGGGATTTTTACCCCCCTCTGTTAATCGCCGGTGCAGTTCATATTCGTTTTTTAAAATTTTTTATAGCACATTACATATCAGCTTTTGAACCTGTTAAAGATAAAAAGTGACATTAATCAGCAAGATTTGAATTGACCGCCAATTTGTCAAATCTGAGTGATTTTCACTCACTTGGAGTTGTGGATCGCGTCAGCGAGACACAACTCTAAGTGGCTGAAAATTCCAATTGAATAATTTGGCGGTTAAAGGGTTAAGTCGCACACTCCAGTGCTCCTGAACACTGCATACATATGCCAGTAACTATACTGAAAATATATCACCATATAAAATCCAAAATAAAATATGTGTTGTGGATACGGGCATTTCGGAATTTTAGATTTTCCAGTTCACAGTGCGCACCAGCCTATTGAATATGCCTCGTGCAGCGAACAAAGAGGCATATTCTATAGGCACACTTTTCCGAAACGGTATTCAGTAAAAAATGAGTTTTCGATGTAATATCACATTTTATTAAAGGGGCTCCATTATCGCCTGACACTGATAATAATATTAAAATGATATCGTCACATCAGTATCATTTTCTGTATTTTATTTGTTGAACTTATTAATAACTAGGTTGTCCGGATGTGGCCATTTCACACTTTAGCTGTTTGAAAACTCGCTCTTTCGCATCTCCCTTTCGTAGTTTTGCACTTTCGTTATTTCGCAGTTTCTTAGTTTTGCAGCTTCGCATCGCCCTTTCGTAGTTTTGCACTTACGCTGTTTCGTAGTTTCTAAGTTTCGCAGCTTCGCATCTCCCTCTCGTATAGTTTCGTATCGCTCTTTCATTGCTTTGAGGTCTCTTTGTCTCGCAGTCTCATTGTTTCACATCGCCATTTCGTTGTTTCGCATCGTCCTTTCGTTGTTCCGCAGTTTCGTACTTTTTGTTTTTTCGTTTCATTGTGTCGTACCTGCGTTGTTTCTTACTTCCGTTGCTAATTACTTTCTCTGTTTCCTACTTTCGTTGATTCTTGCTTTTGTTGTTTCTTACTGTTCTACTTTCGTATATTATGGATGTGATAAGAAATGACAATAATTGTCCGTATCACAATGAATAATGTTGTTATCAACTACACATTTTAACCAAAACACAGGGCGATGGACTGGCTTATACCGACACGTCTCATGATGAAAACTACTGCACAGAGTGTGAGAATAATTCTGACTGAGTTTTATGTTGAGTTAGTTATATTATATTATGATTTATAATAAAAACACGCCTTCAACTAAACAAAGACAGCTAAGTGTGGGGATTCTTATCCCTGAATACAAAGCTATTCCGCCCGAGCTGCATATGCAGCTCGGACGGAATAGCCTTGTATTGAGGGTTAGGGGATGCTCACCTTTCATCCGGAAATTAACAGTCGTCCTGAAAAGCAGCGTGCCCGTTGTTCAAAGAATAAATTGTATTGGGTTTGTGAGTATTAGGCCTAAGCAGCTACACTAAATATCATTATCAAAACCTGACCTCCCGCCGTATGGAGAACACGCAGTATAAATGGAATGATCAACTAAAAGACAGCATAGTGAGCTTAATAGGCAGCGTAAGGCCTTTTGTCACCTGACAGTATATACCCGATAAACATGAACAGTTTACCCAGTGATGTTTTCATATCGGGCCAGCGTCGCATACATTCGAACAGTGAATCCATTATATACGTGACGTAGCCGTTACGCAGGGTAAACTCTAGGCGTTGAAGCAAAAATTTACCCCATCAAAGTTATACACCACCAGCCTTAAAATATGTTTGTTTCTGATTTCAGGTCAATTAAAATTATCAGTGGAGAGGGGGGAAATGGGTTTTTTGAAGCCCTATTTAGTAAATTCTTACATTGTGAAATTGCTTAGAACCACCAAATAGCTCGATAATGATATGGGTTGTATTTTTTTCTAATTTAAGACTTTACCATACCTTTGGACAAGAACAAGAGTAGTTTTTTCACTAGTAGGGCCACTTTGTTCGTTTTCTCTGTTTTAGATCAGAAAAAATTGAACCTATTTTTGGAAAAGGTAATGAGGGCGACCAAATAAAAAAAACATTGGACATATTTCTGGAAAAGTTAATGAGGGCGACGAAACGAAAACAAATTTTGAACTATTTAAAAAAAGTTAATGAGAGCGACAAAAAAAAACTAGCTAGAAAAAAACATAGCTGGAAAAATATGTTTTATTTCTCGAAATAAACTTGTTTTTTTCGGAATGTTTTTCTTTATCTCCCAAATTGACTGTTTTTTTCCGAAATCGGCAATAATCTAATGCGCGCGCTGGGCAGAAAAAAACACATGTTTTTTTTGGTAATGCGCAGCCTAAATCAAATGCGCGCGCTCTAAAACAGAGAAAAAAAAAGTGGCCTAAAGCAATTTGACTGTGTATTGATACACGGTCAATACACATACCACACTCATCAAGTACATGTATATGTTCATACACTAATGTATGTCATAGATCTAGTCACAACAGGTAACTACAGATATACTGTAGATCTGGTAATTTCCGCGTATTTAAATATTCGCGAATTTCTGATTTTGGCTCTTTTCGCAAAGTTTAGAATTTGCGAAATTAACATTTTTATTATTTGTTTCTGTCGTAAGAAGGCCTAATGATAGTCACTGAGCTGTTGCATGGCACAATGTCGCTTACTCAGCCGGGAAAGCTACCACTCGAGTTTCTAACACGATCGTTATCACAAGTAGGCGAACTTACACAGATGTTTGCACAAACGTTGGTTTAATGTTGGTTAAGCGCCGGATATACATGTACCATATATACCAACGCTGGTGTCAAGGTTGGTGTAACATCCAGTTAGTTGGGCGTTGGCAAGGGACGCTGATATTGTTTTACACACACACATACGTATTAAGAAGGCGAATTAGCAAAACGGTTCTATTTAATCACTGACGTAGGCCTATATGGTCAATAAATATACATATTTATGATGTAGGCCTGTCTTCTAGATTTATTTTTATTCACACATGATCGACTGAGATATACATTGTTGTTGAGTCTTTATAGATACTGTGGTTAAATCTCATTGTAGTAGTCGTTTTCGATGGCATATCATAGGTAGCGATATTAAAAGAATTATTTTCGCGATATTCTCGAATTGGCGAATTCGTTCTACTCGCGAAAATTAAAACTTCGCGAATATTACCAGATCTACTGTATCTCACAGTGGTGAACTCACTATTTCCTATTCATTTACAGCTGGAATTATTAATCCAAGTTATAGGCGAATAGTATAGGGGAAAGATATGTCCAAGCTTATTTTTTCAAGAAACCTCCCAAATACCACTAGAATAACATACTAAAACTCCTGTGATTCTCGCTGGAGCCTTTCCCATTATTAAAGATGGCTTCCAAGATGACGGCAAAAAATTTAGCAAGGCTAGAAAAGGCGGTCTATATACCACCTGACACCCAAAAACTGATACCGAAAGTCTTCTCTCATACTGAACATAGTGAATGACAGAATGATAGTCTAGCAAAATCTGACCCCTAAAAATGGAGTAAAACTGGGTCACCTCCAATATGGCCGCCATTGGCTGTGAAAATCGGTCAAACCATCCTGATTTGCCTAAGCTTTTACAAATCAAGCCATGATTCTTGTTTAAAATCCATGTTTTTATTAGTTGGGGAACTCTTTGGATAAAATACCATTTAGGCAGTGTCAAAAATGTAAGATGGCGGTGGGGCTAGGGGGGGGGGGGAAATCCAAGGCCAAGGTAAAATATCATTTTTCAACAAATAAAGGACATTCATTACTTCTATTATGTTCATGATTCAATGACAGCTTCAATGTCAATAGGTCAAAATAAAGGTCAAATAATAGAAAACATGATTTTTATCAAATAAAGCTAAGAACATTATAATACATTTTACTTCATGGGATTTCGACAGATAAATCCTTTTATTGTATCATGTTTGTGATTCAACCCGGCCGGCGTCATATGCGGTAGACCGGTATTGAGTCAGCATTAGGCTTGCTGCTCTTGTCTGCTGGGTGACCAGATGACGAAAAAAAAAATACAGTTTGAACTTTCATATTTTCATGAGTATAATACGACTTTTTTTCAACACCTATAAATAAATCAAATAAAAATCACCTACAAACGTTTCACGTGGACATAACATAGATTTTTTTTGTGTGTGTTTTTTTTTGTTTTTTTGTGTGTGTTTTTGTGTCTTAGGCACAGTCGTGTTTTTTTCGTTCTGTACTGTATATTGTATATGTATTGTGAATGTATATATATATGAAAGCTGAAAAAAAAGTTAAAAAAAAACTTGTACGAGAATACGGGCTCAGACACATTTCTCAGACACTTTCTTAGACACTTTTCTAATGACGTGCATTTTCCCATAGATGTAATTTCAACAAAATGACACAACACATCTGTTTTGCTATATAACACTGATATGTTATGAAATAAGGTACCGTATTCATTCCGATCAATGCCCCGATTGGGTGTTTATTGGAATGAATGCAGTAATTATCATTTGCTCTGGGGTGGGAATTGCTCTAGCTCACTCGCAATAGTCTGTCCAACGGTGGAGGATTGTCCAGGGCAAGGGTTGGCTTTTTGTTGTTTGCTCAGTCAATTCTTGAGCGATTTTCATGAAATTTTATAACCTCTATTCTCTAGTCATGTGGCAATCCTGATTTTTTGAATGGTATAGTTCGAAAGTTGAACCATTTGACATACATGCAGTAAATTTCTCATTGTGACGCCCCTCAATACACCCATTAACTTCATCCCTATTTTCAGGCCTGATGCCAAAATAAGAATGGCTGCAAAATTTCGTAAAAGTTGCTTAAGAGTTGACTAAGCAATACCCGGCTTTCATTTCGGACCAGCCTCTACCGTCGGACAGATTACATAGTGCAGGCGGTTATGTCAGGTTTTCAGGTCTTGCTGTAAAAATTGCTCAGGTTTGATTTTTGGTTTCTTTGAATAATGTACATACCAGAGTACGCAAAATCCACCGCATTTTTTCGGCCGCCATTTTGAATTTTAAAATGGCCGCTATTTTTTAAGTTTTTTTTACAAATATAACTTTATTTGTGGATAAAAAATGTTATTAACTTTAGAATACAAATGGGATATATAGCCTGTATGACCTTTTCAGCATTTACCCAGTCCAGAGTCGAATCATTTTAACCCTTTCACTGTCAAAGTATGTGATTAAAATTGAATTTCGACGAGGAGTACGCAACATCTCAGGTTTCATTTTTTTGATAATCTTTCAGTCTGTGGCATATTGCATTTTCAATTTTTTTTCGCAATTTTTCATGACTCGCTCTACTTTTTAATTGCTTCTCTTCGGAAGGCAAATAACTATGCATCAGTCTTATCTGATCTATCAATGACAACTTTTGTGTGTGTTTAATAATATTTTAAAGGTACCGACATTGCTAACATCGATTTTTAACATGCAAGCTTGAATACAAGTGTCAATCATTACCAATAGTTAGCAGCTCATAAAACATGATTTCGGTGCTTAATAAAGTTTATAGAGCCCTTTATTTCTACATTTTGTATCTCCCCCTCTGTACACAGAAGGGGAGACACATAGGTTTGCTTCTCACCGCTCATTTTTATGTCACATCAGTTTTGTGTCTGTGCGTTTTGTGCTCTCCGTCTATCATGCAGGCGGTCAAACATGAGACGTTGACCCAATGTCGGTCTATTGTTGGCCCACCGTCTACGACGCTGAGCCAACATTAGCCCAGTATTGGGCTACCGTGTCGTGTTTGACGCCACGCGGCATGTGGGCCAGCGTCAAAGACGGTGGGCCAACATTAACCCAGCTTTTGTTCAAAGCATCGTACGGGATTTACAGCATGAAGTAGGCCTACCGACTACGGTTGAATGTATACTAGCCAGCACCGGCGACCCAGGCCCAACATTATTAAAATTATGATTTATTTATTTATTTATTTTATTCGGAGCTAGCCGCAAATTCCCTAAATAAGATTGAAATGTACGCCTTCCCACACACACCTCCTCAAACACTCAGAGACTAAAAATAAAACAGGATAATCTATTATTAATATTTTACTATTTCAGCATATTTCAGTATTTGGTTATATATGTACTTATTATTTGTATTATCGCCTGCCATGGGAAAGTCATCATGATATGCCAAAGATAATAATAGGAACATAAGGGAGCATCTATTCAAAATGCGCAGAACTGTACTAAGTAGACAAATCATCGTCTAATTATATGTTAATAAGAGGTGAGATGTAAGTAGTGAGATGTTGTGAGAATATGTTCGCAACCCTCTGACCCACAGCGGAAAAAATATTTACTTTTTTCTAAGGATACACACTTATAAATTATTTCAGTGATTCATCGAACCTTCCGATCATCGAACCTTCCGACCATCGAACCCTCAGAATGGAAATATTGTCGGACTATCGAACCTTCGGACTATCGAACCTTCGGACTATCGAACCTTCAGAATATATAATAAGGGCGTCCCCCCTACCGCGGCCACATCCCACATCAATGACGGATCACTGATCTGCGAGGGCTCCATCAGCTCCGCTTTTGAGGAGGAACCATTCTACACAGCGTTCAACGGACGTAAATACTCCCTAATGAGCTGCCAAGAGCGTAAACACTAACAAGTAACAACCGCCCTAGTACCCCATATTAAATAATAAGTTGTTATGTTCACGTAAACACCTGGTAAAGTGGTCAATTCAACATTCACATTATTTAGTTCATAGAACAAATATCCTTCTACTTGGGAGACGTAATAACCCCTATTATTTTTTTATATTCCGCAAGATTGGTTAATATTACATTTTTCAAGCCATGTCATCCCCGGTATAAAAATATTGATGCCCACTATCAGCTGTGACAGCCCGTTTATAGGCTTAATTTTAGGCTAGCTCATGTTGAAAATGTATAATCGATTATAACAGCCGGCAGTGGAGACCTCCGTGATTCACAGTAATAACTCCAAATATCGTTTTTATCAGGCTTAACTTCGTTATAAAAGATGATGATATAGAAAATGCAAGTGCTTCTGTTTCATTTGAAAGAAAAGTACATCCCACCTGCTGGCGAGAAAAAATATGAAGTATTATGTAAACTGCTAGATTACATGACAATAAAAATCATAATTATGGTGGACCAATATATGATAATTATTTTCTTTTTTTAACAATGGTGACCATCTTCAAATTTGTCAGTCAAAAAGATTAACAATTAAATCATTTTTTGTCTCAAATATTTAGAAATAATGTCGGCTACATTTTTTAGTTTACTACTAATATCATTTTTTATAAATTAAGAAAATGGCGGACATTTTTGATCTGTGTGTGAGATATTGGTCGAGTTATCTAGCAGTACCAAGAAATGAATTTCTTGAACAATATATTACAGAAGCGATAAATCACACATAATTATATTATCTAAGTTGTAATACAATTATCTTGATCACACAAGAAATGACGATCTTGCCCCAAAATCACCTATAACCATAACCCACACACATATAGGTGGTAAAACTAGGTTATTTCATAAATACAACAAAACGGCGCCATAATAAGTTAAATTATCTCGAAAACACAAGAAATGAATTTTCCGACCCAAAATCACGTAGAAACCATGAATTACACATACCTATGTGGCAAGTCAACGGCAACTCATTTTTTAATACATTTTGGATGGCATTTTAAATTTTGGGCTCCCAAAAATTCCGCCCACACCTTTGAAAGAGGCATGGGAATAATGTTTTTACTTATTGTCTATAAAAAGCAGTTCAATCGTAAAGGAGGCAACGGTCACGCAATTACCAAACATGACCCAACTAATAAGCCTGTAGAACCGTATATTGTAACCAGACGTAAAATGTAACCGGTTTTCATTTTACGTCGCCGTATAATGTAACCGGTTACATTTTACGGCGACTAGTTACATTATACGGTCACACCGTCAACGTATAATGTAACCAGGGTAAAAAGGTACCATACGACTGTATAATGTAACCAATGCTGTATAATGTAACCGGAATAGTTTTTCCAAAACGTATATGTTTTGGGGGATATACCCCGGGAAGCTTTATTATCATTAGTATGCTTAAATTAAAGTGAGTGAGTGGTTATGTCTTCAAGCGGCGTTGGTCCGTTCCTTTTCGTGTTTCCACGCGTTTGTTTCCCCGTCCTTCTATTCCCTGACTCTTCAGTGCGTCCGTCCGTCCATAAAAAAGTGACGACTAAAAAGCAAAAACTAGTATCGGCCTGTAGTTTGGCCACCCGTCTTGCCCCAAAAGAACATTTACCAGCACGCTCTTTTATTTAAAGAAAATATGCCCAAACTATGCCAGTTTATATTTCATCGACATGGAGGAAGCCATTTTTCGATTGCAGATTGATCAAACAAACTTAAGGAAAAGAACAAACAAATCAGGATTACCAACAAACAGAGGGGCGATTGATGAAAAAACAATGAGTCAACGAGATAGCGAATTAACGTGAAAACGCTAATTGAATAAAAAAACAAATGACCTAACGAACGAACGAACGGCCGGACAAACAAATAGACGGACAAGCGAATAAACATACCAAACCGACAGTGAAAATGAATGAATGGGGATGTTGAGATAAATGAGATGAAATCGCCCTCCGGATACAAAATTCGAAATTCGAGCCCTGGTCGAGCAGGATCCCCTGAGTGAGCGAAGAAGACATTTCTTGTTTCTTTGAAACTTGAATGTATCAGAGCGATCTCCTACTTTCCAAGCAGGCAGCTTTAATCACTGCACCAGGCCACTTTTGTGCACATACAGGCTAAACTGGGCCAAGATAACCTCCTGAGGATGGTGAGATGACACTGCCAGACACATAATTCGTAATTCAAACCCTGGAGGTCTGAGGCCGAGCATGCTACTTCTCGGTCACAGAGGCTCCCCACATACGTTTTAGGAGTGGATGGGGAAGAAAAAATTTTGTTTCTTTCAAACCGCCGAGACCGGGGAACGAACCCTGGACTCTAGCGTGAAAGGCAGCGGTGTTAACCACTATGTGACACTATTAGAGTCTGAAATGCAAGGTTGAGTTTGAATGACACGAAATATGAAATCCGAAATAATTATGTAACTTCAAAATTGCTGTAACTTCTTTAACGTCTGGATTGTCTCACATAATTAAATTAAAGACACGTCATTAAAAAAACGGAGAATATAAATTTACACCGCTTTATAAAATGAAATGAATCGGGCTTTAGGCCACCTTTGTGCACATATAGGCTAAACTGGGCCGGGATAACCTCCTGAGGATTGTGAGATGATTGAGGTGACACTGTCCTCCAGACACAAGATTCGAAATTCAGGCCCTGGCGGTCTGAGAAAAAATGAAATGAATCGGGCTCTAGGCCACCTTTGTGCACATATAGGCTAAACTGGGCCAGGAGAACGTCCTGAGGATGGTGAGATGATTAAGATGACACTGTCCTCCAGACACAGGATTCGAAATTCGAGCCCTGGCGGTGTGAGGCCGAGCACGCAACCTCTCGGTCACGGAGGCTCCCCACAATACTGACTTTCACACGTGATGGGGAAGAAACATTTTTTGTTTCTTTCTAACCGCCGAGACCGGGAACCGAACCCCGAACTCTGGCCTACGTGGGTTAAGGTGATATATGTCTAGTTTGTGAAAGAGAGTATGAATATTAGCCTAATTTGAACTGTGGTGACATTTTTACACGCTAGTGTAGCTCAATATCTGCCGTTGTAGCAAACCTATATGTGATCAGTTTTTGAAAAAGCACAGCCGACGCTTTATCATGATATGCGGCACTACATAGATGGGAGGGCAGAAAGAAGTAAAATCGGCATGTGGAATTGAGGCAGTTTACATGTATTTCAATGGTACTGGCATTAGGGGTAGTGAGACCAAAATTATGATAAATTTATTGCAGAAAGTCAGTATCAGAAATAACTAAATGACGACATGTCTCTTTTAAAAAGAGTAATTGGGCTTCCACGAGCTTCGGTGTGACAGGCGCAGCGCTAAACTACTACACGAGAATACCGTCCTCATTCGATTCTAAGGATTAAAGTATTACAATGAAAGTATTTATTACCATCATTAATAATTTTAAAAAGTGCTCTTTTATATCGAGACTATTTCCTCTTTGGTAAATTACGGTCAATAAAAGCAGCGGTTACATTATACGTCCGTGCTGGTTACAAATTACGTTTTTCCCTGTGACCGTATAATGTAACCAGACGTATAATGTAACTGGTTACATTATACGTCTGGTTACATTATACGGTTCTACAAGCCCACCATATTTGGGCAGGTGGATTGAGTAACCGCTGGAATAGTTACAGATTATATAAATTGTATTTATTAATTTCTATCTATCATAAAACCTCATATTATAATGCTTATTTTTAAACCTATTCGCAATGATAATAAAGGGCAATAGTGTGGAAAAAATCGTTGTTTAATAACCATCCATACGTGATATGCACTGACATGAATAGGAGTGGGGTCATTCTCCTAATATATATCTGTTCATCGCACAGCGTCCTTGATTTAGTCTGGCCTGCTAGAAATGCGGACTGTAACAGCTTCGTTGTTTTTCTGTCAGATCAACGTATGCGAGGTCGGCCCAATATCACTTCAGCATCGGGTGAACATATAGTGTCTCGTGGGATATTATATTGAGATGAGCTTTGGCTGCTAAAATTACCTATGGGATTGACATGTGGGGAATGAACCTCCGTAATGACAACTAATTACCCACTGGGCATAATATGTTGTTGCGACGTTGAATCAACGTCATTGACGTTGATTCAACATCGCAACAACTTCTTGTGCCCAGTGGTAAGGATAAAATGTCTAGTTTGGACGCTCTGGTTTGGACGCATAGCTGTGTGCTGCTATTGTTTAGCATCTTGCTACTCTTTGTGATTAATAGTGCTCTACGGCCGTCTTTCGGAAAGTTTTGAACCAGCTGACTTCATTTGGGCGGGGGCCCTAGGTTAGTGGTTAGCACCGCTGCCTTACACGTTAGAGTTCAGGACTCGTTTCCCGGTCTCGGGGGCTTGAAAGAAACAACAGTTTTTTTCCCCATCCACTCGTAAAAACTCAGTATTGTGGGGAGCCTGGGTGCCCGAGAGGTAGCCTGCTCGGCCTCAGACCTCCAGCGTTTTAATTTCGAATCCTGTGTCTAGAGGGCAGTGTCATCTCACTATCCTCACGAGATTCCCCTGGCCCTATTTAGCCTTTATGTGCAGAAAAGTGGCCTAAAGCCCGATTTATTTCATTTTTTGACATCAAATTTGAGCACGATAAGCGATCCGTGGGAGTGAAGGGGAAGGCCACGAAAGTCCCAATAAAATAAAATTACCAAATTCCAAACGGGTATAAATAAATAAATAAATAAATAAATAAATAAATAAATAAATAAATAAATGAACGAACGAACGAACGAACGAACGAACGAACGAACGAACGAACGAACGAACGAACGAACGAACGAACGAACGAACGAACGAACGAACGAGCGAACGAACGAACGAACGAACGAACGAATGAATGAATGAATGAATGAATGAATGAATGAATGAATGAATGAATGAATGAATGAATGAATGAATGAATGAATAGAGATTCAGGCCAGAGTATCATGTAGGTATGGTACTCTCCTGTCGTTAAATGACTAATTGTTGTGTATAATTTACGTTACTTTTAAAAGTGGCAATAGCTTTAATTTGAATGCTTTCACCAAGTTTTTGCTACGACAGTTTCACGCAAACGGTGGTCATTTCACATTGAAAAGTTGTCGATTATTCTGATTCCACGCGACCATCTCATAATATGTTTCTCTAAACAGCAACAACCAGGCGTAGTCTTTATATAACTTACCCAGAAAAGGAAACTGTTTTGGCGGTGACGCATAACTGTCACGTGATCTCTTACATTGACATCACAACTCCACATGGAGGCTAGCTGTGCTCGTTACTGGTCATTACAGAGAGATCACACAATCATTCCAGACAACCCTGAATGCTGCCCTTGTGCTGCTTTGATAATAGAGCACCGTCTACGAAGCTACTCCATCATCTTACCAACACAGGTTAGGGTGTAATGTAGACACGATACATTGAACCAATGCTGGCTCAATGCTGGTCCATCGTCTGCGACGCTGACCCAAGATTAAGCCAACATTAGTTCAATGTATCGCGCGTGCTGGGCAGAGGTCAATATTGGCGACTTATTGTGTCGTCGACCTCGGACAAGCGCTAAACACTTTCCCGTCAGCTAGGTATTTGCTCTGTTGTTTTACCGCAGTGTAAATCAATATATCGGATAACTAAGTGGGGTGATGAGAGAAAAGAACAATGTTTGCCACTTTTCATAAATGTCTTGGTAATATAATATTGTTTTCAATATATCCATGTCATCTTTATCATAAGTTATCAAATAATGTTGTATTTGATGTAATAGACCTGTTAACATTGATCTTACCTGCTGCTGTCATATATCATGATCAATTTGAAATATATTTAATAACTAAATGCCTGTAATGGACATCGCATGTACTGTAGGCTTACCCAGCAGTCGGATTGGAATATCTTCATGACAACAACAACTCAACATTAAGACAAGTCTGAGTGAACGTTAGTGTTGTGAGACCATTCAGTTCTGTGACAGCACTACAAGTGACTTCTTGATTCAAGGAGGCCCATGCAGTGGATTATAACGCTGGTCAGCTCCACATTCCAGTGACTGATGTATCAGTGTTCAGATCCATCTCAGGTGGTCATCTAGGGCGATGGACACTGTCCAGAGAGGACCTTCTTCACGAGCAATTTCTGACTGAAATACGCTGGCAAACATAGAATCTCCGGTCCGATCAGGATAAGCGACACCACTGCCCAGAATCCTTCACTACATGCTCTAAAAATAATCAGATGTTTTTTATCGTGCCAGTGTACGTATTTCAAAGTCTCGCAAGCAAATTCATTTATGTGCTGTCACAGCTGTGGAATAAGTGCAATGTTCACAACATTATAATAAGCGCGGGTTTCTAGCAGGTAAATAATTGTATAATTAATTGCACGATTAAATTTTGTGTCACCTGAGTAGATGTTGTGTTCAGTCTAAACTATGCAATAACATAGCCACTAGATAATCTAACTGTCTACCAAAATATATTGTTAACCCTTACAGCGCGGGGATCGACTTTAGACGTCGAAATCCGATGCAATGCAATGCAATGCAATGCAAAGCAATACAATGCAATGCAATGCAATGCAATGCAATGCAATGCAATGCAATGCAATGCAATGCAATGCAATGCAATGCAATGCAATGCAATGCAATGCAATGCAATGCAATTCAATGCAATGCAATGCAATGCAATGCAATGCAATACAATGCAATGCAATACAATACAAATCCTGGAAATTTGTGAGGCTGATGACACTTGAATTAGACCTTGTCAATGTCGTTAATAAGGGAAGTATCACAATTCTCATCCATAGCTGCAGAGAAAGAAGTATAGGTTTTTCTTACTCATGATCTCCCTTTATCATGTTTATCACGTTTGCTATTTTTTTGGAAAAAAACAAAAGTATCTAGACCATTTTTTATATGGCGGGTCTCGATATCTGCGTACAAAGTCAGTATCGGCTTACTTTACAAGAAGCAGATACTGCATGTTAGTTTTGCAGAGCAGTATAACTGCTGTATCGTGATGTGCTGCTGGTGGCTTCTCGTCATGCACATCCTGCTTCGCTATCTGGAATTTCCTTGTTTGGATTTGTGGACGGATAACGATCTTGTTAATGCCTTCCTGTCAAGAACACCAGGGCAGGAACAAGTAGTAAAAAACAGTGAATGTAAGCATTTACGCTGAGCCAGTGTCCAACATTAAAAACCAAGCACCATGCTGGTTCAATGAGCCACCATTGAGCCTTGTGAATATAGTGTTAACCCTTTAACCACCGGTCCGGATTGTGTTCGGTTTTTCATTTTTTATTAGCACAAATAAGTACCACCTTTCAAACAGTTGTAGTTTATTATCACGCGTTAAAGCACACCACTACATTATTTGCTTTGTCCGACCACTACATTCTAAGCCGGGAATGGAGAGTTATTGTTGACCAAGGACACACTAATTATCATGGTAGGCCTATGGTGCTATAATCAGTCAGGTGTGACCGAGCTGTTCATAATGAGGGATCCTCATTATGGTCGGATGTGCCTCGGCCTTTTTCACAGCTAGGAATGTAGTGCTCCTCGGGGTTTATCCTATACGGAGAGTGAACCACACGACTCAATTTTTAAAAGAACGATGTTTGAAATCACTACCCACACAACATGTGGAATTAGTTTATTGCGAATGAGTTTATTGTATGATCCTAGCCATGAGACACAAAACACTTGTGTAATATTTGTAGCCTACAATGTTGGACCAACGCCGAATAAGGTGGGCCGACGTTGAACAAATGTAATACAAGTGTTTTGTGTTTGCTGGGATAGCCATGAGATAGTAAAACATTAGTTGTTATTATTCCAATTTTAAAGTTCTTAGTTTTTCTAGGAAGGAACTATAAGGACATTAATTTAATGTGTTATCGCGTCACAGCGGAGGCAAATCAGATTTAATTAATTTGGATCATTTCCGCTTTTCATAGTGGGTTTTATAAACCTTTAAAGTGCGAAGTTTTCTAATTCAAGTTTTCACCCACTCGAAGTTGTGTCTCCCTAACGCGACCCACAACTTTAGTGGGTGAAAATTACTCACTTTGTTTAATTTCATACCAAACTTTTTCAAATGTTGATGTTTAAGCACACATTGCGCTCCCAATAACAATGATTTTTTCGCGGCTGATGAAACAGCTAGACTAAAGCGACTATAGTCACGCCTAGCGCTTGAATGGTTGATCTAATAAGCAGTGGGAGTCTGAACAATCCAATAGACCCCTAATGCTGGGGTAATTTTTGGATCATTGTTTGTGACGTTGGCACATTGTGAGATATAGTGTCACCATAATGCATCTTGGTTGAAATTAAAATCGCCATAGCGATAGCGGCAGTGCGATATCCATCGCGATAGCGGCAGTACGATATCCGTGTTGCAAATAAACACGATATTATCAACACGCTCCCTTCCTTTCATAAATAGATACATATCCTTTTCCTCCCAAATGAACAGGGTATAGGCATTTTGTCCCGATAATTTTTATTTTCTGAAGGGTGTGTTTGAAGTAAAGCACGAGTACAGCCGTTTTTAATATGTTGTATTAACAGGTTAAATCACAGTTATTGAAAATAAAATGCGTATTTCGATATAACAATAAAATTGGCAAATGTGTGGTCTCAAGGTAAACAAATATGAAGAATGTTCACCCGTACCGCGACACACAACTTCAAGCGGGTGAAAATTTTCATAAAATAACGTAGCGGGTAAAGTGTCACATAACTGTGACAAACTACAATATCGGTCAATCTGATGTTGTGTGCGAAGTCATAAGGCGATATCTGTTTACTTTACAAGTAAGCAAATACTGTCTTTTGGCTTTAGTGATTTCTGAGGCAGAAGTCAACATCACTATCAAAATTAATATACTGAAAACGAATTGAGAGGGTTGACCTTACTTACACTATCACATTCTAATACAGATCTCCCAGTGAACAGGTTGTTTCAATGCTGGATCAGCGTCGCCGACGGTGGCCTGGCATTGAAACTACGCCGGCTGAACATCCTGTGTTTGGTGGAATAACCGCAAATAATTATTATGTGTCATTTGGCGTGCAGTATCACATTTACACTATCTTTACTGACCCTATCAGTGTCAGGTATATATGCGTCACGAAATGACCCGGTCTGTGGATCTAAATGTCACTTTTAATCTACTAATAATGTACGGCCTACTATTACTATTACATTCATTCATTCATTCATTCATTCATTCATTCATTCATTCATTCATTCATTCATTCATTCATTCATTCATTCATTCATTCATTTATTCTTTCATTCATTCATTCATTCATTCATTCATTCATTCATTCAGAACCCTGGTATTTAGTGTTAGTTGTATGAGGTGGGTGATGACCCCTCCAGCTCGTGAACCGACCATAGATGTCAGAATCTGACATCTATAATCTAAAAGAGTAAAAATATTTATAATTGCCGTCGACCCATAATCATTATGGAAATGAACCGTTTGGCGCTTTAAAGGTTTACTTAGTAAGCGGTCAATCATTTTTTTAATAATCAACGGCGAAGAAAATCACATTCTAACATTTAAAACTAGAACAGCGTTTTGTCCCCTATGCAATGTAGCACGGATACAGCTGTGCAACAAACATCTTATAACAATCAGCAATTATTTAGTGAGATCAAGGTATCTATAGATCCCTATAGATCACTTGGTGAGACCCTGTCACAGATTAAGCGTGAATATTATTTATAATACATGTGCCATACAGTATCTTTGTACACTAGAAACAAGCAATTTACTTGAGAATATAACCATATCTCGATTCAAAAAAATTAAAGCTATAACATTGCGTGGTGTGTCCGCTCATGTATCGTTTGCTGGTCATCTCATAGGGCATGTGAGCATATCAATGTTTACATGACATTGGGAGACAATACAGGGCCCGTATTCTCGTACAAGTTACGATAAATCGTAACTTAAGATTGGTATATATGGACACCGGTCCAAATTATGTCTGAATTATCAGCACGTGACCAGGTCCTGACCAATCAGTGAGCCTAAGACTTATTCAAGTTCAGGGCCACTTACCAAAGCTAGTTGGTGAAACCGGTGCCTGATTTTAACCCTTTAACCGCCAAATTATTCAATTTGAATTTTCACCCACTTGAAGTTGTGTCTCGCTGACGCGATCCACAACTTCAAGTGAGTGAAAATTATTCAAATTTGATAAAATGGCGGTCAACTCTTTTCAAATCTTGCTGGCTGATGTCACATTTTATCTTTAACATATTTAAAATGTGGTACTTAATGTGCTAAAAAAATGAAAACCCGAATATATGCGGCACCGGCGGTTAAAGGGTATAAGGGATTTTATTAAACGTATCACGCTAAATCCATTTATTCAAATTTTCACCCACTTGAAGTTGTGTCTCGCTACTGCGACCCACAACTTCAAGCTGCTGAAAATTATCATATTTGCTTAATTTGAGAACAAATATTTACAAATCTCGATGTTTGAACACACATTTCGTGCCCAATAACTGTGATTTGGTCGACTAAAAAAAACAGATAAATACGAGTACAAATACAAAAAGTTTATTTGATAGGCCATCGGCCAGTACAACACTATACAAAATACAATTAATTCAACAATACATAATAATAATAATAATAATAATAATAATAATAAATATCCAGCCTTCCAAAAAAGAGAACAATACATTGTACATACATAAACTTATTTTAGTTGTAAAAAAACAACATTAATAACAGTATTAAAACGACTTTAGCAGCAAGCTTAAAATATACCGGTCATACGGATTGCGGCTTAGTGGATGATTTGATGGAAACTTGTACACTGTGAGCATATGACGTATCTAATATATACTTAAAGAGTGATACATTGTGTTGACTGCATATAGTTCTCACCCTGGCTATCAGATCAGTATGATTACGTAATTTATCACAGCAATGTTTCTTCATTAAATAACAGTGAAATGTCTTGGCACGTGAAGAGTTAGAGAATATAGCACTTATCAACTTCAATATGCTGGTTTCAATTACATTTTCAATTTTTGAGCCATTCAGAGCCTTTAAATTCGGTGAACTACTACAAAATTTGTGAATTCCTGTCCCTGCTTTGAGGAGTCTGCTTTGTATTTTTCCCTTTTTTCAAGGTCGCCTACTGAAATGTTAATGTAATTGATACCGTAGGTTAAGATAGGACGTATCGCCGCCTTCAAAAAAAAAAATGGATAGGCGGGTGTTTGGTTGGG
Source organism: Flabesymbios commensalis (assembly GCA_964017125.1). NCBI lineage: Eukaryota > Metazoa > Annelida > Polychaeta > Terebellida > Flabelligeridae > Flabesymbios > Flabesymbios commensalis. The sequence continues at coordinate 58,686,125 of OZ024908.1, forward strand.
GTCTGGACAATCCGAGTTTTTCTCGGATTTTTGGAATTTTTTTAACTGACACAACCCCTAAGTATCTTTTTCAGTGAGAAAATATGAACACTCTATAATAGACATATCATCTAAGCCCCATAATTCATAACAATATAATAGGATTGGCTGTATTTGTGAATCAAATATTTTACACAGAACAGTATGACATATTATGACAGTATGACAGTATGACATATTATTTAAATTGGACGATCTGGTTATCCGACAAAAAGTTGATTTTGCTTTTGAAGATAACTGTTTCAACATAACATTTGTATTTAATTTGGTTGAGAATAAAGAAAACCCAGGTAATTAACTTTTCGCCTCCAACATGCACTTTTCAATACCCGCCAAACGACCTCCTTTTCTAAAAACTAGTACTTTTGATTTATCAATATTAACTACAGGACCGAGCTTTGTAGCGACTTCATATACTACATCAAGTTTCGTTTGTAATGCAAAAACTGTGTCAGCAATTAAAACAATAACGTGAAAAACTCAGTATTACCATTAGCACATTTTACACTGCTTAGAACTATGAGCAATATTGTCCACAAATCTAGGTATATACCTGTGTGAAATATATCATTGAACAGTTTTGACAAATATGGTACAATCATATGCTGTAGACAGATAAACATCTCTGCAACTAGGCCATCTGGGCCTGCCGACTTTCCTTTTTTTTAGATTTTTAATACTATTACATATTTCTTCATGCGTGATGATACAATTTAAAACACTTTGATTATTTACAATCTGGATTGGTTGAATATACGACGATTAAAAACGACGATAATCGTGATCAGCAGGTTACGGTTATCCCATAAACAAACCATTCACTCTTCCCACAGAATGGGCGACTCAATGAACATGAAATCATTTTAAAATACATTTTTGTTTTATCTCGAGATAATTGATTCGAATATCTGAATGATTATTTTACGTGATATAATATAATGGCAATGTTTGCAAAACAAGTCTAAATATCACGGTCTAGAACAAAAATGTCGACTGCTCTAAAGGGAATTATTTTCTCTGTGGCATTAAGACACATACGTGATTTAGTATAATGGACTGCGCAGGTCGGGTTACAGATATGGTGCTAACAGATCAGAATGTTCCGGATCTGACACCGGGATCGTCAACTAGACGGATCCTGTGACGTCATGTAAGCCGTTAACACCTGCAGACCCCGTGAGAGAACCTCAATGGCGTAAAATTGTTACTTGGGACAACCAGATTCAGTTGCAATAGAGTGCTGATGAACTGTCCAAATTAAATTGTATCACATAACACTTGTACAATATTTGAACAACGTCTAAGACGTTTGGCCGACGTTGTACAAATGTTTTACAAATGATCTGTGCTTACTGGAATCGTATCACCTGCCGCGGATATAAGGCTGGATCATGTAGTGTATAAGGTTTGCTTCTATGTGTTTCTCTTTTTGATGTGTTGTTGTTTTATTTGAACTTAATATTGATCTAATTTTAAAGCATATAACAAGCCCAGAAATAACAGTGATAAATTAGATATTATATCAAATAGGGCCTAGAGTATAATACAAACACAATATACACCACTTAGCTACATAATTATAGCATGAATAAGTTGAACTGGTGATTGCCTTAACATATTAGATATAATACTAATTAGATGAAATTATTAGATATGTATGTGGTGCTGGTACATCTACAGAGAGGATTAATCATGATAATTACAAGAATATGGTATAAGATGTGTAAGTTTATCCCATGCATACATGATTAGAACGGCTGCTTTAACTGTACATAATGTAGAGATTTACTCACTCGTAAACTAAACAACGTAATTTGATTTTACATTGCAGTTACGTCAAATCATCATCAGAAATCCCCAGGGACGCTGATATATTTCTTTCCAAAATGTATTATCATCCGCCTCAAGTGTGCACATGTTGATGAATGATTTATTTGTACCTGGGTGTTTCACGAGAATAAAATGTAAATGTCTGCATTCAGGGCCGTAGCCAGGGTTCACCTCCCGCTCTGACATTCAAGTCTCAAAGAAACAGAATTGTTCTTCCCCGGTCGCTTATTCGTAAAGATTCAATATTATGGGGAGTCTCCGTGACTGCGGCCCCGAATCCTGTTTAGGCTATGGAGGGCAGTGTCATCTCATTCATCTCACCAATCTCAGGAGGTTCTCCTTGCCAAGTTTAGCTTATGCATAACGGTGGCATAAAACCCCATTCATCACCGTATACTTGGAAGAATATAGAAAAGAATGAATGAATGAATGAATGAATGAATGAATGAATGAATGAATGAATGAATGAAGGAGGAAGGAAGGAATGAATGAATGAAGGAAGGAAGGAAGGAAGGAAGGAAGGAAGGAAGGAAGGAAGGAAGGAAGGAAGGAAGGAAGGAAGGAAGGAAGGAAGGAAGGAAGGAAGGAAGGAAGGAAGGAAGGAAGGAAGGAAGGAAGGAAGGAAGGAAGGAAGGAAGGAAGGAAGGAAGGAAGGAAGGAAGGAAGGAAGAAAGGAAGGAAGGAAGGAAGGAAGGAAGGAAGGAAGGAAGGAAGGAAGGAAGGAAGGGAGGGAGGGAGGGAGGAAGGAAGGAAGGAAGGAAGGAAGGAAGGATGGAATAAAGGAAGGAAGGAAGGAAGGAAGGAAGGAAGGAAGGAAGGAAGGAAGGAAGGAAGGAAGGAAGGAAGGAAGGAAGGAAGGAAGGAAGGAAGGAAGGAAGGAAGGAAGGGAGGAAGGAAGAAAGGAAGGAAGGAAGGAAGGAAGGAAGGAAGGAAGGAAGGAAGGAAGGAAGGAAGGAAGGAAGGAAGGAAGGAAGGAAGGAAGGAAGGAAGGAAGGAAGGAAGGAAGGAAGGAAGGAAGGAAGGAAGGAAGGAAGGAAGGAAGGAAGGAAGGAAAGAAGGAAGGAAGGAAGGAAGGAAGGAAGAAAAGAAGGAAGGAAAGAAGGAAGGGAGGAAGAAAGGAAGGAAGGAAGAAAGAAAGAAAGAAAGAAAGAAAAGAAAGAAAAGAATGAAAGAAAGAAAGAAAGAAAGAAAGGAAGGAAGGAAGGAAGGAAGGAAGGAAGGAAGGAAGGAAGGAAGGAAGGAAGGAAGGAAGGAAGAAAGGAAGGAAGGAAGGAAGGAAGGAAGGAAGGAAGGAAGGAAAGAAGGAAGGAAGGAAGGAAGGAAGGAAGGAAGGAAGGAAGGAAGGAAGGAAGGAAGGAAGGAAGGAAGGAAGGAAGGAAGGAAGGAAGGAAGGAAGGAAGGAAGGAAGGAAGGAAGGAAGGAAGGAAGGAAGGAAGGAAGGAAGGAAGGAAGGAAGGAAGGAAGGAAGGAAGGAAGGAAGGAAGGAAGGAAGGAAGGAAGGAAGGAAGGAAGGAAGGAAGGAAGGAAGGAAGGAAGGAACCGACATACTGAACCAGGCCCCGCTCCTGACCACAAACAAAATAGATGATGTCCGCAATTGTAACCGCTCCCTGTACCATTGTAGTAAGTGATCCACCATGATCTGTAGAATATTTCCCACCTCACCTCATCTAACACAAAATACCGGGTTGATGGTTAAGCGTTGGTGCAATGATATTGAGCTATATTCTGCTACATCTATTTGCATAACATATCTGAAATAGTGTTACCCCGCATCCAATGTAATATTTCAATGTGTTGTTCATGGTGCAAATTGCTGTTGCGATGGTCATCTCGCCATCATGACAGTCCAGATTAAAACACTGGATTCTCAGCAGGCACAAGACGTTGAATCAATGTTGGTTTAAAGTTGGTCCAGCGTCGTAGACAGTGGACCAACTTTAAACCAACATTGATTCAACGTCTTGTGTCTGCTGGATTAGTTTGGAGTCAGACATCGTCTGTGCATCAAGTGCTTTATTATGTAAAGGATAAAGCCCGAGGAGCTCTACATTCTTAGTTTTGAAAAGGGCCGAGGCCGAAAGCAGAGGCCTTTTTCAAAGCTAAGAATGTAGAGCTCTGAGGGTTTTAACTGACTTAAAACACATCCGACCATATTGAAAATCCCTCATAATCAACAGTTCAGTTGCGCCTGACTGATTACACCACAGTATTACAATGATAATAGGTCTATACTTGATCAACAATAACTCTCCATTCCCGGCTTAGAATGTAGTGGTCGGACAAAGAAAATAAAGTAGTGGTGTGACTAGTTTATGTTTCAGTCACACATACATGCACTCACGTACGACCAACTCATTGAAAAATATGCAATTTAGCCGGTTTTGTACACCCTGGTAATATTTGTATTTTTGGTCCAGTGATATGATCATTGCCCACAATCCACACATTGCAAATTGAACAAGAGCTGAGTGAGTCGTTGTGGAATCAACTTTGTGTAGGCCTACATGGGCTAAACTGGGCCAGGAGAGGGTCGTTGTGAGTCATATATTTGTGTGTTTTAAGTGTCTGTACCATACCTCATACGACATATACTTTACATCATTATTATTATCAAATATATAAAATAGTCTAAAACAAGATGTAATACTACATGTATGTTCATTTTAATACGTAGACTCTATTTGTCAAAATAAAAAGAGCGGTGTTTCGTTACAATATTTATATCAGATCACGTCCCAGCTAATACGGGCTACTTATCAACCCCTGTTCCAATGCAAGCCACATCATCTCCGTAGTTGTACAGCGCTAGTAAACCATCTTCCCTACAGCTGCAAGGCTTGGCTTCTCGAGGTCTCATACCTTGGTCGACCTCGAGAGTAAACGTGCCGTTCTATTTGCTAGTCCTGTGAGACTGACTAGCCAATCGATCTGTTCGCAGGCAGTCATTTAACACCCCCGTGGGCCCAAGTGCAGAACTCTAAGTGACTTTTTGATTCAAGAAGGGAAGAGCGGTTTATTATGCTGGTCAGTTCCATATGTCAGTGATTAATGATGTATCAAGATCAATTTCAGGGTAAAATACGCTGGTAGACGTACACTATCCAGACCATTGAGGATAAGCGTCGCTCACCACCACCCCGGTGAAATGAAGTTCATCAAGTAATGAACGTTGATGAATGTTCATGAACATTCATGAACATTCATCAATGGTTCATCAAGCCAGTTCATGAACTGTGTTCATGAACTGTGTTCATGAACTGTTCATCAAAACATTTCATGACAAATCATGAATATTGATGAACACTTGATGAACTAATATTGTTCATGATTTAGTTCACGAAGTTCATAATGATTGGTTTATGAACAGTCATGATTTTTTATGAACTTGGAAGAATCAATTCAGTTCATAGCTTGTTCATGAAAGTTCATGAGAGAGTTTCATGAACTTTAAGGAATTAATATGAACTTGATATATCCTAATTCGGTTCATGACTAGTTCATGAAAGTTCACGAGGGACTGTTTCAAGAACTGTGATGAATTGTTATGAACTTGATTAGTCTCATTATTTAGTTTATCATGTTGTTCGTTAAAAATATAGAACTTTGATGCATTATTATGAACTTAATAAGTCTTAGCTCTGTTCATGGCTAGTTCATGAAAGTCCATGAGAGAGTTTCATGAACTTTATGGACTATTATGAACTTGATAAGTCTTAATTCTGTTCATGGCTAGTTCATGAAAGTTCACGAGGGACTGTTTCATGAACTGTGATGAATTGTTATGAACTTGATTTGTCTCAATTTATTTAGTTCATGGTTGTTCGTTAAATTTCACACTTTGATGAATTATTATGAACTTGATAAGTCTTAATTCGGTTTATGGCTAGTTCATGAAAGTCCATGAGGGACAGTTTCATGAACTGTGATAAATTGTTTCGAGTTTGAAATCTCAAGTTAGTTCATGGTTTGTTCATGAAAGTGGTGAATGACAACCTTATTACCCTGGCGATTATAGTGTCAACTACGCAATGGCTAATTAAATAATTAATTAGAAAATTGAGACAATCTGAGTTAGATTATCAACCATAGCATACATAATATTTAAAACATAATTAGTTTCTCAGTTTTCTGTTCAGTTCTGTGTAGTACTGTCAGAGAGGCGATCTCTTTTTTTAATTAACAAAATGAAGCTTAATCAGCTTGCTGTGATTAGGTAAGAAGTAACCTCATAAAAATCAAATCCCCGATCAAAATACTAAATTTATTTTACAGGTCAAAAGACTTATACTGGAAAGTTAATGAATCTTCATGAACAATCCGTGAACATTCATGGACATCAACACTAACTTAGTTTGTGAACATAATGAACTTAGTTTACGTGTTGCTGGCTTATCTGGTTCATTATTGAACAACCTGAGTTCCTGTTCGTTCATGAACAACCTCAATTTCGTGAACATAATGCTCGGAACTTCAGGTTGAAAGATCATGAATATCTCATTTGTTGTTCAGGAACATTCACGAACAGTTCATGAACACATTTAATGAGCGGTCATGAATATTCATGAACTATTTCGTTCCTGAATTTTTTTAGTTTTTGGCCGTTCATGAACTAGGTTGACAGTTCGTGAATTTCATGAATGTCTCATTTGTTGTTCAGGAACATTCATGAATAGTTCATGAACACAATTACTGAGCGTTCATGAATGTTCATTAACTATCTGGTTCATGAATTTGTTGAGTTCATGGTCGTTCACGAACTAGCCTTGGTTCATGAATTATCTGAGTTCATGACCGTTCATGAACAACCCATGTTCATGAACAAAGTGAGAGTTCATGAACAGAATAAGTTCATGAACTCATGAACTTTCATGAAAGTTTCATTTGTTGTTCAAAAATATTCATGAACCGTTCATGAACACGTTGATAAACGTTGATGAACGTTCATAGTTTTTTGTTCACGAACATTCATGAACTATTCATGAATGTTCATGAACAGTTCATGATCATCTCACCTGGGCACCGCCGATAATCCACAATTTTCAACCACTTGAGGTTGTTGATCGCGGTAGCGAGAGACAACTTCAAGTGGTTTGAAAATTTAAATATTCCTTGGTATATTATGATCTCACTAACACCAACAGACTCGAATTCTCCCTCATTTTTATGATATGCTTCATGTCAAACACTTTACACTTGGTCCAAAGATGTATGGAATTCATGGTGAAGTCCTAGTGGTGATCCACAACTTCAAGTAAAAGGAAATTATTCAGATTTGACAATCTGGAAGTCAACGATTTTGAAAACGTGCTGATTGATGTAACGTTTGATAATTACCATGTTCAAATGCTGGTATTTTAAGTTAACAGCAATGGATGTCGTATTTAGGTTTAAAATATATTTCTGTTTTTTTAATTATACTATAGTCTGTACCATACCTGAGTCCTCAACCGATATATATTTTACATCATTTTTATTTGCAAATTATATTAGGATGGCATCATGCACAAGTGGGCTAACCCACATTAAAAAAACAATGCAAATATATGTCATTGATAGCAACAACTTGATCAATATATGAGTTTCACATTCATGGTTAGACCTTTTGGTCACTGATTTTGTTACATTGTTTGTGTTAGTTTTTATTTATTCGTTTTATCCTGTACTTTATGTTGCTTTGCGATTTTTTATCAAAATCGTCAAAATGTGGGTTAGCCCACTTTGCATGATGCCATCCATTATACAGTCTAAAACAAGATGTAGTACTATGTTAATTTTAATGCTTAGACTATAATTATTTGTCAAAAAAAGGCAGTATTTCGTTACAATGTTCAGCTCAGATCAAATCCCAGCTAACACGAGTTACTTATCAACGCTGTTACAATGCTAGCCCAGCATCTCTGCAGCTGTACAGCGCTAGTAAACCATCTTCCCTACAACAAGGCTGGGCTTCTCGAGGTCTCAGACCTTGATCGCCCTCGAGAGAAAACGTGCCGTGCTACTATGACACTGACAACTCAATCGATTCAGCACTACGTGTGCCCAAGAACAAAACTACAAGTGACTTTTGATGAGGGTTGAGGGGATTATCATGCTGGACAGTTCAATATTTCAGTGATATGGATGATATATCAGTGTTCAGATTCATCTTATGTAGTCATCTAGGGCGATGGCCTCTGTCCAGGGATGATATTCTTCACGATTAATTTCAGACTAAAACACGATTGTAGACGTTCAATCTCCGGTCCTTGAGGATAAGCGACACTCAACACCACGTCACTGCCGAGTATCCATAATTTTCAACCACTTGATGTTGTGGATCGCGGAGCTGAGACCCCACCTCTACGTGGTTGAAAAAATACGTATTCCTTGATATTATTATAATTTTGCTAACACCAACAAACTCGAATGTTCCCTCATTTTTTATGATTATGCTTCACGTCAAACACATTACACTTGATCCAACACTGTCTGGATCCTGGTGCAGAACTGGTGGTGATCCACAACCTCGATCAAGTGAAAATTAGTCAAAATTTGACAAACTGGAGCTCAACGATTTGTAAATCACTTAAAGTTGTGGATCGTGTCAGCTAGACACAACTTCAAGTGGGAGATAATTCCAATTAAATAATTTTGCGGTTAAAGGGATAAAGAGTTAGAAAAACTGGCACAGTGGGTGATATCTTGACAAGCAATATGTGCTTTGCTGGTTGCCGTGGGTAAGCTTACCTCAGATGGGGTTTATCAAAATGTTTGAGTCGGTATTATAACTACTTAAATGTGTCTGACAAAAAAGATAACAGTTCAAGTTAACCAGTTTATTGTTTGTCCTCCACCTTCCGTTACAAATACCAGATGAACCACTAAAATATCCCATCTGGGTATCGCTTCTATTCCACGTGTTTTCTTCTGTCGTGGAGAATATGATGACATGCCATGTGAAATAATCGTTCAATAGTTGAATGACTAAAATGGTTACAGGCTGGGAACTTGAATGTTGAGCTCTGTAAGGCCATTGGGGCCACGTGTGAAAACTACCCTCAGCGTTACTTAAAGTGGACTAATTATTATACCGAAATAATGGACCTTTCCACTATGAGCGATAATATATTGTTTTAGGCCTACTGTTCCTGTCATACGCATGTGTTTATTTGGTGACGTCTGTGCTTTTGTTACCGTCCCTGCCATATTCATGTGTTTATGTGGTGACGTCTGTCTTTTTGTTACTGTCCCTGCCATACGCATGTCTTTAAGTGGTCACGTATGTCCTTTTGTTACTGTCCATGTCATAGGCTACGCGTGTGTTTATGTGGTAACGTCTGTATTTTTGTTACTGTCCTTGCCATAGGCTACACATGTGTTTATGTGGTGACGTATGTCGTTCTGTTACTGTATCTGCCATAGACTATGCATGTGTTTATGTGGTAGCGTCTGTCCTTTTGTTACTGTCCCTGCCATACGCATGTGTTTATGTGGTAACGTCTGTCATGTTGTTACTGTCCCTGTCATACCCATTTGTTTATGTGGTAGCGTCTGTCTTTTTGTTATTGTCCCTGCCATATTCATGTGTTCATGTGGTAACGTCTGGCTTTTTGTTACTGTTCCTGCCATATTCATGTGTTCATGTGGTAACGTCTGGCTTTTTGTAACTGTTCCTGCCATACATGTACGCATGTGTTTATGTGATGACGTCTGTCCTTTTGTTACTGTCCCTGCCATAGGCTACGCATTTTTCATGTGGTAACGTCTGTCCTTTTGCTGCTGTCCCTGCCATAGGCTATGTGTGTGTGTATGTGATAACGTCTGTCTTTTTGTTACTGTCCCTGCCATAGACTACGCAAGTGTTTATGTATTAACGTCTTGTCTTTTGTTACACCCCCTGCCATAGGCTACGCATGTGTTTATGTGGTAACATCTGTCCTTTTGTTACTGTTTCTACCATGAGCTAGTCGTGTGTTTATGTGGTAACGTCTGCCCTTTTGTTACTGTCCCTGCCATAGGCTACGCATGAGTTTATGTGGTAGCGTCTGTCCTTTTGTTATTGTTTCTACCATACTCGTGTGTTTATGTGGTAACGTCTGTCCTTTTGTTACTGTCCCTGCCATACTCGTGTGTTTATGTGGTAACGTCTGTCTTTTTGTAACTGTCCCTGCCATACTCGTGTGTTTATGTGGTAACGTCTGTCTTTTTGTTACTGTCCTTGCCATATGCGTGTTTTATGTGGTAACGTCTGTCTTTTTGTTACTGTTCCTGCCATACTCGATCATGTGTTCATGTGTTTGCTGAAGGCTGTCCTGCTTCATTTAATCACACTCATCATGCTCATCTACCGGATGTTTTTGTTCGCCGGATAACGGATAGGCATGGGCTGGCAGCTATCATTAGCAGGCCTGTCAATTTGTCGCTTGGCAGGATCATCAATGTGTGGGTTTTTCTTCGCTTCTTTCAACACTAAGCCGGGAAGGAGAGCAGCGACAGCCATTAAGAAGAGCGAGTAGCATCACAGTGTCAGACTGTCACCCGTGTAATGTGGGCGTAAAGCCGTAGGGCTGAGCTCAAGCGGACACACAGCAAAGTCTATTTTATTTTCCCATCCTCAGAGTTATATCCATATTTATCCTAATCCCCAGGGAGTTCTTCACTTTTCCTTACTTTTATTCATTTTTAGATTTGCATTGCTAAATGAATATGACGAAGTTTTTTATTTCAGTTTCCAGCCACTTCAAGTTGTGTGTCGCTGCCGCGACCCACAACTTCAATTGGCTGAAAATTACAAATTTCTGTTCAATTTGTGGCATTTGCAAATTTGTAAGCACTCATTTCAATTCCAATAACAGTGATTTTGATCGAATAGTCGTGTTTCGCGGTCAAATTGTCAAACCCGCTAGATTAAACGATTTAAAATATGCCTGATTTGATGGATTATACTATGTTCTCTTGAATTAATTGAATAAGAGTTATCATATTATTATCATATAAACTTGCAGATCAACAGGCTGGCCCCGATGGCTCATCTGTATCGATGTACTGGGGCTTGTAACCTGGGGGTTCGAATACCGGGCGGGACGGATATTTGTCATCATGGCTATTCATATAGAGTGATCCAAACTGTTCAAAGACATGGAGTGTACAGTGCTGCCTATGGTACTGTGCACTATAAAGAACCTTTGAAGTAATTCGAAATAAAGAGTAAGGCATAGTCCCGGCTTCGGGCTTCCTTCTGTCGCGATATTGCCATGATTGTGCAAAAAGCGACGTAAAGCAACATTCATATTCATATGCAGATCAACACTTTATAGTTAAACACATTTATCTAAGACGCATTATGACGCATTTTATTGTGGGTATGAAGTAATTCGAACACATCCCATTGTTTTGTCAATAAGCATTTCAATGCTGTGGACTGCAAATAAATGAACACGTGGCAGCATTTAGGACAGCATTTCGTAGACAGCATGTGGGCATCATCTAATGATTTTTTCTCTATTCAACAGGCAATGAAAAGACATGTTTTGTAATGGATTATCACGCCGTTTTAGTAATTAATTAGCAATGAGGCAAATCTGATTTGGTTGTGCTGATTTGTTGAAGGATTTTATCATTTTATTATTATCACACGCTTATTGCCAATGAGGCAGAGTAGTTGTTTTATCATTTTATTATTATCACACGCTTATTGCCAATGAGGCAGAGTAGTTGTTTTGTTCGTAACATTAACCCTTACAACGCTGAAATATTTCTTTGTATTAACCATGGAGACCAACATTTGTTTTCAATTTTAAATCACCAATGTCTTAGTTCGCTCTTTCCGCTTCATTTGAATACCTATGGTATAGACATACGACCATTATAAATATCTCACTCCTACAGTGTGGGATCGACTTTAGATGTCAACATCTTACGTCTACAAACGTCAGATTCTGACGTCTACAGTCGCTCCCCGCACTGGAAAGGTTAGCTCTTTCAGTGCGGGAACACATACTAATAATTATACTGTAAGGCATAGATGAGAAGACCGGTAATTACCCATGATAAAAATTATTACACGGCACGGCACTATTGGAACTGAAATTACGTTTAACAAATTTCAAGCTGGAAATTGTGTCAGCAATTCCAGCTTCATATTTAAGAAAATGCGATACACCATTGTTTTCAGTGAGTCATCGAGGTATCACATCATACATTTTATAGCTCCCACGATGGAAAGCGTTCTGTAGAAAACTTGTTTTCACACATACAGATGTATATGATGTATATGATGATACCTCGGAAAATTACTCAGATTACCGACTGTAGTTTATGCTGTCTATGGCGCGGTGCTTTGTGGGACCCCCTTGTCCCGCACACTATGAACAGTAGAAGAGTTATAAATTATACTAGTCTCCACCAGGTAAAACTAAAAGGTCTACAGGCGACTGAACCTGTTGAAGTTGCTCAAAGGGACAAACTGGGGCGCCAGACCATATACCATCTTAAAAGCCTGCAAGTGCTTTATACGCCCTGTCCTTGAATATGGTTCACTGATAACTGGAGCTTTAAGGGAATCACAAGTGAAGGAAATGCAGATCTTTCAAAACAAGTGCCTGAGACTAGCACTTGGTGTGACCTACCTGGACAGAATGAGAACAATAGATCTGCATGACCTCACTAACGTCCCTATGATCAAAACTAGGATGACAGCACTGGCGGTTAAAACATTTAGATCACTTGAAAACACACAGTGTTTCAAGGATCTGGTGTTGAATCATGAGATCGTTCAAAAACGATCAGGCTCTAATACAATTCTGGATCAATTGCTGGCTGCAATCCAGGCTGACGCTTAAACACGGTTGACGGTTGACGGTTGACGGATAACGGTTGAGCTCCTGTTCCCACATAGAACAGGGGCTCTGGGGGCGCCGTTCTGTGTGACATACCAAAAGCAGGGAGTTCCCTATCACTCCACTGCATGAGACAAGAACACGGTTGACGGTTGACGGTTGACGGATATCGGTTGAACTCCTGAACTCCTGTTCCCACAGAGAACAGGGGCTCTGAAAGGAGCCGTTTTGTGAGACACATAAGGCAGTGGGCTTTCAATCATAGCACTGAAGGAGACGGATTCTGGTCTTAAGCAATGAGCTCTCTATCATTACATTGCTAGCTTGGGTGATGGCACGGCGGACGTGGATGGTTGGCTAACGATGACGGTTCATGATGGTGGTTTCAAACACACTGCTCAGAAAGCAGAGCACATCTCAAAGGGTCAGTCCTTGCCCTTACTCTGGTGGCTGGCCGCCTCTGCCCTGGTTCCTTGTCTCCTGGACTTCTTGCCAATGCTTGTACAATCACCTACCTCACCAGGTGAAAAGAGAGAGGCACTATAAGGTTTATACCAGAACTAGTGCATAATCTCGCGTCAGCCCTCGCGCTGCGCGCTCCTCTAAGGTAAAACTAGTGGAGCGACAACTATTGGTAATAGTATGATGTAAAAGAACACCCGAGACCAGCGAGACTGTTAGAAGGCTGACTGACACCAGATAGAGATATCGGCTTGTAGACATTGGCTAGCTGCATTATAGATTCTATAGTGTTAGCTCATGATATATTTGATACTCAATAATGAATATTTTGGTATTTGAACCGAGCTGGCCTGACGGAAACAATGCAAACAGCACCAGTTAACTAATAAACGGATATGTCCAGTACTGTTATATGGCCATATATACAATGTTGTATGACAACAGGTACATGTACATGCACATGTTGTGAATAAAATCCTTAGAATAGAAACGTCACAATATGTTATATAGCTCTCATAAATTGAAAATGTACTTTTATGTCACAAATATTATGTGGGGTACTAAGCATCATTGGACAAACCTATACTTTATCCAATGCACATAACATTTTGTCTACGATAAGATGATTGTGTTATCTGGATATAATACTTCCTCAGCATTGTGTGGGAGCATGGGGTATTCTGTCTAACAATCACTGAAATGTTCTTTGGGCTTTTTTACGCTCAACGTTGACGCAAAGCTAGACCAGCGAATCTGAATCCTCCGTGCACACGACGTCACTACAACGTTGTATGCTGAGAAGAAACGGACAATTTTAGGACATTGAGGTTCTCTCACGCGGTCAGTGGGTGTTAACGTCTTACAGGACGCCACAGGATCTGACTAGTTGGCGATCCCGGTGTCAGATCAGCCAGATCTCGATCCGGTGATCATCATTTCTGTCGCCTGGTCGTCGTAATAAAAAAAACCTGTCCCAGCAGACAAAAGTCTTAGAATCAATACTGGTTTAATGTCGGTCCAACGTCGTAGACTGGGGTCTTATCTGTGAGAGATGCATTACTCACTGATAAAAAATGATCTATCCAAATAAAAGAACAGCGAGGACAGAATGAAAGAATGAATGAATAAAATGATGGGTGAATGAATGAATGAAGGAATTAAATTCATGAATGAGTAGGTAGATGAATGAATGAATGAATGAATGAATGAATGAATGAATGAATGAATGAATGAATGAATGAATGAATGAATGAATGAGTGAATGAATGAATGAATGAATGAATGAATAAATGAATGAATGAATGAATGAATGAATGAATGAATGAATGAATGAATGAATGAATGAATGAATGAATGAATGAATGAATGAATGAATGAATGAATGAATAAGTGAATAAATGAATAAATAAATAAATACAAAAAAAAAAAAAAAAAAAAAAAAAAAATTAATTAATAAATGAATAAATAAATAAATGAATAAATTTGTAAATTATTGAATTAATTTTAAATTAAAAATTGTGGACCAATCATTGCGTACACATACAGACTAAGCAGCATCAACAACACAACCAGGTCACCCTGAGTTGTCCAGGGTCTCTGCTACTGACAACAAACAACATAGATGTTGTCAGACAATTATTGTAGCCTCTCCCTGTACCATCATTATAGTAATCAGGTGATTGATCCCTCCTGATATGTAGAAGGGCTTCCACATCCCCTCACAGGCACAAACTGCCACAAGCGTTGGCGCAATGTGGATTTAACGTCTCCTATATTGAGCTAATTCTGCTTCATCTATTTGCACTACAGATCTGAAATGTTTTTACCGCGCATCCAATGTAAAATTTCAGTGTGCTGTCCAAGGAGCAAATTGGTGTTGAAATGGTCATTTCGCCGTTATGACTGTTTAAACTGGATCCAGATGAAGACATGGGATCAGTTTGGATTCAGACACTATTCGTACATCAAGTGCTTCTCAATCCCATTATACCTTGACCAGTTGATGTAGTATACCTTTGATTATGTGAACGTATAAGAAATTACCACATTTTCGTCGTCACAAATGTATGTACGGAGATTTTTTGTAGTTGATGAAGAAAATAAGCGTACATTAATGTACTTCTGTAAACACGATAAACACATGGGAAAAGAAACACCGCTCGGGTCCCCTACAAGCTAAAGTCAGGACCCCACAGGCTCCCGCCCGGGTCCCGGCTTTCCTTCAAAAATTGTCCCCATGTCCATGGCGGATCCCGGAAGGGCGCCCGCCGAGCTCCTGCCGGGCAGTTTACGGGCTTGAACCGAGGTATATTTCTCGCCGGGGTCCGGGGGACTTTTAAGTTAGAATTAAAAGTAACCCAGGGCCCGCGCGGGGTGAAAAAAATGACGGGGATCCGTGATTAGTCCACGAAATTTTATGTTGGTCCTTCAATTGAGAAAAGTACTAGGCCTCTATATGGACTAATGTTTTAACCCTTTCAATCCTGAATTTACCATTGTCATCTCAATCCACTACAAGCCGCGAATTTCTGCCGCAATTCTCGACTTGTAGGGGATGGAGATGACTGGATGTGATTTAAAAATAAAAGAAAATTACCACGTCTTGGTAAACCAGTTTCATGGAAATTTTCGTTCTAAAACCCATAGGTGTAGGAAAATTAAGTCTGTTTTCAGGGATGTAAAATGATGCTTTAATGCATCGTGGGGGCTTAAAGGGTTAAACAATTAATAAACCACAGGTTGTGTTATGTCTTCTTTTACTCGACTTATCCATTAGATAGGTCCGGTGAAGTACGGTCAAAAAACGGCCAAAAACAGCCCGGGAACTGCCCGGGAAGGCCCCTTTAGTGAAATGTGACCAAGGCATAAGCAATTACGCTGAGCCAGTAGCAAACAATAAAAACCAATCCATGTTGGTTCACTGTAGCAACATTCACCATTGAGCCGGATGTAGCGTTAATGTATGGCTTTTGCTTTATCCCTTTAAACGCCAAGCACGACTATGATTTTAATGTGTTTTAATGTGTTTTATTAACAGGTTAAATCAAGTTATTGAGAATGGAATGAGTGTTTAAACATCAATATTTGTAAATGTTTAGTCTTAATTTAAACAAATATGAGTGATATTCATTCACTTGAAGTTGTGTGTCGCGGTAGCGAGACACAACATCAAGTGGGCAAAAATTAAAATCAGATAACTCAATTACCGTGTGGGGGACTGAACCACATGACTCAATTTCTCAAAAAAAGAACGATGTTTGAAATCACTGCCTATAAAACATGTGAAATTGGTTTATTGCGAATAAGTTCATTGGATGATCCTAGCCATGAAACACAAAACATTTGTATACCATTTGTACAATGTTGGGCCGACGTTGTACAAATGTTATACAAATGTTTTGTGTTTGAGGTGGACTTTTATAGACGTTCTGTTTTATAAGCCGTGTAGTTGTAAAACGAGTTGTTATTACTCCCATTTGAAAGTTCTCACTTTTTCTAGCAAGGAGCTATAATCATGATAATGACATTATTTTAGCGTGTTATCGCACCACGGCGTAAGCAGATCAGATTTAATTAATTTAGATAATTTCCTCATTTCATGGTGGGCTTCATTAACCTAATTTCCTAATTTAATTTTTAACCACTCAAAGTTGTGTCTCGCTACCGCGATCTACAACTTCAAGTGGGTGAGAAATACTCACATAATTTGTTTTAATTTCCTACCAAGCCTTTTCAAATCTTGCACACATTTCGCTCCCAATAACAAAGACTTATTCGACAGATGAAATGGATTGAAACGACTATTGTCATGCTTAGCGCTTACTTGGTTGATCTAATAAGCAGTGGGAAGCAGAACAATTCAATAGACACCTAATTCTGGGGTACTTTGTGAGCCATTGTTAGTGTCAAAATATCGTGTTTATTTGAAACACGGATATCGCACAGCCGCTATCGCTATCGCCCCCCTTCCTTTATTAAATAGATACATATCCCTTTTGCTTCCAAAGCGATCATGGTGTAGGTTTTTTTTGTCGCGATAATGATTATTTTCTGAAGGGTGTGTTTGATGTAAAAGACGACATCACCTAAATCAAACCGGATTGATCAAATGTGGGAATGATCGCGGCAAATGTGTGATCACACTTATCTGTATTTGTTTGGTTTCAATGTAAACACGTATGAGCACTTTTTCTTGTAGTTGTGGATCGCGGTAGCGAGACGCAAATTAAAGTAGGTGAAAATTTAAAAAAAGATACCGTAGCAGGTAAAGGGTTACATAACTGTGACAAACAATCTTATTGGTCAACCGGCTGTTGTGTTGTCAAATTATGATTCATGTGTCATGAGTCAGCATCGAGATCGAGCTATGTTATACTTTTCTAATATAATCAAGTTAGATTGCTCTATCAAAATTAATATACTGAAAAGGAATTAAGAGGAATGACCTTACACTCTCACATCTAATACAGATCCTGTGTTTGGTGGAATAACCGCAGATGAATTATGTGTCATGAGGCATGCAGTATCCCATTTACACTATCCTTACTGACCATACCTGTGTATATATGCGTCACGATATGACCCTGTGGATCTAAAAGTCACTGTTAACCTAAAATTATTATACGAGCTAATATTACCATGTGTCCCATGCACTGTTCTGGAATAGGGACATGTCAGTGACACACACACCTCCTTTATTTCATACTGACCTATATTTCTGCTACCAGTTAAGTGCAATTGGCGATGGCTTTACTTCTCCTGGTGTTGTTTTTACGAGTAGATGGGTACCCATTTGAAATTAAATACTTTGAATTAACGTTTTATTCTTTACATAAAAACTATTCAACCGATATTCATATTAAGGGCATATAGCTCTAAACTATCGGCAGGAAAACTGTCAGTCAGTCAGTCAGTCAGTCAGTCAGTCAGTCAGTCAGTCAGTCAGTCAGTCAGTCAGTCAGTCAGTCAGTCAGTCAGTCAGTCAGTCAGTCAGTCAGTCAGTCAGTCAGTCAGTCAGTCAGTCAGTCAGTCAGTCAGTCAGTCAGTCAGTCAGTCAGTCAGTCAGTCAGTCAGTCAGTCAGTCAGTCAGTCAGTCAGTCAGTCAGTCAGTCAGTCAGTCAGTCAGTCAGTCAGTCAGTCAGTCAGTCAGTCAGTCAGTCAGTCAGTCAGTCAGTCAGTCAGTCAGTCAGTCAGTCAGTCAGTCAGTCAGTCAGTCAGTCAGTCAGTCAGTCAGTCAGTCAGTCAGTCAGTCAGTCAGTCAGTCAGTCAGTCAGTCAGTCAGTCAGTCAGTCAGTCAGTCAGTCAGTCAGTCAGTCAGTCAGTCAGTCAGTCAGTCAGTCAGTCAGTCAGTCAGTCAGTCAGTCAGTCAGTCAGTCAGTCAGTCAGTCAGTCAGTCAGTCAGTCAGTCAGTCAGTCAGTCAGTCAGTCAGTCAGTCAGTCAGTCAGTCAGTCAGTCAGTCAGTCAGTCAGTCAGTCAGTCAGTCAGTCAGTCAGTCAGTCAGTCAGTCAGTCAGTCAGTCAGTCAGTCAGTCAGTCAGTCAGTCAGTCAGTCAGTCAGTCAGTCAGTCAGTCAGTCAGTCAGTCAGTCAGTCAGTCAGTCAGTCAGTCAGTCAGTCAGTCAGTCAGTCAGTCAGTCAGTCAGTCAGTCAGTCAGTCAGTCAGTCAGTCAGTCAGTCAGTCAGTCAGTCAGTCAGTCAGTCAGTCAGTCAGTCAGTCAGTCAGTCAGTCAGTCAGTCAGTCAGTCAGTCAGTCAGTCAGTCAGTCAGTCAGTCAGTCAGTCAGTCAGTCAGTCAGTCAGTCAGTCAGTCAGTCAGTCAGTCAGTCAGTCAGTCAGTCAGTCAGTCAGTCAGTCAGTCAGTCAGTCAGTCAGTCAGTCAGTCAGTCAGTCAGTCAGTCAGTCAGTCAGTCAGTCAGTCAGTCAGTCAGTCAGTCAGTCAGTCAGTCAGTCAGTCAGTCAGTCAGTCAGTCAGTCAGTCAGTCAGTCAGTCAGTCAG
The DNA here is from genome assembly GCA_964017125.1 of Flabesymbios commensalis. Classification (NCBI taxonomy): domain Eukaryota; kingdom Metazoa; phylum Annelida; class Polychaeta; order Terebellida; family Flabelligeridae; genus Flabesymbios; species Flabesymbios commensalis. Next base: position 58,705,269 of record OZ024908.1, read on the forward strand.
TCAGTCAGTCAGTCAGTCAGTCAGTCAGTCAGTCAGTCAGTCAGTCAGTCAGTCAGTCAGTCAGTCAGTCAGTCAGTCAGTCAGTCAGTCAGTCAGTCAGTCAGTCAGTCAGTCAGTCAGTCAGTCAGTCAGTCAGTCAGTCAGTCAGTCAGTCAGTCAGTCAGTCAGTCAGTCAGTCAGTCAGTCAGTCAGTCAGTCAGTCAGTCAGTCAGTCAGTCAGTCAGTCAGTCAGTCAGTCAGTCAGTCAGTCAGTCAGTCAGTCAGTCAGTCAGTCAGTCAGTCAGTCAGTCAGTCAGTCAGTCAGTCAGTCAGTCAGTCAGTCAGTCAGTCAGTCAGTCAGTCAGTCAGTCAGTCAGTCAGTCAGTCAGTCAGTCAGTCAGTCAGTCAGTCAGTCAGTCAGTCAGTCAGTCAGTCAGTCAGTCAGTCAGTCAGTCAGTCAGTCAGTCAGTCAGTCAGTCAGTCAGTCAGTCAGTCAGTCAGTCAGTCAGTCAGTCAGTCAGTCAGTCAGTCAGTCAGTCAGTCAGTCAGTCAGTCAGTCAGTCAGTCAGTCAGTCAGTCAGTCAGTCAGTCAGTCAGTCAGTCAGTCAGTCAGTCAGTCAGTCAGTCAGTCAGTCAGTCAGTCAGTCAGTCAGTCAGTCAGTCAGTCAGTCAGTCAGTCAGTCAGTCAGTCAGTCAGTCAGTCAGTCAGTCAGTCAGTCAGTCAGTCAGTCAGTCAGTCAGTCAGTCAGTCAGTCAGTCAGTCAGTCAGTCAGTCAGTCAGTCAGTCAGTCAGTCAGTCAGTCAGTCAGTCAGTCAGTCAGTCAGTCAGTCAGTCAGTCAGTCAGTCAGTCAGTCAGTCAGTCAGTCAGTCAGTCAGTCAGTCAGTCAGTCAGTCAGTCAGTCAGTCAGTCAGTCAGTCAGTCAGTCAGTCAGTCAGTCAGTCAGTCAGTCAGTCAGTCAGTCAGTCAGTCAGTCAGTCAGTCAGTCAGTCAGTCAGTCAGTCAGTCAGTCAGTCAGTCAGTCAGTCAGTCAGTCAGTCAGTCAGTCAGTCAGTCAGTCAGTCAGTCAGTCAGTCAGTCAGTCAGTCAGTCAGTCAGTCAGTCAGTCAGTCAGTCAGTCAGTCAGTCAGTCAGTCAGTCAGTCAGTCAGTCAGTCAGTCAGTCAGTCAGTCAGTCAGTCAGTCAGTCAGTCAGTCAGTCAGTCAGTCAGTCAGTCAGTCAGTCAGTCAGTCAGTCAGTCAGTCAGTCAGTCAGTCAGTCAGTCAGTCAGTCAGTCAGTCAGTCAGTCAGTCAGTCAGTCAGTCAGTCAGTCAGTCAGTCAGTCAGTCAGTCAGTCAGTCAGTCAGTCAGTCAGTCAGTCAGTCAGTCAGTCAGTCAGTCAGTCAGTCAGTCAGTCAGTCAGTCAGTCAGTCAGTCAGTCAGTCAGTCAGTCAGTCAGTCAGTCAGTCAGTCAGTCAGTCAGTCAGTCAGTCAGTCAGTCAGTCAGTCAGTCAGTCAGTCAGTCAGTCAGTCAGTCAGTCAGTCAGTCAGTCAGTCAGTCAGTCAGTCAGTCAGTCAGTCAGTCAGTCAGTCAGTCAGTCAGTCAGTCAGTCAGTCAGTCAGTCAGTCAGTCAGTCAGTCACCAACCAACCAACCAACCGACACAACCCCACGCACTCACCCACCAACACCCACCCACCCACCAATCCACTCACCCACACACCAACCCACAGCACACTACCTTTCGGTCACGGAGACATTCTATTTTCGTGAAACACCCAGGCACATATAAATTATTCGAATACGAAAAAGGCTATTTACTGTATAGTTTGTTCGAAATGCAAAAAATTATATGTGGGAGAAACTGGGCTCTCCTTCAGAAAAAGGATTTCGACACAAGTAGTTGTAGAGAGTAGTGAAACCATGGGGGGCGTACTGGATGCCGGGAATCGAATTCAAATTCCTACCACACAAAATTGTGATTCAACTAGCGGTATTTACTGTATAGTTGGTTCGAAATGCAAAAAATTATATGTGGGAGAAACTGGGCTCTCCTACAGCAAAAGGATAAACATACATCGTTCGGATGTACGGATTAAGTTGCCACACACTTTAATTCTGGGAGCTGCAAGGCGACCCTTCTGAGAGTGTTGTATCTTGAAGTATTGAAGAATACAGGAGACATAACTCTTAATAAGATTGGGCGACTTGAAGCGGAAAGGAAGTGGCAATTAGCCCTGAAAACGTATTCTCCATTCGGCTAAAATACGGTACCTTCCCCTAAGGATAGTGGCGTCAACCCCTTTGTTATTACCTACTCTGCAACTGCGGTGGAGGCAGCTAAATTAGTGAAGACTTCATTCAATCAACTTAACGCGAAACATCCAAACATATTGTATAAACGGTGCGTAACAGCATTTAAAAGGGGACAAAATCTACGTGATCTCTTGGTGAGAAGTAGATTGGGGAAATCCCCACTGGAAAACCCAACGGTTACCGGATCCGACTCAAGTCAGGATCTGACTACATTAGTAAATGCATTAGATGAGGTATAATTTATATCAATTAGTATGATTGTTTTCCTTTTTATAAATCAGGCTATACTACTCCTAGGTCAGTGTACTAGGTTGGGAACATGGAAAGGCATGCCCTTGAAGGGGTGACGAAAGTCAGACCCTTTAGAGTATGATGAGAGTACGGTTGACAGGTTGATACCGGGTTTTATTGGGAACCAGGTATTGGAACCCTTACCCGACCCTAACCATGTACCCTAACTCTCACCCTGACCACAAAGCCAACCAACCAAAGAACCAACCAACCAACCAACCAACCAACCGACCAACCAACCAATCAACCGACACAACCCCACGCACTCACCCACCAACAACCACCCACCCACCAATCCACTCACTCACACACCAACCCACAGCACACTACCTCTCGGTCACGGAGACATTATATTTTCGGGAAACACCCAGGCACAAATAAATTATTCGAATACGAATACGAATAATTTATTTGATATGCCTATGGCCCGTACAAAAATAAGCATAATACAACAATACAGTAAGTACACATAGTAAGCATAATGTTACATAACTATTACAATGCGTCACAATAAGTTTTTCTGCGTTGAATTGAGTGATATATATACAGACTTAAGCCAGTGATCATGTTTGAATCTTCCATTTGTAACATAGAATTGAAAGAAATTTCATTTGGGGGACTATGGAATGGGCTGAGATACTTGACACGCAGATCATGATAAACTGGGCAATGCAATAGAAAATGAAGCATGTCATAAGCATGTGCCCACTTGCAGGGGCGTCGGAACAGGTCCGGTTGGCACGGCTAAAGCCGGACCAATATTTAGCCAGATTCATTTTTAAAAATAAAAAATTCTGTTCCAGATTCCCTCACATTGCAATCTTAATTAGGGGCTCCGAAAAGCCGGACCAATCAGTAACAGCTTCCGACGCCCCTGACTTGATGCGAATGATAATCCATTTTGGAAGGAAATATATCAGCGTCACAATAGGGATTTCTGATGATGATTTGACGTAGCTTCACTGTAAAATCTAATTACATTGTGTAGTTTACGAGTGAGTAAATCTCTACATTATACACTATAACTAAAACAGCCGTTCTAATTATGTATGCATGGGATAAACTTACACATGTTCTCCAATATTCTTGGCATTATCATGACTATTCCTCCTTGTAGATGTACCAGCATCACATAGGCCTACATATCAGGTTCTTGCTGATAACGACGGATTAGAGGTCCTGAGGTAATGATGATTATTGTGTGAAAAATCTTAGCTCTACGACCATTATAAAACACTTTTCTCAGAAGTAAGTATATGTTTATTATCAGATTATGGCTGTTACCGAAACATATTTCAATAAAAAACTGTCAGTGAATATTACTAAATAATGTTTATGTTAAGTACACATGTAGCAAATAAAACCAGTAAGCTCACTTAACATGTTCTTGCTAATAATACAATCACAAACTAGAAATGGTAACCATCCTTAACCCGTTAAACACGAGATTATTATGCTACCGCGCTGTTTCTGAAACGAGATTATTTAATGACGTCATAGTTATCTCATGCAATCATACCCGGACATCTGCGGGGCTCGTATCTGAATGATCTCCCCAAATCGCGGAGATCTCCGGGCTCGTCACAAACGGGTTAACATGATTTGATAAATATCAACAGTTTTAATTTTATATGTGCAAAAGTATACAGATAAATGTTGTGAAGTCACTGTTTTACAGGTATTTATCGATATATATGATTTCTGGAAAAAAAATCCATAAGGCAATAAGGTCGTAATGTCATTCATCATAAAATAAGGTGACATCGAACTTGAAGTCTAGTTGCAAATACTAGTCAACAAACTTTAAAAATGTGCGCAAGGCATTTTCGTAGTCTTAGATATTATTACTAATATTATTTTACCAATATTATTGATAAACAAACTTATTTTACTCAGACGCTCCTAAATGAAAAACATATTGAACTTAAACTTTGAAATCGTTTTTCTCAAAACTATAAAACGTGCAATCAACAGGTTATAGCACGGAGCCATTAATTGTGTCCAATTAGTATATGTAATATTTTAGCGCAATCCCCATGTCCACTTACATGTAGCTATGTGATGTATCTTGTTTTTGCATTATAGTCTACGCCATATAAAATATAATTTCCAAATTAGTACTGTTTTTCTGGGCTTGTATATACAAATATGAAAAGTACAAATAAAACCAGAACAGACCAAAAAGAGAAACACAAGCTATTATCAAGTCAGCGGCAAGTTATACAATCCCAGTAAGCACAAAACCTTTGCATAACATTTGTACAACGTCGGCCCAACGTCTTCGACGTTGCTCCAACTTTGTACATATGTTATACTAATATTTTGTGAGACATTGTCATCTGGACAGCTCATCAGCATTACATAGCAGCAAAATTTGGTTGTCTCGAGTGACCATTTTACGACTTGAAGGTTCTCTCACGCGGTCAGTGGGTGTTAAAGGCTCACATGACGTCATAGGATCTGTCTAGTTGACGATCCCGGTGTCAGAATCGGAAAATTCTGATCTGGTAATCACCATCTCTGTAAACCGACCCCCGCACTCCATATACTAAATCACGTATGTGTCTTAATGCAACAGAAAAAAAGACTACTTCTCTTCAGAGCAGTCGACATTTGTGTTCTAGACCGTAATCCCTGTGTATAGACGTAATCGTTGCATGTAGGTAAGTACACTGTTTATTGAAAAAAAACATTTTATTTGTAAATCATGTCAGCCCACAATGCATAATGTAATGTGAAGGTTTATTATATACAGCCGTGATTGCAATAGCTTGATTAACATTTTGGGAATACTGATGACATAACCTGACATGTATAAAACATTTAAATCAAACACATTGGGGGCTCTATCAAAAATAATATATATATTTAAGCTCTTTAATAACTCTTTTTATAACTCAATATGATAACTCAATTTAATTTGTTGCCATTTAAAATTGTGAATAATTGATCAAAAACTGTCACGAAGGAGTGTACACCCATAAATGATGCATACATTCCTGCTTTTGACGAATATACGGTTGCATGAAAAAATGGTGTACGGTTGCATGATAGTTTAAAATATTGTAATAATAGCAAGACATGTGTTTCATGATATATTAATACATACAAATATTTTACAATAAAATAATCAATGTTTGAATTTGTATTCCCACATCAGCCTCATTTAGCGCACTATCAGTATATATTTTAATAAATGTATTATATTTTGATCATGTTGTGTATCAAATTTTGCCAATTGCAATAGGTAACAAAAACATACATCTGGCGTGTATAATGTTTTGTTGGATGATAAGTTTTGTTGAATGTTAAGTCTTAACAGTCATATTGGTATCTGAGCAGAAGTTCAACCACGAGTTTCCAGTCTGCTAGAATAGTTGAATAGTCACAGAAAAGGCTTCTTCCGTCATGTTTATCTTTGTGTGAAATGCATATGACACAATTTCATGGGTAGAATATACTCATGGGCACAGCTGAATGGAATAGGGTCAGCATATGCTCATTGGTTTTCTCTACAAGGTCGGTAACTCACTGAAATCTTGGAAGCAGCTATCTCAACATACTAGGCCTACTGTTCACGCCCGCACGCTCAACATGGGGGCTATTCAGCGCCACTATTCGATCGTGTAAACCCAAAAGGCAGTAACTTCTCAATATAATAGTAAGCTGAATACTGCAGTGTATTATTCACGACATTTCTCATTTTGTTGGAAATAGTGCTTCTGTCAGAATAGAGCTCGTGAAATGATTATTAATGCACGTAAATTATGAGTTCTCCGTTTGAAAATTCATCAATAATTTGCTACAAGAATTAGGTATGCCATGGTAGCATTTGCTTGGTAGAAAACAAAAGTCTACTTAGTCCATTTCTCATTTTAAAATGACGAGGACTTGAAAGTTTCCTTCCCTTAGTAGAAGTATAGACATGGCAGTGATTGTCACCGCATAGACACATCCCAATTTCCCGTGCTCATGGGTATTACTTTGGAAGATAAAACAGCGATACTCACATTGCATAATAAAAATACGTTTTCTAACGAAACTGTCAGGTTGTTGATGATCAAATTAAACGAATAGAGAGGTGCAGGTCGGATGCTGTCTAAATTTACATTCGTGTTACATCATTCTAAAATCTAAAACCACAACCAAGCGCTCAAGCTACGTCAGACTTTATATCGTAGCGCAGCAAATACGTAAAAATGAAATGAATCGGGCTTTAGGCCACCTTTGTGCACATATAGGCTAAACTGGGCCAGGAGAACCTCCTGAGGATGGTGAGATGATTGAGATGACACTGTCCTACAGACAAAGGATTCGAAATTCGAGCCCTGGTGGTCTGAGGCCGAGCACGCTACCTCTCGGTCACGGAGGCTTCCCACAATACTGACTTTCACACGTGGATGGGGAAGAAACATTTTTGTTTCTTTCAAACCGCCTAGACCGGGAACCGAACCCCGAACTCTGGCGTGAAAGGCAGCGGTGCTAACCACTACCCTAGGTCCCCCGCCCAGCAAATACGTGCATGATCTGAAAGTAAATTAATGGGGTCAAAATAGACGAAAATGATTCCAGAATTTATCTGATCAATTACGTGAGTTATTGATTCCATTATTTGAATTTACACATTTTATATCACTTCCTTCAGGCTTCAACCTTCATGTAAGTGCATCAGCCATGACATACTTTATCTGGTAGAGCAGCACATATATGTAGGTTTTACGAATAAGTGACTTCATAGACAATAGTTGATGCCAGAATTTATCTAATCAATTGCTGTCATTTGTTGTCTCAAAATATAGGAGCATTATTTTAAAGCGTGCAGTAATGCATGGATTTGGTTTGGATTTCTTGGTCACAAGAAAGGGTATTTTTAAATCGCCGCAGACTGTTAAAATCTTAGATGAGCAACAGCTACTTAAGATTGTTGTGGATTGTAAATGACGTCCAGGCATTCTCAATTACACGTCCGTTATCACTGAAAACAAAATATCCTGTAAAATGTTTAAAAGTATTGTTGTTTATAAATCAATCAATCAATCAATCAATCAATCAATCAATCAATCAATCAATCAATCAATCGATCGACAATCAATCAATCAGTCAGTCAGTCAGTCAGTCAGTCAGTCAGTCAGTCAGTCAGTCAGTCAGTCAGTCAGTCAGTCAGTCAGTCAGTCAGTCAGTCAGTCAGTCAGTCAGTCAGTCAGTCAGTCAGTCAGTCAGTCAGTCAGTCAGTCAGTCAGTCAGTCAGTCAGTCAGTCAGTCAGTCAGTCAGTCAGTCAGTCAGTCAGTCAGTCAGTCAGTCAGTCAGTCAGTCAGTCAGTCAGTCAGTCAGTCAGTCAGTCAGTCAGTCAGTCAGTCAGTCAGTCAGTCAGTCAGTCAGTCAGTCAGTCAGTCAGTCAGTCAGTCAGTCAGTCAGTCAGTCAGTCAGTCAGTCAGTCAGTCAGTCAGTCAGTCAGTCAGTCAGTCAGTCAGTCAGTCAGTCAGTCAGTCAGTCAGTCAGTCAGTCAGTCAGTCAGTCAGTCAGTCAGTCAGTCAGTCAGTCAGTCAGTCAGTCAGTCAGTCAGTCAGTCAGTCAGTCAGTCAGTCAGTCAGTCAGTCAGTCAGTCAGTCAGTCAGTCAGTCAGTCAGTCAGTCAGTCAGTCAGTCAGTCAGTCAGTCAGTCAGTCAGTCAGTCAGTCAGTCAGTCAGTCAGTCAGTCAGTCAGTCAGTCAGTCAGTCAGTCAGTCAGTCAGTCAGTCAGTCAGTCAGTCAGTCAGTCAGTCAGTCAGTCAGTCAGTCAGTCAGTCAGTCAGTCAGTCAGTCAGTCAGTCAGTCAGTCAGTCAGTCAGTCAGTCAGTCAGTCAGTCAGTCAGTCAGTCAGTCAGTCAGTCAGTCAGTCAGTCAGTCAGTCAGTCAGTCAGTCAGTCAGTCAGTCAGTCAGTCAGTCAGTCAGTCAGTCAGTCAGTCAGTCAGTCAGTCAGTCAGTCAGTCAGTCAGTCAGTCAGTCAGTCAGTCAGTCAGTCAGTCAGTCAGTCAGTCAGTCAGTCAGTCAGTCAGTCAGTCAGTCAGTCAGTCAGTCAGTCAGTCAGTCAGTCAGTCAGTCAGTCAGTCAGTCAGTCAGTCAGTCAGTCAGTCAGTCAGTCAGTCAGTCAGTCAGTCAGTCAGTCAGTCAGTCAGTCAGTCAGTCAGTCAGTCAGTCAGTCAGTCAGTCAGTCAGCCAGCCAGCCAGCCAGCCAGCCAGCCAGCCAGCCAGCCAGCCAGCCAGCCAGCCAGCCAGCCAGCCAGCCAGCCAGCCAGCCAGCCAGCCAGCCAGCCAGCCAGCCAGCCAGCCAGCCAGCCAGCCAGCCAGCCAGCCAGCCAGCCAGCCAGCCAGCCAGCCAGCCAGCCAGCCAGCCAGCCAGCCAGCCAGCCAGCCAGCCAGCCAGCCAGCCAGCCAGCCAGCCAGCCAGCCAGCCAGCCAGTCAGTCAGTCAGTCAGTCAGTCAGTCAGTCAGTCAGTCAGTCAGTCAGTCAGTCAGTCAGTCAGTCAGTCAGTCAGTCAGTCAGTCAGTCAGTCAGTCAGTCAGTCAGTCAGTCAGTCAGTCAGTCAGTCAGTCAGTCAGTCAGTCAGTCAGTCAGTCAGTCAGTCAGTCAGTCAGTCAGTCAGTCAGTCAGTCAGTCAGTCAGTCAGTCAGTCAGTCAGTCAGTCAGTCAGTCAGTCAGTCAGTCAGTCAGTCAGTCAGTCAGTCAGTCAGTCAGTCAGTCAGTCAGTCAGTCAGTCAGTCAGTCAGTCAGTCAGTCAGTCAGTCAGTCAGTCAGTCAGTCAGTCAGTCAGTCAGTCAGTCAGTCAGTCAGTCAGTCAGTCAGTCAGTCAGTCAGTCAGTCAGTCAGTCAGTCAGTCAGTCAGTCAGTCAGTCAGTCAGTCAGTCAGTCAGTCAGTCAGTCAGTCAGTCAGTCAGTCAGTCAGTCAGTCAGTCAGTCAGTCAGTCAGTCAGTCAGTCAGTCAGTCAGTCAGTCAGTCAGTCAGTCAGTCAGTCAGTCAGTCAGTCAGTCAGTCAGTCAGTCAGTCAGTCAGTCAGTCAGTCAGTCAGTCAGTCAGTCAGTCAGTCAGTCAGTCAGTCAGTCAGTCAGTCAGTCAGTCAGTCAGTCAGTCAGTCAGTCAGTCAGTCAGTCAGTCAGTCAGTCAGTCAGTCAGTCAGTCAGTCAGTCAGTCAGTCAGTCAGTCAGTCAGTCAGTCAGTCAGTCAGTCAGTCAGTCAGTCAGTCAGTCAGTCAGTCAGTCAGTCAGTCAGTCAGTCAGTCAGTCAGTCAGTCAGTCAGTCAGTCAGTCAGTCAGTCAGTCAACCAACCGACACAACCCCACGCAAATTGTGACGTTGTTTAATACAAACATTTTTATTCAGAATCCTCTGTTGTTCACAATGCTTTTAGATGGCTAGAAAGCGCTTAAAGGGACTGGCCCAGGCTAAAATCATAAAAAAATCGTTGATTTTATTTTGGCTTCTTAATATGACCATATGATGTAAATATGTCCATAGACTAGAACTGCATTTTTTTTTTAATTTTTGTGCTGCGCATTCACCAGTTAGACTAGATATAGAGACGAAGTTCCTGATTTGTAATTATTGACAACCATGTCAAAAATTAGAAATACGGGAATTTCGTCTCTATATCTAGTCTAACTGGTGAATGCGCAGCAGAAAAATTAAAAAACTTTTGCAGCTCTAGTCTATGAACATGTTCACATCATATGGTGATATTAAGAAGCCAAAATAAAATCAACGATTTTTTGATGATTTTAGCCTGGGCCAGTCCCTTTAAATAGACAATATTCCGACTGTAATGAATTATATAAGGTGTATTAAGCTAAGTAATGTTATTTATATTATTTTATCCAAGTCTAGCCCTTCCCTATCTTAGCAGAAAATATGGCAATGGCAGGAGTCATGTGACAACTAAATCATGTGACACATATAAACTATGAAAAAAACGGTCCATTTGCATGATTTTTCTGAGATGCGTTTTTTGTCGGCCATTTTTGAATTTTTTGAATTTTTATTATGACAGATTGATTGGAATTTTGCTCATGGTTTTTTTGGGAGCCATTTTGAATTTTATGTTTCATACTTCAAAATTCGGACATCAGCTTTCAAATTTGAGAAGCCCCCACTGAGCTTCTGTGATTTTATATAGATATATATTTCTTTGTGAAATGGAAACACATTCAGAGGGACGTAAGGCCACTGGTTTTTATTTTTCTGTTTTAGATCCACAATCTAATGAGGGAGGGCGGTAAAAAAAACATTTAGGAAAAAAAAACATTCCACCTATAACATTTGACAAATTTCTGGAAAAGTTAATGAGGGCGCCGAAATAAAAAAAAAATTGAACTATTTTAAATAAATGTATTGAGAGCGACAAAAGCAAAACAAAAAAAAAAAGTAGCTGGAAAAAAGTTTTTTTTATTTTCTGAAATGAACTTGTTTTTCTTCGTAATGTTTTTTCATCTACCAAAATTTTTAATTTTTTCGAAAATCGGCAACAATTTAATGCGCACGCTGGGCAGAAAAAAACACATGTTTTTTTTGGTAATGCGCGGCCTAAATCTAATGCGCGCGCTCATCTAAAACAGAGAAAAAAAACATAGTGGCCTAAGCACATTGACTTGTCTCTGTTGGCTAATTGTTGTATCACTGTCTGCTACGCTGACCCAACATTAAAACAACATTTGATCGACGTTTCGTGTTTACTGGAATTACAACTGTTATTTTAATTTTGTAATGTAGCCTTCAAAATGTTTCTACTCGAGCAAGTAGACTATTTGCGCACTAGCGCAAGTACTTCCGCACTTACGCACTAGTGCAAGTACTTGCACACTTGCGTAATTGCGCACTTACACAAATACTTGCGCAAATACTTACGCAAGCACTTGCGGACTTTCATACATGTGCAATTGCGCACTTGCGCTATTGCGCAAATACATGAACATTTTCTTCCTTGCGCATGCGCAAGTACTTGCGCAAGTACTTGCGCATGCATTTGCGCAAGTAGCTGCGCAGTTTTGCACTTGGGCACTAGCTCTTGCATACTTGTGAACAGGCGCAAGTATTTGCACACTTGCGCATTTGCACACTTGCGTATTTGAACACTCACGTACTTGCACATGTACTTGCGCACTTGCGTATCTGTCCACTTGCGTACTTGCGCATTTGCATACTTGCGCGAGTACATGCGCACTTATACACCAGCGCATATACTTGCACACTTGCGTACTTGCACACGTGCGTACATGTGCACTTGCGTCACTTGCGCAAGTACTTGCGCAAGCACTTGTGCACTTGCGCACTCTTGCGTACTTGTGCGCAAGCACTTGCATACTAGCGCACTTGCTCAGGTAGTTGCGCACTTACGCACTTGCGCAAAAACTTGCGCATTTGTGTGCCCACTAAACACATTGACTTGACTCTCGGTTGGTTTAATGCTGTATCACGCAAGCCCATATTAAAACAACAGTGGGTCGACGTTTCCATTTTGATAGGGCTACAACTGTTTTTTAATTGTCAAGTATAGCACTTAAAAGGTTACTAATGTTCATAGTTGACACTCAAGGCTGGTTTAATGGAGGGCATTCGTCTAAAAGACTGACCCTGTATTGAAACAGCACTTTGCAAAAGCAATTTAATTAGCAAATCTAACATTTAAAGGATTAATAGGCCGACTGATCCTGCCCAGTAAACACAAAAAATGGGATCCCACAAACTATTTGTATAACATATTTACAATGTTGGACCAGCGTCGAAAACGTTGGGCCGGCGTTGTACAAATGTTTTTTGTCTGCTGGTCATGGACACACTGCCAGCATCACTTCAGCCTGAATCTACTGATTCAATGAATGGATATCAGCCGACATGTAATGCTTTCACCTGCCATTCAAATGACATAAAAATAATTAAAAAACTCTCGCTTTCAAATGTAATTAGTACAATATCTATAATAGGTATACATATCATACAAACATGTAGTTAAAGTGCTTTTGTGTTTGATTATGGTACAACAAACATATTTTACAACTATTGCAAACTCGGGGAATCATCACCCTCTAAGAAGCTAAAATGACAATCCCTCATTCAATAAAGATACCTCTCTTTGCAGTTACCTCTCTTTGGAGGCATTAAAATACGGATTTAATTCAGGGCAAACAACCACAATACATCAGGATCATTGTGCCAAGGTTTGAAGTTGATCGGTTAAAATAATCAGGCAGAAAAAGCCTATCAAAATTTGACATTGATTCATATAGTGATCCAGAAAATCCTGTATAAATCCGGAAGAACAATACGGAATTCCTAAGAAATACATAGCATGCAGCCTGACTATCCGGGAAACATTGTCTTAAAATTGCAAGTTGATTACATGAAAACTCAAAGAGAAATAGCACTCAGATTTTTGGACATAGAAAACAGAAAAAAACGAGGAAAAACCAAACAAAACTCAATTTGTATGGGTCAACATAATTGCACGAAAGCATTATCATATTTAAAACTGATAATGAAGCTTATACCTTTAATTTAATTGCAGCACAGACGAATAAGTAAACGAATCGAATATTAAATTTTAGGGCTCACTTGCAGGTCATACATCTGTATCTGTATATTACGTGGCAGTACGCACTATTGTGCTATCGCGCCACGGGAGTAACTTAGCAAGGCCTGTTATCATTCATGAGATCATTCATAGCATGCCAAGTACTCCACATTGTGGATTTTCTGGGGTCTCGCTGGATGGAAACTGCGCCTACGTCCATTAAGGTTCTTTTACGTCCAACGCAAAGTCAGTCATCTGATTTACGTGGTTCTCTGAGCCCCACGATACGACATCGCTGCACGATGTCATAGTGTATAAGGCACCTGGTAGTCCCAGGCGGTCAACCATCTAATTTACAACCGGGCGTGACGTTGCTTAACTTCAGTGATCAAGCCGACACCGATGAGACAACGCCGTATTCCGCTCCGTTATTTAAATACATGTAGTTGTGTGAAATGTTAAGACCGACTTTCTATAATCAGCAGCATGAAAATATTTGTACAATAAAAAGCCATTATTAACAAATAATTGTGGCAAACACAAAAAAAATATACCATAACTATCATGGGTGTCTAAAATATGCTAAGCATGTTAACGATTACGATTGCGATAATTATGGTCATATTTGTAGGCACACATGTAAGAAATACATTGCGGGCGATATGTTATATATTTTTTTATTTTCTATGACGTTAAGGAAATATAAATACTGTGCATAACAAGAGATACAGCCAGTGAAAATATGACATGCAACCCGTACACCTGTTTTACATGCAACGCCGTACACTTAACCAACACTACACTGAGAAAGATTATATACAACATGTTGCATATTAACATCCGGGAAATGATCGAGCCTTTGGGCTGCAGTGTATCGAGCGAATTACCCCTTTACCGCCGGTGCCGCATATATTCGGGTTTTCATTTTTTATTAGCACATTAAGTACCACATTTTAATATGTTGAAGATAAAATGGGAAATCAACCAGCAAGATTTGAAAAGAGTTGACCTCCATTTTGTCGAATCTGAATAATTTTCACTCACTTGAAGTTGTGGATCGCGTCAGCGAGACACAACTTCAAATGGGTGAAAATTCAAATTAAATAACTTGGCGGTTAAAGGGTTAACCAATTAGATCATTCCGAATGAGGCATTTTCCACTAACGATTGAATATTTGTCACATTGTCATGCATTTACGATAAAAAAGCTTGACTCACAGTTTTCCAGAGGCACTTAACATCAACGCTCCTGACCTCAAAGAAAATATAGATGATGTCATCAAATGTAGCCGCTCCCTGTACCATTATAGTAATGGATCCGTCCTGATACGTAGAAGGGTTCTCACTTCACCTAACATGCTAACGCCGGGGTGCTGAAAATGCTTTGGTGCAATGTTGATTCAACGTCTCATAACATAACCCTATAATTGAATGGCTGAGAGGTAAAGTGATCCAAAATTCGATTTTTACTGTTTATTTAATTTTGAGAAAGTTTATTATATAGAAAATGATATACTAAAATATCTAAGCCATTCGTTAAAAAGTTTAGGACTTAATAATCAACATGCATTTTTTCACTTTTAAAATTGATACTTTTCTTAAATGGTAAAGTGATCCAAGTCCATCAGTTTATATAGAGACATTTTGACTTGGATCAGTTTACCTCTGAGACATACGGAAAATGCCTGCTGAAATGCTACAAAATACCCCTGATATGGAGCAGCTTGTGATATGCCAATCATTACCAATTTTTTACTGGAGCAAGATGATGCGACACTAGAAAGTTTCTACACTGTTTGTGACTTTTAAAAATAACTTTATATTTCTAAATTTGAAAAGTTTATTTGTAAAATAAAATGAAATAAAAATTGCAAGAAATGGGTTTTACGACATTAATGACTATGTACCTGCCAGTAGGAATGAATAAGAAACACCAACGCAAAACTTCCCACGTTCTTCCAATTATGGACGTAACAAAGTTGAGTTAAAAACGAAATATATATATTTTTAATTGATTTACCCTTTAAAGCCTTCTATAGGAGAATGAGAAAATACGGACTTGGATCACTTTACCTCTAAGCCATTCAATTTATATTATCAACTTATTCTGCCCCATTCTGCACTACATATCTGAAATAGTATTACCACGCATCCAATGCTATATTTCAATGTGCTGTCCATAGAGCAAATTGCTGTTGCAATGGTCATCTCGCCAGCATGACAGTCCAGACGAAAACAGGGGATTAAGTCAGACATCGTCTGTACATCAAGTGCTTTATTATTTCTTGGCCAATGTATAAGTATCTTGAAAGGCCAAGTCGCTCATAGATGCAATCACGTACAACAAACGCACTGAAAATATGCTATTTTAGCAAGCTTTGTACACGCTCGTATTCTTTGTATTTTGGTCCATTCACATGTGCATTGCCCACAATCCACATATTGGAAATTAAACAAGAGCTCAGTGAGTCGTGGTGAGTCATATATAAGTGTTTGTTTGTTACATGCGGCAGTCCGTATCATAGGCCTACCTCAGCCGACAAGATCATACACGAAGAACAAAAGTGTGCGCTATCCACGTGTTTGACGTCTGGCGTTTGTCTAGCTGGCTTTGAGCGTGTCAGGTAGACTTTTGGTGGGCGTTGAAATATATTGAGCTACACAACTTCCTGTAGCATTCTTCGTGCTCACAGAGAAACACAAAGTGCTGATTGAGTGCATTCCGCGAATCTCTCATTAGCGACTAGCGAATGCTGAAGCGAGCCCAGTGATAGATCTGGCCAACATTTCTTATTGTTCAGCACGTGGGCCGTGCGTCATCTATGTGTGAAACCTCCTCTTAAGGAAACAATATAAAGACTAATTTAACAACCATGTAAAAAAACACACCTCCCACAAAAACACAGCAAGCATAAATCTTATTGGTTTTGAATACTCACTTTGCGCTAGCATCTCGACCGCCAACTTATTTTTTTACAACAACCTCAGCATTCTTTCTGTGTTTTGGTGTAGGTCTGTGTTGAAATCTACATATGTTTCAAGCCATTATATACATTACAAGTGACCATAATGTTAGCAAAAACAACAAAATAAGTTATTTTCAACCGTTTTGAGCTGATTTGACCTTGCAGTGATTTTGATATGACCTTACTATGACCTTGATATTAATGTAACTCTCTTATGAAACCAAACACCAACCGATGTCACCATGTGTACTTGGATAGGGTTCCGTCGACCGATTTATTAGACGTGTTTTAAGTCCAATAATCTACTCTCAGCTGTTTTGAGCTGATTTGACCGTGCTGTGACCTTGAGATGACATTACCACGACCTTGGGGTAACTCCCCCATAAAACCCACCACCAACCCATGTCATCATTGTGTACTTGGCTTGTGTTTCGACCTATTTATATGACACTTTCTTATGCAACCCTAAGGATCAAGGGTACCATACTTCAATCACCTCTGGTGAACATGTCCATGCATAGAAAATCTGCAGACCACCTGAAAGTAACGTGGTACAAATATGGTCTACAAAAATACACAGGGGGGGGGGGTCGACTTTAAGCTCATGGTCTATATGAATAATATTGTGGAGACACGAATCGAATCTCTTCTACGGCTATCCTTCCAC
Organism: Flabesymbios commensalis; assembly: GCA_964017125.1. Taxonomy (NCBI): domain Eukaryota; kingdom Metazoa; phylum Annelida; class Polychaeta; order Terebellida; family Flabelligeridae; genus Flabesymbios; species Flabesymbios commensalis. The sequence continues at coordinate 58,722,006 of OZ024908.1, forward strand.
TTAGTGTCACGTTCTGCAGATATCCGAGCTGTAGGTTATGCTCGTTTAGGCAGTGCATGTCGTATTTTGTATTTAAGATTGTTAGTTTGCTTGCAAGTTTCCTAACATCTTGAGATTACTCTAGTATTTTGCACGATGCTCGATATCACTCCGCCCAGAAGCGATATCCTTAATGCTGAATGAAACATCGCTCATTTGAGTGCAAGCGTTAGTGCTTATCTTGTAGATTTTTGAAAGGATAAATTGACGGTTGGGAGGTTCACCATAGACATCGCGACAATCAACTTTTGTAACTTTACCGTTATAGGCCGAAGATGTATCGCTTATTCGAAAAGACATATTAAGTAAAAAAAAGGGGGGCGCAGCGCGATAACTGCTCTTCTGAACAATAATTAAGGAGAGCTGTCTTTCACTTTATTTTTATAAACGAAGGCCGGGCGCTTGACTATTTGCAACAGGCGGCCTCTGTTAGAGGGGGGGGGGGGTTCCTGGGCACGCCCTGTCAAAATTTCAAACAATGTATCGATTTCGATATATCCTTCGTGTTACCTGAGAGCCTGACTGGAAATAAGAAAACTGAAAATCATGACGTTTGGGTTTCTCGATATGGGACTCTGAGGATCCCCTTTCTGGATACGCTTTTGCACATAATGTAATAATACTTTCACATGCGTTAGGCACATTCATAACAACATCAAGCACCGTTTGATTGATGTTATCACGTACAGGTCATGACTACACCTTTATCATTACTGACAATAAATGTATAATAATTATATTTTACCGATCCCGAAAACAAGCTGTAGCATATAAATCTTCAAGGTCGCAGAATATAGGCCTACCACTTAAACACACAAGTCACATACTCGCGTGTGTATGGGGTGACGTGTGTATTTTTGTCACTGTTCCCGCCATACTCATGTGTGTATGTGGTAACGTCTGTATTTTTTTCACTATTGACGCCATACTTATGTGCTTATGTGGTGATGACTGTCTTTTTGTTACTGTCTCTGTCATACTCGCGTGTTTATGTGGTAACGTCTGTCGTTTTGTTGGGTACTGTTCCTGCCATACTCTTGTGCTTATGTGCATGGTAACGTCTGTATTTTTGTCACTATAACAAATTCTATCATACTCATGTGTTTATGTGGTGACGTCTCCATTTTGTCACTATTCCTGTCATACGCATGTGTTTATGTTGTAACGTCTGTATTTTTGTCACTGTAACAGTTCCTATCATACCCATGTGTTTATATTGTGATGTCTGTATTTTGTCACTATTCCTGTCATACGCATGTGTTTATGTGGTAACGTCTGTGTTTTTGTTACTGTTCCTGCCTTACTCGTGTGTTGATGTGGTAACGTCTGTCTTTTTGTTACTCTCTTGACTTACTCATGTGTTTATGTTGTGACGCCTGTCTTCTTGTCACTGTTCCTGCCATACTTATGTGTTTATGTGGTAACGTCCGTGTTTTTGTCAGTGTAACTGTTCAAGTCTGTTTATGTTGTAACGTCTGTCTTTTTGTTTCTGTCCCTGTCATAGGCGCATGTGTTTATGTGATAACGTCTGTCTTTTTGTTACTGTACCTGCCATACTCGATCATGTGTTTGCTAATGGCTGTCCTGTTTCATTTCTTAGAAATCCTACTCATATACCGGATGTTTTTGTTCGCCTGATAACGGATAGGCACGGGCTGGCAGCTATCATTAGCAGGCCTGTCAATTTGTCGCGCTTGGCAGGATTATTAATGTGTGGGTTTTTCTTCGCTTCTTTCAACACAAAACCGGGGAAAATAGCAGCGACTAAGAAGACCTTGTCAGCCATTAAGAAGAGCGAGTAGCATCACATTGTCAGTCTGTCACCCGTGTAATATGGGCGTAAAGCCATAGGGCTGAGCTGAAGCGGACACACAACAAAGTCTATTTTGTTTTCCCAAAGCCAAAGTTATATCTGTATTCATCCTAATCCCCAGGGATTTCTTCACTTTTCTTCACTTTTAGATTAATTTGTATTACTAAATGAATATGACCAAGTTATTTATTTCACTTTCCAGCCACTTCAAGTTGTGTGTCGCTGCTGCGACCCACAACTCCAAGTGGCTGACAATTATTACAAATTTTTGTTTAATTTGAGACATTTGCAAATTTGTAAGCACTCGTTTCATTTACAATGGGTTATATGATTGATGGATTATACTATGTACTCTCGAATTACTAGTAATTGAAGAGATAAATATTGCTCTCTATTTATCATATAAACTTGTATATCAACTCTTTAGTTAGACACATTCATCTAGGACGTATTATGACGCATTTTATTGTGGGGTATCTCTTTTTTTTTTGTCATTAATTAACCACTTTAGTGCTGTGGACTGCAATAAACACGTGGCAGCATTAGGACAGCATTTAATAGACAGCACGTGGCACGTGGTAACGTCTGTATTTTTGTCACTGTAACAGTTCCTATCATACCCATGTGTTTATGTGGTAACGTCTGTGTTTTGGTTACTGTTCCTGTCATACTCGTGTGTTTATGTGGTAACGTCTGTCTTTTTGTTACGGTACCTGTCATACTCGATCATGTGTTTGCTAATGGCTGTCCTGCTTCATTTCTTAGAAATCCCACTCATATACCGGATGTTTTTGTTCGCCGGATAACGGATAGGCACGGGCTGGCAGCTATCATTAGCAGGCCTGTCAATTTGTCACGCTTGGCGGGATCATCAATGTGTGGGTTTTTCTTCGCTTCTTTCAACACAAAGCCGGGAAGAAGAGCAGCGACTACGAAGACCTTGTCAGCCATTAAGAAGAGCGAGTAGCATCATATTGTCAGACTGTCACCTGTGTGGGCGTAAAGCCGTAGGGCTGAGCTCAAGCGTACACATGGCAACGTCTATTTTGTTTTCCCAATTCCAAAGTTATATCCGTATTTATCCTAATCCCCAGGGATTTCTTCACTTTTCTTCATTTTTAGAATAATTTGTATTGCTAAATGAGTTAAATTAATTATTTATTTAACTTTCCAGCCACTTCAAGTTGTGTGTCGCGACCCACAACTCCAAGTGGCTGACAATTATTACAACTTTTTGTTTAATTTGAGGCATTTGCAAATTTGTAAGCACTCGTTTCATTTCCATTAACACTAATTTGATCGACTAGTAAAATAAATTGAAAATGACCTTTGTCGTTATTCGCGGCTAAAAACGCTGGATTGATTAGTAAGGCGAAAATTATTCGAGCGAGAGCTCAGAATATGCCTGATTTGATGGATTATACTATGTTCTCTTGAATTACTAGTAATTGAAGAGATAAATATTGCTCTTTATTTATCATATAAACATATTTATCTAGGATGTATTATGACGCATTTTATTGTGGGATATCTCGTTTTTTGGTCATTATTAACCATTTCAGTGATGTGGACTGCAATGAACACGTGGCAGCATTAGGACAACATTTAATAGACAGCACGTGGCATCATCCAATGAGTTTTCCTCTATTCAACAGGAAATGAAAGGAAATGTTTGGTAATGGATTATACCGCCGTTTTAGTAATTAATTAGCAATGAGGCAAATCAGATTTGATTATGCTGATTTTCTAAAGATTTTATCATGGGCTCTATTATTATCACACGCTTATTGCTAATGAGGCAGAGTAGTTGTTTTGTCCCTAACATTAACCCTTACAGCGCTGAAATATTTTTTGTAATAACCATGGAGAGCAAAGTTTATTCTCAATTTTAAATCATCAATGTCTTAGTTAGCTCTTTCCGCTTCATTTGAATGCCTATGTTATGTTATGGGTCTACGGCCATTTTAAATATTTTACCCCTACAGTGCGGGGATTGACATTACGTCTGTAGACGTCAGATTTCGACGTAGTCGCTCCCTGCATTGAAAGGATTAAGTCTTCCAGTGCGGGAACACATGATATAGTAAGAAACAGATGTCAAGACCGGTTGATAAAATCGTTACACTGTGATTAAAAACGAAGGCCAATATTGGAAATAAAATTACTTTTGATACATTTCAAGTTGAAAATTGCATCAGAAATCCCAGCTTCTTATTAACCCTTTAACCGCCGATGCCGCATATATTCGGGTTTTCATTTTTATTAGCACATTAAGTACCACCTTTCAAACATGGTAAAGATAAAAATTAATGCGACCGCAAGCAGCAATATTTGAAAATAGTTGACCTCCGTTTTGTCAAATCTGAATAATTTTCACTCACTTGATGTTGTGGATCGCGTCAGCGAGACACAACTTCAAGTGGGTGAGAATTCAGGTTGAATAATTTGGCGTTTAAAGGGTTAAATGAAAATTGGAAAGAACAACCCAGCCCTGAAAGGTTTTAGGTACACAATTCCCTGGAATGATCTCTAAGCTATATAGTCAGCCAGCCAAGGGCTTTTAAAGTGATGCAAAAAGATGGCATTTCTTTGTTACAAGCAATCTGACGCATCAGGCATGTCTAGTAGGGTCCTGGGGACCCCGTCTAGGCGGATAACAAACTCTCGCTGTGCTTAATTAAAAGCATTATTATGACGGTATTCACAATGGCCGCCAAAGAAACAGTAGGAAAATCTAAATTGTGTATAGATTTGCCGATACTTGACCGAATTTCACAATCTTTGTTTTATTTTATACATTTTAGAGGTCATGGATTCCAAATATGCAAAGACAACAAAAACCCACTTAAACTGTGTCTAAAGACCGTAAGATATCTATTTTGTCTAGATTTTCTAATGCATTGCACCATTAAATGAAAAGATCTCTATATGAAACACTATTGCTAAAGATCTACCAGGGGCGGATTTAGACCGGTTGTTCAAATCTATCAAATTACAGGATTTTAGATCTAAAAACCGGTAAATTATTTATTTTTTTGGGAGATAGGAACCCTGTCACCAGTGATCACCGTTTTGATGACAGGGTTCCAAAACAAAACTGATAGCCTAGATTTTTCTATGTTTGTCAATTAGGCCGTTTCATTCATCTCAAGATAAACTCTGGCACTAAGAGGTGTGGAAGGGTGGGGGTAATACCGACAGCAGGTGTAATTAGCAATCACACTCTACAAAGCCAAAAGGCAGTATCTGCTTACTTGTAACGTTAGTAGATACTGCGTTTTGGCTTTGCACGGCAGTATAGGCCTACATGTGTCTCATTAGGGACCGACTATTGCATAACATTTACACCACCCTTTGTTTTCCAAAGACTTCAATAAATTAAATACTCCTAGCTTTGAAGGTGCTCTACACATTGAAATTGTACTAAGTTTGTTCTTGTTAACTTTTGAGTCACTTATTTTTGTATTTTTGATACTTTTTGTACTGATATAGATCTGGTAATATTCGCGAAGTTTTAATTTAAGAGTCATTAATACAATGATTATTATTATATAGCGCTACCTATAATCGTAAATGACTACATTGAGTTTTAACTACAGTCTCTATGAAGTCTCAACAACAATGTATATTTTATATATTAGCCGATAGTGCGCGGGTGTGAATAAAATTAACTCGGGATAAAGTACATCATAAATAATGTATTTGTATATTTATCAAGATTGAGAATGAGCTCACATATGCTGGAAATTGAACGAGGAAGGCTATCAAGCCGCAAAAAATACCACTAGAACAGCGCACATGTCAAAGATGTACATTAAACTCTGTTGATGACGAAATTCATTTGTTGATTATTTGCTCTTACTTCGCTACGCAGCGAACTAGTTTACTTACTGAAAGCAAACTACTCAACAGTGGATTTGACTCACTCTCAAGCGACGACAAATTTATATATATTATGTCATCTACACATCGACCATTTGTAATATGCTTAGCAAAATACACCTATAGCTGTTTTCAAACCTTAAGCGTGTCGCGTACCTCCGCTTTATACAACGATTGGGGCGTAGGGTGACTGGTGCGGCTGGTGATTCCTCTAATCATCCACTCATGAAATCATTCATGCTATCGGGGGATCACCACTGTGGTATCAGCGACTGGTGCGGCTGGTGATTCCTCTAATCATCTTGGTGTTTCGAGCTGACGTCAGTCAATGCATTTTTTAGATTGTTTTAAACATGTTAAATGTAACTAATATTATAATTTTCTTCTTTATACATACTCTCACTGACTATGTAATTACTCGGTTTCTACGCTTTTCAGAGGGGTTTTTTGCCATATGCAGTAGCTATTTTATCTCTGGTTTTGGTGCGGGAAACTTAAAAATATCATGCCAATGCTGTTTAACTGTAGGTTATTTCAAATAGTTTTGATGCATATTTTATTTAACCTGTGCTTGTTTTAGTATATAAAGTCGTTTGATTTTAACATGTTTAAGTTAACTTAGCATGCATATTTTACCGAACTAATCCTGTTGTATATAGTCTTGTACATATGTTCATTTTAATGACGCATAAGTCTGCATAGACTTACCGTCGTCAATTAATATCTATCTATCTTTATTTATCATATCAGTCAGTGATTGGAACGGTTTTGCTAGTTAGCTTGTACTACAGTAATGTGTTTGTATAACAATACAAGCTTGAGATTCCATCGCAACCGCCCACATAACACTGGATGTCCAACGCTGATGTCCAACGTTTAAGCAAAAGCCCGTTGCGAATTTCGGCACGTGTCGTGTATAGTTATTTCTGTAATTGGTATTACGTAAGGGTGAAGTGGGCTACGCCTATAACACGATGGATGAGGGGAGTTTTAGTTTAACGGCTGAATAATTAAGTTATTCAACCGTGAAAGGTAAAATATTACAACTAAAAGGGCCATTGAAAGGTGTCATTCCACAACCCAGTGACTATAATTATCAGGCAATCCTAAATTCGGCAGATTTTTTTTTAATATTGAGAATTGTAGACTTTACGAAAAGTCCCAAAATCGGAAATTCACGAATATTTAAAACCTGAAAATTACCATATATATATATTTATGTATATATAATGGTTAATGGTTGAAAGTTGGAACCCTATCAGACTTTTTTCTGGATCCGCCCCTGTCTACAATGGTTGGCACTGACTGACTGACACCGACTTTTATAGGTAGGATAAGCTGTACTTGGCAGTGTCTGTGAGTGAGAGAGCAGTCACGTGGCGTGCTAGTGTTCGGTTATCAGAAGCATAGTCAGTCGTTTAGGGCCTATTAAAGTAAATTTTCCACCATTATTGCATATTTTATTTAGTATAATTAAATTAGTGCTTCAACTTTCATTGTACAAAGTGTTTCTTACTGCATTAGCCCTACTAGATTTAATTAGCGAAGAGTACAAGTATCCTCAACATCAACGGCCAACACTATCAACTTGATCAAGGAGCAGAGGGCCCTGTTTCAAGATGCAGGCTGATTGCCTTCCAAATATTTTGGAAGAGGATGTGCTGTCACATTGCTTTCCAAATATTTAGGAAGAGGATGCATGTGCTGTCACAAGCTGCGCCATGCATAGTGTACATGAAATTAGAACATCAAGAAGATTATTTTCTCACCTCGCACTAGTCTGTCTCGGATATCACGGAACCGAATATTATGACTGTATTCACATTCAGGAAATATTTCTCTAAAAGTCTACATATTTATATATTTCAAACCAATTAAGTTGATGAGAAGTAACATAACATATGTCCAAGACAATGGTTTGGTCAGGCAATGATTGGTAGCTCAACTGTAGGCATACTAGTCTGGCTGAAATTTAAAATCCTGCCTCAATACATTAGCTCTATATCTCAATATTACCCCCGGTCGCACTAAATGTACTCTTGTAAAACTTTGATAACTAACAAGTATCCATACTCCGTACCAGTGCATGTCCATCTATCCAGATACAGACACTGGCACAGGGTCGGCAACATTATGGTCATTATCTTCAGTGACAGTGGCAACGAACTTTGCTTTTTGTGTTCAGGTGTTCAGGTCATGATTGGCCCACTTTTAACCAATGACAAAGGCACACACACAAGTTCATGTGTGTAAGTATAGCCAATATGTATCATAGGGGGCCTACAGCTTTGATACTGATATTCACTTAGAATATGAGACATTTTCACTGTTTATATCTTTATACATTATTAAGTCATTAAGATATTTGATAATTTTTTAGCTTAAACAAAAGTTGTCAGCATTAAATGTGTATCAATACGTGTATCAAGGTCACGGTGTATCTGCACTCCTAGATCTTGAGAACTCAACAAGTTTTTGTATTACATAGACTATATGGCCATTATCACAAGTTGTTAGATCAGTGAAGTACACATTTCGCCTGTTATTAGGTGAGCGAAGCATATCATAGCAACAGTAGTATTTTGAAAATGTGCGTATTCCTACACATTGAAATACTCAGTATGATTACGTTTATATGGTCTGTATTTATCAAGAGCCTTGCCAGTATATTTTATCGTGTGTCCAGATTCCAATGAGCATCACTACCAGCTAGGATATAAATTGATGAAAGTTCTATCATGTTAGTATGACAAATCACATAGCTCGTGTGGGCCTAATCAATTGATTGCTCATTGAACGTTATTGAACATATATCGTGGCTGAAACCAATATTACACTACAATGCTTTATTGGTTAGCCAATTATGCTATCTCAAGACTTTGTGGTAAGACTTGTCATGGACGATTGTGTTGATTCGGTAAACATAGGCCTACTGAATTTAACACGAATTCTTCCATCGTTCCATGTGTTTTATGATAATTCTCACAAAATATAATGTGAGTCACATATCACTATGATAACACTGTGATACTTTTCGAGAAGAGGCCACTAATTTTTTTTTTAAGTTTCTCTTATAGCGCCAACTCCCACTATGTGGATCAGAGCGCATTACAATCACTAAGTCAGAACATATGTGTCTTTAGTAATATCTTAAGCTGTGGTAGGGAACCGGATGTTTGGTAATCCATCCCATAGGGGCTATTAGTTATTGTAATGTTAGTGTGCTGGCTCCCCGCCTGCAATTATTCAAAGCTCGGGGTGCTAGCAGTACAGGTACACTGGAGCCAAGCCATGAAGAGCTTTGTAAGGGACGCACCATTTGATTTTTTTTTAATGTTTCGTCGAAAATTTTTTTTTGTCGTATGCTATCCCTATTATGTACGTTACCATTTGGTAAAATGTACGTTACCATTTTTCATCAATTTAGACAACAAACTTTTTTTTCTGCCCACATTTTCAACAAACTTTTTTTCTGACTTTTGTGGCGACAAACTATTTTTTTCAATTTTATTCTAGCCCCCCCCCCCCCCCCCATATATCAAATGGTGCGTCCCTAAGTGATCACCAGAACCTTATACACAATACATATGTCTATTGTCAACCATTGGAGTTGTTTCAGCACCGGTGTGATATGCTCTCGCATGGGAGTCCGAGTCAACAATAATGCATTCCTCATTGAAAGCTGAGCATGGTGGGATCTAATGCACACCTTAGGTCATAACTACAGAGATATTATGGTTGTGCATTACATCGATATAAACTTTTTTTTCAAAAGCATGGAATGTGCAGTATTGATTAATATGGACGCCTTTATGCACAACTGAGCCAACCCACACCACCCCCGAAAATGAGTTAAGCTCACCAAACTGTAGACAGTGACCATAGCTTCCAAAAAAAAAAAAAAAAAAATTATCCCGAGTTTTTTTCAAGTCGCCACCAGATGACTTCGGACCAACCCACATATGGGAAATCTGGGGTTTGATTTATGCACAAGTGAACCAACCCACATTTTACACATTTATCATGTTTATATTCATACACAACTGGACCTACCACATTTTGACTGCAGCTCGCACCTGCAAGGGCACACAATGTTGCCCCCCCCCCAAACGTAAACGCTTTTATACAGCTAAAGAAGTAGTCCGAACTAGAGATGACCTAACCTTGTTTTGTGACATATACCATGTTTTTGTGATGTTTCTTATAGATAGTTCTGTGCTGAATTCAAATCCGATGAGTGCCAGTCCTCTTCCAATTTTTTTTTTTTAGCGTGTATTTTTATGTGAACAGCCCCTTTTGGGGTAATTTGACAGTTTTTATCCCTCGCCCACGAAGTAGGGGCGGGGGATAATGTCATCACCATGTCTGGCCGTGCGGCTGTGTTTCGTTTCCGGACGATATCTCGGAGAGCGTTAGCTGGATTATTGTCATATTGCATACACACATCCCGTAGGGGGTGTAGATGTGCCTTTGGAGGGTTATGACCTTTGACCTAATTATTTACCTTTGATTTTCAGGCTATTATTGACTTAAATTGATGGACAATGATAAATTAAGTTTCCAGACAATATCTCGGAAATCATCGCTGGATTGTTTTCATATTGCACAGACACAGGCCCTAGGGGGTGTATATGTGCCTTTTGGGGGTTATGACCTTTGACCTAATTTATGACCTTCAATATATCGTGGCTGAAACCAATATTACACTACAATGCTTTATTGGTTAGCCAATTATGCTATCTCAAGACTTTGTGGTAAGACTTGTCATGGACGATTGTGTTGATTCGGTAAACATAGGCCTACTGAATTTAACACGAATTCTTCCATCGTTCCATGTGTTTTATGATAATTCTCACAAAATATAATGTGAGTCACATATCACTATGATAACACTGTGGTACTTTTCGAGAAGAGGCCACTAATTTTTTTTTTAAGTTTCTCTTATAGCGCCAACTCCCACTATGTGGATCAGAGCGCATTACAATCACTAAGTCAGAACATATGTGTCTTTAGTAATATCTTAAGCTGTGGTAGGGAACCGGATGTTTGGTAATCCATCCCATAGGGGCTATTAGTTATTGTAATGTTAGTGTGCTGGCTCCCCGCCTGCAATTATTCAAAGCTCGGGGTGCTAGCAGTACAGGTACACTGGAGCCAAGCCATGAAGAGCTTTGTAAGGGACGCACCATTTGATTTTTTTTTAATGTTTCGTCGAAAATTTTTTTTTGTCGTATGCTATCCCTATTATGTACGTTACCATTTGGTAAAATGTACGTTACCATTTTTCATCAATTTAGACAACAAACTTTTTTTTCTGCCCACATTTTCAACAAACTTTTTTTCTGACTTTTGTGGCGACAAACTATTTTTTTCAATTTTATTCTAGCCCCCCCCCCCCCCCATATATCAAATGGTGCGTCCCTAAGTGATCACCAGAACCTTATACACAATACATATGTCTATTGTCAACCATTGGAGTTGTTTCAGCACCGGTGTGATATGCTCTCGCATGGGAGTCCGAGTCAACAATAATGCATTCCTCATTGAAAGCTGAGCATGGTGGGATCTAATGCACACCTTAGGTCATAACTACAGAGATATTATGGTTGTGCATTACATCGATATAAACTTTTTTTTCAAAAGCATGGAATGTGCAGTATTGATTAATATGGACGCCTTTATGCACAACTGAGCCAACCCACACCACCCCCGAAAATGAGTTAAGCTCACCAAACTGTAGACAGTGACCATAGCTTCCAAAAAAAAAAAAAAAAAAAATTATCCCGAGTTTTTTTCAAGTCGCCACCAGATGACTTCGGACCAACGCACATATGGGAAATCTGGGGTTTGATTTATGCACAAGTGAACCAACCCACATTTTACACATTTATCATGTTTATATTCATACACAACTGGACCTACCACATTTTGACTGCAGCTCGCACCTGCAAGGGCACACAATGTTGCCCCCCCCCAAACGTAAACGCTTTTATACAGCTAAAGAAGTAGTCCGAACTAGAGATGACCTAACCTTGTTTTGTGACATATACCATGTTTTTGTGATGTTTCTTATAGATAGTTCTGTGCTGAATTCAAATCCGATGAGTGCCAGTCCTCTTCCAATTTATTTTTTTAGCGTGTATTTTTATGTGAACAGCCCCTTTTGGGGTAATTTGACAGTTTTTATCCCTCGCCCACGAAGTAGGGGCGGGGGATAATGTCATCACCATGTCTGGCCGTGCGGCTGTGTTTCGTTTCCGGACGATATCTCGGAGAGCGTTAGCTGGATTATTGTCATATTGCATACACACATCCCGTAGGGGGTGTAGATGTGCCTTTGGAGGGTTATGACCTTTGACCTAATTATTTACCTTTGATTTTCAGGCTATTATTGACTTAAATTGATGGACAATGATAAATTAAGTTTCCAGACAATATCTCGGAAATCATCGCTGGATTGTTTTCATATTGCACAGACACAGGCCCTAGGGGGTGTATATGTGCCTTTTGGGGGTTATGACCTTTGACCTAATTTATGACCTTCAATTTTAAGGTGATCATCGACTTTAATTGATGGCGGATGATAAGTTCAGTTTCCGGACGATATCTTGGAAAGCGTTTGCAGGATTGTTTTCATATTGCACCCTCACATCCCTTAGGGGGGTGTAATGTGCCTTTTTAGGGGTTATGACCTTTGACCTAATTTTTAACCTTTGACTTTGAGGCCATTGTTGACTTTAATTAATGGCGGGGGATATCGTTAGCTTCACGTACTCTATTTTGATGGGCCATGCAAGTTGTAACCGGAATCCCCACCCTCCCCAAATAGCATAAAAATCACTTACCTACCCTTTTTGGGAAGGCAGTGTCATCGGTAACGGAAGTATTATTTGCCCTTATTGGGTTGACCCTCACAACGGCCAACCCCTGCCCCTATGACAGTGAAATTATTTGAAAAAGATGTTCAGTAACCTACATAAATGCATGCGTATATCTGTAAAAGTTTAAAAGTCGTACTCCACTATAATATGTATAAGTGTGGGTTGGTTCAGTTGTGCATAAATCAAAATGGCCATTTTGATTTATGCACAACTAGACCAGGGCACGTTTTGTGCTGCTAGGTTGACTTCTGAAGATACCGGCAGATGACAGTACGGCCGCTATATTGGGGGGGGGGGAGTGGCAACGGTTGATGCTGCAACTGGACGCTTCCTGAATTTTATTTCTCGAATTTACAGAACACCCTAAACTTTAACGGCATTTATCTCTAAACGTTTTTTTGGGGGTTGGCTCAGTTGTGCATAAAGGCGTCCATATGCTATTCAACATTTCTTCTGTCGAGATATAGGCATACTATTATGATTATGATAATACGCACAAGATGACGTAAAGAAATATCACTCATTCATAATGAACTATTCTGTTCAGAACAAAGTTGTCTCTTGTAGATGCTTCAAGCAAGGTTTGTGGACTTTTCAGTAGTCTATGGGACATCAGTCTGTGATAAAGCTGACCAACGCTGCCGTGGTGCACAGACAATTTTGTGTAGGCTCTGGGGAATTAACCATTTAGGCCAACTAGAAAATTCTTGGGTGATCAGGAACAATTCCAGTTGGTAGGTAGGTCTATATAACCATTCTGCTCAAACCGACCAAGGCGCACATTCTAGCTAGCATCTACTTATCTCCCCCATCTTTATGCCAATGATCTGATATGAATCATCTCAACAGACTCAGTTTCTGTATTCCGGTGAATTGTCTAACCCAAGATCTACTTGTTTTGTTACAAATGCATTAATTATATATGTTGTAAATACAATGTCTTGAACGGAGTGTGAGCTCCATTATCACGTCCTTATCGCCATCAATGTAATCTTCTATAACATCAACAAATATATAATGTTCATTGGAATCACTTTTCTCATGTAAATATCATCTAATCAATTTATCCATCATTGGTCCATATTTATCAGTAGAGCCCTATAAACTCTTGGGTAATATATAAATATGCTTTGAAAAAATGAGTACACGGCCTTCGGTTAAGTGAAGGGATGACGAATCTGTATCTACACAAGCTTGCAACCACTTCAAAATTCAGCAACAGATATGGTCTCTGAGATATCTAACATAAATTAATTTCATAAAATTTGTACACATATAATTACTTCACCAATACGACTGCGTAAGAAAAAAACACCTTTCGATCACCAACATGTTGTAGCTGCCACACGTGCCCTATCGACGAGATCTGCTCACATGCCAATGAAATATCAACAGCGATTTAAAAACCTATACACAACAAAGATCGGATGCTTACTGTAGTGTTTTAGAGGGCTATTGAAGGCGCTTTAATGTATATGCGTTCGTTTATGTCAATTGCTCCTAGGGTAAAAACCCTGACAGCAAGTCCGATTTTTGGCGCCGCAAGCCGATCGATTTATGTGTCAAAGCAACATTATGACTCATATTGCCTAAACTATTTTCTTGTTAGTTTGGTCATACAATTTGTCTGATTTGTCTATTTATTTTAGGAGGTAATTGTTTGTTTGTAAGTTTGTTTTGGGGGTTATGACCTTTGACCTAATTTATGACCTTCAATTTTAAGGTGATCATCGACTTTAATTGATGGCGGATGATAAGTTCAGTTTCCGGACGATATCTTGGAAAGCGTTTGCAGGATTGTTTTCATATTGCACCCACACATCCCTTAGGGGGGTGTAATGTGCCTTTTTAGGGGTTATGACCTTTGACCTAATTTTTAACCTTTGACTTTGAGGCCATTGTTGACTTTAATTAATGGCGGGGGATATCGTTAGCTTCACGTACTCTATTTTGATGGGCCATGCAAGTTGTAACCGGAATCCCCACCCTCCCCAAATAGCATAAAAATCACTTACCTACCCTTTTTGGGAAGGCAGTGTCATCGGTAACGGAAGTATTATTTGCCCTTATTGGGTTGACCCTCACAACGGCCAACCCCTGCCCCTATGACAGTGAAATTATTTGAAAAAGATGTTCAGTAACCTACATAAATGCATGCGTTTATCTGTAAAAGTTTAAAAGTCGTACTCCACTATAATATGTATAAGTGTGGGTTGGTTCAGTTGTGCATAAATCAAAATGGCCATTTTGATTTATGCACAACTAGACCAGGGCACGTTTTGTGCTGCTAGGTTGACATCTGAAGATACCGGCAGATGACAGTACGGCCGCTATATTGGGGGGGGGGGAGTGGCAACGGTTGATGCTGCAACTGGACGCTTCCTGAATTTTATTTCTCGAATTTACAGAACACCCTAAACTTTAACGGCATTTATCTCTAAACGTTTTTTGGGGGGTTGGCTCAGTTGTGCATAAAGGCGTCCATATGCTATTCAACATTTCTTCTGTCGAGATATAGGCATACTATTATGATTATGATAATACGCACAAGATGACGTAAAGAAATATCACTCATTCATAATGAACTATTCTGTTCAGAACAAAGTTGTCTCTTGTAGATGCTTCAAGCAAGGTTTGTGGACTTTTCAGTAGTCTATGGGACATCAGTCTGTGATAAAGCTGACCAACGCTGCCGTGGTGCACAGACAATTTTGTGTAGGCTCTGGGGAATTAACCATTTAGGCCAACTAGAAAATTCTTGGGTGATCAGGAACAATTCCAGTTGGTAGGTAGGTCTATATAACCATTCTGCTCAAACCGACCAAGGCGCACATTCTAGCTAGCATCTACTTATCTCCCCCATCTTTATGCCAATGATCTGATATGAATCATCTCAACAGACTCAGTTTCTGTATTCCGGTGAATTGTCTAACCCAAGATCTACTTGTTTTGTTACAAATGCATTAATTATATATGTTGTAAATACAATGTCTTGAACGGAGTGTGAGCTCCATTATCACGTCCTTATCGCCATCAATGTAATCTTCTATAACATCAACAAATATATAATGTTCATTGGAATCACTTTTCTCATGTAAATATCATCTAATCAATTTATCCATCATTGGTCCATATTTATCAGTAGAGCCCTATAAACTCTTGGGTAATATATAAATATGCTTTGAAAAAATGAGTACACGGCCTTCGGTTAAGTGAAGGGATGACGAATCTGTATCTACACAAGCTTGCAACCACTTCAAAATTCAGCAACAGATATGGTCTCTGAGATATCTAACATAAATTAATTTCATAAAATTTGTACACATATAATTACTTCACCAATACGACTGCGTAAGAAAAAAACACCTTTCGATCACCAACATGTTGTAGCTGCCACACGTGCCCTATCGACGAGATCTGCTCACATGCCAATGAAATATCAACAGCGATTTAAAATCCTATACACAACAAAGATCGGATGCTTACTGTAGTGTTTTAGAGGGCTATTGAAGGCGCTTTAATGTATATGCGTTCGTTTATGTCAATTGCTCCTAGGGTAAAAACCCTGACAGCAAGTCCGATTTTTGGCGCCGCAAGCCGATCGATTTATGTGTCAAAGCAACATTATGACTCATATTGCCTAAACTATTTTCTTGTTAGTTTGGTCATACAATTTGTCTGATTTGTCTATTTATTTTAGGAGTTTGAGCCGTCAACATTACTGATAATATGTGACTGATGGCTCTCAATATATTAAATATTATGGTATTTTTTGCATGATGTAATATGCTACAAAATATCTATGAAATCATATCCAAATATTTATTAAATATATTACTGATGATGACAACATGGTTAAAACATGATAATGATAACAATAACGTGACTATTTGATGAGATCTAGCGAAAAGCACCATTTTCGATAATGACTGTTTGTTATTTTTGCAATTACTTATAATAAAATAGCTGAAAATTATTAAATCACTCTAAATAAATACAGTAGATTGCCTTTGGACATATTACCACCTTGAAAATGTAGATATACAAGCGATTGCGGTTTGGGATATATGGAATTATAGCACATTTCATATTAAATTTGGCGGCCATTTTGTTTTTCAGTTTTATACACTTTTCGGTTCAATAAAATATTGTTAACCGCCCTAGCGCTCGTCTCTGGTATCTATAGAACATATCTGGATAGATATATCGCTTGTAACAAAGATTTGCACCATGTTGACACGAAAGCCTTTGATAGCTGGCTGACTATGGTGTAAAAGAACACCCGAGACCCGCGAGACTATTAGCATGACGACTGACACTAGTTGGAGATATCGGCTTTTAAACATGGGCTAACTGCATTATAGATTATATAGTGTTAGTTCATGTCATACTTGATACTCAACAATGAAATTAGTAGGGTATTTTAATCGAACTAGCCTGACGGAAACAAGGCAAAAACACCAGTTAAATAATAAACCGAGATGTCCAGTCCTGATATACAGACATAGGCTACAATGTTGTGTGACAACAGATACATGCACATGTTCGAAATAAAATCCTTCTAATAGAAATGTCACAATGTTTTTTTAAAAAGCTCAATACAAAGTGTCTGATGAATTGAAAATATACCCTTATCCCCAATTATTTCGGGTAATAATACATATATTTATACTATATACTTCTCCACGATCAATTTCTTATAATTATTATAAGCAGCATTGGGGAAATCTACTCTAAAAAAGTCTTTATCCATTGCACATAACATTTTTTCTGCGATAAGATGTGTCGTCTGAATACAGTACTTTCTCTTTATTGTGTGGAAGCATGGGGTTTTCTCTCTAACTATCACTAAAATGTTTTTAAAACTTTTTCCGCTCAACTTTGAACCAATGCTAGACCAGCGAATCCGAATCCTCCGCACACACGACGTCACTACAACGTTGTACGTCCAGCAGCAACGGACCATTTCAGGACATTGAGGTTCTCCCACGCGGGTTTTAGCGGCTTACAGGACGCCACATTATCCGTCTAGTTGACGATCCCGGTGTCAGATCAGCCAGATCTTGATCCGATGATCATCATTTTGTACTTATGCAGACTTAGCAGCACTAATGATAAAACCAGGTGTCAGGGCCTCCGCTCCTGACAACAAACAAAAAATGGTGTCAGACAATTATTGTAGCCACACCCTGTACCATTATAGTAATTGATCCGCTCTGATCTGTAGAAGGGTTTCCACCTCACCTAAAGGACTAACACTCAATGCAGGGGTGCCGAATAAGCCTTGGCGCAATGTTGAATCAACGTTCCCTAGCATAGCCATATATTGAGCTAATGCGGCTCAATCTATTTGTATTACAGATCCGAAATAGTATTACCGCGCGTCCAATGTAATATTTCAGAGTGCTGTTCAGGAAGCAAATTGCTGTTGAAATGGTCATCCCGCCGTTACGACTGTCTAGACTGAATCCAGATGAAGACATGGGATTAGTTTGGATACAGACACTGTCCGTACATCTAGTGATTCTCAATATCATTATAACTTGACCAGTCGATGTATTAGAACTCTAATCATGTAAACGTATGAGAAATTACCACACTTTCGTCTTCACAAATGTATTCATGGATATTTTTTTGTAGTTGATGAAGAAATAGGCCTACATTAAGGTACTTCTGTAGATATGATCATGAGGATGGACACGTGGGACAAATGGACTTTTAAATGTGAAATGCTCTATACAAAGTGATGTAAAACTTCTTTAGCCCTTACAACACTGAAATATTTTAATATAGAACATAAGAGACCTAATGTTTTTTTTTAAATTTGATATCACCATAAATATCTTAGTTAGCTCTTTCCGCTTCATTCGAATACCTATGTTATGGTTCTCCGGCCATCATTTTTTCAGTGTAGGGATTGACATTAGACATCAGAATATGACGTCTAAAGTCTGTCCCCGCACTGAAAGAATTAGTGTGGTAAATTAAATTGCTCAAATCAGATTTTAGAGACTGGCAATATACTTAGAGTCATTAAAACAGGAAATCATAAAATAGTTGCTTACTGTCTTAGACCTGGACCCAACATTAAAACGGCATGAAATAATTACGTAGAATCAACATGCTGTTTTTCCAGGTTCTAATTGTGAATGTATTTGCGTTTTTTGCCAAGGCGACATATATTTCGTTTTTCGCGATATAAATGAAAAAAATGTAAATGAAGTCTATGGGAGATGTGTTTTCACCTCGTAAAGGTCCTTAGAGACGATAGATTTTCCAGAGGGCACAGCATGGATTAATGTAGCTGCCAGAAATGGAAATAGCAAGGTCCGGCCTGCTTTCTCCGCGGGTGCAGGTTACTCCACTTTGCATGGAACACAACGTAGTTTGATATTATATTTGAGAAACTCTATGCCGTGGTATAAATCATTGAACACACAAAGTGTTTGCTCAAAATATTACTCTGGGTTTTTTCGATGCAATTTTCATTGGCATTGGCGTACTAAGCTACAAATAATATGACCTATATAGCTGAGTCGATATGTCAAAAACATGTGCGCTTCTGTATGAAATCATGAGAACAGTATTAACACAGTTACTACTAATATTATTATTATATTATCTCTATGCATACTAGAATATTGCAGCGCAAAACCAAAAGGCAGTAAGCAGATACTATCATTTTTCTTTGCAGGGCAGAATAGTTGCTAACTGTCCATTTGAAATGATAATTGTATGACATAACGTCGCAGGGCAGTGTTAAAATATTCCTGTTGCATGTCATGTCATCTAGCATGTGGTTTTGTCCACCGCGGTAACATAATTAGACTGGAACATTCGTTGGGAAACCAGCCCTTTAGACCAACTACTGAATCGATGTGTTTGTAATCGGATATTCAGTACCTTCCACAGCAAACAGGGGACATCGACCCAATGTTGGACCAGCGTCGTAGACGGTGGTCCATTATTGGGTCGATGTATCGTTTCTGTTGGGAAGTTTTTTTGTAGCAGAACTACAAGTGACTTGTGATTCAAGGACGAGATTTTCATGTTGATCAGCTTCGCATTTCAGTGAGTGATGTATTAGTTATCAGATCCATCTTAGGTGGTCATCTAGGGCGATGGACTCTGTCCAGGGATGACCTTCTTCACGATCAATTTCAGACTAAAATACACTGGTAGACCAAGGATACTGGGTTCTAGTATCCTTGGGTAGACGTACAATCTCCGGTCCATTGAGGATAAGCGACACTCAACCCCACTACCGAGGATTCGTAACTGATCTTGGGAAAACACCAAACACCGGTAAACCAGAATTTCCTTTTATTTTCATTGTTTCGGTGATATAACGTTACATCTTGTAAAATACATAATTATATATATAATTATATAAAACTATTTTATGAACACAACATCCAGTTTGATGCTGAGCCTGTATCATTGATTAATAGGTTCAATTATCCGCTTTGACTATAGTATATTTTTATCTCATTAAAAAAATCGATGTGACTGATTTTGGGCAGATGGAGCACAATAAATAAACGCCATTTGAGAAAATAGTTCATGCCGCAAATATGACATATTCCAATGAACTATTCATGAACTGTTCCAGTAAATAATATTCATGCGTTGAACTGTCCTATGCAATATTTACGACTATTTCGTCGACATAACATTACTTGTTCGTAATGTATTCATCAAATCTGTTCATGATTAGTTCAGAATATATCTACAAATGTTTCCGAACTGTTCAGTAGGATGTGGATGTGTAGTGCTCATTAGGCCTTAGCTACAGTATCATCTTTTAGACATGTTAGGTCAGATGTTTTAGCGCTGCTAATAATCACAATAATTATGCCAGATTGATTTTTCGATTGATTGATTAATTGATTGATTGATTGATTGATTGATTGATTGATTGATTGATTGATTGATTGATTGATTGATTGATTGATTGATTGATTGATTGATTGATTGATTATTTGATTGCGTGATTGCTTGATTGAATGGATTGTTGATTGATTGATTGATTGATTGATTGATTGATTGCTTGATTGATTGATTGATTGATTGATTGATTGATTGATTGATTGATTGATTGATTGATTGATTGATTGATTGATTGATTGATTGATTGATTGATTGATTGATTGATTGATTGATTGATTGATTGATTGATTGATTGATTGATTGATTGATTGATTGATTGATTGATTGATTGATTGATTGATTGATTGATTGATTGATTGATTGATTAATTGATTGATTGATTTGAACTCGATAAAACATTCAGTTTTAGATAGCAGAACGTTAAGATGATTGAACAATTTCGACATGCAACAAAGACAATTCACTTCACTTCACAAAGCAATATTTAATGCACTTGCATCGGAAAGGAGTCTTTCGATGATTTGAGCTTCTTCAGGCATATTATTCAATATATCTTCGTGTGGCCATTGCCGTTTCGTCAGTTTTCTTGCGTAATGACCAGCACTTAAAATTGCTCTTTATTTGCTCTGATTCTTTTCTGATTTCTCTTTAGAATCTTTCTGGAGAAGCGGTATTAGCAATAACAGATTTTATCTCCTGTTCCTGTTTATACAGTCTCATGCGGTTGTTGACTGCTTATACTCTGCTGCAATTCTTACCATCCTACTCAGCTACCAGCTGCGTTTTGTTTGCTGGATAACGGACTATTATGGGCTGGCAGATATCATTAGCTGGCCTGCTAATTTGTTCCACTTGACAGGATCATCTATGTTATTTCTTGGTTTCTTTCAACACAAACCTAAAATAAAATAAAAAATCAACGCCTGTGAAGACTCCGCCAGCTATTATATTAAGACTAGCAAGTAACATCACATTATTACCTGTGTCTAACTCTTCATCTACAAATCGTCACCTTGGATATGAAAGGGTGCATCTGCAGCTTTACAAAGTGACAGATACACACACCATTTCATATCCAAGGGGACGAAATGTGAATCCTCATAACTACCACGTTAACCCTCACAACGCGAGGGACGACAATAGTCGTTTTTAATACATTTAATTCGCCGTTTAAATCGCAGTTATTGGGAACGAAATGTGCGTTTAAATATCAAGATTTGCAAATGCTCGGTCTCAAATGAAACAAATATTAGTAATTTTCACGCTGGAGGTGGTGGGTCGCGGTAGCGAGGCACGTGCATAACTTCAAGTGGGTGAAAATTTATTGCATTATTTCAATGAGATGTGGGCTTAAATATCTCATTGTCAACTGAGATATCAGTCAGTGTTAAAAACGCTCAGTCAGTTATCAAACAAGCACAGCCACTCTGTCAGTAATGAAGCAGAACGCTCAGTCAGTAATCAAACAAGCGCACTTAGTCAGTAATCAGACAAGCACGCTCAATCAGTAATCGAACAAGCACGCTCAGTCAGTAATCAAACAATGACGCTCAGTCAGTAGTCAAACAAAACGCTCAGTCAGTAATCAAACAAGCGCACTTAGTCAGTAATCAAACAAGTACGCTCAGTCAGTAATCAAACAAGTACGCTCAGTCAGTAATCAAACAAGCACGCTCAGTCAGTAATCGAACAAGCACGCTCAGTCAGTAATCAAACAATGACGCTCAGTCAGTAATCAAATAAAACGCTCAGTCAGTAATGAAACAATGACGGATTAATAAATCGTTTCAACAGTTAATTAGAAATGAGGAAAATTTAAATTAATACGTTTTGATTTTGATGGATTTCAAACTCGTTTTAACTGTTAGCTTCATTAATACCACAAGTTGATGACAGATGACGCATTGACAGATTCAATGTGTAAAACACATATTATATCGCATTAGCGAGGTTCCAAAGACAACCCATTACGACCAACAAAATATCCAGTGATTGGAAGTGAGAAACATAGAATAACATTGGTAGGATAGTACAGCCGTGATCAAGAAAAATACATTATACGACATTTGGCGAAAAAGACTTCTTTCCAAAACACAGATGCTTATTGCACTATGAATTAGTTGATAAAATTTGATGTCTCATTTTCTGATCATTGTCGAGATATTGCCCCGTTTTCGAATTTGCAGGAATTAATCTGGAAAAAACACATTTTTTCAGGAAAAAACACATTTTAGTATATTCTTATCAGGAAAAACACATTTTTCCGGCCCATTCTGATCAGGAAGAACACATTATTTCAAGAAAAACACATTTTGGTATACTCTCATCAGGAAGAACACATTTTTTCGAGGAAAAAGACATTATATGTCTTTTTCGTGGAAAAAATGTGTTTTTCCTGATCAGAATATACTAAAATGTGTTTTTCCTGAGAATAATGTGTTTTTCCTGATCAATTACATTTTGTGATATCAGTGTTTATCCCTTACAATACCAATCACAAGAAAAGCTTCACTGCATAAAAACATACTTCTGTTCATATCACCTGTATCCTTAGTACAGGCATAGTCATGAGATTACTCATAACAAGACCGGTAACCAGTTTCATCAAGTCAGATACAAATGGTGGTTAATTTTGATCAGGAAGAACACATTTTGGCTCATTTTGATCAGGAAAAACACATTTTTGTTCATTTTGATCAGGCAAATCATTATTAACAGATCAAATCACAGTTATTGAGAACGAGATGAGTCCCATCATAAATAAATATGAGTCATGTTAACTCACTTAATTTGTGGATCGCATCAGCGAGACACAACTTCAAGTGGATGGAAATTTAAATAAAAAATAATTTGCGCACTCAGTTCAGAGATTGATACTTATGATATATGTATATGGTGCCTTCACACGAGAGCGAATTGGAGGCACGACGGACACGCTCCCTGTCGTGTCGGTTTGTGTCACGAATAGTCACGGCTTTCTGTGACATAATCTCACCTGTGACTTAACCCTTTAACCGCCAAATCATTCGATCTAAATTTTCACCCACTCGAAGTTGTGTCTCGCTGACGCGATCCACAACTTCAAGTGAGTGAAAATTATTTAGATTTGACAAAATGGAGGTGAAATGTTTTCAAATATTGCTGATTGATGTCACATTTTATCTTTAACATGTTTAGAGGTGTATTGCAATGTAATCAAATAAAAATCGTAATCGACGATTATGATTATATTCGACCTTAACCCTGCTCGGAAATGAAATGAAATGAATCGGGCTTTAGGCCACCTTTGTGCACATATAGGCTAAACTGGGCCAGGAGAACCTCCTGAGGATGGTGAGATGATTGAGATGACACTGTCCTCCAGACACAGGATTCGAAATTCGAGCCCTGGCGGTCTGAGGCCGAGCACGCTACCTCTCGGTCACGGAGGCTCCCCACAATATTAACTTTCACACGTGGATGGGGAAGAAACAATTTTGTTTCTTTCAAACCGCCGAGACCGGGAACCGAACCCCGGACTCTGGCGTGAAAGGCAGCGGTGCTAACCACTACCCCCGCCCAACCCTGCTCGGAGCTCATCGAGCTTTATCCTATACATAATGATTGTTCTTGTCTAGATTAAACCGGCACACCTGATGCATGTTACCCTGTTATCCGTCTTTTCTTATTAGCCGTTTATTCACCAATGTTTATTTTACACATTCACGCTTTGTAGTAAAGGAAAAATGCAGCTTGTTCACGTAAAATTTCCAATGCTTGGACCTGTGTCAAATATTACACCTTTGAAATAAAACAACTTTAATGGTATATCAACTGCACATAATGTTACAAATTCAACTTACTTTCAAGTAAATGATTTCTATAGCACCTAACGCCTCAGAGTACCAAACTCGGAGGTGCTATCCGTATCAGTGTTCGAAGAAGTGCTCAAATCAATGTCGATGTTATTATAGAATCCTATCCGGAGGCATCTTAAATGTACACGTATTTCAGAGTTTCTGATAACATGTTATTTAAGTTTGATATCTAAATTTTAATAACTTTTTTATTCGTTTTTCCCTTTATCTTTAGTATTATTATTATTTCCCTTGTGTAAGATGCTTCACTGCTCACGTTATTACAAAATATATTGCAATTACACTTTCGAGCTCACATTTATTAAAAAAAACAGTGGTTTTACGTTTAAGGTGATATTTTTTTCAAATAGCAAAAAGCAAAAAACTATAATGTCTTAGAAAGGTTTATTATGTTGATATTAAAGCAGCTCCTTGGGATGACATCAATTTTCGTTTTTAGTTTTGTAATGAAGCAGTGTATCCCCCAGATCATGATTTTATTTTTTCAGGTTTTTTAGACTTTTAAAAATAATTTTTATCAACATTTCTATGAAACGCTTAAAACCCAAACAAACGTTTTGTATACCTTAACACTCGCTGAAGGACGAATGAATGTTCCTACAGCACTGGGCCACATGTTGATGCCGTCGGCCCAGCGTTGGACAGACAATCAGTGTTGCAGGTGTATCACCTCATGTCCTGACTATAAGACACCAATCAGACACCAATTAGGGGCGATTGCTTTGATCTCCTCGTCCAAGACGTGGGAATATGTGGTGTAAAGTGATGTATATTGCTCATTTGTTTTGTTTACATGGCAATATACGACCTGGAAATTTACCTATTTCACTCTTTTTCGGTGCTTAAAAATTGTTTTTTACTTTTTTGTATTTTTAGTTAAGATCAGTAGGCTATATAGCTTCATATAAGTTACATTTTCAAAATTGACAAAATTGAAAATGTCTCATCCCAAGAGATCCCTTTAAGGTATAATATGGAGAAAATAATGCAATTCATATCACCGGGGAGTGCCTTAAAACATATTTTTATTTTGGCGGCCATTTTTGATTTTTCATTTTCTGGAAAAACAGAGCCAACATAAGAAGGTCCAACGACTAAAATTCATGCCTTTGTCCGACAAGTAAATAAACGAGGTATTACATATGATGTTTTTTGATATTTGTATTTGTTTAAAATATTATTTTGAGGAATTTGGCCTTAACATTAACCCTTTGACCTTGAAGGTCACCATGAATCACAAACATAATACCATAAAAAGACTTACCAGTCACAATTCCATGAAAATGGGGTATTACACAATTTCTTAACTTTATTTGGTAAAAATATATATATATTTTTGATTATTTGACCTTTCGATCGGCCCTTTGACATTGAAGATGACCTTGAATCATAAAAATAATATATGGAATGGATTTTCCAAACAAAATTAGACGAAAAAAGGTATTGCACTTGTTCCTGCCTTTATTTGTTGAAAAATCATATTTTACCTTGGCCATGATCTTGGATTTTGCCATACCTCCCATCACCTCCCATCATCAAAAATTATTTGTGCAATTTTAGGCAATTTAGGGTGGTTTTACCGATTTTCACGGCCGCTGGCGGCCATCTTGGAGTTTTCATCCATTTTTAGGGGTCAGATTTTGAGTGACTGTCATTCATTATATATCCAGTAAAATAGAAAGCCGTTATAAAACGTTTGTGATATTTGTTTTTGGGGGTGAGGTGGTATATCAACCCGTCTATATAGCTGAGTTAACATTTTGGCGGCCATCTTGGACGCCATCTTGAAAATTAGAAAAGGCTCCAGCGGGAATCACGGGGAGTTTTATTATGTTGTTTCTAATGGCATTTGGAAGGTTTCCTGAAAAATTTAGCTTGGGCATATTTTTTCCCCTTCAAAACCTAATACTATTCGCCTACTAAAATATCAGTCAGTATTAAAAACGCTCAGTCAGGTATCAAACAAGCACACTCTGTCAGTAATCAAACAAAACGCTCAGTCAGTGATCAAAAAAGCACTCTCAGTCAGTAATCAAACAAGCACGCTCAGTCAGTAATCAAACAAAACGCTCAGTCAGTAATCAAACAAGCACGCTCAGTCAGTAATCAAACAAAACGCTCAGTCAGTAATCAAAAAAGCACACTCAGTCAGTAATCAAACAATGACGCTCAGTCAGTAATCAAACAAAACGCTCAGTCAGTAATCAAACAAGCACACTCTGTCAGTAATCAAACAAAACGCTCAGTCAGTAATCAAAAAAGCACTCTCAGTCAGTAATCAAACAAGCACGCTCAGTCAGTAATCAAACAAAACACTCAGTCAGTAATCAAAAAAGCACACTCAGTCAGTAATCAAACAATGACGCTCAGTCAGTAATCAAACATAACGCTCAGTCAGTAATCAAACAAGCACACTCTGTCAGTAATCAAGCAAAACGCTCAGTCAGTAATCAAACAAGCACACTCTGTCAGTAATCAAGCAAAACGCTCAGTCAGTTATCAAACAATGACGCTCAGTCAGTCATCAAAAAAGCACACTCAGTCAGTAATCAAACAATGACGCTCAGTCAGTAATGAAACAAGCACGCTCAGTCAGTAATCAAACAAGCGCACTTAGTCAGTAATCAAACAAGCACGCTCAGTCTGTAATCAAACAATGACGCTTAGTCAGTAATCAAAAAGGCACACTGAGTCAGTAATCAAACAAGCACGCTCAGTCAGTAATCGAACAAGCACGCTCAGTCAGTAATCAAACAATGACGCTCAGTCAGTAATCAAACAAAACGCTCAGTCAGTAATCAAACAAGCACACTCTGTCAGTAATCAAGCAAAACGCTCAGTCAGTTATCAAACAATGACGCTCAGTCAGTAATCAAAAAAGCACACTCAGTCAGTAATCAAACAATGACGCTCAGTCAGTAATGAAACAAGCACGCTCAGTCAGTAATCAAACAATGACGCTCAGTCAGTAATCAAACAAAACGCTCAGTCAGTAATCAAACAAGCGCAGTTAGTCAGTAATCAAACAAGCACGCTAAG
Source organism: Flabesymbios commensalis (assembly GCA_964017125.1). NCBI lineage: Eukaryota > Metazoa > Annelida > Polychaeta > Terebellida > Flabelligeridae > Flabesymbios > Flabesymbios commensalis. Next base: position 58,749,407 of record OZ024908.1, read on the forward strand.
TCAGTAATCAAACAAGTACGCTCAGTCAGTAAGCGAACAAGCACGCTCAGTCAGTAATCAAACAAGCACGCTCAGTCAGTAATCAAACAATGACGCTCAGTCAGTAATCAAACAAAACGCTCAGTCAGTAATCAAACAAGCGCACTTAGTCAGTAATCAAACAAGCACGCTCAGTCAGTAATCAAACAAGCACGCTCAGTCAGTAATCAAACAAGCACGCTCAGTCAGTAATCGAACAATCACGCTCAGCCAGTGATCAAACAATGACGCTCAGTCAGAAATCAAACAAAACGCTCAGTCAGTAATCAAACAAGCGCACTTAGTCAGTAATCAAACAAGCACGCTCAGTCTGTAATCAAACAATGACGCTTAGTCAGTAATCAAAAAGGCACACTGAGTCAGTAATCAAACAAGCACGCTCAGTCAGTAATCGAACAAGCACGCTCAGTCAGTAATCAAACAATGACGCTCAGTCAGTGATCAAACAAAACGCTCAGTCAGTAATCAAACAAGCACACTCTGTCAGTAATCAAGCAAAACGCTCAGTCAGTTATCAAACAATGACGCTCAGTCAGTAATCAAAAAAGCACACTCAGTCAGTAATCAAACAATGACGCTCAGTCAGTAATCAAACAAGCACGCTCAGTCAGTAATCAAACAATGACGCTCAGTCAGTAATCAAACAAAACGCTCAGTCAGTAATCAAACAAGCGCACTTAGTCAGTAATCAAACAAGCACGCTAAGTCAGTAATCAAACAAGTACGCTCAGTCAGTAAGCGAACAAGCACGCTCAGTCAGTAATCAAACAAGCACGCTCAGTCAGTAATCAAACAATGACGCTCAGTCAGTAATCAAACAAAACGCTCAGTCAGTAATCAAACAAGCGCACTTAGTCAGTAATCAAACAAGCACGCTCAGTCAGTAATCAAACAAGCACGCTCAGTCAGTAATCAAACAAGCACGCTCAGTCAGTAATCGAACAATCACGCTCAGCCAGTGATCAAACAATGACGCTCAGTCAGAAATCAAACAAACGCTCAGTCAGTAATCAAACAAGCGCACTTAGTCAGTAATCAAACAAGCACGCTCTGTCAGTAATCAAACAAGCACGCTTAGTCAGTAATCAAACACGCACGCTCAGTCAGTAATCAAACAAGCACGCTCAGTCAGTAATGAAACAAGCACACTCAGTCAGTAATTAAACAAGCACGCTCAGTCAGTAATGAAGCAATGACGGATTAATAAATCGTTTCAACAGTTAATTAGACATGAGGAAAATTAAAATTAATACGTTTTGATTTTGATGGATTTGAAATTCGTTTTAAAGGGACCCCTTGGGATGAGACATTTTCAATGTTGTCAATTTTGAAAATTTAATCTATATGAAGCTATATAGCCTACTGATCTTAACTGAAAATACGAAAAAGTCAAAAAATAATCTTAAAGCACTGAAAAAGAGTGAAATAGTTGTATTTCCAGGTCGTATATTGCCATGTAAACAAAACAGGTCAGCAATATTCAGCACTTTAGATCACATATTCCCACGTATCAGACGGTAAGATCAAACCAGGCGCCGCTAATTGTTGTCTCATAGTCAGGACACGGGAGGACACACCTGCAGCACTGATTGTCTACCCAACGCTGGGCCGATGCCATCAGCATGTGGCCCAAAATGCTGTGAAAACATTCAATCGTCCTTCAGGTATACAAATAGTTTGTTTGGGTTACTTCTGGTTTCATAGAAATGTTGATTAAAAGTATTTGTAAAAATATGAAAATTCTGAAAAAAATAAAAATATGATACGTGGGATACACTACTTCAGTACGGAACTAAAAACGAAAATTGATGTCATCCCAAGCTTTAACTGTTAGCTTCATTAATACCACAAGTTGATGACAGATGACGCATTAACAGATTCAATGTGCGAAACACATATTATATCGCATTAACGAGGTTCCAAAGACAACTCATTACGACCAACAAAATATCCAGTGATTGGAAGTGAGAAACATAGAATAACATTGGTAGGATAAAACAGCCGTGATCAAGAAAAATACATTATACGACATTTGGCGAAAATGACTTCTTTCCAAAACACAGATAAACGTTTATTGCACTAAGAAATAATTGGTAAAATTTGATGTCTCATTTTCTGATCATTGTCGAGATATTGCCCCGTTTTCGAATTTGCAGGAATTAATCTGGAAAAACACATTTTTTTGAGGAAAAAAACACATTTTAATATATTCTTATCAGAAAAAAACACATTTTTCCGGCCCATTCTGATCATGAAAAACACACTATTTCAAGGAAAACACATTTTGGTATATTCTCATCAGGAAGAACACATTTTTTTGAGGAAAAAGACATTATATGAATTTTTCGTGGAAAAAATGTGTTCTTCCTGATCAGAATATACTAAAATGTGTTTCTCCTGAGTATAATGTGTTTTTCCTGATCAATTAAATTTTGTGATATCAGTGTTTATCCCTTACAATACAAATCACAAGAAAAGCTTCACTGCATAAAAACATACTTCTGTTCATATCACCTGTATCCTTAGTACAGGCATAGTCATGAGATTACTCATAACAAGACCGGTAACCAGTTTCATCAAGTAAGATACATTGTGGTTAATTTTGATCAGGAAGAACACATTTTGGCTCATTTTGATCAGGAAAAACACATTTTTGTTCATTTTGATCAGGCAAATCATTATTAACAGATCAAATCACAGTTATTGAGAACGAGATGAGTCCCAACTTAAATAAATATGAGTCATTTTAACTCACTTAATTTGTGGATCGCATCAGCGAGACACAACTTCAAGTGGATGGAAATTTAAATATAAAAAATAATTCGCGCACTCAGTTCAGAGATTGATACTTATGATATATGTATATGGTGCCTTCACACGAGCGCGAATTGGAGGCACGACGGACACGCTCCCTGTCGTGTCGGTTTGTGTCACGAATAGTCACGGCTTTCTGTGACATACGCTCATCTGTGACTTAACCCTTTAACCGCCAAATTATTCAATCTGAATTTCCACCCACTTGAAGTTGTGTCTCGCTGACGCGATCCACAACTTCAAGTGAGTGAAAATTATTTAGATTTGACAAAATGGAGGTGAGCTGTTTTCAAATATTGCTGATTGATGTCACATTTTATCTTTAACATGTTTAAAAGGTGTATATTATTGTGCTAAAAAAAAAATGAAAACCCGAATATAAGCGACACCGACGGTTAAAGGGTTAAGCTTATGACACCAAACTCTTCTGCTGTTCGTCAGGGACGAGGTGTGTTTCCCAGCCGAGTTTCATACATCTTCAGATAATCTGATGATAGATTATAATCGATGATCGGGCGTTTGATAATCACAGTTTATGATAACTGATTATAAATATGATTGATCGATTGTTGCTGAGAAATTATGCACTAATTCACAGGTTCTCAAAAAATTGTACGACAGAACCTGGATTATATTACATGTAGATAAGTTGTTGTTTTCAATTTACACGAACATAATAATATACATGTACATGTGCTTAACAATTTCACTCAGCCGATTAACTGTGATCATGGGTTGGTTACACCAACCAATTATAACCAATCATCGATCATGGGATTCCAACCAATTCCTATCACTATTGATTTTGGAAAGGGACACGTGCCTGTAATGTCTTAACGCGTTACGAAGAAGCCGCACATGCACTTTTTTATAATGGGTGTTTAAAGCAATTGATTTTGCTAGCCCACAATTCAGATAACAATATTGTGATTGAAGTGGATGATAACGGCAAATACATTATACCAAAGATGAAAATTATGAGGGCCTCGATGTCGCCTAAAATAATGTTATTGTTACCCTACATTTTAGTTTGTATTAGAATACCCGTAGACATACCTATCCAACTGTGGTGAAGTAATGCAATGTAGCTGTGCAACAAATCGTGCCTGTATCATATGTAGGCCTACATAATATGTGTTATGAATAGTACTTGAATATCAGCTTTGTTGAAGTAAATTACGCCAAACATGTGATGTTCGGTAACATACAATCTTAACTATATTGTATGCCTCACATTTTTAATCCATTATTCGAGTTGATTTTGAAATTAAGACTCTGACAGTGTCTAAATTAAGACAAAATCAAGACTATATCAATTTTCTTTGCCGCAGTAGTGTCCCTTTTTGCGAAATGGCGGCCATTTTTAATTTGTCACGCTTTTCGATCCACCTGAATTAACCAAAATAGTCAATACAATAATGTTAATAACTGCTGATTTCCCACAATAACATTATGTTATTGTGGGAAATCAGCAGTTTATTACATATATATAAATGCTTTTTTGATGTCCAAGCATTTTCAATCTGCATAATTATGAACAATAGTGATATCTATTGCCAATATGTCAGTGCAAAAAACATACATTTATCTTTGTCATGATCCCATGTCTACCATGTCTACTGCCAACAGAAAATAGGCCCTATTACAATTCAACAACTGAAAAACAATATGATACTAAGCAACTGATTTTCTTCACTTTTCGTGAAAAGGTACGTCTAAAATAACAGCGACGTAACGATATATGTATGTGGCTGAGCGACATGTAATATATCGCATGATGTCAATCAGTATAAGTCATTTTGATTTAAATAAAAAAGAACATAAATGAGAAGCATATTATCTTTATGTTGTTAAAATCATACAAAGTTTTCAGATTGACCATATATCATTAAAAATATATATGGGGCTTACATTATCTAGCTAAAACCATATAAATACAAACGGAAACAAACGCACAGTTAGCCTATATAAATAAGCTAACATACTGTGGTTTCTGTATACTATTTGTATTTTGTAATTTTACAGCATTATTCCCAGTTTAAAATAATCAGCAAACCAAATAAAGTACTCATGAGAAGCATATGTAAGATAAAAAATAAACACTATTTAGAAAACACAGTAAACATAATGTGGTACAAGACTTATTAATGCAAATGATATAGATCTTTTTCAAAATGAAAAATATTGCAGGTTACTTTAAATGCGATATGGTATTAGTACTTATTGGATAAAAAAATAGCAGCATAAATTGACTGTTTTGTTCAGCCGGAGAGAAACTCATTTCAAATGCTTTAACATTTATTTAGCAGATCATGAAACCCCCGTTTAACCGGCCCGCCTCTTGGAAACTATGGAATGCTATGTAGATATCACACCAGATATTTATTGTAGTAATATCATCAAGCTCTCTATCAAAGTGAAGTGTGTACATTTTCTTAATTATTCCAGGGAGGGACGTTTATCTTTTACAACCTGTTTTGGAACAGGTTTTGCTTGTTTGGTGAATAATACTAATTCGCTCAGAGTACATCAGTGCGAAATTCTACATAGATCTGTATCCATATTTCTTTTCGTTGAGATATATTAGAATCCATACCAGAACCTTTTATCTAGCTTGATTATGATGCAGCCCACGGAACTATCGCTGTGACAGTTGTTCATGTTCCGGCTGATATATATGATATGCCTGAGGATGTATTTAGTATGACCCAGTTATACTCATCTATACACAAGACCTTGTGGAATACCCAAAGTGATTATAATCTTCAGTTCAACCACAGGGACTGGAGTACCATAATATCAGCTACATGAGTTTGATGGCAGTTTCGTTCAGAACACACCAGATGATTTTATTGTGTACTGGGAATTCGGTATAGCTTATTGATGTGCTATAAATATGATGATTGAGGATAGTTGAACTTGAATGAGTTGCCATCCCCCAGTGAATATACATGTCGATGCTACAACACCATCTTGTTTAAAACGCAGAAGTAGGCCTATAATTATTAGCCAGGTGCTCCGTATTTCTAGAAGTCTATTAACCCTTACAGCGCGGGGACCGTCTTCAGTATTCAGAATCAGACCTCTGTAGACGTCATATTCTGCCGTCTAAAGTCGATTCCTGTGAAGAAAGAGCAAAAATATTTGTAATGGCAGTAGACCAATGACATACATGTAGGTATTTAAATGAATCAAAAACAGCTAACTGAGACATTAACGCTGATTTCAAATTGAAAAAACCCTCTGGTCTCCTGGTTTTATACAAAAATATTTCAGCGTTGTAAGGGCTAATAAAGCTACATTAATGATTAAGGAATTGTGTATTAACTCATAGCAGTCTGGCCGTTTTGACATTGGACGTCTGTGTGGTCTGGCCATTTTTGTGATTTTGAGACATATTTTGATACTCCTAATAGACATTTAGAATGATGGCATATGTATTTCCCATACACCACACGAACACACATACAACATAGAACCAAAATACACTTCATTTAATTGGCCAATGTGATGTTGCCATGGCAACCGACAACCATTTTGAATATGATAATTAGGTAGTCAAATTTTCGGTAATTTTGTTTAAAAATGCTATTTTTGAGCTCCACGGAGATTCAGGAGTACAACATTATATCAATTCACATAAAATATATTAGAATACATCACAGACAGTTCGAAGAAGCATTCAATAGGTCTATGTTCACAAACTAATATGGTAAATAAATTATTACCATGGTATATATATTAATCTGTCTAAATTCCCTGAGCGGCATACCCGATTTCATATTTTGAGATAACATTTCCGATTCATCTGGAAAATACCGAAAGCCTCGTATTCATCTGAGCCTGGAGTTCTAGGTTCCCAATGCTGTGTTCATAGTTGCGCAAGTGATGTCAACTGTGAATGGCTAAGCATTATTGCCAGCTCGGACTTAGACTGCAGCGTCATAAATTCCAGGTCCGAGCTGGGCTCGGAATTAGACTGCTATGAGTTAATACGTTTAATGAATATTCAGTCGTTCATGAGTAGGGATTGGTGTAGCTCATGATGTTTGACCTGCTGCTTTTTCGCAGAAGACTAAATATATATTTCGTCCTTGTATCAAGCATAATATTTAACAGTCCTGCTGTGGTGCAAGTTTGGTGTTAAAAGTGTTTCTTTACATCAGAATGCATTTTGAACAAAATAACACACCACCTGAGAAAGAGAACCAGAAATCATATCCTTGCAAATTAGCTCTGTTGCTTTTAGTTGGAGGGAGTGCATCTTGAGGTTTTATGACATATATCAGGACTTCTAGAGAATGCGCTAATTTTACATTGTTTCAATTACTCTGATTGTGATCTGACATAATTTCCGCTGATTCAAGCAAGCAGTTTGTTGTTTTATAATTTATTAAAACACACCACAACATTATTTACTTTGTCACTACCACTACATTATAAGTCATTGTTGATCAAGTACAGACCAATTATCATGGTAGGCCCAATGCTAGGTTTACATTATGTTCCTAACTGCCACGGCGGCCACGTTTGCCCAAAACGTAGTGCACCGTTAGTCAGGCAGAATGCTGATACTGCTAGGCTTACACTATGTTCCCGGCGGCTAGGGCGGCCAGGTTTGCCCGAAACGTAGTGCACCGTGGGATTTCAGCCCTCTTTCAATTTTTGTTAGGTCTTGCTATGGTAGATATGGCGGAGACCATGATATTGGCAAACCGACTTGTAAAAATTCAAGCACAGTAGATTATATCATTATTTCAGAAAATCTAAGTAAAATTATAAGTGATTTTGATATATTAGAATTTGACAGAACTTTATCTGATATTCACTGTCCGATATATGCCTCTTTTGATTCAACCCCGCAGATATCGGCACAATATAAAGTAAAACATTATGAACCACATAAAACCACAGAAAAAAATAAATTTAAATGGAATTCCAACTTCATTGATATTTATAGAGAAAATCTAACTAATTTGAAAAACGATATTGAAGACAGTATACATAGAGCAGAAATAAAAGGCAGTCCGTTAGAAGAAGACATAAATGAAATTGCTAATGTCATTAGTGAAGCACTAAAGAAAGCTGCGTATAACTCGGGTATGGGAAAATCTACTCAAAAAACGAATGTAAAAAAGAGACGAAGACAATTGCCACACAAACCATGGTATGATGATTGTTGTGAGAAATCCAGAAAAAGTATGATAAATTTCAGAAAGCAATATAGAAAAGACAAAAATACAGAAAACTTAAATCTGGTCAAAAAGTCGAGCACAAAATATAAGAAAATAGTACATAAAGCTTATTCTGAATATAAAAAGAAATTAATTTCTAAATTACGCCTACTGCAATCTGAAAACCCCAAAGAATATTGGAAAATTATTAAAGGGGAGAAGAAATCTGAAGTTCAGCATAAAATATCCTTAGATCTATTTAAAGAACATTTTGAGAAACTCGCGCTTGGAAATGAAGGTGTTAATGTAAGTAAAACAACTGGTGACCCCCTCAATATGCCACCAGATACAATGCTAAATAGACCCTTTACACAGCAGGAAATAGCTGAAGCTATAACTAAACTAAAAAATAATAAAGCAGGGGGCTCGGATCAAATAATAAATGAATTCCTTAAACATTCACGGAACGAATTCGTTCAATATTACACAAAGTTTTTTAATTTAATCTTAGAATCAGGACATATGCCAGCCGATTGGTGTCAAAGTGTAATTCGGCCTATTTATAAAAACAAAGGAGACATTGATGATCCCAACAACTACAGAGGAATTTCACTGCTAAGCTGTTTTGGAAAACTTTTCACAAGCTGTTTAAATAGACGATTAACTATATTTATTGAAAAAAACAACATTGTACAGGCAGAACAAGCAGGTTTTAAATCCGATTTTTCAACCATTGATCATGTATTTGTCTTAAAATCACTAGCTGATATATATCTCAGTAAGCGCCAGCGACTATATTGCTGTTTTGTCGACTATACAAAAGCATTTGATACGATCAATAGAGCAACTCTGTGGTCTAAGATGTTATCCTGTGGAATTTCAGGGAAAATACTTAATGTGATAAAAAACATGTATATAAAAGCAAAATCAAGTGTATCATTAACAGCCGAGGCGGAGTCAGATTCGTTTCCCTGTAACATTGGCGTTCGACAGGGAGAAAATCTTTCTCCGCTTCTCTTCTCAATATATTTACAAGATCTAAAGTCCTTTATATCTCGTAAGTGTGATGGCTTAAAAGACATAGGAAACATGCAAAAAGAACATCTTGATGAAGAAATTGTGACATATTTTAAACTGTATATACTTTTATATGCTGATGATACAGTGATACTAGCTGAAAATCCGAATGACCTACAAGCATCGTTGAATGAAATGGAAAAATATTGTGATACCTTTGATTTGCACATAAATGTAAATAAAACCAAAATCCTAATTTTTTCGAGGGGAAAATTACGAAAACACCATATTTTTAACTTCGGTGAACATATACTTGATACTGTTGATGAATACAACTATTTAGGCTTAGTTTTCAATTATAATGCTAAATTTAAAATTGCAAAATCGCATTTATATCAGAAAGGATGCAGAGCTATGTTTTCTCTTCTAAAAAAAGCCAGAAATTTATCTTTCCCACTGGATATAATGTTAAAACTTTTTAATGTAATTGTTAAACCAGTAGTATTGTACGGAGCTGAAGTATGGGGCAGCGAGAACTGTGACATACTTGAAAGACTCCAGCTTAGATTTTTAAAATATGTTTTATCTGTAAATAAGTTCACTTCTTCTATGATGGTTTACGGAGAGCTGGGCGTTGTTCCCTTAGATGTTGATATTAAATTACGTATGTTGAAATATTGGGCAAGGTTGTGTTTAGGAGATAAACACAAGATATCTAATACCATTTATTCGTTATTATATACATTAGATGAAAAAAATATATTTAAATCTGAATGGATACAAACTGTAAAAACAACACTGAACTATTGTGGGTTTTCTGGATTTTGGTTAAATCAAACACTTCCATGCTCTATTGAAGCATTCAAACAGTCAGTCAAGCTGAGACTAAAGGATCAGTTTATACAAAAATGGCAGGAATTAATATCACAAGGAGGAAAATGTACTATATATCGTATCATTAAAACAACTTTTGGCTTTGAAAATTATTTAAACGATTTACCAGATCTATTGAGAAAATATTTTACCAAGTTTAGATGCCGAAATCATCGCTTGCCCATTGAGGCCGGTGTCCGGTCCCAAGTCCTTCGTGATATGCGTGTATGCCAATTTTGTAAAACAGATATAGGAGATGAATTTCACTATTTACTTTGCTGTGTTCATTTTAAAGAAGAACGCAGAAAATATATAGAGGCAAAATACTATATAAGACCTTCAACTATTTACCTCCAAGAACTTTTTAAACAGGCAAAGGGCGAAAAGCTTAGACAATTGGCAATTTTCGCCAAAATAATCATTTGTAAATTTTAGAAATGACCTTGTATATATTGTATCATGTGCTAACGCCTTCCTGGCAACTCTGTCTTGTCTTCTACTAAAGAAGACCATCAGAATAAACTACTTGTTACTTGTTACTTGCTACGTTTTCTAACGGTCTGTCACGGCCTCTCACGGTATGCGGGACGGGCCGTGACAGGTCGCAGGTGGTCGACTCCCTGAAGCTCAAAGGCGCTGCACGGTTTGGCCCGTTCAACCCCCGATCTATTACGGATGCCAGTACGTTGCCTCCCGGGCCGTCACGGCCTGATGGGGTTCCTCACGTTTCTCAAGTTCTAATCGAGGACTAGGACGTCTTTCACTCTCTCTCGAGACTCTCTGCGGATGAAACGTGGACACCGGACAGCTTTGGAGCGCGTTTGAACATATATTGCCTCTTAATCAATCTACTGAAACTATTTTCAATCGCTAAATTACTATATTTTTTGTGTAATTCAAGGTGGCGTCCAAAATAATGACAACAATTACATATTTTAACTCTGAACTTTTGAAGTTATGATTTGTGATTTAAAATATCCCCAGGACTCTCATTGAGTGGTATCATGTTGTTCAAGGACCTATCACGAGTCAGGATCAGGCTGTTAGCATTTAATCGATAGAGAATAAATGGCCGAAGACCGATTTTCAAAATGGCCGTAATCAAAATCACCGAAAAATCCAGAAACATGCTTACAGTCCCACTACGGACTGTCTCAAAGCTCCATTACGGCTTATTACGCACTGTCACGTTTTGTCACGTTTTGTTGGGGTCACCCCGTTTTACTACGGCCTGCTAGATTTCTTGTCCGTACCGTGACTGCCGTAGCAAATATTTTGAAAGTTTTAAAATCTGGCACGGCAGTCACGGCAATCACGGCCTCCCAAGTTTGTCCATCCCGCCGCCATGCGTTGCCCAACATCCATACCGTTTTCTCCACAGTGGTCTGAAATGTGGCCGCCGGGAACCTGGTGTAAAAGTAGATAATGGTATTATAATCAGTCAGATGTAATCGAGCTGTTGATTATGAGGGATCCTCATTATGATCGGATATGTTTTAAGTCAGTTAAAACCCTCGGAGCCAGGGTTGGGGTCGATTACAATTGATGATTACGATTACGGTTACATGTCATTTTTATTTATCGATTACGATTATGATTACGATTATTCGTCATTATAATTATCGATTACGATTATGATTATGATTACATGGCATCAAAAATTATCGATTACGATTTTGATTACACTCTATTTTTTCGATTATGATTACGATTACATTAATCATATTTCGTGATTACAGTCACGATGACGGATGATTAAAATTATCTTAGAAATTATTATTAATAATATTGACATACTATAACAAACTATAAATAACAACAACTGCAATTGAAATTTACTTAGTTTTATTTATTTATATTGTGTTCAAGAATGTCAGTTCAACTATATCAAATCTGAGCAAAATTAGGTTTGTATACAGATATACATATATAAGTCCTACGCAATGCACATTCACATTGTCTTAGGCATATAGCAGTTTAGACAAATAGCAGCTGCTGCAATTAGCAGTCGCGCCTGTTTGCTGTGCAAACAGTTCATCATCGCGAGGAGCGTCCCTCCTATTATATAATATCTATTGGACCTACCATCTTGAAAACACGAGATGCTGATCCAATATTATCGATCCAATATTGGCCCACTGTTGGGCCACCATCTGCGTCGCTGGCCCAACAATAGGCCAATATTGGATCAACAAGCTGTGTTGGCTGGGCACCCTTGTTTCCTAGGACATGCAACACGGTATGTATTCTTTTGAAGGCAATATAAACATGCCACTATTGCCCCCCCCCCCCATTGTTACCATTTAGATATAGATCTTCCAATATAAATTGTGATAATATATTGATATTTCACTGCTAAGCATCAGGTGAAGGTTATCGCAAAATATACATATAGGCCTGTTTGAAACCGAATTGTAGCTGTTAATCCGGCAGCAGAATGCCCAATATTGGCCTGACGGGGGCTGAAAAACAAAAGCTTTTTCGAGTTCATGGTGGCCATCTTGAATAATTAAAATAATTGCTCAAAGGTGACACCTCCACACCACCCTGGATATCATTATGTAGACCCCAGAGATAAATAATCAGCAGAGAAAAAAACTAGTTTGGGTCACCACACTCAGCTGCCGGACTATGTAGCCATAACTTTAATCTTTAAAATATAACAAAAACACCCAGAAATATATATTATTATTGATTCGGACAGTATTAATTAGCTGAGAACGGCAAAACGACAAAGTATTCACTTAAATATAAAAACGTTGTTGAAGTCTTACGTAAAGGGTTAATCCAAGTGACCACACGATGATGGTAATTGTAATTGACCGTTTTCACTCTGGTGGTGTCTGCCTACATCAATGTTACAACTTATATTTTATTATATATTTTAAATTTATAATATGGTTGACGGGCCTCGCAGAGGTCGTCTCGACCTGGGGCCGGTTTCTGTAACGTACGTAAGTCCTAAACTTAAGTCTTTAAGCAACTTGTACTTAATTTTTTGCTGAGCACGCTTCTACCATGACCTAATTATAGTTAACAGACTCAAGTCCCTTGATTTAAGCAAAACATTTAAGCATGGAAGTTAGCAGACTTAAGTCTGAAATTCTCAATGTCGATTCATTCGAAAAAGTAGTCTAATAATAAATATATCTTCTACACATTTTTTGGCATATAGGCCTATATTTGCTGAAAATGACATCTACGAGATGTAATCTTTGTTTTCTAGGCCTAGTCTACTCAGTTAAATAACATATTACTGCGACTTACAATAGCTTATAGATGCGGCCACGAGGACAGAGTCCACCTGCATGGTGACAAAGTCCAAAGTGTCAATTAGCATGCAGGTCCAGTGTCAGTAGGCCAACAGATCCCTTAGCCTGAGGCCCTGGCTAGGCTTATCAATATCACTGTCGGCTGTGATCACTGCCAAACGTGCCGATCACGCACAATTCTAACTAACGTTAGTCATAACAGTTGTTTTTATTATTTAGGCTTAGACTAGTCTATGTCCAGTTTAAGCCCCCAAAACGGAATGGCATAGCAGGCCCGTAGCCAGCATGAGGCAGACGAGGCAGTGCTTCTCCATTTTTTTATTTTTCGTCACTGAAAATTCTTAAAATTTTTGGGATTTCAGACATTTTGGCTCGGCCACCGGGCCTCGCCTCGTCTGATTTCCGACCGTGGCTACGGGCCTGCATAGGGGCCTAGGCCTACATGCAATAGGCTTATAATAGGCTAACCCAGAATTTTATTTAAAAAATAATGTGGATAGACTATAAAATATAGGCCTAGAGGACAGGACGATAATCTACTGAAGTTGTGTAGGTCCTAACGTGATAGCTTATAATCATTTTATGCCTACAAACTCTAGGACATCTAGGCTAGATGTTAGGCCTGCATCATAGACATACATAGGCCTACAAATTACACAATATCCATGATATCAGGGGTGGGAAATTTACGTTTAATACATTACAGACGGATTTCCGTCTTTTGAAAAAAATAGTAGATCTAGGCAATTCTAGTAGACAATATTCTTTTCAGTTTCTGATCCCCTCAACTCTATGAAATTTCCCCGTCACTGCAACACAGCCCACAATACAGGGGCGGTTCCCGGATTTGAAAAAGGAGGGTAGTTCGGGGGCTCGACCCAATATTTGCTTGGCCAATTTAGGGGACGTCTTAAAAAATTTGGCAAAAAAAGGAGTGGGCGTGCGCCCCCCCCCCCCCCTCTGGATCCGCGCCTGCAATGGTCACTCAATGAAGACAATAAAATTAATCTAACATTAGGCCTAGTCCAAATTTCATGAACAGTCATGAAACTTATTTTTTTTGTGTGCTCACTTTCCCAAATTGTAGATTTTTGTTTAGGGGGGGCTACAATAATAATAATGCTAGGCTTGACTAAACGTTTTAGATCAGACTAGTCCAGGCCTAAAGATTCTCATGTTCGGCTTCTTCAAAAATTTACCATTTTGTATTTTTTCAATCAGGGGCTTTGATAGGCCTAGGCTTAGGGCTATATTCTACATGTCGCGATTTATCCAGGCAAAATAATCACTCTTAAAATAGCATGGAAAAACATAACTTAGATCTAGTCTTATCTGTACTAATTCATGTAATTAAAGAAGCTGGAAGAACACATTGGTTCGTTGGACATTGTGTTATAATATAACTGAGTTGTGAGGGCGACCTAAGAGTTGTTATGTAGTGTTTATGTACATTAGCATGATTAGCAACCCTGGAAACGCACCAAACACGAGACTCGATCCAAAGCTGGCTTAATGCCGGACCAGTGTCTACGACGTAACCCACATCAAACCAACACAAGCTGTATGTCTTGCACTTGCTGATAATCCACATTTATAAATATATAAGTATTTACGCATGGGTCTGAGCAAAAACACACACACACACATGCCTATATAGGCCTATGTATGTACAAAACGAAATTTACCAAACTTTTCTAAATAGTCTAGTTGAATTATTTTTTTTTTAATTAAAAAAATCGCTTCAAGTGCTATATTATTTATTGTGATATATATACTCAAAAAAATTATGATTAGGGCCTACGATTTAATATAATCATGATTACAGTGCTTTTAGTATATCGATTACGATTATGATTACGATTACAGTCCATATTTTTTCTCGATTACGATTGTAATCATGATTACACGATTTCAAAAAATATGATTACGATTAAGATCGATTAAAAATCGTAATCGACGATTATGATTATATTTGACCTTAACCCTGCTCGGAGCTCATCGAGCTTTATCCTATACATAATGATTGTTCGTGTTTAGATTAAACGTGCACACTGATGTATGTCACCCTGTTATCCGTCTTTTCTTATTAGCCGTTTATTCACCAATGTTTATTTTACACATTCACGCTTTGGCTTTGTAGTAAAGGAAAAATGCAGCTTGTTCACGTAAAATTTCCAATGCTTGGACCTGTGTCAAATATTACACCTTTGAAATAAATAAACTTTAATGGTATATCAACTGCACATAATGTTACAAATTCAACTTACTTTCAAGTAAATTATTTCTATAGCACCTAACGCCTCAGAGTACCAAACTCGGAGGTGCAATCCGTATCAGTGTTCGAAGAAGTGCTCGAATCAATGTCGATGTTATTATATAATCTAATCCGGAGGCATCTTAAATGTACACGTATTTCAGAGTTTCTGATAACATGTTATTTAAGTTTGATATCTAAATTTTAATAACTTTTTTATTTGTTTTTCCCTTTATCTTTAGTATTATTATTATTTCCCTTGTGTAAGATGCTTCACTGCTCACGTTATTACAAAATATTTTGCAATTACACTTTCGAGCTCACATTTTTAAAAAAAAACAGTGGTTTTACGTTTAAGGTGATATTTTTTTCAAATAACAAAAAGCAAAAAACTATAATGTCTTAGAAAGGTTTATTATGTTGATATTAAAGCAGCTCATTGGGATGACATCAATTTTCGTTTTTAGTTTTGTAATGAAGTAGTGTATCCCCCAGATCATGATTTTATTTTTTTCAGGCTTTTTAGACTTTTAAAAATATTTTTTATCAACATTTCTATGAAACGCTTAAAACCCAAACAAAATTTTTGTATACCTAAACACTCGCTGAAGGACGATTGAATGTTCCTACAGCACTGGGCCACATGTTGAAGCCGTCGGCCCAGCGTTGGGCAGACAATCAGTGTTGCAGGTGTATCACCTCATGTCCTGACTATAAGACACCAATCAGACACCAATTAGGGGCGATTGCTTTGATCTCCCCGTCCAAGACGTGGGAATATGTGGTGTAAAGTGATGTATATTGCTGTTTTGTTTTGTTTACATGGCAATATACGATCTGGAAATTTAACTATTTCACTCTTTTTCGGTGCTTTAAAATTGTTTTTTACTTTTTTGTATTTTTAGTTAAGATCAGTAGGCTATATACAGTACTGATTTCACAAAATGGGACAGATTTTTCATCAGTGGCTGGCCTGCGTTAACGCTGGCCAGCCCGTCATTAGCCCGGGCGCAAGCCCGGCGAGACAGGCGCAGAATTGGTTGCGCCCAGCGCATGAAATGGGCTCGAGCCCCCACACGGTTCGGGCCAGAAAAATATACCCGCCCAAATCCTACTTGGGCTTGCACCCAGTATTCTGTGTGGCGGCTAACATGAATGCTGTGAACCATGTGTCATCTCGCCGGGCTGGCCAGGCTCGCTCTGGGCAAGACAGGGCGCGCCCAGCTTGACCACATTCAGCATCATCTAAACGGCTCTGAGTTGATCTAAACGTGCAATAATTGAGTGTCCGTACGCGTATACATCTAGACCTGTTGCAGTCCTCGTTTATTTCTGCTTAGCCATTTAGCATTTAGTCTTTAGCATTTAGACATTATCTTTAGTATCGGAAAAGCAGTTCAGTGTATAAATTCAGAAAATGGGTGGTTTTATGAAGCTACGGTCACTGGAATAGACCTAACTGAAGATGAAAAAGCAGGCACCTGGAAAGTCAGGCTCGCCCGGCGCACCGGTCGAGTCTGAAACTGGACCAGACGAGAAGCGCGCCTGACTAACACATACAGGCGTTGACTCAACTCGCCGAGGCTCTAGATTGGCTTGAGCCCCGGCGATATGAGCGCGGCTCCAGTTATATGAACTTATACCAAAACGCACATTGCGGCCCGGCTAAAGGATTTTATAACTTTGGGCGCATACATGCGAGCCCCAAATGGGGTGGGGAGAGAACATGGGGCTAGCCCAGGGCTAGCCTGCGTTAGCCGGGGTTAGCCCCACTGAAAAAGCTTGTCCCATTTTGCTAAATCAGTACTGTAGCTTCATATAAGTTAAATTTTCAAAATTGACAAAATTGAAAATGTCTCATCCCAAGGGGTCCCTTTAAGGTATAATATGGAGAAAATAATGCAATTCATATCACCGGGGAGTGCCTTAAAACATATTTTCATTTTGGCGGTCATTTTTGATTTTCGATTTTCTGGAAAAACAGAGCCAACATAAGAAGGTTCAACGACTAAATTTCATGCCTTTGTCCGACAAGTAAATATAATGCTAACAAGTGACACTATAAGGAACGTGACTAAGTCGTACGCCGCTGTAATATGAGTGGTGATCGGAATATTATGCTAATGAGATGAAGATGAATTGGTGCACTTTTAAGGTCGCACCGTTAATACAATAACCCCCATGGCGTATGTCTCAGATACCTATGAATTATAACATTATGCTGCTCGGTAACAGAAAGTAAGCTAATGTTACTGGTCAATGCCACAAAGAGACCTATCTGTTGTTTTAATTTATATTGCCAGTAGTGAATGGTATGTCGTTTATAGTTAGTGATTCGATGAGTTAACTTAAATACTGTTAATACAAATTAATATACCTGGAACTAACTAATCTACTACAAATTTTATTCAACTCTGTACAACTTTATGTGAATAATTTTGAATAATTTGCGTAATTTATACTTATGCACTGTGCAATTGTATCATAGATCATGTATCATGGTGTTATTATGCATGCAAATATATTCAGAAATGACGTCATTGGCTGCATATTGTCAATAGGAAGTCTGCGTATGTCCTTTACATGTTAGACGTCCCGGAGAATGCGCCGTAAAACCTAATTTACAGCTGAGAACGTTTGCTGTCTGACACGAGTTAAGCTCACTCCCAGGAGACTGGCCTGAAAAATGACTCGGCTATTTATTGTAGCCTTTTAATTAAGCCAGCGGGGACTTGTGTTCGTGTTGTATTTTGTTGAATAAACAACCCTTTTTCTATGGGGGATAATTGAAGCATCAATCACACGGACAGACCTACTCCTCCGAGTTAAAAACGTTCGTTATGGTTCCCTCTCATGACTACCGTGGTCCACCTAAATACATACCTATTTGTGGCAATTGATCACCAACTTCTCACGTCTCCTGGAAATAATCCATCATTATATAAACGTTGATTTTTCTTTGGTGTTTCCAAATTTTCGAATTCATTGGAATTTGGAAATTGTTACAAAAAACTGTAAAACGAAAAACTGTAAACGGCATGCCGTATTTGATTAAAAAAATATCCTAAAGATGCATGTCATTTTTGTTCTGCGCAAACGTCTCATATAAACTGATAACATAACGTAATACTAGTCATATCATAATCAGGTAATCTCATGAGAAGCTGGTACAGCTTTGGGCTAACGCTGGGAGAATGTCTACTTCCCCGGTATTATTAGCCCTTGCATCGCGGGGGTCGACTTTAGACTCATAAGCTGACGACTGTTACACTAGCCGTCAGATTCTAACGTCTAAAGTCGAACCCCTCACTGAAAGAGTAAAATATTTCTAATGGCCTTAGATCGATAACATATGTATTCAAATGAAGCGGAAAGAGCCAACTAAGAGATTTATGATGATCTCAAATTGAAAAAGAAGTTTGGTCTCTATGGTTTTCATAAAAGTATTTCAGCGCTTGAACAATTGAATACACTTATATATCGATGCAGCTGAAGATGGTAATTAATGTGAGATGGTTAACTTTATGAATAGTTTCGGTCAGATCATCGACGGATTTTATTACAGTTATCCTTATATCTACTTGCGTGATGCCCATTATCAACCTCGCATAAAAATATGCACTCCAGTCGTCACTTAATATTGACTAACTGCTAGTACGTCGCGAAAGCGAGTGAATCGTGGGAAACACTATTTGTCAGTCGTAGCAACAGCCAGATAACTCGTTACATAATTACCTACATGTGAGGGTTAACCCTTTCAAGCCTAAATTTACCATAGTCATCTTCGTCCACTACAAGCGACTTGTAGTGGACGAAGATGATTTGATGTAGGTGAAAAATTGAAGAAAATTGCCATGTATTGGTAAACCAGTTTAATTGAAATTGTCATTCAAAAAACCCTGGTTGTAGGAAAATTAAGTTTGTTTTCAGGGATGTAAAATGATGCTTCAATGCATCGTGAGAGCTAACGGGTTAAAAACCAGGACTTATCAGTGACAAGCCAGGTAGCTGACAGCCGGATACCAAAGGGACATGCTAGGGGAGGGGGGGGGGGGGCGGTGCGGTCTTACTATCCAGATCAATAGTCTCAGGATCATGGAATTCATTAGAAAAGGCAAGTCCATCTCTTCCTCCTACTTCCCGCAACAGTAAACACCAGAGAAAAAACAATTTATGCTGGTACTTATAGTACATAACCACCTGCACGTTAACATGGTACGATCATCAATTCAGTAATCTGACAAATGTTTCATGCAGATTTAGTTCTAGCTTGAATTTGCCTTCATAAACACTGCATGATTAGGAATGTCAGTGTCAGTTTAGTAGTCGAGCTGTTAATACTCAACAAACACACAAAAAAAAACATTTTTCTAAATCGTCCCCTCGGATGGACAGGCTCGTTTTTAGAGCACGTTCAGTACGACCATACCAATTATGTTGCAAGTGTGTTAAGAACCAGTCCAGCTGGAGAGGCACGTTAAGAACCGGCCCAGTTGGTTGCTAAGAACCAGGGCCCATATTCTCGTACGAGTTACGATATATCGTAGGCTTCTGATTGGTCGAGACGGCCGTCTCGACCAATCAGAAGCCTACGATGTATCGTAACTTGTACGAGAATACAGGCCCAGCCCAGTTGGATAGACACGTTGTTAAGAACCGGCTCAGTTGGATCGGCACGTTTTTAGCAAACTGCAGTTAACTGCTTCACATAAAGTTAACCATAAGTTAAAGCAGGCCCAATAGCCTGAGCCTCCTCTATCCGTTTATGAACAATTCAGTTTTATATTATATTTATTTCTTTATTAATTTATTGAGACATATTTATACAGGGTGGACATTATTAGCAGTCAGGCTATTTTTCATATGTGCCCTGTATGTAACACTGTCGAAGTCATTCGTTTTCTTATAACTTATTGTTGACCATAAGACATACTTTAGTAAGTAAGATGCTGAACGCATTTGAATGTTTATTTAATTGAAGCATGCTTTCTGCCTGAATATCCTGTTTGAGCAGGTTATTGATTAGAGGGGACGAAATAATGAGAAAATTGTTTGACTTCTAATCATCACAACACTATTTTCTAGGTTTTGAAAATATCTACAGATACATAAAACTAGATATCTTGCAAATTTAATTTAGATTTTGATTTCTCACTTAGAATACTGTTTTATTAATGTCATTCGTACATGGCGGCATGGAAAGCCCACCTGCTGTCCAGAAACAATTAGCATGACTCCATCGAAATACATCAAAATTCATCACGTTGGCTGTTAATTGGTATCAGATTTATAACAAATTGTAAAAAATGATTGTAAATTTTATACAAAAAAATAGTGGTATTCAACAATAAAAAATTGAACAGCACAGTATGAAAATACAACACAACGGTAAAGAAATAAGATAGTAGATACGTATAAGTATCTTGGTGTTTATATTGAAAGTACATCAAATAATTATTTCATGAAAACATACATTTAGCTTGCTGATCAGGCACGTAGAGCAAAATTTGTGTCATTAAGTATTAAAAAAAAGGATCATAATAGGAAATGAATTTAAATATTATTAGTCAGAATGTTTTTAGGAAAATTTAATTATTTGTAACAATGTGTTAGTCATAAACACACAAGAAAATTTAGTGATAGTTAATGTCTATTCATTAGTTTCTAAACTATAACGAGTGTCCACGTGTTTCACATAGAAGTGTACGCTTTACAGAGTGCTTATTGCAACAATGTATGCTACATTGTATTTGTTGTTGTGAACATTTTTGACAATGTAGTTATTTTATCTCTGATTTTGGAGCTGGAAAATATATTTGTACATCATTTTAATGATTATCGTTGTATCTAATTTTCATGATCATGCACCATGTACATGCATATAAACCATGGAGATCAAAGGGTTTTTTATATTTGAAATCATCATAAATGTCTTAGTTAGTTATTTTTGTTTCATTTGAACATATATGTTATGGGTTTACGGCCATTATAAATGTTTTACTGAAGTCTACAGACGTCAGATTCTGACGTCTAATGTCGATCGCCACACTGTAAGTAATAACCTGCGATTTTACGAAGCAAACCTTTTGTATGTGCATGTCTTGTTTATCATAAATGAATCAGAAAATACTCTTTACCATGTCAAGAAAATATCAGTCAGTCTGTCTGGCCAACAACACAAAATCGAAATACTTATTAATAGATAGGTTGGGTTCGCTGAGTTGCCATATAAATGTCAATGGTATCACATTCAATCCATATCGACAAGCACAAGGACAATGTCTAATCGAGGTTGACCGATCCATTTAACCCTTTCAGGCCTGAGTTTACCTTTGTCATATTCATCCACTACAAGCCGCGAATTGCTGTCGCAATTCTCGACTTGTAGTGGATGAAGATGACTTGATGTGGTTTAAAAAATAAAGAAAATTACCATGTATTGGTAAACCAGCTTGATGGAAATATTCGTTCTAAAATCCTTGGTTTTAGGAAAATAAGGATTGTTTTCAGGGATGTAAAATGATGCTTTAATGCATCGTGAGGACTTAAAGGGTTAACTCGTCAACCTTTCAAAAGAAGACTAGTGGTGCGCAGCAAGAGCATATCAAACCGCGGGAAAACCTGCATGATAAATTCACCACCAGGGTTGGCGCGTTGGTCAAATGAGCCTTAATGACCTTGCCCTCTACTTTAAACCTCTCTGCCGACACTCAACCGCTCAGCGATCTTGTCCTCCAGCCAACTGACCTTTTGTCAACTAGAATACATTTGCTTAAACTGTTATTCTTAACATTATGCGGCTAGTTCATGTGTACGTTATATATTAGATCAGACAAATCATTCATCTTAAGTTAATTTTGTAAAAACATGGATTTCTGGTGACGATGAGTGAAGCGAGGAAAAAAAACTTTCTAAACAAGGATTATATTATTTAGTTGAACAGCTATTTTTTTCCAGAAGTGAACTATATATTTGTGAAATAAAGTGAAATTATTTACTTACTTATTTTAAAAATGGCTATCGAATGGTGCCGCCCCACTGAGATAAATTATGGGAAGTCATAATGCTATGATGCGTGTTAGGTGATATGAATAGAAAATGTCGCATTAAGTTTCATTTGAAAATAGCGCGTGAATGAGAGAATAGCAAATAATTTATGAAACGCTACGTTGTCCTTAAATTATCTGAAAAACCTACTATTGGTTGATTACCTGATTACTTGATAAATATGACATAAAATAATGTTGATTAGTATTTCAGTTAGACAGTAATTTTAAAAGAGACTAGTGGCTGATCTAGAGGAGCGGGTGGGGTCTGAATCCTTTTAGCCCCTTTTCAAATTTCTGACAAAGTCGATCAAATCTGACAAGACAGCGATGTTTGGCAATCGAAAATTAGTGTTACGTACTCCAGTTTAGTAGCTGAGAATACAAATAATATAAATTTAACCCATAAAGCGCTGAAATATTTTTAGGTAAAATATAGATGGCATATGATTTTTTCAATTTGAAGTCATTATAATTGTCCTAGTTAGCCCTCTCCGCTTCATTTGAATACCTACATGTAGGTCGTGGATCTTCGGTCATTATATTTTTTATTTTTTCAGCGCTGGAATCGACTTTTAGACATCAGATTCTGACGTCTACAGACGTCAGAATCTGACGACTAAAAGTCGATTCGCGCGCTGAAAGGGTTCAATTTTTTTTTTGCCAGTAAGTCAGGATATTTTCTATCGGACACACCCCCTTTCACAATTCTGGATCCGCCCCTGAGCTGATATATACGGGAGTCGCCCCTGTTTGTGCACCTCCTGAAAATCGGACCAAGATTCCTTGCTTTCTGGGTTAATTCCCGAACACTTTGAACGATCACCAGTACATTTCCTTTTCTGTTCACTTGTCGACCACGCCTTCAGTGGACTGGACATGCACTTTGGGCAATTCATCATTGGGGGGAAATGGTCAAATCTAACTGGGATGAGCAGATATTGATTTTTTTTCACACGGCAGATTCTTTTCAAGATGTTTCCCGATGACCTGGACATCAATCATACCGCTAGCCGCATTATGTGCTGAGCACGTACATGTACGGCTCTGCGGTGAGCTTGCATAAAAATTCGCTCTCACGATAGGAACATTTGTGGATTTTGTAGGTCTATCACAACATGTTCACAATATGACGCAATTCTTATTTCCGATAAATTACATAATTTGTGCAGCAGCACTCATTGAAAAGAAATCTCATGATTACAGATTAGCTTCAGATGACCTTGTCTTGAAGGATATTATTTCTTTACACAATTTTCGTTTGTGTGTATAGGTGGGTGTGTGCGGGGGGGGGGGGGGGAGGCATTATTTTAACCAAACATAATATCCTTCCACCCCACCAATGAAAAAGTGGTTCGGTCTTTCAGCAGCACCAAAATAATAATGGTACATTTTGTGCGATATTAGGAAATAATTATTTCGGGGTTCAAATAGTGTCATTATCTTTGTTTCTGAATTATGTATAATTTAATGGGGTTTTAGGCCACCTTTGTGCACATAAACATACAGACTAAACTGCACCAGGCGAACCTTCTGTGGATGGTGAGATGAATCAGATGATACTGCCCTTCAGAGAAAGGATTTGAAATTTGAGCCCTAGCGGTCTAAGGCCGGGCACGCTACCTCTCGGTCAGGAAGGTACCCTACAATACGTATCCTTTTCCAGTGGGTATAGGGGAAATGTTTCTTTAACCCTTTCAAGCCTGAGTTAACTATTGTCATCTTCATCCACTCCAAGCCGCGAATTGCTGTCGCAATTCTCGACTTGTAGTGGATGAAGATGACTTGAAGTGGGTGACAAATGAAAAAAAATACTGTTATTTTTAAAACTGTTTCATAAAAAAATTCGCTCCAAAACCGCTAGGTTTCACAAAATTAAGTCATTTTTCAGAGATGAAAGATGATGCTTTAATGCATCGTGAGGGCTTAAAGGGTTAAAGCGGTTGACGAGCCCGCAACATCCGATGTGACAGGCGTTTGGCGTCAGCACTACACCAGCCCTCCCCCAAGAACATAAGTAGTCGCCTATTTGACGAAAGCTGTTCAATTTATAGGGCAAATACATGTACCTCCCTACCCATACTTCACTCGTGTCACCAGTGTCTCTCTCTACTCACTGATAGCTGAGTGTATACCCATACATTCAGATTGTAAAATTGGATTGTACACGCGCCTTCACCCCATAAAGATTGTAAAAGAAATCGGTTTATCTTTCTATACATCTACTATTTTCAAGATATTGATCACCTCATCTATTGCTTGCATTTCGTGTACGTTTTCCACATGGGACCTATCAGACGCTTTGACACTATATACGGCACATTCCGCCGTATGAAGAAAATTGCCAGCACGCTGGCACACGTCCAGAACGTTAGTCAAAGTTAGCAGCACGCTGTAAACATGCTGCTATACGCTGTTGCACACTGTCATATGTTAGGACCATCTGAAAATGTTGAAGATGTTTAAAATTATATAACGCTAAATGTGGGCAGTAAGTAAGTTACGAGACACCAACGCATACGTTCTCATTTTAATCGAATGAAAGAGAACAAAATGTGATGTGAAATCCTAAAATCAAACACAAGACAGATGTTTTGCCATTTCAGAATTTATCACGTTCTCCTCATCATTTTTGTAGAAATCTTATGAAAATCGGTTGAAAAGTTGACGGTACATGAAATAAATAAGTGCATTCTGAATTTGATACTGAAGTTTTTACGTAACAAAGATGTATGTAATCTATACCACATAAGCCCCTTCACCTTTGAAATTGTCTGATAGTTTGTATTTTAAACAAGCCTTGTGTTGCCATGAATTATCCAAAACCCGTTTGAAAAGGTGTCTACTAGTATTTGATGACACTCACATGCGACGTTGACAAGTTTAAAATGAAGTTTAAAAAAAATATCTGATTACAGGTGAGCGCATTTCGCCCCCTTGGATATGTAAAGGGTGTAACTACCACTTTGTAAAGTGGCAGATACACCCTTTTATATCCAAGGGAACGATTTATCCTTCAACTGTTCAATATGATGCAGTTCGATATGTAGATATGTATCTGTGTTAAATAAAGCTAATATCGGCTCAGCAAACACGAAACAATGACCAAATATTGTTTCGTAATGTACCAGCATCGAAAAGGGTGGAACAACATTGAGCCAGCATTGGGTAGCATCGTGTGTTTTAATATTAGACATCTATATGTAAAATATTGCTAAGGAGTCGATCAAACTGGCATTATAAGCTACCATGATTATTTCAGGCGTAGATTATCATGTACTTATTCACTTCCAACCTTCACTAAGGTGAAATGTGACACGTGTAAAAATGGTATTATTTGTGTCAGTTGATAATCTGATAGGAGTGTAAGTGCGTACCTGTACATGTAGGTTGTATTTAAATGACAATGTGTTCACAATATTGAACTAAAAACATTTACAGTTAAAGCCACTATTTTTCCTACACGTATTACCACATGTCGGACTGGCTGTGTTATGGGGCGGTGGCTTATCTATATACTGATCTAGTGGTCAGGGCTACCGCCTGTCACGCTAGATCTCATGCATTCAGACTTTAAAGATTTAATATTGCGGAGGCTGCTACTGTGTCTAAGACGTAGCATGTTCGGGTTCACACCACCACGTTGCGAGTTTTGAATGCTGCCACAGGGTCCGTATTCTGGCGCAGGTTATGATATTTGGTAGGTTTATGGTTGGTCGAGATGGTCATCCCGACCAATCCGAAGCGTACGATATATCGTAACTTGTACGATAATATGGGCCATGTATTCATTCATTCATTCATTCATTCATTCATTCATTCATTCATTCATTCATTCATTCATTCATTCATTCATTCATTCATTCATTCAATCATTTATTCTTTCATTCCTTCATTCCTTCATTCATTCATTCATTCATTCATTCATTCATTCATTCATTCATTCATTCACTCAATCATTCATTCATTCATTCATTCATTCATTCATTCATTCATTCATTCATTTATTTATTCATTCATTCATTCATTCATTCGTAGGCTCGTTCGTTCGTTCGTTCGTTCGTTCATTCATTCTTTCGTTCTTTCGTTCGTTCTTTCGTTCGTGCGAAAATAAGCTTATATTTTAATAACTTTAATATCAGCAACAACATAATAATAAAACTAATTGTCTGCATATATTATTAAAATATTTCAGACATTGATTACCATTGACCACACGGCGGGGTGTAAAGTAATAAGCGAAGAGCCGTGAACAGCGCCATGTGAGATTCCATGTGCCCCACACAGGTCAACATTAGCTTACATACAATCTCCCACCAGACTAAAAAGCAGAATTATCACAATAAAAGTGTCTTTGGAGAAGGAGAGATACGAGAGTTAGGGTCAGCGGATCGCGAATGCAGAAATTGGTTTGATATTGGGCAGATTAGCTTTAATGGAGCACGATTATGTGTTATCATTGAATAATTCTCCACAAGAGATTGCACATGATTATGGCGTGTGTCCAGAATGGCTAATTGACACGCCATCACACCATAGATTCGTCAGTAATCAGAGGGGATTTAGGGCGAGCATCACTTTCCCATGACGAGCAAATGTTACCGACCTGATCGGCTGAACTTTTCATAATGTAGTCATCTAAATCCCATGCATGCACACTGCCACGTGTAGCCCATGATAATGTGTTGTTTATAGAGGCGAAATGTGCCATGCCATGCTTGATAAATCACACACTGGGGGCGCATTCACATTTACGCACCTTCACACAATATTTGATTATCATGATTAACATAATCGCGTATCATACAATTTTCATTAAAGCAGCCCTATAATTTCTTTTCATCTTTTATGTCATTAAATTATTCTTTTTTTTGCCACATAATATTATTTGATATTTTATTTTACATTTTTTTGTTTTGTTGTGAAAATTCTTTTTTTTAAATGATTGAATTATTTCTGGTCGTCCCGCTGAACTAAATGCAGAACTTCCGGAAAAAATAATTTTATCCTATTATATGATCTGAGAAAAGCTGCGAATCATCACTAGTTTTTGGGACCAAGTCTAGTATTCTACCCCCGACCAATCGAAGAGTGGCTGAGTCCGTAACATGACGAGATCACCCAATCATCGCCGTCATTCAGTTGTTATTTAAATTAGGGGGTAGAGTACCATACTTGGGCCAGTTTTTGTTATTGTTATTTGAATGAGCATAGGCGACGTCGTAGGCTATACATGTGTCTTGAGTCATTCAGATTCGACTAAACTCAGTTTATTCAACAAGAATGAACTTAATGAAATCCAGTTATATTATATAAGTTTTCATGCAATTAATTTATTTTACATAGACTACCATAGAATTCTGGATAATATATATATATATATAGGCCTATATATATTTGTAAACACGATTAGATTTGTTGCTGAAGTCAAACCACTATACGATTGTCTATGTAATAGTCCAGAACACCCCTACCACTCCAGCCCACTGATATCGTGAAAGTAAGAAACATAATAATTCAGATTAAAAAATACTAGTTCATATTATCAACTGATGTATTAATTATTAAAAGAACACACAAAAACAAAAGTCCAGTATCGCACACCAGTCGCCGGATGAGGACAGGTCTGGTATGACGGGGCTCGAAATGTTTGTTTCTTGTCCACCCGTAAACAGGTAAATATTCAATAATCAGCCCCTCTCTGGCTAGCTGAACCAACACATGCATTTGAACAGTGAGAGCGTGAAGACAGATACGCCTCTGCGAGGGATAGAAGACACATCTCACAAATCAGCAACAACAGAAACAAGACAATATTGTGCACTTAACCATTTTGAAGGTGAGGACTGTGCAGGAGGTTATATTTTTTCTGTACATGATGAAACCCTGTGAGGTTTGGGCACAACAGTATGGGTAAGTTGTTCTATCTGCCAGTACAAAAGCCAATTTAAATTGTTTGAAGAGACAGAATGCGTCACACAGAGAGACAAAGAAGCTGCACAATTTACAAAATCAATCACTTTATACACTGATATGAGGTTTTTATTTGCAACAATTGATGTTGCACTTCCATCTCTAATAATCCACAGAAAGATCACGCCATGAACCAGCCCGGTACGCAAGGCTCCAGTCCTTCAGCGGAATGTAAGACACAAAACATGATGCTAGGTATCCACACATTGAACAGATTGTGTGTAACTGTCGGAGATATATATGCAGCCTTTTACACCCCAGTTGCACAGCCAATTTAGCCCAAGAGACATTGATGGGTCAAAAGTCTTGAACTTCGAACACTCTAACTATACACTAAATATAAAACCCTTGTCCTGCTGAATTGTTTGCTTCTATTTTTCAATAATTTGAAGCTGGAGTTGCTAGCGCAATTTCCAGCTTCAATTGACGAAAAATATGTATATTTTAAAAAATAGACATTTCCAATTGTTTGAATGACTAAGCATCTACCCAGAACTCGTTTATCAAATTTAGTGATATTTTCTCTTGATCTAAAACATGCTTCAAACCGTACACGGGCCTTGCCATCACCATCCGTCATGCATTCAGACAGTGTGGTGCAGATACCAACAAAACAAAAATGTGTCTGCAACAAAAAAAGCCTCCAAGATATTCACAGAAAATGTGATTATCATTCGGCAGAAAAGTGAAGACTTTCTCCGCCGAGAAAATACTTTAGTTTACAAAAAGCAAAATTAAAGAGAATACGGTGTTTAACTGAGCACAGCTCAGTAATATTGATGTACCTGTTGATCACACCTACAGGAAATTTATGTTATTTAATTACTGTTGACATGCAGTTATACAATGATTATTACGTTCAATCTGAATAAGGTGCATGTCCAAAGCATATTTGAAGCAAAACGCAGCTGCGCCGCTGGGCATTCACAGCCTTCGGCTCACGAACAAGATGTTTTACAGAAACAGTTTTTTCTGTGGCAGGTGTGGCTAACATCCCATGACTGCTGGTTATGCAGAATGACTATATGTAAGCCCACTAGAATGCTTCATGGTGGTTTTGTATGCACTTGTATGTCCAGACGTAAACCTTTCAAAAATCAACTAATTGAAGGTCATTGAACAATGTTTTGTTGTTAACGCCTTTGTCACCGACGCCGAGATACGTAAAATACCCGCACCTCTTGAATGAATTACCATAGCCAGCCGTTGCTGTATCTTTTGAAAACCCCTGAACCTTTCCGTAATTACCACAGTATGGGGTATCGGAAATACATCTCTGTATCCTAGGGGGATGCTTGAACAATAAGGTTGTATTCAAGTTTTCGAGAATCGCTATTCTTTCTGAATCCCATATCTTGGCGTAGGAATCACGTAAGAATCATAGCTCAACATCCACTTAAAATCACCAGAATAGTCAAATTATGCCTACCTAAAGGCTAAAAATGCCGTTGGTTTTAAAGACGAAAGTGGTTGAATGCAAAAAATCCTTCAGTTTCTGAGAATTATGCCCAGGAAAACAAAATCTAATTTGTAGACAGCCACTGGACCTGTTTACAGATTTATGCCAAGTAAGGCAGTTTCTAGCAGGAGAAGAAGATTCTTCAGTGGACACCTACCCGGATATCTTCTTATGTTAGTGGACAGGTTAACTGCATAAAATGGACCCCCACTGCATTTTGTAGTAGAATTATGCCACTTGGCACGAATGATACTTGGATCAAGTGGAAAATTAAAGGCCGCGGACGTTTTTTATTTCTGCTTTTGTTTCGCCCTAATTCAAGGTCAAAGTTCAAATGTCAAGGACAAATATGATTTTTTAGCAAATAAAGCTACGAACAAGTGTAATACCTCTATTTCATGTAATTCTGACAGAAAAACTTATTTCTGTTACTATTTTAATAATTCAAGGTCATCTTCAAGGTCAATTTCAAGGTCAAATTGTCGAAAATGACATTTTTAACAAACTTAATTATGAACAAATGTATTAAATCTTAAGTGTGATTTTGACTACGGAATCTATTTCTAATAATGTTTTGCTGATTCAGAGTCATATTTAAGGTCAAAAGGTCAAATCTAAGGTCAAAACTGCGAAAATATTTTGTTTACCAAATACAAATAGCATCAAAGTGTAATACCTCTTTTTGATGTGTTTTTGACTGAAGAATAAATTTGTGGTACTATTTTGTTCATTAAAGGTCACCTTTAAGATAAAAGCGTAAATGGCAAGGTCAAGTATGAAGTTTCTAACTAATATATCTGGGAACAAGTGTAATACCTCTTTTCCGTGTACTTTTGGCTGGAAAATTCAAGGTCAATTTCAAGGTCAAATTAGCAAAAATATGATTCTAATAAATAAAAATAAGATCCATTTTTCAATGTAATTTTAACCCGTTTGTGACGAGCCCCGGAGATCTCCGTGATTTATGGGGACCATTCAGATACGAGCCCCGGAGATCTCCGGGTCTGATTGCAAGAGATAACTATGACGTCATAAAATAATCTCGTTTCGGAAACAGCGCAGTAGCATAATAATCTCGTGTTCAACGGGTTAACTACAGTAGACATGCTAAGAGCCCAAAAATTGGCAAGCGCCGCACTTTTAGGACACCCATGACAAATGGCACGGATGTTCCATAGACCCATTAGTTTTGTCGAAAGAGACAATTCATATCTATTTCTAAAGACCCAAAAATCCGCCAGTTTTCATGTTGGCCAAGGTCAAACATTAAATTGTGATACTGTTCAACAGAAAAGAAACATGTGTCTACAATAGGGTTTTCAGATATGCCCGGCTTATTGGGAAGTCGGTAAAGGAAGAGTTAAATTTAAAAATGAATTATGCCTTCATAAAACTACCCACAGAAACCGACTTCATTTTTAAGGAGGACCCCCGAAGTAGCTCCTGGGCACAATACATGTTATAGCTATGCGCATGCGCATATCGCACAAATTAAAATGCAAGAGAACATTGCGTCAAATTGTCACTGACCATTCTGGTTGGCGATTTTCAACCATGCATGTAATGAAATATCTCCATTGCAATTAATGCATGGACACATGTGGATTTCGCATAAATGCGAATTTGGTAAAGGAAGGTAGCTTTCGCATAAATGGGCAAAGCCCGCCACTTCAAGACTTTTCCACAAGCTACATATAAAAAATCAACTTCTCACTAGACCTCTTTTTGCAACTTTATTTTAAAATATAGAACTCTTTTTTTCTTGTCCTAAAAAATTGAGATACCAAGTGGTACACATCGATTTTTATCATTTTTTAAAATGGACAATAAAAAGCACCAAAAAACACACACATAATACGTTACATTTTTTCATAGTTTAAACATTTCCCAAAATATCTGATATGTATTGGGCATTTCTCTACAAATACTATAAAATATAAAAACAAGCACAATTAAATATAATAGTGTAATTTCAATGTTTCTAAGTGTCAATAGTCTTGATACATTGCAGTATACGAGATATAAAGTTTTCAATATAGTAGTGTATTTTTATTTTAGTTTTTTCCTGATAAGAACAGTAGTGTGTACATGATTGATACCCATTCAATATTGTTTAACATAAACCTAGACAATACAATAAATTGTGGGTGTCATTATTTCACCAGACTTATTGTATCTACTATTTCACTATACTTCACCAGCAAAAGCATTATCAGAATTAAAAGTAACGTATTCTGTATTGGTGTGTATAATGGACGTTATTACACACTGCCACATTGAATAATCGAGGTGTTTTTTTGTCTAAGCACATTTTTGATTATTTCTATAACGATATATTATACTGAGTTTCTGTCATTTCGGGCCTGTTGATTAATATTTCCAATGAAAATGCAAAATACGCTACTGAAATACGTTACATACATGTAACTAACATAATTCATGTTATGATAAAGTAACGATACTAAATGTCACTATATCCAGTAAATAGTTGTATCATACAAAGTGTGAGTGTTTTGTACATTTGTTACGAAGCAGAATGCACTATTACAACATTGTTTAGTGAAGAGTAAAATACGTTAATAAAATACGTTACCAAAATACGTTACAAAATGTAACGTCTTTTGTGTAAAGTATTCTGTATTTTTTTTTCTTTTTGCACAATTGTAATGCTGGGTTCAGTGGCCAGGCTAAATTTTTACTTGCTGCGTGGAGACAAAATGAAATGAAATGAATCGGGCTTTAGGCCACCTTTGTGCACATATAGGCTAAACTGGGCCAGGAGAACCTCCTGAGGATGGTGAGATGATTGAGATGACACTGTCCTCCAGACACAGGATTTGAATTTCGAGCCCTGGCGGTCTGAGGCCGAGCACACCTCTCGGTCACGGAGGCTCCCCACAATACTGACTTTCACACGTGGATGGGGAAGAAACATTTTTGTTTCTTTCAAACCGCCGAGACCGGGAACCGAACCCCGAACTCTGGCGTGAAAGGCAGCGGTGCTAACCACTACCCTAGGGCCCCCGCCCGCTGCGTGGAGACATACCTACTGAGTAACTAAAATGCCATTTGTTGTAAAGTGTGCATTTCACTATATCTTCAGCGTCCATGTAACGTATTCTGTTTTCCTGAAAAAATAAATGGCGTCGGCTTGTTTCTATTGATTATTGCAGGAGTAGCACTGTTAGTATCACATAATTTTTTAATGTCTTCTTACATACATACCTTAGATTACATATTCATCACACAGCAAGGAGCTTTAGTTGATCTTAGAATTTTTGGCAGATAAAAACCATGTGGCGACATGAATATTAATTCCATTTTGCAAGGGACAATATACTACTTTTGGGAATGTTTTTATTAATACAATCACTACTATATGTTCGTCAAATTCAAACAATTTGTCGTCCAAAAACTGCACCCACTCATGAACAGTGACCTGTCTAAGACAAAAATTCAAGCTGGCGACATGCCAAAAATCAAAAGTGGTCAAAAGCACAATTTTTTATGGCATAGTATGGTATGCCCCGCCAGCCTGCCATAGTGTTTTACACGTACCGTGGACATATGCCAAATGAACATTCATTTGTCAAAATCACTCGTCCACCACAATGGTATTTATGTTTGGTCATGGCCTATTTGCGGGCTTTGACTGACAGCCACTATATTCCCAGAGCTAGGGGGGTTATTTGTGCTGAAAGGTCCATACGATCCAAGAGTTCCACGTATAGTGAAATTATCTCAGGAATCCGAATCTGCGCGTCTCACAAAAATCATCCTGTCCAAAAGTACCGTGAAAACCCTTTAAACACTAGTATTGTCAAAATCGCAAACCGAAATTTGAAATATAGCGTATGAGGTGATTGTTTGCTAAAACTGTGATAATTTTCTATTAAAATAATTTTTAAATTATTTATTATCACTCACATATGACACAGGCTTTCACATGGATGTAAAATATTTTGTGTCTGATCAATGATAAATGCGCAATATAGCATTAAGTTGGTATTTTACCACGTAATTTTACCTATTTTTCATACTTGTTTAGTTATTGGCAAAATACTTTTCTCTCAGCCGATATTTGTGTAGTATAAATGTTTAGTTTTGATTCAAACATGTTGTAGAACTATTGTTGACTTAAAATTAACCCATTTGGAATACAAATAATGAGCTATGTGAAAATATTATTCGCTTTTTTGGTTAGACGTAAAATTAGCTCGCTTTTCTTCAGGCTCAGGAAAATTGACCATATCTCACATTATCGCCCACTGAGTAGTTAAATTTTGAGCTATATCGATATATTTGATATCAATAGCAAGCTGCTGACACATGCCTTCACATGAATGTAAAATATTTTGTGTCTGATCATTGACAAATGCCCAAGATAGCTTTAAGTTGGTATTTTGACCCTTAATTTGCTCTTTTTCATACTTTTTCAGTGAAAAGTCAAAATCGGATGTAAAATATTTTGTGTCTTATCTTTGACAAATGCACAAAAGAGCTTGGAGATGCTACTTTAACCCCTAATTTTACCTATTTTTCATTCTTGTAATATTTTATTTCTGTTAAATACAAAATGTACAACAATAAAGCGCTAACTTTGTATTTTATCCCTCCATTTGAACAATTTCCGACGTTTTCTTAGTGAATACCAGCAAGACTTCTCGCTCATTTAACTTTGTATAGTATGTATGTTAGTTATTACTTTTACATTCTCTGGAGCCATTTTTCAAAAGTTATCTTGACGCCTGAAGAATAATCACATCAATTTTAAAGGTATCTCAGCCACTACAAAAGTTATCTTAGCTACTGAAGAATTAAGAGATTATAGCAACTATAAACGTTGTCTCAGCCACTACAAAAGGGATCTTGGCCACAGAAGTGATCATAGCGCGACTTTAAAAGTTATCTCAGTCACTACAAAAGTGATCTTGGTCACTGGCAAAATAATCACAGCAACTTTAAACGTTATCTCAGCCACTACAAAAATGATATTGACCAATGAAGAAGTGATTACAACCACTTTAAAAGTTACCTAAACTACTACACTTATGTAGGGTGTGTCGAAGTCTACCTTACATGATAACTGAATGACTTTGTCATGTGGTCCCCGTCCTTACGAGTTTCTCCCGGCCCTGTTCAGCATATACTATCACACAAAGATGATCTAAGACCCAATTCATTCATTCATTCATTCATTCATTCATTCATTCATTCATTCATTCATTCATTCATTCATTCATTCATTCATTCATTCATTCATTCATTCATTCATTCATTCATTCATTCATTCATTCATTCATTCATTCAATTATTTATTTATTTATTTATTTATTTATTTATTTATTTATTTATTTATTTATTTATTTATTTATTTATTTATTTATTTATTTATTTATTTATTTATTTATTTATTTATTTATTTATTTATTTATTTATTTATTTATTTATTTATTTATTTATTTATTTATTTATTTATTTATTTATTTATTTATTTATTTATTTATCTATTTATTTATTTATTTATTTATTTATTTATTTATTTATTTATTTATTTATTTATTTATTTATTTATTTATTTATTTATTTATTTATTTATTTATTTATTTATTTATTTATTTATTTATTTATTTATTTATTTATTTATTTATTTATTTATTTATTTATTTATTTATTTATTTATTTAATTATTTATATATTCATTCATTTACTTATTCATTTATTCATTCATTCATTCATTTATTTATTCTTTCATTCATTTTTTTTTTTTGTTTCATTTATTCATTCATTCGTTTTATAACTTGTTTTCGGAGATACCCCTGATATTTTCTTACGTGGATTGCTTTACAATCTTACAATGCCTTCCATGAGTTATCTAATTATTTCAATAATCTTACTAACTAATGCCTATGATCACAAATTGTACTTTGTATCGATAAGTTAAATTGTGTTTTATCCTATAACTTATTATTCATATGCATGCAAACATGGTAAACATATTTAGGTAAGCTATCTTGATGGTATATGGCATAATCTAGGGTAGTGGTTAGCACCGCTGCCTTTCACGCCAGAGCTCGGGGTTCGGTTTCCGGTCTCGGCGGTTTGAAAGAAAGAAAAAATGTTTCTTCCCCATCCACGTGTCAAAGTCAGTATTGTGGGGAGCCTCTGTGATCGAGAGGTAGCGTGCTCGGCCTCAGACCGTCAGGGCTCGAATTTCGAATCCTGTGTCTGGAGGACAGTGTCATCTCAATCATCTCACCATCCTCAAGAGGTTCTCCTGGCCTGGTTTAGCCTATATGTGCACAAATGTGGCCTAAAGCACGATTCATTTCATTTCATTTTTATCTGTGATTCTGAGATAAAATCGCCAACGTATTTTCAAAGTCAGACCGACAACAGACAAGCTCGTCAGCCCTGATACGTTGGCTCGATATAGGGCTAGCGTCATCGATCGTCTGGCAAAAGGTAATATAACGCCTGATGTAGACAATCATAGGATAATGGATGGCCTTCAGCAACGCGCAAGAAAGGGGTCTGCCGGCGACAAAACGTTGGCTCAAAGTTGAAGCACTGGCCCACGTACGACCAAGTCCAACAATTTGTATTGACTTCGCCACATTACCCAGATGCCTAATCCAATCATTTCGATATGCCCATTTTCCCGGGACTTGGCTGTCATCTCCCAACAAATGTCGACCTAAAGCATTTTACATGTAGAAGCATAAGGTCAAAGTCTGTAGTTTTCTATGAGTGCTAATCAGCAGAGAAATCCAACTGGACGTGATCACGTCACTCCTTACGGGTCAATCAGCCAGTACAGTAACCCTTACAACGCTGAAATATTCTTTATAAACCAAAGGTTTTTTCATTTTATTCATCATTATATGTCTTAGTTAGCTCTTTCTGATTCATTTGAATATATATTTTATGGATTTATGACCATTAGAAATATTTGAATTCATTCAGTGCGGGGACCGTCTATATACGTCAGAATCTGACGTATACAAACCTCAGATTCTGACGTATGAAGATGGTCCCCCACCAAAAGGGTAAATTATAATACGCGAACACAATAAACCTCCAGACAATAAACTTACAGCAATATTGACTACATATGAAATGAATTGTTTCTGCTCGTAAATCCCACACGTACAATGAACTTGAATGAAAAAAACGGTTAGGTAACTTTAAATCTATAGTTTTCCCTCGTTTCCTCTTCATAAATCCACGACAAAACATTCAACTTTGCCTTCTAAATATGATGCATATGGCAACGACGACTTTCGGTATAGCATTCGTTGATGTTGGCGACCGATGGTTTACTGTTGCCGTATTCTCGTACAAGTTACGACATATCGTAGGCTTCGGATTGGTCGAGATGGTCATCTCGACCAGTCCGAAGAATACGATATGTCGGATGTTGAGCGAATGCATATCTTACATATAGGGCCTACATCAGATGCCTGTAGGATTATTAAGCGACCAGATTGTATTCATAGAATAATTGCAGGATGAATACAAAATACAGGCAGGATACCTCCTGGACGAATATAGAATAATTACAGGATGAATACAGAATACTTCCATGACACCTTCATGAGAAGAATGAATACATGTGACAATGACCATCCCGTGGCCAAGCACATTCACACAGTGTTGTATCGTCCCCTTTGAGTTAGAAGGT
Organism: Flabesymbios commensalis; assembly: GCA_964017125.1. Lineage (NCBI taxonomy): Eukaryota > Metazoa > Annelida > Polychaeta > Terebellida > Flabelligeridae > Flabesymbios > Flabesymbios commensalis. The sequence goes on from OZ024908.1 coordinate 58,787,012, forward strand.
GCTAAACTGCCACTTTACAAAGTGGCAGTTTAGCACCTTCTTACTTAAAAGGGGAGGTATCATGGTACTTATAAATCAAAACTATCTGTTAGATAAAAAATAAGTTATACATTCTGATAACTAACATTGTTGCGCTGATTCCTTTTAGTTGGGAGTCCTCAAATAACACAGAACGGCTGTGTCCGCCTAGAAGAAAAACGCTAGCAGCACAGCAATAATTACTTGTTTCTAGTTTAGTGTTTCTCGTTTAAACATGGGAATTGGATTGGTAATGAAGACGTCGCCCGGAGACGTGGTCGACTCGTGGCTGAGAGGTGCCATGTGGCTTAACACCGGGGGCGCCCTGTACCTCGTCACATTGCCCTCCCGGTCTATTGATGGCAATTGAGCATGTTCACTGAGATTAGGCCTGCCTCTGCCGTAACAACAATGTCAATGTCAGCTTGCAATCAAGGGAAACGATAACTTTCTGAAAGATGTAGGTGATCGCTAATGCCGGGAAACTCGCATAATTAGTGAATTAATGAACCAATCATTGAATCAATCAATAAATCTGTCAATGAATGAATGAATGAATGAATGAATGAATGAATGAATGAATGAATGAATGAGTGATGAATGAATGAATGAATGAATGAATGAATGAATGAATGAATGAATGAATGAATGAATGAATGAATGAATGAATGAAGCAATCAATCAATCAATCAACCAATCAATCAATCAATCAATCAATCAATCAATCAATCAATCAATCAATCAATCAATCAATCAATCAATCAATCAATCAATCAATCAATCAATCAATCAATCAATCAATCAATCAATCAATCAATCAATCAATCAATCAATCAATCAATCAATCAATCAATCAATCAATCAATCAATCAATCAATCAATCAATCAATCAATCAATCAATCAATCAATCAATCAATCAATCAATCAATCAATCAATCAATCAATCAATCAATCAATCAATCAATCAATCAATCAATCAATCAATCAATCAATCAATCAATCAATCAATCAATCAATCAATCAATCAATCAATCAATCAATCAATCAATCAATCAATCAATCAATCAATCAATCAATCAATCAATCAATCAATCAATCAATCAATCAATCAATCAATCAATCAATCAATCAATCAATCAATCAATCAATCAATCAATCAATCAATCAATCAATCAATCAATCAATCAATCAATCAATCAAACATTCAGTCAAACAAGTAATATCTCAATCAATCTAGTTTATTTGTGAGCTACACGGATGTCGTGGTGTGCTATTTGACTGACCCTATGAGATGTTACTCACGTTCTTATCATCTAAGCCTCAATTTCCAGCAAACATGTTTTGAATATCAAACAGTATGTTCCAAAGCGAATACTGCTGCACTAAATAAGCTTCAGAATCTCATATACAAGAGTTGATTTTCGCTCAGATAGATAGTCTACAGATCTGCATCTTGCGATGCCGACTGAATAGTCTAATCAGACAGTAAGGACCATTTACAGTTGAAGCAGCAACGTTTGTAATACTTTCTCTACAAATATAGTCAATATTAAACCTGCTTATCAAAGTATAATGAATTGATCAGACCCTGACTTGTAAAAAAAGTGAAACTTAATAGCCCATGTATTTATATGTATGCAAATATAAGCCTACATCACGAAAATAGCATTGAAGTTACTTTTTATTAATAATAATTTTGAAGTTTTACTAGCTACGTCCTAACTATTTTTTCCTACCGGATACATTGAGCATAGTGGGCAGTATGTTATATTTTTTTGTCAGCGTTCGAATCAATAGCGTGGCTGTACGGTGGAAACAAACTTCAGAAAACTTCCAATAATACATCATAAACTTTGAAAAATTCTATAGCCTTCCGTCTACTCAGCAAATACATAGAGCATAGTCTCAGACCCTTATACCCAGAGCAAAGTGTTATCTGAACCTGACCACAATACTTGTGCAACAACATGTTTTGAAATCACAAAGACCCTATCCGCAAAGACTATCTGCAAAATAGAGAAACACGTGTGTTAAGAAATTATCAGTTTTAGATTAATTAAAAGCTAAACATCATAATTATGAACCTGCACATTTGATGAATTTCACTCAATATTTGGTTTTGAAAAAAACAGTTCCAAAACGCTTAAAAGCATTGACTCCCCTTGAAGCAGCATGTACGGCTCTAAAACACCCCTTTTAGCACCATGCAAACTGTAATCGTTTTTAATTCGTCACGTATATCAGCCGAACAAAGCACTGTTATTTGGGAATGGAATGAGTGTTCTAAGACCTAGATTTGTTAATCTTCGGTGCGAGGAACAAAACGTTGGCTCAAAGTTGAAACACTTGCCCACGTACGACAAAGTCCAACAATTTGTATTGACTTCGCCACATTACCCAGATGCCTAATCCAATCATTTCGATATGCCCATTTTCCCGGGACTTGGCTGTCATCTCCCAGCAAATGTCGACCTAAAGCAGTTTACATGTAGAAACATAAGGTCAAAGTCTGTAGTTTTCTATGAGTGCTAATCAGAGAAAGTCAACTGGACGTGATCACGTCACTCCTTACGGGTCAATCAACCAGTACAGTAGCCCTTACAACGCTGAAGTATTCTTTATAAACCAAAGGTTTTTTTCTTTTTATTCATCATTATATGTCTTAGTTAGCTCTTTCTGATTCATTTGAATATATATTATGGATTTACGACCATTAGAAATATTTGAATTCATTCAGTGCGGGGACCGTCTATATACGTCAGAATCTGACGTATACAGACCTCAGATTCTGACGTATGAAGATGGTCCCCCACTAAAAGGGTTAAATATGCGAACACAATAAACCTCCAGACAATAAACTTACAGCAATATTGACTACATATGAAATGAATTGTTTCTGCTCGTAAATCCCACACGTACAATAAACTTGAATGAAAAAACGGTTAGGTAACTTTAAATCTATAGTTTTCCCTCGTTCCCTCTTCATAAATCCACGACAAAACATTCAACTTTGCCTTCTAAATATGATGCATATGGCAACGACGACTTTCGGTATAGCATTCGTTGATGTTGGCGACCGATGGTTTACTGTTGCCGTATTCTCGTACAAGTTACGACATATCGTAGGCTTCGGATTGGGCGAGATGGTCATCTCGACCAATCCATAGAATACGATATGTCGGATGTTGAGCGAATGCATATCTTACATATAGGGCCTACATCAGATGCCTGTAGGATTATTAAGCGACCAGATTGTATTCATAGAATAATTGCAGGATGAATACAAAATACAGGCAGGAGACAAAGACCTAGATTTGTTAATCTTCGGTGCGAGGAGCGCGCAGTGCGGGGCCCTGTGCGAAATTAACGTCGATGCACTGGTCTCAATCTTAAATCAACGAGACCGCCATTAACGTGATCACCTAGTCACATTGAGAATGGAGAAACGATGCTGTTTCTCGGAAAACCCCACACGGAGGCAGTCCGGCGCTCTAGCCAAATGCGCCACGTCCCCTTCCTTTAATCTTCGGTTTCATTATTAAACACATATTAGTGATTTTCACCCACTTGAAGTGGTGTGTCGCGGCAGCGGGACACCACTTCCAGAGAATGTAAAAGTAATAACAAACATCTTGACCATATAAAGTTACCATGAGCGAGAAGTCTTGCTGCTATTGACTAAGAAAACGTTGGAGATTGTTCAAATGGAGGGATAAAATACAAAGTTAGCGCTTAATTGTTGTACATTTCGTATTTGACAGAAATAAAATATTATGTATACACGTTAAAGCCCTTGATAGTCACTTTAAACTGATAACAAAGATGTTTGTACAATTTTGTTTATTTTGGATACCCGTACTCATTGGGCAAAAATGTGAAACACTGTCAATTTCCCCGGACTGGAAGAAAAGTGCCAAATTTTACATCCAACCAAAAAGTTGTGTAGTATGTTCAAATAGCTCATTATTTTTTATTCCAAATGGGTTTATTTTAAGTAAACAATAATTCTAGAACATGTTTGAATCAAAACTAAATATTTTCTATACACAAAAATCAGTTGAGAGAAAAGTATTTTGACTATGTACTGAAAAAGAATGAAAAATGGATAAATTTAAGTGTTAAAGTACCAACTTCAAGCTCTCTTGTGCATTTGTCAAAGATTGGACACAACATTGTTTACATCCGTGGCCTGTACCAGTAGCTTTATATTGATATCAAATATATTGATATAGCTAAACTGTGAGATACATACAGTTTTCCTGAGCCCAAAGAAAAGCGCGCACATTTTACGCCTAACCAAAAAAGCATGTAACATGTTCACATAACTCATTATTTTTATTCTAAATGGGTTTATTTTAAGTCAACAATAATTTTAGAATATGTTTGAATCAAAACTAAATATAATAATCTATTGATATCAAATATATTGATATAGCTCAAAATTTGACTACTCAGTGGGAAATAATGTGAGATATGGGCGATTTTCCCGAGCCTGAAGAAAAGCGAGCTAATTTTACGTCTAACCAAAAAAGCGAGTAATATGTTCACATAACTCATTATTTTTATTCCAAATGGGTTAATTTTAAGTCAACAATAGTTCTAGAACATGTTTGAATCAAAACTAAACATTTATACTGTACAAAAATCGGCTGAGAGAAAAGTATTTTGTCTATTTACTGAAAAAGTATGAAAAATGGGTAAAATTACGTGTCAAAATACCAACTTAAAGCTATATTGTGCTTTTGTCATTGATCAAACACAAAATATTTTACATCCATGTGAAAGCCTGTGTCATATGTGAGTGATAATAAATAATTTAAAAATTATTTAAAAGAAAATTACCACAGTTTTAGTGAACAATCACTTCGTACGCAATATTTTAAATTGCGGTTTGCGATTTTGACGGTACTAGTGTTTAGAGGGTGTTTACGGTACTTTTGGACAGGATGTTTTTTGTAAGACGTACAGATTCGGATTCCTGAGAAAATTTCACTATAGGTGGAGCTCTTGGATCGTATGGACTTTTCAACACAAATAAAACCCCCCTAGCTCTGAGACTAACAGCTTCGGGGAGCTTATCCAGAATCCATTCACCGATAACACATGACTGATAACTCTGTTATGCAACTGTCTCAATCACATACATCACGGCAAACAGAAGACGTTGACCCAATGTTGTTTCAATGCTGTTCCATCGTCGTAGACATTAATACAGCAGTGGGGTAGATTTCTGGGATGTCGGGTCACGTTTCATGCTCAAGATCACGGATCTTGAAATCTGGGTCATCATTGATTTCTCTGTTGTTGCAATGAAGCACAGTGGCTACACGTACATTATCTCCACAATATATTTAACCCTTTATCCCCAAATTATTTAATTAAATTTTATTTCCCCCACCCCTTCGATTTGTGTCTCACTGACGCGATTCACACATAAAAGAATGATAATTATTCAGATTTTATAAAATACAGGTCAACGATATTAGAAATCTTGTCGATTGGTGCCAGGTTTTATCCCTGACATAAAAACGGTTATAAAGGCAGTAATTAACCCTTACAGCGCGGGGATAGACTTCAGACGTCAGATTGTGATTGGGGAAACTTTAGGAATGAATGGAGAATATTTGGAGAATTTCACAAATATGTCATTTGTCATTGTCGCTAAATAATCGCCAGCCCGATGGGACTCAACTTATTAAGCATCCACGTGACTGCTCGCATCTTGCAGGGCGGGGGCCCTAGGGTAGTGGTTAGCACCGCTGCCTTTCACGCCAGAGTCCGGGGTTCGGTTCCCGGTCTCGGCGGTTTGAAAGAAACAAAATTGTTTCTTCCCCATCCACGTGTGAAAGTTAGTATTGTGGGGAGCCTCCGTGACCGAGAGGTAGCGTGCTCGGCCTCAGACCGCCAGGGCTCGAATTTCGAATCCTGTGTCTGGAGGACAGTGCCATCTCAATCATCTCACCATCCTCAGGAGGTTCTCCTGGCCCAGTTTAGCCTATATGTGCACAAAGGTGGCCTAAAGCCCGATTCATTTCATTTCATTTTCGCATCTTGCAATCACACCATGCACATTCATTTAATCAGCGTAAAGTTGGTGAATTTGTGCAAATCTTTGTCGCCAAATGAAATGAATGGGGTTTAGGCCATATATGTGCACATGTAGAATAAGCTGGGCAAGGAAAACCCCCTGAGGATGGTGAGATGAATGAGATGACACTGCCCTTCTGACACATGATTCGTAATTCGAGCCTTGGCGGTTTGAGGCCGAGCACTCTACCTCTCGGCCACGGAGGCTCCCCACAATATCAAATCTTTACGAGTGAGCGGTGAAGAAACATTTTGTTTCTTTAAAATTTGAAGGCCAGAGTGGAGTTCGAGCCCGCGCTATCCGACTTTCCAAGCAGGCAGCTTTAATCACTGCACCAGGGCCGCCGCCCTCTTTGTCTTCGCTACAGCCCAATAATAATACCACCATTATTCCTACGTTGATCGTGTCACAATGATTCATCAATATATACAATACGGCCAGACGTACGACGCTCATATTTACAGCGTTTATACGAACACAATACGACCAGACGTACGGCGCTCATATTTACAGCGCTTTTACGAACACAATACGACCAGACGTACGACACTCATATTTACAGCGTCTATGCGAACACAATACGACCAGAGGTACGACACTCATATTTACAGCGCTTCTACGAACACAATACGACCAGACGTACGACACTCATATTTACAGCACTTATACGAACACAATACGACCATACGTACGACGCTCATATTTACAGCGCTTATGCGAACACAATACGACCAGACGTACGACGCTCATATTTACAGCGCTTATACGAACACAATACGACCAGACGTACGACGCTCATATTTACAGCGCTTATACGAACACAATACGACCAGACGTACGACGCTCATTTTTACAGCGTTTATAATACGAACACAATACGACCAGACGTTCGACGCTCATATATACAGCGCTTATACGAACACAATACGACCAGACGTACGACGCTCATATTTACAGCGCTTATACGAGGACAATACGATCAGACGTTCGACGCTCATATTTACAGCGTTTATACGAACACAATACGACCAGACGTACGACGCTCATACCAGAGCCTCCGGGTGTGAATTAAGTCGTGGTGATGCGACAGTAAAATATTCATAAAATATATAAACTACGGATTAAACGTCAACTTTACCAGTTGTGTAACAAAGTTTTAACTCATAGCAGTCTGGCCGTTTTGACATTGGACGTCTGTGTGGTCTGGCCATTTTTGCGATTTTGAGACATATTCTCTTACTTTTAATAGAAATTTAGAATTATGGCATATGTATTTCCCATACACCATAGGAACACACATACAATATATATCCAGAATATACTTCATTTAAACGGCCAATGTGGTGTTGCCATGGCAACTGATGGCCATTTTGAATATGCTAATTAGGTAGTCAAATTTTCTGAAATATTGTTTAAAAATGGTATTTTTGAGATTCACGGAGATTCAGGAGTACAACATTATATCAATTCACATAAAATATATTAAAATACATCACAAATGGTTTGAAGAAGCATTCAAAAGGTCTTTATAAACAAATTAATAGGGTGAATAAGTTATTACCATGGGATTTAGCAATCTGTCTAAATTCCCTGAGATGCATACTGGATTTTAAATTTTGAGATGCACTAAGTTTGACATTTCCACCTCATCTGGGAAATACCAAAAGCCTCGTATTCATCTGAGCCTGGAGTTCGATTTTTATTTCGGAAACAGTTGTGACGCAGATAAGTCAACTCTTTATGTTACAGGCTCCCCATACTTGGTTCATAGTTGCGCATGTGATGTCATTTGGTGAATGGCTAAGCATTATTGCCAGGTCCGAGCTGGGCTCGGACCTAGACTGCAGCGTCATAAATGCCAGGTCCGAGCTGGGCTCGGACTTAGACTGCTATGAGTTAAGAAACTAGACCTTCCTTTTTACAAAATATGTTTTGCTAAACACCAGTCTGTATGTTTTGCAAGAGTCGTCTCGTATTTTATTATTATTGGCATGGGATTCAGTGTGGTATTATTCGTAATTGCTCTCAAGTGAGCTGTCAATTAGTCCCTCTTAGTCCGGCAGCTAAGGGTGGTGACCCAAAATTCTCTGATTTAGTTTTTTTCTCTGCTGATTATTTATCTTTGGGGCATACATAAAGATATCCAGGGTGGTGTGGAGGTGTCACCTTTGAGCAATTTTAATTATTCAAGATGGCCGCCATGGACTCAATAAAGCTCTGAAAATGCCTCAGATATGATGGACGCGACTTTATAAAGGGCAAACACTCGATTAATATGTCTTGTAACAATTTATGTTTGTCAGCTATTATTCACATAAATCCGTTTTACATCTCTATAGTTTGAAAATGCAATAATGGCGACCATTATGGAATCCAAAATGGCCGTATGACTAAAAGTTCAGTTATAATCATACGAAACAAAATTATATATGAGCAAACGATAACATTTAGGCAATGGACTACTTATGGCTACTATTCACCTCTCCCCTCAACGAAACTAAGTTTTTATGAATCCCCGGGATATACTGAACACAAAATCGAATTAACATTGACAATATAGGGATGCAACCCTAATTCGGCGACTTACATAGAGGTCATCTATTTTCAAACAATATGTTTTTGTGCATTTCACTTGAATCTGCATCGAAGTAATGGTCATCAACCAAAATTAGAGCTATGTTTTAAAAAAATATATTATATAAAAAATGGAGAAAAATGACAAAATACAAAATGGCCGCCGCCTATTTGAAAAATTGTATATATATCGACACAAAAGAAGAAAAACACAATTTAAAAAATATACCAACATCAGTTTAATATCACTATCAAGGGCTTTTTCATAGATACGTACATACTATTTTATCTCTGTTAAATACGAAATGTACAACAAAGCACCAAGTTTGTATTTTATCCCTCCATATAAACATTTTCAAACGTTTTTTAGTGAATACAAACAGGACTTCTCGCTCATGTTAACTTTATTTGGTATAAATGTTTGTTATTACTTTTACATTCTCTGATGCCATTTTTCAAAAGTGATCTTGTCCACTGATGGAATGATCACAGCCACTTTAAAAAGGATACAAACCACTACAAAAGGGAGCCTAACCACTGAAGAATTGATTACAATCACTTTACAAGTTATCTCAGCCACTACAAAAGTGATCTCGGCCACTGAAAAAGTGACACACACAACCACTTTAAAAATTATTTAAACCACTACAAAAGGGATCTTGACCAATGAAGAAGTGATTACAACCACATTAAAAGTATTTTATCCATCCATATAAACATTTTCCAACGTTTTTTTAGTGAATGCAAGCAGGACTTCTCGCTCATGTTATTATTAAACTTTATCTGGTAGAAATGTTTGTATTACTTTTACATTCTCTGGGGCCATTTTTCAAAAGGGATCTTGACCACTGACGAAGTGATCACAGCCACTTTGAAAGTTATCTCAGCCACTAAAAATGTGATCTTGGCCACTAACAAACTGATGTCAGCGACTGAAAAAGTTATCTAAGCCACTACAAAGTGATCTTGTCCACTGAAGAAGTGACCACAGCGACATTTAAAAATATGTAAGCCACTACAAAAGTGATCTTGACCATCGAAAAAGTGATTACAACCAGTCATCTCAGCCACTACAAAAGTGATATTGACAATTGCAAAAGTGATCATAGCCACTTTCAAAAGTATATAAACCACTACAAACGTGACCTTGACCACTAACACAATTTATCTAAGCCACTACAACGTGATCTTAGCCACTGAAGAAGTGACCACAGTCACTTGAAAGTTATCTCAAAGTTGTTGTGATCACTTTTTCAGTGGCCAAGATGACCTTTGTAGTGGCTGAGATAATTTTTAAACAGGTTGTGATTACTTCTACAGTGGCCAAGATCACATTATTTTGTAGTGACTGAGATAACTTTTCAAATGGATGTGATCATTTCTTTAGTGGACTATAAACCGTGGGCCACCCGTAACCCCTCTCCCCCCTGGGAATTTTTTCACGGTGGTTATTTTTGTAGCCTCTGAATATGGATCTATTAAAATCCGGTTGTTTGCATTTAAAGGGACTGGCCCAGGCTAAAAACATAAAAAAATCGGTGATTTTATTTTGGGTTCTTAATATGACCATATGATATAAACATGTCTAAAGACTAGAACTGCACATTTTTATAATTTTTGTGCTACGCATTCAACAGTTAGGCTAGATATAGAGACGAAATTCCTGATTTCTAATTATTGACAACCATGTCAAAAATAGGAAATGCGGGAATGTCGTCTCCATATCTAGCCTAACTGGTGAATGCGCAGCACAAAAATTATAAAAATTTGCAGTTCTAGTCTATGTACATGTTTACATCATATGGTCATATTAAGAACCCGAAATAAAATCACCGATTTTTTTATGATTTTAGCCTGGGCCAGTCCCTTTAAGCTGTTGGGGCTAAATATGCTAAAATATGCAAATAGGCAGCCATTACCGAAATCCAGTTTTAATCAATATTTCAGAAACTAATCAAGTTAGAATCCTAAAAACAGTGTCTATCATACAGTTTTCATGGCCAACGAATACAATAAAATATATCTAACTAGGATCAGAATAATAAATTAGAATAAAATATGCAAATTAGGCGGCCATTACCGAAAATCCAGTTTCAAGCAATATCTCAGCAACTAATCAAGTTAGAATCCTTAAAACAGTGTCTATCATACGGTTTTCATGGTCAATGAATGCAATAAAATATATCTAATTAGGATCAGAATAATAAATTAGCATAAAATATGCAAATTAGGCAGCCATTACGCAAAATCCAGTTTCAAGCAATATCAAGTTAGAATCCTGAAAAAATGTCTACCTTATGGTTTTCATGGACAGAGATTGCAATAAAATATATGTTATCAACATCAAAAAAATATATTAGCATAAAATATGCAAATTAGCTAATAATAATTATTATAGAAAATCAGGTTTCAAGCAATAGGGGCCTATATCAAAGACCAAACAACCAAAGAGTAAAACATAAAATATCTACACTCCCGTTTTTGTGGTCAACCTTTCATCTCGAAACATTTCAAGAGTTCCGAAATGTCCACATTACATGTAATATGTAACATTTCAACTGGTAATTGTGTACACACATGTAGGTAAGGCGTTGTGAAATAGAAATTCGTGTAAAAAGACAAAACTCAAAGACGTATTATCGCCACACACTACCTCTTACTAAGCCCCTTGACCTCTCAGCTAATACCCACGACCAGTTAAACGTTTATTTTTCATATTTTTATCTTTTAATACAGCAGTAGACCCTACTTTGTTTTCTTTACTATATTGGGGTAACCCTATAACCCGGATCTTGTGGAAATCACCTTTAATTAAAATGACACCTATTTACTGTATAATTATTTGGATTTGGGCAACTATACTTATACGATAATACCAAAATGTGTTTTTTTATTGTGATTTTCTTACTTTGAATTTTTTCATGGTTACCAGCATGCTACATTAACCTATGGTTATATGATTGTCCGATAATACATACATAAAGTGACGAATAAAATAAGCATGTGCATGTAGCATTTTTATTTATTTCATTTTGGTGCCAATTCAGAAGTGTGGGCTTCTTAATTATAGTTCAAATAATATGTAAAAAATAATTTAGAACCTAATGTTGATAAAAGGTTGCCAATATATCCTGCTAAGCTAGTTACCAAGCATCGAAATATGAATATTAGGGATATCAACATGTTTAATTATTAGGGATATCGGGATTTAAAAATAAACACATTTATGAACATGGGTTTGCATAATTATTAGAAAGGTTACGTACACCATGCATACTAGCTGATGGTAACAAGTTATCTAGAATATTAATAAAAGAAAAATAATGTTTAGACCTATTTATCAGCACCTAGCGTTGCACCTGCTAATTATTAATCAGTGATTTCTGTCGAGTCACATGAACTCAAAAGTCATCAAAAAGACAATCATTTTTTAGGCCTTTCGTGATTTCTGAGATTATTTTATGCCCATACCTTCTAAATGCCACTGACATGATGAAACTATTTTTTATCACACCTTGGTTAAATATAACTGACCTGTAATATAGGAGTTAATTGGTTATTACATGTATGATGTAATAACAAACCCATATTTGTTCATTTAAGTTATTTTTTTTACATAACATCTTCTACTGATATAACTAGGGTGATTTTTCTGATATTAAATTTACTGTGTAAAATGACCCATTAATTGTTCTTGTCCTAATATCTTGAGTGCAAACTAGCAGTTATTAAATAAATATATAATAAGTTGTCTAAAAATATATTTGTTTTTAAATCCCGCCCATGGGGAGGGGGTAGGGGATGTTTTTCATGTATGGTTTTCATATACACATAGCACGGAATATGTGTACTTTGAGATTTAAAGGGTCATTATATATTGTAATGATCCCCATATTTGTCTTTCTTTTAATTTTCACTTTACGTAACATCTTCTAGTAACATAACTAGTGTTTATTCCGTGGAACACATACCTGGAGTTAAAAAACAATCACAACATGTCTTCTAGGAAATTAGATTTACCACTTAAAATTCAGGGAGTACATATGCTTGATGAACCTATATTTTTTACAGCCCCAATATTTTGAGTGCAAACAAACAGATATAAAACAGATAAACAATAAGGTGTCTAAAAAAAATTGTCTTAAAATATCCCGCCCAGGAAGAGGGGGTGGAGAGGGTTTTGTTTATCTGGTTTTCATATACACGTAGCATAGGAGGCGTGTAATTTGGAATTTAAAGGGCTATTACATGTATTAATAAACCCCATATTTGTTTTGTTTTTTATTTTAGTTTCACATAACATCTTGTAACAATACTAGTGTTCAAGTCTTGGAATAACTACCTGTAGTTGAAAAAATATATACAACATGTCTTTCAGTAAATTATATTTACCGCTTAAAATTTTCAAGGGGGTACATATGTTTGATGACCCAGTATTTGTCCCCGTCGCAGTATTTTGAGTGCAAACAAGCAGATATTGAATGGATATTGAATAAGGTGTCTACAAATTATCGTCTCCAAATACCTCGCCCCGGAGGAGGGGGTAGAGAGGGTTTTCATATTAGATTTTTATGTAAACGTAGCAAGCAATATGTTGAATTTGGGATTTAAAGGGTTATTACATATATTGATGGACCCCATATTCTTTAATTTGTTTTCATTTTTGTCTCACATAGCATATTCTTGTAACATGACTAGTGTGTAATTATTAGAATAAATACCTGTAGTTTAAAAAAATATACAACATGCCTTTCAGTAAATTATATTTACCGCCTGAAATTCAAGGGGGTGGATATGTTTGATGACCCAGTATTTTTTCCTGTCGCAGTATTTTTAGTGCAAACAAGCAGATATTGAATGAATATTAAATGAGCTGTCTTAAAATTATTCTTTTCAAATATCTCGCCCTTGAGGAGGGGGATGGAGAGGGTTTTCAGATTAGATTTTCATGTAAAAGTCTTGTAACATCTTGTAACAATACTAGTGTTTAGGTCTTGGAATAACTGCCTGTAGTTGAAACAATATATACAACATGCCTTTCAGTAAATTATATTTACTGCTTAAAATTCAAGGGGGTACATATGTTTGATGACCCAGTATTTTTTCCCGTCGCAGAATGTTGAGTGCAAACAAACAGATATTGAATGGATATTGAATAAGGTGTCTAAAAATTATCGTCTCCAAATACCTCTCCCCGGAGGAGGGGGTAGAGAGGGTTTTCATATTAGATTTTTATGTAAACGTAGCAAGCAATATGTTGAATTTGGGATTTAAAGGGTTATTACATATATTAATGAACCCCATATAATTTTTGTTGTTTTATTTTCGTATCACATAGCATTTTCTTGTAACATACCTAGTGTTTAATTAAAAGAATAAATACTGCAGTTGATAAAAATATACACAACATGACTTTTATAAAATTAAATTTACCGCCTAAAATTCAGGGGGGTGCATATGTTTGATGACCCAGTATTTTTTTATACCCCATTATTTTGAGTGCAAACAAGCAGATATTGAGTATTCATATACCATGGTGTCCAAAAATCACTGTTTTCAAAAATCCCCAAGGGGGGGGGAGGAGGAGGGTTTTCATATCTGGCCCATGGACTACTAGATCAGTTTGTTTGTGGACAAGATCAGTTTTCATGGGGCTGCGATAACTTTACAAGTGGCTGTGATAAGTTATTCAGTGGCCAAGATCAATTTTCTAGAGGCTGAGATAACATTAAAGCGGCTGTGATCACTTCTTCAGTGGACAAAAACAGACTGCTTGTGGCCAAGATCACCTTTGTGGTGGCTGGGGTGATTTTTTAAAGTGGCTGTGATGATTTTTGTATAGTCAAGAACATTTTTGATGTGACCGAGATCACTTTTTTAGGGGTTGAAAAAGGATTGTTGGTGGCCAAGATCACTTTTGTGGTGGCTGAGATAACTTTTAAAGTTGCTGTGATCACTTCTAATTAAAGATTTTCCAGTACATTTTCAGGTCTATAGCGGCCATCTTGAATAATTAAAATTGCATGGTGCATGGTAGCCCTAAGTAGCCCATCGCCTTAATGTTATCGTTTGCCCATATATAATTTTGTTTCATATGATTATAACTGAAATTTTAGTCATACGGCAGCCTTTTTGAGTCGATGGCGGCCATCTCGAATAATAAAAATTGCTCAAAGGTGACACCTCCACACCACCATGGATATCTTCATGCAGATCCCAAAGATGAATAATCAGCAGAGAAAAAAAACTATATCAGATAATTTTGGGTCAGACCAATATTGGGCATTGTGCTGCCGGACTATTTTGAATTGAGTTTGCGCCCACCTTCATTTTGCTTCTATATGAGGTAGGTCCCCCAAGTTATATACAATGGATTTTATTTCTGAACTGTGTCTGCACTGAAATGAATACGTCCAGAATAGAACGACATGGCGATCACTAAGGAATTATATTATGTTCATGACTATAACCTTGGACAGGTGAGTACGTGAACCGTGCTCCCTAAATGTAATCATCTTATAACAGGACAAGTAGGCCTAGACAAACATGGTATTGATGCTAGCAGGGCAGAACCGACTTTTTATACGTCATCGCACTAATCAAAATATATTTAATTTTGCAAATAAAACACAGACAACTATGGTGCAAAATTACATAAGGCTCTATATATGTATAGTTCGTGTAGATTCAATTATTTTAAAGCAATTGTTTACAGATCTTTAATATTGTTTCTAAATACATTTAATCACCCGACTAAACATGCAAAAGATCTCTTGTAATTTGAAAAAAACCCAGCTATTTGAATTGGTCTAAATAGTTAAGTAATATAAAGCATTTTACTACTTGGATCAATTAATGAAAAAAATAAAGACAAAAAAAAGACATAAGTTTTTCAAGTTACAATGTTACGTCTAGAAATAACTTTCCCAGTAGTTACAATTGTGACTAATTGAAGGGTCCCATTCAGGAATATGCTAACTCAATTTAACAAAACAATGTTAGTCATACCGTAGTGATCATGTGTCAGTATTTGATAGTACATATATACTGGTATCGCATAAATTATCGTTGATCTGAGTTCAGAGGCGCGACAAAACATAATAAAATCAGACACGTAGTCACATATCTATTTGCATGGGCAAAACTGACTACTGAGAAGCTAAGTTAGAAAAAAACGAATTTTGGAGCGAATGGCTAGTGAAAGCTCGTCACAAAATCTAGGTTCTGCAACGGAAAACACCCTGTTGGTGTCTACCGAAGTTCTGACCTCTGCGACAGATAGCTGGTCCATATCACTGGAGCGAAGTCCCCATGCGTTTCGTTATAACGCACACTCTTGAATGCAGTATAGGCCTCTTCAGGATCGTTTGAGATCAATGTATTTATCACCTTGGGATCCACGAGCTTGATTTGGACAAGACCCCCCCCCCCCCCACCAAAAAAAACAAAAAATACACGAAATTTATTTTTGGGCACACGCAGAAAGCGATTTATCTTATCAATATTAAATAACAAATCTCAATTTGAGATAATGCAATCACTGTTCGTTTGTCACAGCACAACATTGTATCTATTGTGTTAAATCTGCATAACATATTATTGTTATTCAATAATGAACCAAATTAGATCTATTACTCTTATTGATGGATTGATTAAACATTTTCGGTTACTTATGTAGATTGAGTAGTGTTGAGTTTGTTGTTTTTTGTTAGTGTCATAATCATTGAATAAATACTGCAAGTGCTAGAAGCGTATGTATGGATATATTTCAATAAGGTTATTTCCAGCCCCGTATTTCCTGGTCGGGGCGGGGGCCCTAGGGTAGTGGTTAGCACCGCTACCTTTCACGCCAGAGGGGTTCGGTTCCCGGTCTCGGCGGTTTGAAAGAAACAAAATTGTTTCTTCCCCATCCACGTGTGAAAGTTAGTATTGTGGGGAGCCTCCGTGACCGAGAGGTAGCGTGCTCGGCCTCAGACCGCCAGGGCTCGAATTTCGAATCCTGTGTCTGGAGGACAGTGTCATCTCAATCATCTCACCATCCTCAGGAAGTTCTCCTGGCCCAGTTTAGCCTATATGTGCACAAAGGTGGCCTAAAGCCCGATTCATTTCATTTTTATTTCCTGGTCGATTTTTCTAACTTCACAGTTATTTGAATGGATTTTTATTAACCCTGACCCCGTGAGTTGATCATAAACTGTTCATGAACTTTCATGAATAATTCATGATTACTCGTGAACAAAAAACTATGAACGTTTATGAACGTTCATCAAAGTTTCATGAAACGTTCATGAATAATTTTGAACAACAAATTAGACTTTCATGAAAATACATGAGTTAATGAATTTATTATGGTCACGAACTCTCACTTGGGTTGTTCATAAACGACCACGAACTCTGATAATTCGTGAACCAGACCTAATTACTGAACGGTCATGAACTCAAATAATTCATGAACCATATAGTTAATGAACATTCATGAACATTCATTGAATGTGATTGTGAACTATTCATGAATGTTCCTGAACAACAAATGAGACATTCAAGAAATTCATAAACTGTCAACCTAGTTCACAAACTAAGGCTGTTCATGAGCGGCAATCAACTCAAATAATTCATTAACCAGATAGTCAATGAACATTCATAAACGTTAATTAAATGTGTTCATGAACTACATGTATTCACAAATGTTTCTGAACAACAAATAAGACTTCATGAAATTTATGAGCTGTTAACCAGAAGTTTCCGAGCCTTGTTCATGAAATTGGGGTTGTTCATGAACGACCAGGCAGGTGGTTCTTGAAACAGATAAGCCAGCAACACTAACTAAGTTCATGATGTTCATGAACTATAAACTTTTATGAATAGTCATCAAAAAGGTATTAACTTCCAAGTCTAAGTCTTTTGACCTTCATATAGCATCTTTTTTTCTGAGACTACTATTTTCCTAAACACAGAATTTGTTAATTAATCCTCAAAACATGATCATTGATTTGTGTTAATTAAGAAAGATATATTCCCCCCTCGCATATTCACACAAAACTGAACAGAAAACTGGAAAACTAATTATTTTAAAATATCACGTATTCTGTGGTTGATAATCTGTCTTAGAAAATTGACACCATACTCGCCAGAGTGATAGCTATCATTCACCACAGTGCATGAACTTTCACGAGCAAACCATGAACTAAATTGGGACTTCAAACTCATAACAAGTCATCACGGTTCACGAAACCGTCCCTCATGAACTTTCATGTTATAGTCATGAACTGAATTAAGACTTATCAAGTTCATAACAATCATCAAAGTTCAAGAAACTGTCTCTCGTGAACTTTCGTGAACAAGCTATGAACTGAATTGATCCTACCAAGTTCATTAAAATTCATTACTATTTATAAAACCAATAAGGTCCATATAGTCTCCTTGATCAAACTCTCCATATGAACTTCATGAACTAAATCATGAACAACATTATTTAGTTCAGTAAGTGATGAACAGTTCACGAACACATGAACTGGTTTGATGACCATTGATGAATGTTCATGAATGCTCATGAACATCCATCAACGTTCATCACTTGATGATCTTTATTTCACCAGGGTAACAACGCTGAAATATATATGTATGAAATCATGAAGACCAATTTTTAATTTGAAATTAGTATAAATGTCTCAGCTAGCTCTCTCCGCTTTATTTGAATAGTAATGCTAAGTGCTTACATCCACACCGGCTTCACTTAATTGCAAGAAGACTGACAATGGATTAACATATGGTGTTGATTTTAAGAAATCTTATCATATCATCTACACGCACTGTAAGTAAAGGTAGATGCATCATGGAGGATGTTCCGATACAAATAAATATTACTCTTTTTGTCACTTCATTTTTTACATGGACAACCACTCAACCACTGCCGCGTATTTTCGTGATATGTTTTGATGATAATGGTGTAGCGGTGGCGCGTAGCCATTTGCTAATGGTGTTCTCTGAAGTGGGATAAATGTAGAGAGAGAGGGAGAGAGTTGTCGACGATCGTTACATCACAACCCAGTACACATCCCACGACTGTTACTCCTTCTTTGAGTCACCCTCCACTTTTGCTTTTTGAACATTATCCCCATGATTGTGAGCGAATACGAGGAAAGAGCGAACTACAAACGCTATAATGTAGCCTAGTTGGCAATGGTACTGACAGTGTACTTGAAACTTCCAGTGCAATTTTTCTGTTTGTTAATCAGCAAACACCATGGGGTTATGTAAATAAGTAACACATACCCCCCTCCCCCCCAGAAGCACGATATTTTTAATCAATAGTGGTTTAATGTTGGCTTTTAAACCAGTATTGGATCAAAGAGTCGTGTCTGCTGGGCTAGCTGTACTTGATACCATATATGGAAGCGGCTTATCATAAGCCTTTTGCAGGTCTCCTTTGCATTTTTATAATTATTTGCATGTATGTATGTTTCATGCATAAATAAACAAACTTAATTGAATTGAAATGAATATGCTAAACTCTTACAAACTCAAACTCTTACAAATATGCTTGTATATAAACTATGCGGACCAATGTGTGTTTTTTTAAATTAAAAGCATCATACATGTCTTGGTTAGCTCGTTCCACTTCATTTGAATAGCCATGTTGTCATGTCTACGGGCATTATACATATTTAAAGGCCTCATTTAATCCCCAGACGTACTCTTCACAAAGTCATGCTTTATTAGGCTCGGCCGTAGGCCTATTAAGTTTATTTTGCCTGCGTTTGTGTCCTATTTAGGGGAAATAGAGGTGCTGTGTGTGAGGAACGGTTTACATTTCTGTACACCAGTCCTGGTGAACATGTGCAATATAACGTTTCAAGTCCTTAGTCTTTTGTCTTTAACCAGTGTTGAGAAAAAAATTATTCACGATTACTTTTGTGGTTAAGAGCCCAAAGGGTTTTGGTTGGAATAATAATAGCCCAGCGTCGCAGACGGTGTCCCAGCATTACATGAGCATTGGGGAATGTATCGTGTTATCTGGTGTTTCTTGTACAGGGGAGTAAATTGTCACCCGTATAATGCAGCAGAAAACGCGGTACAATCAATAAATGCTGTTTCAATGACTGGCCAGCGTCGAGGACTGTGGGTCAACATTGAAACAACATTGGGTGAATACCTAGTGTTTGCGAAAAATATACAGCAGACCCTGTGATGGATTATTGTTGGGCCAGCGTCTTAGACGATTGTCTGGCATTGAACCAGCAATGGGCTGCAGCGTAGGCAAGTATTAAATGAATGTTGGCCAGCACCGGCGATGGTGGTGGAAGGAATACAGTCGAAGATATATAGGCGAATATCATTGAATTAAACCTGTAATCAGGCTGAAGGGGTAAAAAATATGCCAAAGCTGAATTTGTCAGGAAACATTTCAAATACTATTAGGGGAGTTTTAGTATGTTGTTTGTAATGGTATTTCTTAGGTTTCCT
Organism: Flabesymbios commensalis; assembly: GCA_964017125.1. Classification (NCBI taxonomy): domain Eukaryota; kingdom Metazoa; phylum Annelida; class Polychaeta; order Terebellida; family Flabelligeridae; genus Flabesymbios; species Flabesymbios commensalis. The sequence goes on from OZ024908.1 coordinate 58,807,156, forward strand.
GAAAAATTCTGCATTGACATATGTTTTCCCCTTCAAAACCCAATACTATTTGCCTAATATTTAAACTTGTCTCCTTGGTTCTTTCCTTAATTATATCTTGGATATTTAGGATTCTGGCCCATGAGAAAGACTAATACACTGTTTTGTTTAGAAAATGTTAAGCCGATATTTTGTCTATAGCATTCAAACAGACTAAAGCTGGGCCTCGGATTTCGGGAACTCCTTTTCTAGTTCTATTTCAAATGACTTTTTATAAGACTAGGGTGGGATGGATGTTCCCAAATGCAAAAGTAGAGGCGGAGCTAAGTCGTGACGTCCCAAGATGTGGTCATGCCTGGCTGGGTATTATACATGTAAATGTACTGCTGTACTGTTTAATGTTATAAAAAAGACAACAATAAATTCCGGTCCAACGCTGATTGAATGCATGTGCCACACTAGAATTACTGGCCCTCCCTGTGCCGCCCTTGGCCCGCGTCTAGTATTGACTCACCCATTGTACACGGATGCGGGTCTATCGAAATGACTGGAAATCCAATGTATATGTCTATTTTTCATGTACAAATGCAACAAACATGATACATTGTCCCGATGTAGTTTCAATGGTAATGCAGATTCAATAATGGGCGTTTATTTTCTTTATTTTTGGCAATAATAACACAAAGAAGTAGTAGACTATGAAATACGCTTCTAAATTACAGGACAGTTCATTGTAACCAAGTAACACATACCTTGTTAACATTGCTAAACTGAAATGACTTCACAGGGTCTTTAATTCGACTTATAGACGTCAGATTCTGACGTCTAAATACGATCCCCGCACTGGAAGGGTTAACAAATGATCAGTAGGAATAGGGACGCTCATAAATGCGATCCCAAATAATATAAAACACAGTAATATAAAGGCATTCACTTAGTCTGGAGAGGATTCGTGCGTATGGCCATAATTTGCGGCGATTATTATGGGCAAAGTGGAGGCAAATGAACGATAAAGCATTTATATTACGCCTTTTTACAGGTGGTTTTGGCCGCACTACGTTGGTGATGAGACCATTACATCTGTATTGGTCCTCTTCACTCAGTCAATCTGTTTCCCTCAGCATTCATATTTGCTCGGCATTGTTCAGCGATCAGGGAAAATATACTGACTGAACCAATAATTGTATTTTGTTGCCGTCCCAGCAAACACGATACTCTCATCCAATGTTGGTTAAATGTTGGGCCAGCGTCGCAGCGCGGTGCTGGTGATGTATTGTATCATTAAATGTGTTCATCACCCATTAACGGTGTACTTATTTCATGCATGTACTTATTCCATTTTTAGTGAAGGTATATTTCCTGTCGCCCCTAGCTTTTATAACCTTTCACAATATTATTCAACTTCTCCGTGTGTGATCATTATAAATGACTAAATATGTAATTGAACAAGACTAATAGCCACAACATGTGTGTATGTGCCACGATTGAATCCTAACTATGATTTTTAAAAATGTTTTATAACGTTTGTAAAAAACATGCAGACTCTGTATGAAATAGATAATTTAGTTGAAGAACTGTTCTATGTAAACATGTAATCCAATTTGAAATAAATCGAGTTGAAATAAATAAGCTCCACCCCCCCCTCCCCCGTGAATACTGAATGGCGCCCCCTTAATGCACATATATATATATATGCCCCCCATGAATTATATATGTACAGGATTCCGTTGGCTGTATATTTCTCCACTTTTCAAGTCGTTTGTCCATACATTCTACTATCAGGGACTCAAATGCTGTAGGTAGACATTATGATAGTCTTTAGACATTATATTAGTTTGCCCCGTATAATTAGGTATTTGCTCGTTCTTTATTGAAGTCAATAAAAGCGTTCCGTGCATCTGACATTATGATATTGTGCGCCTTACAATCCGATGGATTTTAAAATTAAAAAAGCCACTGGAGTGGCCTCTTCGTGACACCACATTCTCATATGGATCATGATTTCCATGGTTTCTGTAAAGATAATGCATTCTCGAAAGCTATATCCCGGTATAATAAAACGTAAAGCACGACATCAATTATTCCTTGAATTGCTATAGCCGTTTTTAGAATTTTTATTTAAACTTTAAACAAAATAATTTGCCTAAGACATGAAAATTAAAATTGTTAGATTGTCATATTCTGTTTTGATTCGAATTCTACAAATGCAAGTGAACTTTAGCCTCTTGAAGTTGTGGGTCGCGGTAGCGAGACACAACTTCAAGAGGTTAAAAAATAAATTAGCGCCTTAACCCTTTCAAGCCTGACTTTACATTGTCATCTTCAGCCACTACAAGCCGCGAATTGCTGTCGCAATTCTCGACTCGTAGTGGATGAAGATGATTTGATGTGGGTTAAAAATTAAAAAAATTGCAATGTATTGGTAAACCAGTTTCATGGAAGTTTTCGTTCTAAAACCCCTAGTTGTAAGAAAATTTGGTCAGTTTTCAGGGATGTAAAATGATGCTTTAATGCATCGTGAGGGTTTAAAGGGTTAACGGGGACCGTCTATGGACGTCGCACTGAAAGAATTACAATATTTCTAATGGCTATAGACCCTTGACATAGATATTAACAAATCGGAAAGACCTAACTAAGACATTATGATGATTTTGAATTGATAAACACATGTTGGCCTTCACAGTTTTAACAAAAATATTTCAGCGTTGTAAGAGTTAAGAAATAGAGAATAGAGAATTTTCTTGGTGTTAGCAGTGGTTGATGACTCTACAAAACTCTGAGGGGGGTGGGGTGAGTCAAATCCCACTGGTAAAACAGTCTGCCTAGTACAGTATTCTACACATTGATGCTTCTACTTCTATCATATAATTGAGGATAAACACAAAATGTCGCTGTAGACACGAGACGTTGAGCCAACGTTGTTTTAATTGGGCCATCGTCGCAAACGGTGGACCAAGATTTACCCATTCAAGCCCAATTTTTTTCTTAAATCATTTTCTTTTACTATTTTTTCTGAAACAAATAAGCGTTATTAGCATCCGGCGTCAATAAAAAAAACTGCTAAGTATGAAAAATAGGTTAACGTTAGGTTAACTTTCGGCTAACATCAGTAAAACCGTCCCCTCTATTCAATCACCCATCTTCAGGCAAATTTTGCTTATTATTACAATAACGGCCGAGCTGAACAAATTTGATAGGTAGGCCACATGTAGTGGCATGAGGTGCCTGGATAATTAGCACATTGCGCTCAGTTCACGCTATATTAACATGAATAATAACATGAATATGGCGGTGTAGCATAGTGGATTGCTAGGTAAGTGTTCCCTTTAAAACGTGTGCAAATAAACTACAATTATACCACCATAAAGCTTTAGCCATTTAATAATTCTTGTCTAATAGTCAGAGCAAAATTCCACAAAATAAAATTTATGTAGGCATTTTGGGGTAAAAATGTTTTGAAACTTTAAATATTTAAATTAAAAAATTAAACATTTAAATAACCGGTGTTTTCTATGTAAAAATACGAGATTTACGCTTCGTGTATACAAATAAGCATATACAATTATATTGTGTAAACAAATAGTCACGTTTAATGTATAAAAAAAATCAAATAACTCTGTGGTTACTAACAGCTCAATTTATATAAAACACACATTTTATTATTTAATTGAGTAGGTCCCAACTATTTTTACAACATTCATAATTCACATGTGTAATAAATTATTATTAATATTATGTTGTAAGTTCTAGATTTGCATTCAACAGTTTGAGCCCTAATATCCAAGTATTGAATAAACACAAGATAATCGGTTAAAACAAAGAGCATATGAGATATTGAAAATATTAACTCTTTATTAACTCTTTATTAACTTACTTAATCGTGAGGTCAGTATTTACCTTATTAACCTAATTTGGGTGTCTCAAATTTTAAAAAATACTGCTCGACAAGCAAAATAAAATAACGACCGTTGTTATGTTAAAAAGAAAGTTGCATACGTTTCGCTTACAAATAGGTATATATAATGATAATATATTAACACGTTTGATGTATAGCAGGATTATTAATTTATTACCCTTTGGTTACTAAGCTACATTTATATTTAACACACACTTTGTCATTTAACAGCCCGCAAAAACGTAATATTTTTCAAAATTATTCACAATATACAATGTCATGACAGTAGCACTTGTGTAATATATTATTATCAATAGTGTAGATTTAAAGTTCTTATGCGACATTTTCTAAAGTCCATATTATTTTTCCAGAAAAAACCCCCACAAAATAGTTGGTCAAATAAGGAGAAGATATTCAGAATTGATAATAAATCTTCACTAATCATTGTTTCATAAGTGACATGTGACATTAAGTGAATGAAAAACCCAAACATTTTACTAACAAGAGCCAATTATTTTTATTTGCGATATTTTTTGTATTGTTTAATAAGAACCCATGTTAGGAATAGACGGAAGCGACATCCTTTTTCTTACAAGTTGTCTTTTTGTTACAGACGAGTCTTGATTGGACTGAAATTGTGCATTTGTTCAAGACAACAACAATTTTATTAAAGCATAATTATCTCAATGAACAATTATTGAATAGATATATGAAATATTACAAGGGTAATAAAAAGCCATAATACAAATTCGTGTTAATCTTTCACCTGACATGAATGATGCTTCTAGCATCGCTTAAAATGAGCATTTATGGAAACATTTTATTCGAAAGAACTCGTGAGATCAGCGTCATTTCCAATATGAAGATAGTATATGACCATGGGGTGTTTTCACCTAAAATGTACTTACTTCGTCTCCTTTCAACATATAGTCCTGTCCCTGCTCCATAGACCCGTATACATTTTGATGTACCCGACATTTCTCAATAGTTTCATGTCATTTTCATCAGGGATTGGCCCCTTTACATGAAACCATTTACAAATTTCAGGTACATCAAAATGTATACGGGGTTATGGGACAGGGACTGGACTAATATTAAAGAAGCCCCTTGGAATGACATCATTTCTCGTTTTTAGTTTTGTAGTGAAGTAGTGTATCCCCCAGATCATGATTTTATTTTTTTTCAGAGTTTTTAGATTTTTAAAAATATTTCTTAATAATATTTCTATGAAACCCTTAAAACCCAAACAAAATTTTTGTATACCTAAACACATGCTGAAGGATTGAATGTTCCTACAGCACAGGGCCATATGTTGATGCCGTCGGCCCAGCGTTGGGCAGACAATCAGTATAGCAGATGTATCACCCCATGTCCTGACTACAAGACACCAATTGATTAGCGGAGATTGCTCTGATCTCACCGTCCAAAGCGTGGGAAAATGTGGTGTAAAGTGCTGTATATTGCTTGCTTACATGGCAATATACAACCTGGAAATATAACTATTTCACTCTTTTTCGGTGCTTTAAAATTGTTTTTTTGACTTTTTTGTATTTTTAGTTAAGATCAGTAGGCGACATAGCTTCATATAAATTAAACTTTCAAAATTGACAAAATTGAAAATGGGCAGACAATCAGTGTTGCAGGTGGATCACCTGACTATAAGACACCAATCAGACACCAATTAGCGGCGATTGCTTTGATCTCCTCGGCCAAGACGTGGGAATATGTGGTGTGAAGTGCTGTATGTCAATATACGACCTGGAAATATAGCTATTTCACTCTTTTTCGGTGCTTTAAAATTGTTTTTTGACTTTTTTGTATTTTTAGTTCAGATCAGTAGCCTATATAGCTTCATATAAGTTAATTTTTCAAAATTGACAACATTGAAAATGTCTCATCCCAAGGGGTCCCTTTAAAATAATCACTATAATATTCTTTTTCACAGTCTTGATACTGTAACAGCAGAAGTTTTTTGTTAGTTCTACTAATAATTTTACTGGTCGTTACCATTGTGCTATGGATCTACTATTAAGCCAATTATCTTGTTTTGTTCACCACAAATATTTGCCAACAAGTTGAGTCATGACCTAAAAATAGAGAGGGATTTCATGGCTGAAATTGTATTCCTATAGTTAATGCTTAAAAATAGAGCTAGAGTGTGAGCTTGTGTGCCTGACTGTTCCGTGCTTAGGCCCCAAGCTAGCATATAATTGTGTGTGTTAATTACATATACGATTGAAGAATGTTGTTTAAAGTAATTATGTTTGGCTTGGTCAGTTAATATAATCATGATAATGATAGACGTCTGTTTTTATCATAGCTGTTGCCCCGGCCCCACACATTAAGCAATGATTTATAATTTGTTATCACACGATTATTAATGGATTCACGAAGCAAAGGGTTAAAACGTTTCAAATGTCAAAAGGTTGAAACAAGGCATAATTTTCAATTAAATTTACAATTTAACAAGCATACTGGTTAGTGGCTATGAATGTTTTTTTCCACAATTTCAAATATTGAAGCTTTTAAAAATTATGTTCTTATGTCCACTTTGTTTTTTTGTTTGTTTGTTTGTTTGTTTGTTTGTTTGTTTTTTTGTTTGTTTGTTTGTTTGTTTGTTTGTTTGTTTGTTTGTTTTTTTGTTTGTTTGTTTGTTTGTTTGTTTGTTTGTTTGTTTGTTTGTTTGTTTGTTTGTTTGTTTGTTTGTTTGTTTGTTTGTTTGTTTGTTTGTTTGTTTGTTTGTTTGTTTGTTTGTTTGTTTGTTTGTTTGTTTGTTTGTTTGTTTGTTTGTTTGTTTGTCTGTTTGGTTGTTTGTTCGTTTGTTTGTTTGTTTGTTGATATGTTTAAATGATTAAAGGGTTATAGGAAATCTATGTAAAAGTTTTTAAGTCACTAACTTTGAGTGACTTTGAAACCTATATTGAGACATTTTCATCACAAAATGCATCTTCCAACAGCAAATAAAATATAACATTATTATTAGTAATTTCAGGGACTAAAGGGTTAAATTATTTTCAAAATTGAAATATAGTATCTTTATTTGCTACGCTCAAATGGTTTTATGAGTTTTAATGTCAAACTTGTGATGTGTGCCCATAATAATTAGAGATTGTATTTATAAATCAGCTATTTTTATGGACAGACAGACAGATAGATATTCTATTGACAGAAAAAAAATCATTACAGACTTATTTGTCAAAGAAATGAAAGGGATATATGTACATGTCAATTTGTTAAAATCATATGACAATATACATGATATGACATACACAACTAAAATCATGTTAAGTGGCATTGCCAAAATAAAAACTCGTTATTTCGATAATATAAATGACCACTACTTAAAAAGAAAAAAGAAAAGGCATTGCCAAGGTAACATAGAGATCTATCATTTTGTTTCTCGCACCAAAACCAGATATAAAGTAGCTACAATGTATGAAATATCAATTATATATAGTAGCAAAAAAGACACTCTGGAAAGCGTAGAAACCTAAAATATATACAAGTGCATAATTATGCTACAGTAACTGTAGTATGCAATAAGACAATGGTAAAAATTATATGGTATTTTATCAAATTAAATATAATATCATGCAAGTACAATATATGTGGTAATCCGTGAAACAGGTAGCTCCGAGTCATGTGACCATGCAAGCACAGTCGCTATAAGCTCGGAGATTCCCTGATATTGACTAGTGGTGCAAACTTAGCAACGTAGTAACAGTAGTAATGCCGGTTAATAATTATTTGTGCAATTCACACAGGACATGGCCCTCACACAAAACATTACACCTTATTTTAATTCACTATATTGTTTAATTCATACTACAGACTATTTTTTTTGGTGGGGGGGGGGGTTTAGGGGTCAAAGGGTTGAAATTAGGCTTGGCATACAGCATTTTCGAAATCAGCACATTCAAATTAGGTTGAGACAGGTTTCAAAACATTTTTACTCCCAGGCACTTTTTTACAGAACATATTTCCCAATTTAGATCAGAGTAGGCCAAGGTTCAGTGTCGTTTTGCTCCAACTCCTCTGACAGATGGGCGACGTTGTTTCGTGGAACCAACGTCGGAGGTATGTTGGGACGCTGATGTACCCTCGCTCTATCCACGCAAACTACGTTGACCCAATGCTGGGTCAATGTACGTTGGCCAGCGTCGTAAACGGTGGTCCAACATTAACCCAGCATTGGGGTCTTAGGTTGTGTTAACGTCACATTAACGTCTGACCTAGATTTAACGTCACGACTGATCTAGGACAACATTAGAGCAATGTTGGTCCTATTTTAAATTTAATTGCGATATCATAGCCACAATTTTTAGTGAGAAGGAATTTCACTTTGTGCTGTATGTCCTAAATTATCACTGAAAAATAGACTTGTAATAATTGCCATAACGATAAAATGGTTATATACGCATGATAGAGAACAGATCTAACGAATAAAATCCCAAACGTCATGTAGTGATTATATAAAGTAAAATAAATATTCTCATTGGAAGCTCCACGGTAAATAGAGGGGTTAATTTGAAACTGGATGGAGTAACGTAAGTTAAAATTATAGCTTCAGATTACCGCGGGGTAATCTGAAGCTGCTACACCGGCACGCATGCACAACTGGCGTGACTGACGCTCGTTCCCCTCTCCATATAAATTGTTATTCGGAATGGCGTTATTCCAGACTTTTGGGGGGTGGCATTCTTCTGTTTTTCACGCTTTCTTTTGTCATTTTTTTCGTGATACGCAATACCGCACGGTTACTTGAGGCAGTTGAACTACCCAGGCCAAATCAAAGCAGCGTGAGGCCAGATTGTTCTCTGTCAAATTGGAAGCCGATTTTTTTTTTTTTTTAAATCACCCAGCCCTCTCCAACGGACGAGTGATCGATAACTACCGTAATTAGGCCTATAAACAAGGTGAAGGCTGGTGTGACTTCATTGATTGCTTGGTAGTTATTTGGACACCAATATGTACATCCGAGACAATTCCCAGAAATTCTATAGCCATATGTGCCTTTATATAAAAATTAACCTGAAATCCCGAGATGCATGTAACAGGTCAGCTGATTAAGATTTATGCACAACTGGTATTTTCAGTCACTTGAAGTTGTGTCTCGCTATCGCGACACACAACTTCAAGTGACTGAAAATGACCAACCCACACCTTTCTTTCTCCCGTCAGCCACGCAGTCCTCGTGATTTCACCTATGAAAATTCACGTACACTGTATTTTATTATAGAGGCTCCAGAACTAGATGTAAAGCGTCCGTAATGTGCTGCTGCGCTTATTGTCTTTTTTAAAATTCATTTTCAAATTTACAATAAATGTTGCTTGGTCCAGTTGTGCATAAATCACAATGGTCATCCTTATTCGAGACACGAAAGCGGAGGTACCCGAAGGTGGGGATTTTTTTATGATTAGAGAATGTGGATATCGTGCATTGTTGTCGTTCAATATTTTCAAAATCCGCTTTTTGAATACACTGTAGACCGTAAACTTCAACTGCATTATCTTATTTGCACAATTATGAAAACCGAGTAAGACGGATAAATTTGCGAAAACAGCTAGAAGTCGCTTACAAACGTCACTGCCTTCTGGCTTTTCACAGTCAGAAAGTAAATGATTTAACCATCATCATGCTTCTGACCACCCTATGGGTTCAATCTCTTCGACTGAGAGGTAACGAGCTTGACCTCGGACGGCGAGGTCCGTCAAAGACCTGAATGGCAGTTTCATACTTTTGTTGCTTGGTATTCTGTGTGCGACCCGCTGTTCCACTTTATCCTATCTATGTATAACCCTGTCATTAATCCCTATGCTGCCGTGCAGAGCCAAAATATGCTATCTGCTCACTTGTAAAGCAAGCAGATACAGCATTATGGCTTTGCAGAGCAGTCTAGAGGTCTACCAGCGGTGAATTCATAAGAGGCACACCATCACAGATTGTATATATTCTTGCTGTTAGTTCAAAACATAGGAATAATATGAAAATTACGTCTCAAGAATAGCCTGCATGTTAGTTATACCCACTGGGCACACGACCTTGTTGCGGTTGATTTACCGTCGCAACAACGTCGTGTGCCAAGTGGGTAGCTGAATGAGCCTAGAGACCATAACATTAAATAATGATCGATCGCTATGATCAATAGTGGCACATATGTGGCACGTAGGTGGCATTGGCACTTGGGTGGCACATAGGTGGCACAATGTTGTCCTCCTGGTTTGCGCCTGCCACGCCTGAGCTCGCGGATCGTCACCATTTGTTACTGTCTCTATCCAGGTTTCATTGAAACGTATACAATTGTTTCTTCTCCGCCACTCGTAAAGCGATTCAATATTATGCGGAGCCTCCGTGACCAAGAGGTAGCGCCCTCTGCCTCTGTGTCTGGAGGGCAGTGACATATACGATTCATCTCACCTTCCGCAAATGTGACCCACAGCCCCGTTCGTTTATTCATTTGTGCCGGCGCCCCGCGTCATCATGCCAATTCCAGAGGCCGACACTGCGAAGATAATATCCTTATTAGGAATGAGATGTGTGCCGCCAATCTCCCTCGAGTCCCGCGTGACTGCGGATTAACCCCTTCAGCGCGGGGACCGACTTTATACGTCTAAAGTCGGTCCCCGCACTGAAAGAATATTTATGATGGCCGTAGACCCATAACACAGGTATTCAAATGAATCGGAAAGAGCTAACTAATACATTTATGATGATTTAAAATTGAACAAAACCTGTTGGTCTCCATGGTTTATATAAAAGAAGTGCAGCATTGTAAAGGTTGGTCAGGGTGTGTGACGCACAGTAAATGAGCTCCCCGGAGATCTACTGCTCGTCATGATAGAATACAAACAGGTGATCACATTAGAACAATTTGACCGAGACAAGTGATGAATTAACAAGCCCACCACGCTATGTCGGTTTCATTTCAAGCCTCACTCACGCACGCCAATACTGAGACAAGTACAACTGCCTTTATGTTTAAACTACATTTCGTGATAAAATAAGCACATGTAATAGCTAGATTCTCCGGTCATATAAAAACGATTCAACACTGCATAATAGTTTGTGAAAACACACTATTATGTAAGTGTATGAATACATACATGTTTTTTTATGGTTGATGTACACGCCTTTTATCTGGAAACTGCAAAATAGGTATGATCATGTTTATTTATATGTAACTATATATTCTGAGTAATATACAATCGTCATTATAACTGAGCGTGTGGCTATTTGATAATAAATTTTGTGTGTTTCGAATTCTCATTGACGGCAGTCTCGGCCACGCTGACGTCATGATACTGTCAGTGTGTTCTGAAAAATACTATAATAGTGAGAAATATACTTTTTTTATGTAATAGTGTAACAAATATGTTTCAGGCATGCATTACTCATACGTTGAACCAATGGTAGTCCACCGTCTACAACGCTTGGCCAGCATTAAAACAACACGGGTTCAATGTCTGTGTTTGCCGAGTAGTGGCGTCAATAAAAACGTCTGTTTCAAAGTTGACGGTAAGAGCACAGGCATTTTCATAGTTATTTATTTTGCAAGCGACATGATCAGTCACTGCTGTAGTTGATACTACTTGCCAACAGTGTAGTCCATGTAGGCCCTACTATGGAAATATAAATCTGTATATTCTGTGAAACTCAATAGATTTGACATCCAATATTTCCACCGGGCTGGCTAATACAATGAAATATGTAGGAGGGGTGTTATATAACTTTGTTTTCACCGAACTGCCATTCAAAACGGTTTACGGTGACATCACTGCGTTTCACAGAATAATACATGGACTGTGAACTGTTTTAGACAGTGATTTGTCAAAACGCTTGCAATATAAATAACTATGTAAATGTCTGTTGTCACAGGTTGAGATATTCTCAGTGTAGGCTCAAATTTGCCACAGATTATTTTAAAACTTATCATTTTGAAATGATATAGTACCCATACCCCCGCAATAGATATAGACACTACATTATTCTACTTAAGATCCAGTGAATACCCAGCAATCACAAAACATTTGTATAACATTTATACAACGTCGGCCCAACGTCTTCGACGTTGGTCCAACGTTGTATAAATGTTATACAAATGTTTTGTGATTGCTGGGTAAAGGGTTTGTGCCACACATTATAAGGTTGGGGACTCCCCTGATAAAATCGCAAGGCTCTGACACAGGGACCTCCATTTTTAAATATTATAGTTCCAATACGACCACAAGTTTACGCCTGCTGAAAAAGGCCTAGTTTTCATAGGCACTTGAAATATTCGTCTCAATTTCTTGCCATCCCAGTTTTTTTTGGTAATCAGCGCGAGTGTCGTTTTACACAGCTGGCTGTGTAAATAAAATGGCGGTCAGTGTGACTGGGCCTCGCGCACTAAATGAGTTAGGCGGCCCAGTCATACCGGGTAGTTGGGGACATCAGTGTGTTATTCATCATGTTAACCATGTAGTCCCCTGCAGACCAATTAGACATGCATTTACGCTCATCTGCTACCGTTGATTAACCTCATTGTTAAATTATTCCTATTACATTCATAACCAGCCGGACGCGAGCTCTTTCTTATGGTAGGTCGTCTTTCCCCTGGAGTGGGAACTTCCTGATCCGTTTATAGTCTGATCCGGATAAATTGCACCTAATGGTACAGAAATAGCTGCAGATTTTAATATTCCTAACACTTGTTTACGCCGCCTTGATCAAATGAACATTACATGTATTTGTTTGGATAGGTTTTGCGACTTATTTTTGGGCTGAAATATGTTTGGAAATGAAGTGAATTATATGAATGAATAATATATAAACTTCTATAGCGACAGACAGACAGACAGACAGACAGACAGACAGACAGACAGACAGACAGACAGACAGACAGACAGACAGACAGACAGACAGACAGACAGACAGACAGACAGACAGACAGACAGACAGACAGACAGACAGACAGACAGACAGACAGACAGACAGACAGACAGACAGACAGACAGACAGACAGACAGACAGACAGACAGACAGACAGACAGACAGACAGACAGACAGACAGACAGACAGACAGACAGACAGACAGACAGACAGACAGACAGACAGACAGACAGACAGACAGACAGACAGACAGACAGACAGACAGACAGACAGACAGACAGACAGACAGACAGACAGACAGACAGACAGACAGACAGACAGACAGACAGACAGACAGACAGACAGACAGACAGACAGACAGACAGACAGACAGACAGACAGACAGACAGACAGACAGACAGACAGACAGACAGACAGACAGACAGACAGACAGACAGACAGACAGACAGACAGACAGACAGACAGACAGACAGACAGACAGACAGACAGACAGACAGACAGACAGACAGACAGACAGACAGACAGACAGACAGACAGACAGACAGACAGACAGACAGACAGACAGACAGACAGACAGACAGACAGACAGACAGACAGACAGACAGACAGACAGACAGACAGACAGACAGACAGACAGACAGACAGACAGACAGACAGACAGACAGACAGACAGACAGACAGACAGACAGACAGACAGACAGACAGACAGACAGACAGACAGACAGACAGACAGACAGACAGACAGACAGACAGACAGACAGACAGACAGACAGACAGACAGACAGACAGACAGACAGACAGACAGACAGACAGACAGACAGACAGACAGACAGACAGACAGACAGACAGACAGACAGACAGACAGACAGACAGACAGACAGACAGACAGACAGACAGACAGACAGACAGACAGACAGACAGACAGACAGACAGACAGACAGACAGACAGACAGACAGACAGACAGACAGACAGACAGACAGACAGACAGACAGACAGACAGACAGACAGACAGACAGACAGACAGACAGACAGACAGACAGACAGACAGGCAGGCAGGCAGGCAGACAGACAGACAGACAGACAGACAGACAGACAGACAGGCAGGCAGGCAGGCAGGCAGGCAGGCAGGCAGGCAGGCAGACAGAAAAGAAGTTATTACAGACTGATTTGTCATAGAATGAGAGAGATATATGTACATGTATATGCAATATTGTTAGCTTGTTAAAAATCATGTGACAATATACAATGGTATGACATAACCTATCTAAAATCATGTTAAGTGGCATTGCCATAATAAACACTGGTAGTATCATAGTATCGTAGTCTTTATTTCAAAATACTTATTTATAATATATGTACTTGGAATACCTGTACTTCAATTACTAGAATAACGCAAATTTCTAAGTTCTACTAGTGGAAATAAACTGTCCACATTATGGACACGTTGACTCACATCCAGTTTACACTCACAACTTTACTTAACAACAGATTAAATATTAGTATGACGATTACAACCCCGACAAACGTTGGTTCTTTGTTGGCTCAATGAGGGGCCAGCGTCAAAGAGGCTGGGCCGACATTAACCCAGCATTGGGTCAATGTCCCGTGTTTGTCGGGACTCACAAGCGGTTAATACTGATTGACTATGAACCAGGCTGGTGTGTCACCACAAGATAGATGACCAGCCGCATGCCAATCTCTCGCCAGACGAGTTAGAAAAAAAACTCACCCAAGTAAAAACAGCGACTCATTATACTGTAGCTTGGAGCTCAAAGGACCTACAAACGTGAGGGGAATATCATCTTTTAAAACTCACCACTACATTATTTTCTTTGTCCTACCATTACATTTAAGGCCGGGAATGGGGAGTTATTGTTGATCAAGTACAGACCAATTATCATGGTAGGCCCATGGTGTTATGATTAGTCAGGTGTGACCGAGCTGTTGATTATGAAAGATCCTTATGATGGTCGGATATGTTTTAAGGAAGTTGAAACCCTCGGAGCTCTCAATTCTTAGCTGTAGAAAAAGTTTCGGCATTCGGCCTCGGCCTTTCCCACAGCTAATAAAATTTTAAATGTCTTATCTGCATATTCACAGAAACTGCCATCTCGTCTTCTTAGGTCAAAGTATCGCTCTTATAGGCTGAGTTATATTTTGCTGCATTTTGTTATAGCAGATGATTCTATAAAAAAAGAACAGATGATTCAATTGGTATTTTCACCCACTTGAAGTTGTGTCTGGCTGTCGCGATCCACAACTTCAACTGTGTGAACATGTCCACTAGTTTTACAAGTGGTTTAAGTGCAGACTAAAAATAGCCGGGCCATGTCCGAGTCACGAAAAATAATTTGAAAACATCGGGGGCGAGCGACACACAGAACGCGAGCGTCAGGCGGACGAACAAATAGGTTTAGCATCCCAGCGAACACGGATCATTCACTCAAAAACTATTTCAATGATGGCACACTATCTTCGACGCTGGCCCAACATTGAAACAGCATTGGGTAAATGCCCCGTGTTTGCTGGGATTATTATAAAGTCACAAAACACGTCATGTGAGCGGGCGCTGGGCGAGCGACGGCAAGTCGAGCGGTCGCTCCAGGAACCGCTATATACTGTTGCTGCTCTGCAAAGCCAACAGGCGGTGTCTGCTTACTTGTGAAGTAAGCAAGGCAGTATCCACTTGCTTGTAAAGTAAGCAGATACTGCCTTTTGGCTTTAAATGACATTGTTTGCTGCCTATCGCGTGAGAAATGACATCATAATTATAAGAGGATTTCCACAAGGTCAGCATAGAAATCCCGAGTGAGCCAAGCATTAAACTTTACACGACTTATTCTGTGTTATTTTAATGATTCATTAGAAACTGGAATAGCATTCTCGATATTCAGCTGCAAATAGAAGACAAAATACTCTTTGTAAAAAATATAGCTAATACAAATAAGTATTGTGTAATATTTCGGTGTCCAACAGAACATCATTAATTTTGCATTGTACGCTCTAAACTAAGCAAACGTGACCTAATGATGGGGTAATGCCGGACCGTAGTTTACGACGCTGGCCCAACACTACGCCAAAATCGGATGAACATTTTCTCTGAAAGCGTTGGCCTCACCCGGACACTAGATCTATTGTTGTTGTTGTTTTGCTTACTCCCAATGTAGGCCTACTGTTCTTGCACAACAGTGAATAAATGGCACTAAAATGTCAGGGTCAATACTTTCAGACAGCCTGCATAATACAGTTCACAGTCAATCCTTAGTTAGGACGAATTACAGGTTGAGTACCGTCTGTAAAGATAACCAGTATTCCACTAGGCCGGTGGATATGCGGTTTCAATAAAGTTACAAAAACGAATTGAATAGCATTGCCATTGCACCAATATTTTGCGCTAAACTAGATGCAATAAAATAAAATAATTCAATTTGTATAAGTAGAAGTATTTTTCGTTGTTTGAAGCTGGAAAATGCGTTAGCAATTCCATCTTTAAATGACGATAAATACCAGCTGACACTTGAGTTGGAAAAAGGGTCAAGGCTTTGCCGAGGTGACATGCGGGTTGGTTTATGTAATGGTCTTGAAAACATGGGCCGCACAATGCTTAATACATTTTCTCTCATAAGCTTTATCACTTGAAGGGCTGGGCCCTGGTGCAGTGGTTAAAGCTACCTGCTTGGAAGATAAGGCCTTCAAGTTTCAAAGAAACAAAATGTTTCTCCCCCGCTCACTCGTAATGATTCAATATTGTGCGCGACCGAGAGGTAACATGCTCGACCTCAGACCGAATTTCGAATCCTGTGTCTGGAGGGATGTGTCATCTCATTCATCTCACCATCCTCAGGAGGTTCTCCTGGCCCAGTGTAGTTTATATGTGCACAAAGGTGGCCTAAAACCCCATTCATTTCATTTTATTTTAGCACTTGAATGCACCAGGTGGCGTTTAATTTTAATCGTAAGTCCGACCCGACCGTATCACAAGGGGGGGGGGGGTAAAGTTTAAAAAATCACAATGCGGAAACGAGCTGAGATTTTTCAAATTATCGGCTGTGCAAAAATGAAATGAATCGAGCTTTAGGCCACCTCTGTGCGCATATAGGCTGAACTGAGCCAGGAGAACTTCCTGATGATTGAGATGACACTGTATAGCAGACACAGGATTCGAAATTCAAGCCCTGGCGGTCTGAGGCCAAGAACGCTACCTCTCGGTCACGGAGGCTCTCCGCAATACTGACTTTCACACGTGGATGGGGAAGAAACATTTTTTGTTTCTTTCAAACCGCCGAGACCGGGAACCGAACCCCGAGCTCTGGCGTGAAAGGCAGCGGTGCTAACCACTACCCTAGAGCCCCCGCCCATCGGCTGTGCAAAAGTGGTGGATCTGTTTTCAATCCTCTAGTGTGCTCTTTTGTGAAGCCAGTTAATTAGTTTCCTTGACCATTATCCAAATCCCAGGTCTTTGGGGGATACTCTTTGTCTGAGCACCGCGTGGTACTGAAATGAAAGTATTATATATCGTAGCCTTATAGAATCACATGTACCCAGCAAACACAAGGCGTTAAATCAATGCTGGTTTAATGTTGGGCCAGCGTCGCAGACGGTGGGGCAACAATAAACCAACATTGGTTCGATGTCTTGTGTTTGCCGGGTATAGATGACAGAGAACGTATGTCAGTATGTCAAGTAGGGGTCAGACAAGGGGAAAATCTTTCCCCGTTGTTATTTTCGATATATCTCTTTGACCTAAAAGAATTTTTATCAAGGAAGTGTGACGGTTTAAATTGTATACAGAATCTGGCAATGGAGTTTGTTAACGAGACTGAAGCTGTAGTGTTTTTAAAACTTCACCTGTTATTGTACGCTGATGGCACACTGATTTTAGCAGAAACCCCCAACGATCTGCAAATATCACTTAACAGCATGACAGAATATTGTGAAAACTGAAAAGTGTCAGTAATGACCTTTTCAAGAAATAAAATCAGAAAAAGAAATACATTTTTTTTTGAAGAAATAGAACTAGTTAACACCGACAGCTGTAAATATCTGGGAATTATATTCAATTATAATGGTAAATTTCGATTAGCTAAGCAAGATCATTTATTAAGAGGGAAGCGGGCAATGTTTGCCATCATAGCAAAAACTAGGAAGCTTCACCTCCCTATAGATGTTCAACTTGAACTATTCGACGTAGTGGTTACTTCAGTGGTTTTATATGGAAGCGAAATATTGTGTTATGAAAGGTGTGAAATTTTACAAAAACTTTATTTACAATTCTGTAAAATTATTTTATGTTTAAAAATATCAACGTGCAATGTTATGGTATATGGAGAATTAGGAAGTCATCCATTATTATTAGCAGCAAAAATGAGAATTCTGTCTTTCTGGGCAAGCTTAATTACCAGCTAAGTAACCAAAATTAGTTGTATGTTATATAAATTACTTTATAAAATGCATCTTAGTAATTTTACCACGAAGAATGGTTGGTGTATAATGAAAAAACGTTATGTGAGTGTGGTTTCCCAGTATTTTGGGATCAACAAAACATACCAGGAAATTTAAATTATTGCAAATCTTTATTGAACCTGCGGTTGATGTTAGGACCAGTTTTTTTAGTCATGGTCTACTGATATGCATAATAACAGTAAATGCGTAGTTTGCAGAATGTATAAAATTTATTTGACCTTCGAAAATTACCTAACTGAACTGCCTGATTACCTCAGATTTGCTTATTCGAGCTTTAGATGCCGAAATAACAACTTTCCTGTGCAAAGGGGTGCTTGGGAAAATATATCGAGAATACTCCGAATATCTAAATAATGTAACGATGGAAGTATATAGGAGATGAATTCCACTACCTACTGCAATGCAAACACTTTCTTAAAGACAGGATATTGTATCTGACATGCCGTTCATTTATCAATCTATCAACGCTTACTTTAAAAAAAATATTAATCCAACTAATTTTTTTACTTCCACTCTGCAAATTTATCAATGGTAATTTAAAAAATGTTCTATAAATCTATATATGATTTCATAGTGTATATATGAAAATTCTATGGAAATTAAGTTACAATTTGAAGCATTAATGTATATGTATAAGGTTGGGAACATCCCTGGCAATTACGTATGTTCTTTATGAACCAACGTAATACCTTTGTCTTGTCTTGTCTTGTCTTGTCTTGTCTTGTCTTGTCTTGTCTTGTCTTGTCTTGTCTTGTCTTGTCATGTCTTGTCTTGTCTTGTCTTGTCTTGTCTTGTCTTTGTCTTGTCTTGTCTTGTCTTGTCTTGTCTTGTCTTGTCTTGTCTTGTCTTGTCTTGTCTTGTCTTGTCTTGTCTTGTCTTGTCTTGTCTTGTCTTGTCTTGTCTTGTCTTGTCTTGTCTTGTCTTGTCTTGTCTTGTCTTGTCTTGTCTTGTCTTGTCTTGTTCATCATGTTGTAATGCTTTATCATCGAAGAACAGGACAGAACCCAGCAGACACACGACGTTGAAGCAATGTTGGTTTAACACTGATGTAACGTCATGTGTCTGCTGGGATATTTGCCACACCCTACCATTGGTTTGACTCAATATAATAAATTAGCAAATAAATATTAACCCTTTTAGCGCTGAACTCCTGGAAACACCTGCATTTCTACCGCCGAAGTCCTGGGAGAGAGAATAGGTGGGGTGAAAAAAATCAGAATATTTTGTAATGTGAGCTTTGTATGAAGAAGTCTTATCTTAGTATATGAGCAAATAATAACATCAGAAGGAGTTGTGCTCCACTGGAGGATAACACCAAGGTCATGTCAAGGTCACATCAAGGTCATTTCAAGGTCGCAAAAGATATTGAAAATACCCTCTTGTTGTCAATTTCAAGCTGTTTAGTGGTGGAGTCATCTATTAGAAAAAAACTGATCGTGACAATACTTGGTCGGGTATCATTTGAGCACACATTTTTACGAAATCCAGGGCAGTGCTTATATTGGGAGGGGTAATGCCCCCATGTTGCCCTTATTACACCCCCATTACTCAAGGCTCAATTGAACAAGCAAAATTACAATTATTATGCAGCAGCGTGTAGCATCAGCTTCGGCTTCCATGGCAAAAGATTGATGCATAATTGGGTATGGAGGTTGACATGGGTTGAGGTTGTGCTTTACTGCATGGATGCCGCCCAAAATAAACGTGAAGGTTATGTCAAGGTCATGTAAAATGTCGGGTTTATCAGTTTATGGGTGATGTGTGCTAAAAGTGTAATAATTAGGTAATGGGTAATAAGTAGGTGTGCAACCATGCAATCCGCACTGCTGCGATATCTGTCATCCAAGTATTATTATAATATTTTAAGCATGATAATGATGATGATATTTGATAACAAAAATATATTATTATAAGGTTTGGTGACAAAATCAAGTCTCTATCTCAATTACTGAGAAAGTTATGATAATTGTATTGATTTTATGGCGCCATTTAAAATTTTTCGTTTCAAAATATTCCTTTAAGAATGACAGCTCTGCATCGGCCCAGATAATAATATGGGGTGCTATTCATGCACAATCAAAAGTAAAACAAACAACTTTTATCAGCAAAAACAAGCCTACCCCCATGATTACCGGACCACATTGACTTCACAGACATAAATACTAGAAAAACACACTCTGCACCCGAGTATACTCGTTTAAAGGGTTAAGAGCGCTGTTACCGCTAATGACGAATATAGTTGTTTAAATCTGTTCTATTAGCATGTTAACCCTTTAACCGCCGGTGCCGCATATATTCGGGTTTTCATTTTTTATTGGCACATCAAGTACAATGTTTTAAAACTGTTAAATATAAAATCAGAGATCAATCAGCTTGATTTGAAAAGAGTGGACCTCCATTTTGTCAAATCTGAATAATTTTCACTCACTTGAAGTTGTGGATCGCGTCAGCGAAACACAACTTCAAGTGGGTGAAAATTCAAATTGAATAATTTGGCGGTTAAAGGGTAAATACAGTGACAGTCAGTGGGAGCGAAATTAGTTTTTCAACATCAATATTTGTAAATGTTGTGTGTCAAAAAAATGAAATGAAATGAATCGGGCTTTAGGCCACCTTTGTGCACATATAGGCTAAACTGGGCCAGGAGAACCTCCTGAGGATGGTGAGATGATTGAGATGACACTGTCCTCCAGACACAGGATTCGAAATTCGAGCCCTGGCGGTCTGAGGCCGAGCACGCTACCTCTCGGTCACGGAGGCTCCCCACAATACTAGCTTTCACACGTGGATGGGGAAGAAACAATTTTGTTTCTTTCAAACCGCCGAGTCCGGGAACCGAACCCCGGACTCTGGCGTGAAAGGCAGCGGTGCTAACCACTACCCTAGGGCCCCCGCCCGTTGTGTGTCAAATCAAACAAATATGAGTAATTTGCTAAGACTTAAAGCTCTGGGCCGCGGTATAGCGAAACACAACTTCAAATCGGTGGAAATTTAAGTTAAATAACATAGCGGATAATGCCATTGTGTACATAGTGCAATAACCTTTTCTAAACATATATCCCAACATATACGAGACATTGAACCAGCATTCGTTTAATACTATTGGGGCATCGCATCGCAGACCGAGGTTCAACATTAAAACTGCCAGCCAACACTGGTAATGTCTAGTAACTGCCTAGCATGACGCAATTGATGACCTTACGATAATTTTTTTTAATTATTTCGGTTACAAAATGAGAACGAAGATTTATTATTGTTGATAATAAAAACAACTCAAATGTAACAAACATGCTAATTAGGCTGTTTCATATCTCGATTACAGCATGTGCATGCCAGCATTTATTTTATCGTGTTTACGTTTTCGTTGTGACATTATTTCTAAAAATCGATGTTAATATATTTACCTTTAGCTTAATCAATCAATCAATTTGGTTCTATAGCGCCTAAATCCTCGGAGATACGAGCTCAGAGGCGAAACGATCACTTAACCCTTAAAGCGCTAAAATATTTTATATAAACCAAGCTAACAACGATTTTTTAAAATTGAAATCACCATAAATGTCTGAGTTTGCTATTTCCGCTTCATTTGAATACCTATGTTGTGGGTCTAAGACTTTTTAATTCTTTCAGTGCGGGTACTGACTTTAGATTTCAGAAGACGTCAAATAGTGACGTCTAAAGTCAGTCCTCGCACTGAAAGGGTAAGTGCTAAAATCAAGACGCTCTTGATATATAATATCGCTACAGGTATTATGTGAGGGTGCTAGATGTAATTATTAACCCTTGTGCTGCCGGAACCGTATGTTTTTTCACTCAAATGTCGTACCAAATAAATTAAACCCGAATTGCTAAAATATTTTGTGGTAGATGCTTAGTTAATCTAAAAATAACATTTTAAAGGCGTTTATTTCTTCATAAATATCATTATTTTTCTTCATTTGAAGCTGGAAATAGCGTTAGCAATTCCAGCTTTAAATGACGAAAAATAGTCCGCAACAACTCGACAGCGTGAGAGTTAACTGGAAATATTTTTTCTCGTGCTTAGGTGAGCTGCGATGCCGCGTATCCTCATAAAATCGACATACAGTGTTCTGAATTTATAACATACCAAAAGCAGTGAGCTCTTTATCATACCACTGCATGAGACAAAACCACGGTTGACGGATATCGGTGGAACTCCTGAACGCCTGTTCCCCCAGAGAACAGGGTCTCTGAAGGGCGCCGTTTTGTGTAATATACCAAAGCAGTGAGCTCTATAGCATAGCACTGCGGAGGCGGAGTCTGGCCTTAAGCAATGAGCTCTTTATTATTACCAAGTAATCTCAATAGATTCCTTGTTATCACCATAGAGTTAAGCAATATGCATTATGTTATTACATTGCTAGCTTGGGTGATGGCACGGCGGACGTGGATGGTTGGCAAAAGATGACGGGTCAATGATGTTGGTTTCACACACAGTGCTCAGAAATCAGAGCACATCTCAAAAGGGTCAGTCCTTGCCCTTTCCTCTGGTGGCTGGTCGCCCAATCGGTTGTTTCTATATGATTCAACAGCCCTGGTTCCTTTACTTGTCTCCCGGACTTACGTTGCCAATGCTTTGCACCATCACCTGCTTCACCGGATGAAAAGAGGTTCATACTAGAACTAGTGCATAATCTCTCGTCAGCCCTCGCGCTGCGCGCTCTTCTGCTGCTGAATTCATAGTTCTAGTGTTGTATGCCACATCAGTTAAAAAAACTGATTGACGGCGGTGATTTGCTGATCTCGTCATGTAACATGGTGAGTGACTCTAGCATTGGTCGGGGGTAGAGTACCATACTTGGTCCAGTGTGTGTATGCAACGCTGCTTCTAAAATATATTCCACGTGAAGACAACCTTTCTGTAGCTAAACAATTTTCAATTATATTTAATAATTAAAATTATGCAATTATCCACAGGGTTCTCCACAATCGTATGCTGCTTCAGTATATTTACCACATAAACTTACTTACATGTAGCATTGTTGAGTCATATAAACATTTAGGTCGGGAGCCGGATCTAGCCCTCGTACTCACAAAAGCTAAGAAATTTTCACTGCGATTTTTATTTAGCTTGACCATTGGGACATAGCGAGTTTTGGTTATTTTTCGCCAAACAAGACGCTTTAAGCCATAGGGCCTATTTTACCATTTTTTAGAAGGACACAAAAATAAAATTGACAGCAATTCGAAAAATTGTTCAAAATAGTAGTAGTTTTATTTAATTTCACTATTGTTTTAGTCATAGCCCTCGGCCATATACACATGTAGGTCACTGAAAAATATGTTTTTCAACCCTTTTATCAATACGGGCGCCTGAAAAAAAAACATTATAAAATATATGTCAAGTTTGGAAATCTGTCATTTTGGTTGATTGCTATTTAGAAGTAAGCAAATTCGAAAAAAGTGTCCCCATTATGTCCCCAGGGGACTGGAAGTTGAAGTTAAAAAATATCTAGTGCCAATTTTTTTCTATAGCTACATATTTGGGATAAATGCTTTATCGCTAACTCTAATTTGCGGTAAAATTCAAATGCTCGGATATTTCGGCCTCCAGTAGGCTATTAAAATTAGGTTAACTCGACATGCTATGGTTATTTATCATTATATTTATTATACATGAATCTCATATTCGTGTTTGTTCACATTTTTACGGAAACTAAATAATATATATAAAGTGACACTTTGAATGCTAAGGCTGATTTTTTGTTCCTAAAATACTATATCTACTATGGCTATCCATTATTATAATTAACATGATTATTTCATGTTAATCTCATATTGATATTTATGTTTACATGTTTTATGGAAAATTATATATATAATGACACTTTGAATGCCAAGGCTGGGTTTTAAAAATAAATGTAAAATAATGTAAAATAAGGCACACTGCTTGAGACTTAGTAGGTTGTATCTTGATCAGTATGGCATTATCTACATATCCTTGAAGTTCATAACAATAAACACAAATTTCGGTCTACATGTTTTATGGAGAACACACTAATATAATGACACTTTGAATTCTAAGGAACAGTGTTTGAGACCTTAGATGTCGACTCGTTTCTCGAGCATTATTTTATAATCCAGATATCCCTGAAGATAATAACAATAAACATAAGATAAAGATATCACACCTATGGTAATAAACGATCATAAGTACCAGGTTAAATTAACATTCTTGCTTTTGTATAGCTGGATGTATAAAATCGCCTAATTTAAATATATTGATATTTCCTGATCCGGTAATTAAAGAAATTAGTCATGTAACATAATTTCATTCAAATGATAATATAATTTTAATTTACCCACTTCATCACACAACACTTTTAGTAAAGGGAGTATATATTAATTCTTAAATATAGAATAAATATGTTCAACATTTTCAGCGAAAACATAGATATATCATACAACTAGCAAACAAATAGATTACCGCTTAATTCTTAAATTTGGACTACTGTTTAACTCCAAAAAGACTTATTATGGAATTGTGTTGTTTCATTCAACAAATTTACTTACCCCATTAAAGCCCACTGGCAAGTTTTTTTGCCAGTGACGTTTTTAAAAAATTAAAGGCTACACGACTTGAACCCGTTGTAAACTCCTTTGTCGTCTTGGTTAACTACATTTTATGCAATAGATAGTTGATACCAACGCTAAGCAACGCTTAAGTTTGTCGGAAAATAGTACTTCCAGAATGCTACTTCATCGTCGTGGAAAAGACCAATAAGTAGTTTTTTACATATCTTGTAGTAAGTAAGTCAATATTCAGGTGTGGTGATTTTCACCATGTAATTGTTATGCCGAAAAGATTTATACCTGTGCATAAAAAGAATAACAATTTTCATGGCAAAACAATTGCCAGTGGGATAATACATGGTATTATAGTTGGTAGTAATAAACCATTCTGTAAAATGATGCAACGAAATACATTATGTTTATTATGTAGACTGTCTGGTACTAAACCCCCAAGCATGCTGATATGTTAAGCACATTTCCATTCTTTTTAATAATAATTGTTTGTCTTCTAAATGACATGTACTAGGAATACATTGCAATTGAAAATGTAGGTACTGGCAAGAAAATTTGCCAGTGGGCACTTATGGTATCTTTGATTGATATGTTTATTATATATGATGAATGATATCCTCTCCATGTTTGAATACGCTGCGAGGGATGAGCCAACCACTGTAAAGCAGTTCAGAAAGTGAGGAAGTAGATGGTGTCATTAAGATGTGTATAAAGTGTACAAGATTTATTGAAAGATAATCCTAAATCTCCTGGGACTGTATTTCTCTCAATGTTCCGCCACAATCTGGTTGATATCATGGAGAGGGAGTACAACCTGTATTCTCAGCAAACGGAAAGAAGCCTCGGTATAGACATAGATAGGATTGATGCTCTAACATTGTTAGGTATCATGCTTCTATCTGGATACAAACGACTACCACATAGCCGGCTCAATTGGTCAGAATGAGCTGATATTCAAAATTATCCGATCTCTGATTCTCTGAAGCGGAACAGGCTCGATGATGTCGTAAGTAATCTTTATTTTAGAGATAATACTAATTTGTCAAGTGACAGATAGGCCTACTACAAGGTTCGACCAATACTTAAAGAGTTGACTAGAGCGTTCAAGCAGGCAGATGTGGCTGAGGATATCAGCATTGACGAAACCATGATACCTTATTTTGGTAAACATGGCACGAAGCAGTGCATCCGTGAGAAGCCAATAAGGCTCAGTTTCAACTTGTGGTCTTTCGGATATACATGTATCACATAAAACCGTAAAAAATGGATTTATGTATCATACTCCTCGTGGGAATGATTACCAGTGTTGGTCACTACATCGACCATATCTATAGGGGTACTGGAATGATTGTTAGTTGCAGTACTTTTCGCCCCCATCCGGCGAGGGTCATTAGAGATCTGTTCCCTCAGTTGCATGCTATACGGCATAGTACGAAATCACTAGTCTAAAGCAGTCATCCAAGGGAAGCTGCAGCCTATCTGGCCATAATCTAATGTCACAGAGTTTCAGCACAGCGAAACCCAAGTCTGAGCATGTCTGGGTCTGGGGGGAGACCCCCTAGACATGCCCAGAACCCCTTATTAGGCGAGCGAAGGAAAACGCTCTCAATAACCCATCATGCCCTATCACCCCCACCCTCACATCATCATCTGTACATCTCATCAATTGACTACAACGTTTTTATCGTATTACAATGTCACTTAAAAGACCATTTGTGCCGAAAAGTGACGTGAAATGAAATGAATCGGGCTTTAGGCCACCTTTGTGCACATATAGGCTAAACTGGGCCAGGAGAACCTCCTGAGGATGGTGAGATGATTGAGATGACACTGTCCTCCAGACACAGGATTCGAAATTCGAACCCTGGCGGTCTGAGGCCGAGCACGCTACCTCTCGGTCACGGAGGCTCCCCACAATAAAGTGACGTGAAGCAATGATTTACTAATACTACTATTGGTCACAATAAACACATTTCATTGACCCCTCTAAAGCCCACTGGCAAACAAATTTGCCAGTCCCAAAAAACACTTTTAAGAAAATATATATTTTTTTTTAAATTTAAAATAGTAATAATGGTCTAATCGTAGCAATGTGTTATATTTTTGACTAGGAGGCTCTGTTTTAAAAAAATTGGCTTTAATGGGTTAACACTTCTTCATGATGTATAGCAAGCAATGCTCCGTTGAATTGACATGTATCATAACCAGCTGCCGCACCGACGCTTTTAAAAAAATATAAGCTGATTAAAAATAGATGAGGGTTCAAAAATTTTTGACCTCACATTTGACCTCACATTCAAACATGTTGGTGACGTATGTCAAGTGCTTTAAGAGCAAACACACCATGGAGCTGAAACATTTCTCAGAAATGATGCAGCCGGTGCTGCACGATTCTTAATTTCATGAAATCACTGGGGTTTTTTCAACAAAACAGTAGAATAAACTATAATGGGTCATGCAAATTCGTCTTCAGGTCCATGAATAGGCCGCGGAGCTAAATAGAATCACAACAAATCTTCAAGTCTATCAAATCAGTAAAAGCAATTCATGAACTAGTTGACAATGTGATGGCCGCTCATAAAATGGGTGGTAGGCCATGTGTGGATAAAGATGCGTATCAAAGGCTTTCGTCCAACACAGGTGAAACGTAGTGAGATTCCGATCATAAGCATCCATCACCATGGTCACTGCAGCTTTCAATAGCTTCACAAATCCTTTTAAAAGTGATAATGAAAAACGTTTGATATACCATCAGGTGTACATTAAATGTTTACAAAGCTGATTTTCGAAAGATGATAACAAGTTTGCCCTACCACCGATAGCAAATAGCCTTTTATCGATGACGTTAATGCCTGATTTTAGACTGCAGCAAAGATGTTCCAGCTAAAATGGCCGATGTTGCTAATATAATTCTACCATCTATTCATAAAGTACATTTTTGGCACTGACTCGTACCAAAAATGATATGTAAAATATTTTAACTACTCAAAAGAGGTTCACGATTTTTAAATAAAAGGGGATAAAGAGAAGACCTGCAGACTGATAAAATTATTGTTGTCCAATAACGAACATAAACGTCAACTGATGGGCCTGCTTAAACTGAAGTTGTACTATAATACTAATGCTTTAGAACTTGAAAAAAAACAGCATCTTTTGTCATCTAGAGGGTGGTGAAGCCACATGGTTGTCTTCCAATATTTCAACAATACCAATATCTGAACTAAATCTTAGCTCTACACAACACAGAAAGAGACGGATTCTCGAATCTTTATGCGTACACATTTAATATGTTAAAAAGAGTGGATACACCTCAGAATCAAAAGGGACTCAATTGCTTCCGTATTACCAAAATGTGCCTTTTTTGTTATATAGCCAGCTAAGTTGATTGAGCAGATTCTGATAATAACAGAAACAACAATGAGCAGCTTTTAACCGCTTGGTGTATTTCACTTGAGCAGCTAAAGTTGATTGAGCACTATCTATCGAATCATTTAACATAATTTTGCTGCACTTTTTATGGTTACATATACTCAAATAGGCGAATGAAGTTCGGGAGGGCAAAGCTAGGAATGAATGTGAAAACTTGGCCACCATCAAATCCTCAGCAGCAATTGATTTATTTAATTATCCACCTTGTCATCGCACTTTCAAACAAAAATGGCATATTTCCAAAACGCCATTTGAAAAAGATCACATCAATTATCTTTGAGTGTGCCACTTGCTGCTACACATCATGAATGGGCCATTGACAACGAATGTGGATTAAAAAACACTGTGGTTTCTTGATTACATAATTCTACAGCAATTAGTTTACATTGTAGCGCAGCAGGTGTCATCTCTAGACAATTAAATCGTTTATGCAAATATCACACAGTCTGACGAAGATGACAATACAGCTGATTATTTGATCAATTAACTTGTTGGTGACATAGTTTTTTCATATTATAATTGTATAATCAAAGCAAATCGACATATATTTCAGATGATCATATATTAATAAAATCTTTCCTGAATTATGTCTGGACAATATGGACATATAGAACGTACATGCACACTAATACCACGCGAGGAAAGATTAATTATATGGACATAATACCCCCTCCTTTGTGGAAATGCCCACTCCACTGTCAGTTTCTGTTATTTTTGTTTTTTAAATAATTTTAATTTTGTATATGCCGCTAGGTACACGTAGGCCTATAGCTTTTGGGTAAAGATCGACGCTTAGTAAAGTTACTAGAATGGTTTTGACATTTATTAGCACCAAATTTGCATCTGTCTTGGTGCTTTTTATCGATACACCCATGTTTGCTTGCTTCGGCGCATTCCACTAAATGTTAACCCCACCTCGTTCTTCTAGTCACTATTAAATATAATATATTTATCTTGTGTTTTTTACTTTAGCGATACTCGGATTGATGACATAATGCTCAATATGAGATTAAGTGAATGGGGT
Source organism: Flabesymbios commensalis (assembly GCA_964017125.1). NCBI lineage: Eukaryota > Metazoa > Annelida > Polychaeta > Terebellida > Flabelligeridae > Flabesymbios > Flabesymbios commensalis. The sequence continues at coordinate 58,836,362 of OZ024908.1, forward strand.
TTTAGGCCACCTTTGTGCACATATAGGCTGAACTGCGTCAGGAGTAAAGTGAGATAAATGAAATGACACTGCACTCCAGACACAGAACTCGAACCCTGGCGGTCTGAGGCCGAGCACCCTACCTCTTAGTCACGGAGGCTCCCCACAATATTGAATCTTTGCGAGTGAGCAGGGAAGAAACATTTTTTTTCTTTGAAACTTGGACGCTAGAGTGGGGTTCGAACCCGCGATCTCCGACATTCCAAGCAGGCAGCTTTAACCACGGCACCAGGGCTCCCGCCCATAATGCTCAATATACAACATATTCAATCTCAAGCGACTAACATAATATATGTATACTGATCATAATAATAGCCAGATTATTTATAGTATTTTAAAAACCAAAAATTTGCCCTATCATTCAAACTCTATAAAACAATTAAATTTTACCTTCTTCTTCCAATAAATATAATATATATGTCCTTTGCCTATTGTTATAATCTTTATGGATATCTGGATAACGCCACATCTTAAGTATTGTGCTTTATTATACATCATCTTAGATTTCTTTTAAAAACTCAGCCTTGGCAAACAAAGTGTCATTATACTTATTATTTGGTTTTCCATCAAACATTTAAACATATACATCAATATGAGACTAATATTAAAAATTTATATTACCTACAATATTAAATATCCACAGTATACAGTGGTATATATACAATGTAAGCAAATAATTAGTCTTAGCATTCAAAGTGTCATCTTATATATTTTTTCTTCATAAACATGTAATCATAAACACCAATATGAGATTCACACAAAATATTCATAATAAATATAATGATAAATATCCACAGCATGAGTTATCTTTATTATAATAGTCTATTGGAGGCAGATATATCAGCACATTAGAGTTTTGCCGCAAATTACAGTTAAAAAAAATTGGCCCTTTTTTTAACTTTAACTTCCAGTACCCTGGGAACATAATGGGGACACTTTTCGCGAATTAGCTTGCTTCTAAGTAGCACTCATCAAAAATTAACAGATTTCCAAACTTGACGCATATTTTATAATGTTTGTATTTTTTAGGCGTCCGTATTGATGAAAGGGTTGAAAAAAATATTTAAAATGACATCTAGGCACAAATATTTTTCAGTGACCTACATGTGTATATGGCCGAGGGCTATGACTAAAACAATAGTGAAATTAAATAAAAGTACTACTATTTTGAACAATTTTTCGAATTGCTGTCAATTTTATTTGTGTGTCCTTGGTAAAGTAGGCTTAAAGCGTCCTGTTTGGCAAAAAAGAACCAAAACTCGCTATGTCCCAATGGTCAAGCTGAATAAAAAATCGCAGTGAAAATTTCTTAGCTTTTGTGAGTACGAGGCCTAATTCGTTACAGCTAGTATGTGCGGGTGTCATATATGTAGTGATAAATGGCCTAAAAAATATAATAGAGTTAAACCACTAGGATCAACTATCCGTGTTTCGTTTACCATTAGGTTAGATTTTTTTGTGATAGATATATATTTATAGACGACAAGAAGTTTTAACAAACGTATACGTCATTAAGATGTATACTGTAAATAATAATATAATAAAAATAGATAGTGATGTAAAATATATGTAGGAATATTAACTAAAAGAACTGTATGAGTTATACATGTTACTATAAGAAATATACATGATACATATGTGGTTTCCCGCACAAAAAACATGAAAGACATTAGATAAAATAAGTAATTTTATTAGTAATATTAGAAATAGTAGCAAACAAGACACTCATGGAAGCGTAATTATATAAGATAATTATATAAGTTGATGTAACTAGAGTCTGTAATAAGAACTATTATGAAATATATGTGTATATTATGTGTTAATTGTATTAGATATGATACAGCAGTGGCGGATCCAGCATAGGGCGTACCCGGCGTACGCCCCCCCCCCGTTATTAGTGAAAATATTGAAATTTCATGCATTTTTTGAATAAAGTGAAGCTAGCACCCCTTTTTTCAGTCAAAATGTCGCTTACGCCCCCTCCTCTTGCACATTCTGGATCCGCCACTGATACCGGCGATAAAATAAGTAGTATTATAACTATTATACTTGTCATAAAAAAAGTAGAAAAAGATTGGAAAGCGCGTAGAAACCTAAAGGTAAATGTGCATAGAGAACATATTCAAGTTTATATACTTGGCTATGTATAAAAACAACAACTTGATACAAAGAACTTGAATCTGTTTATCTGTGTGTATTTTTATAATATTTTCTGATGATTTGGCCTTTGTGGTGGGAATGGGATCCAAGCAAACACAATACATCCACCCAGTGTTGGTATAATGTTGGTCCACTGTCTACGGGACCAAATCTAGTATTCTATCCCCGAACAATGAAAGAGTTTCTCAGGCTGCCACATGGTGAAATTGGTCAATTTAAGTTTGGGTGTGGAATACCCTACTTTGGCGGATTTTTTTCTGGGATGTCTTATCACATGTATGTTACCGTGCAAACCAAAGAGCAGTATCTGCTCACTTTACAAGTAAGCAGATACGGCATTCTGCATTTGCACGGCAGTATGTTATATTGAAATGAATGCCGCAGCCTGCGTCATTGTCACATTGTTAGTGTCAGCTGCGACACGACCAGCAACAATGTGGGCCCAGGGTGTGTGGTCTGCCATCCGCCGACCTACATCTCAGGTATCTAACTGGCTCAGATGGCCGCCTCGGCCTATGCCTCGGCCTATGCCAAATATCCAGGTCGACAGCCGGGCGTGACTTATCTTACACGATGCGGTTTTAAATCTCACGTGTGAAAACCCTGTCCTTGGAATACAAGGTGGCCTAACTGACAAACACCACCCCCCCCCCAATAAACTCGATCTGTTGACCCAATGCTGCCCGAATGTAGGGCAAGCGTCGTAGACGTTCGCCCAGCCATAGACATGTATACAGTCAATGGCCCAACATTAACCCAACAGTGGGTGAATATCTCCCTTGTTCTGGGTCACACGTACATGGATCACATAATTACTTATTTGTATATAGATGAAACATAACGGCGGTTCCAGTTATCACATGTAACTGGATAGTGATTAAATAGAAAAAATGGGCTCAGCTTTAAATATATATACTTCTAATTAACCCTTTAAGCCGTCGCATTTTAGTAACATATTATAATCAATCCAACAGAGAGATTTTCTGCATGATCATTTATTTGGGTTATATGGTTGGGCTGTTCATACAATCAACACATATTATTTGCGTTGAGGTTGGAATTGTGGCAGAGATTCACATATAGTATAAACATTATTGTTTATTTGACCAATTGGAACAATACAATATATATTGTAATAGGTCTACAAGATTCCTCTGGAAACATATAGTCACTATGGTGAATAAGGAAGATGAGAGTAGAAAGCGGTATGCCAGGAGGGAGAGTTGACCCAAACTGACAGCGGCAGACATAGTTGTTTCCACACTAAGTTAACGAATACCTCCACAGACCGCAGGATGCATTGACCAGACATTCCATTGTTGTGTCATTATGTAGAGCTTTCCATTCATTGTTTACAATAACAAAACAGAACAAAAATGTTCGTTTATGCTTTCGCTCTTATCTGCTGCCGTTTGAGTTCCTGTTTTTCACCAAAGTATTTTCCCATGGAACATGAGACGTTGGCCAAATGTAGATACTTATATGACGATAAGAACAATGCACCATATCAGTGTTTACCACTTTATCAACCATGTAACCGCCGGTGCCGATAATTTGAGTGTTTTATTCATTTTTTATTAGCGCATTAAATACCAGCTTTTGAACATGTTAGAAATAAAACGTGACAACAATTAGCAAGATTTTAAAATCGCTGACCTCATTTTTATCAAATCTGAATCATTTTTCACCCACTTGTAGCTGTGAATCGCGTCACCTGGACACAACTTTAAATGGGTAAACAATCCAATAAGTTGACGGTTAAAGAGTTGACACGTTTCGCTTCAAAGCTTCATGCTATAGCTAACCCTTTCAGTGCGAAAGATGCGTCCCTACAGTGTTCGCACTGTTTATTCAAAAACAAAATATCGACTATCATGTACATATCTTATCTCAAATATCCATCAATTAGTATGAAAAAGATCTACATTTTTTTCAAATGTGGGTATTTTTCACAAAAAAAGGCACATACGTCAGCACATGCAGTTTCAAAATAAATGACAAAAATACCAAAAATAACACAGATGTCCAAAAGTGTAGATGTATTGACCCTTTAACTCATAGCAGTCTGGCCGTTTTGACATTGGACGTCTGTGTGGTCTGGCCATTTTTGTGATTTTGAGACATATTCTCTTACTATTAATATAAATTCAGAATTATGGCATATGTATTTCGCATACACCATAGGAACGCACATACAATATATATCCAGAATACACTTCATATAACGGCCAGTGTGATATTGCCATGGCAACCGACTGCCATTTTGAATATGCTAATTAGGTAGTTTAATTTTCGGAAATTTTGTTTAAAAATGGTATTTTTGAGATTCACGGAGATGCAGGAGTACAGCATTATCATGATTATATCAATTCACATAACATATATTAAAATACATCACAAATAGTTCGAAGAAGCATTCAATAGGTCTTTATAAACAAATTAATAGGGTTAATGAGCTATTATCGTGGGATTTAGCAATCTTTTTAAATTCCCTGAGATGTATACTGGATTTCAAATTTTGAGATGCACCAAGTTTGACATTCCCAACTCATCTGGGAAATACCAAAGGCCTCGTATTCATCTGAGCCTGTAGTTCGACTTTTATTTCGGAAACAGTTGTGACGCAGATAAGTCAACTCTTTATGTTACAGGCTCCCCATATTTGGCTCATAGTTTTGCAAGTGATGTCATTTGGTGAATGGCTAAGCATTATTGTAAGGTCCGAGCTGGGCTCGGACCTAGACTGCAGCGTCATAAATGCCAGGTCCGAGCTGGGCTCGGACTTAGACTGCTATGAGTTAATAGCCAAGTTATTTGATTGAAATTTTAACCCACTTGGAGTTGAATGGCTTTAGGTGAAGTGATATACACTGTACGTCTGCATGTTGCCATTTTATACAGACAAGTTTATTTTAAATCACTGTCATACATGTCGTATGGATAGGTATGTATAAATGTTTAAAAGTCATCTTTACCATTAGTTATATTGTTATTGGTGTCGCAAAACCAATTTCTGTCATTTTAATTCAATTTCATGACTAAACTTTTTAAATGTCGAGAGATTTATTGTTTATGATGGGATGTATCAACTATGTAGTATCTCATCACCATGCTGTAACATTTTGGTAACGATTGGCATGCCATAAACAGATCCTTAAAAAGGTCGTTTTATATAAATAAATGTTTGATTCTATTTCCCTATATAAGTTTGTATATTTACCTGTATGTCAAAAGTAATAAGCGTGCTGGACACCTGTATTTGACATCCTAGTGTACACAATTTTATTTACAATTGCATATATGTGTACAATTATTGTATTTGTGTATCGAAAGCTTAAATGAAAAAAAAAGATATAAAAAAACATTGACTTAGATCTCTTTACCAAAAAAGTCTCATACCCAATGATAGACTAGTGTTGCAGATGATGGTCCAGCAAAAAACCAGCACTGGGTGATACTGCAATTTAGCATTTGCTGATTAACATGACTCGGAATTTGAAATAGTTTGGTTAGGCCTATATATTTTAATAGAACATGTATAATTAGAAAAGTAGACATTTGAACTTTAACTCACTTTCCTACTACGCCATTCAGTTGTGTCTCGTTAACGCGACCCGCGACTTCAAGTAAGTGAAAATTTCTCGTATTTGTTCAATTGAATTTGCAATTCTTGATGTTTAAACGTACATTCATTTCCTGATAACAGATATTTGATTGGGCTAATAAAACGGATTTAATAAGATTATAGTCCTTAAAGCTGATTTGACATGGCATATCATTATATTCATTTCTCTTTCAATGACAATCACGATTATAATTTTTGTCAGCTCTCTCAATTTAATATTTTCAAGGTGAAAAACGATCAGAATGATTTACCAATAGCGCCGTGCAAAACCAAAAGGCAGTATCTGCTTACTTTACAAGAAAGCAGATACTGCCTTTTGACTTTGCAGATAATTATCGTTGACAATTGCTGTAAATTATCTTTACTCAGATGGGTTAAACCTTTACCCGGCAAGTTATTTATTCGGAATTTTCACTCAATTGAAGTTGTGCCTCGCTGACGCGACACACAACTTCAATTGAGTGAAAATTATTCAGTTTGACAAAATGGGTGGTAACTATTTTAAAATCTTTCTGATTTATGACACATTTTATCTTTAACATGTTTAAAGAGGTGGTTATAAATAAAAGAGAATATAAACGTGACCGGCGGTTTGCAGGGTTAAGCTATGAATCATCGCGCTATTGAAATATAAGTTGCGAGTGACAGGTTCGAAAGGATATACTGTAATTCAAATAGATTGCTAAAGCAATATAAACATATTAGCAAATTAAAGTCACCGGTATTTATATCACGCAACCCACATTTTAGCACTGGTTGATATTTCTCATTGGAGTATCCATTTCACCAGACTGTTATAATGCGAATATCGCTCTATGCGTTTCACCTTAAGTGACAATAATTATTGGAAACGATATACCGTATTTCAAATAGATTTCTAAAGCGATTTAAACATATTAGCTGATTAAAGTCACCGAAGCTTAATAGGGCAAGTCTTTATATCTCACAACTCACATTTTAGCACTGGTTGACATTTATCATTGGTGTATCCATTATGCTGACATTCTTTTCTATTTTCAGCAGACTGTTATAATACGAATCTCTATACGAGAAAATTACTGTTCGTTTCACCGTCACTAAATTTTAAAGGTTTTTATCTCATCGCAACGTTTGAAAAAGTGTATTTTTAAAACTCTGTTCCTACCTGAGTCTTGGAATACAATCTCTCCCAGTACAGTAGGGTCCAACGAAAGTGAACTCCCGGGGAATATTGTAACAAATAGTGATGATAAGCTACGAAAACTGCAAAATTGATACTAGTTTTATAATCACCAAGACTGCATTCTTGCTTGCTATACTATACAGATCAACATAGCGCTGTCACAGGCCGTATGCGCAGGTCAGATGTGTCAAGTGCATGATATTCTTCTAAAAAAAAGACATAGATGCAGCAACAACGATGAATTGAAAACGAAAAGTATACAGAAAATGTCAAACTGATGTAATGGTTAATGAATCCACATAGAGCAATCCCAGGTTAATGTTTTCCTGAAAAAAATGCCTCTTCGGCAGAGATGGCTACATGTTTTCAATATATGCAATGCCTAATGACAAAAGCCAGGTTCGTGAAAAATGCATAGTATATATGGAAGTATATGGCTGGTTTGGCAAAAAAATGTTGTTTATCTGCAAAGACAGCTCTTAACTATAGTTCATCTTGACCTTAAAATTATATCTATAGCGTTTTTTGGCTGACAGTACATTCACCAACCAAGTATATTATATTATTGCGACCTGTTCGCATACATGTGCGAAAGTATTCCACACTTGAATCGAAAATCCAATGATTAGTCTAGCACTTAAAGCGACTATGTCAGGCCAAAAATCTTCAAAAATCATTTTTATTTTGGCTCCTTAATATGTCCATTACAATGTGAAAATGTCCTCAGACTAGAAATGCGGAAGTCTTTTAAATTTTGGGTTGTTTTGGCAACGTAGCAAGTGTACCGAAAATCCCGTTGATCAGTTATTCTTGTATTTCTTATTTTGGACATGTATGTCTGAAATTAAAGTTCGTCCTTATTTATCCTTTAACTGGTAAATGCGCAACACAAAATGTAAAAAAAAACTTATGCATTATTCTTGTCCATGGACATATTGACATATTTTGGACATACAAAAGAGCCCAAAAAAATGATGATTTTGGCCTGATTGTGTCGCTTTAAGTTCCCTTATATTACCCTGGTAGTAAACGGCTTGTTATTATTTTAGTAAACATGTACCTACGTATTCACTACGCTTCCCCTGTTTTCCTAGATATGACAAATAACCAGTTAAAACTAATCAAACTGAACAAACGGCCATGATTCAGCAGATGCTGGTTGGCTCAAGATTACATCAATGATGACTGGTCTAATCTGGGTCTGGAAGCATGGGGTGACGTTGATTGCGGCTTGTATAGGATCAGACGTCCTTGGATGCTTCATTGAGATGTCCACATTCAAAATCCTGTCAGGGGGAGAGGGGGGTTACTCAGTACCCAGCCAACATCAGAGCCTGGCCTAATGCTGGGTTAATGGTGGTCCGACGTCACAGACGTTGGGCCAGCATTAACCCAGCTTTGGGTAATTGTTGTGCGTTTGCTGGGTAGAAACCTGTGGACTATTTACAGCACCTGTCAATGAACACGAGACATATAGACCCGATGGTGGAATATTGCTGGGCCAGTGTTCCAGACGGCATGATAGCACAGGGTCAGTACCTTATGTTGTCTGGTGCATTGACCTGTTGACAACTACAAGTGGATTGATTCTATCTGAATTACTGGTGCAACGCTGAATCAATGCTGGGCCAACGCTTTGTACATTGGTCTATTATTGGGTCGGTTCTGAGCGGCTTCAGATTTACATATTACCATGTTTACAGCGTAAAATATCAATATCTGCGCGAGGTAGTCAAACATGTAATCAAACCCATACATGTAAGTATTTAGCTACGTTTGTTTATATTATGTTAATAATTTATATATCATCTTACTACAATTTGTTAAATGATTCAATCATTAGTTTGGTTGTATTTATAATAAAGTGGCAATACAGTGGGATTTGAAAGATAACATATTTTAATCATCTATCAGGCTCACTCCCTTGCTTCGAACAGCGAGTCATTAAACATTGGATGGAACAATTATCAGTAGACTATGCCTAGTTGTTTGCAAAATAAATATATTGCAAATTAGTTATATTTTTTTCAAATTGAATGGATCATGTTTATGAATTGTTTTAAGCCTATAAGTAGTTGTTGGATTATATTCGTCCGAATAATTACTGACGATTTGCTACATTAATGTAATCAAATATTCTGCTTTATAACAGTAATGGGTCTATAACAGGGAAATATAATGATTTGGAAATGGGAAAGATGAAAGTATCTGAGGAAAAAAATCAAAGAGGAAAGAGGACAAAGGCTAGGACACATGACGATGGTGGTCAAGTATAATGAACCGTGTACTGTCATTCCACATTCTAAGAGAATGGGATGCCGTCGCCCAATGCTGGATCAATGCTGAAGTATTCTGGCGCGCAAAGTCAAAAGGAGGTATCTGCTTACTTTACAAATAAGCAGCTACTGTCTTTTGGCTATGCAAAGCGGTATTGGCCTAGGTTCTGATTCGATTCTTTTCATGATTTCACCACTCTCACCGTGTGCCCTTCCTTTGCACACCTGCTCTCTTTCTCAGCAGATACGAAGAGCTATGACTCGATCGCCTCGCCATAATTATATAGAGATAGTAAAGTGTTTCATGATTGTGTTCGTGGAACACAAGTTCTCTTGCTTTACCACCGACATCGATTGGTAGCGGGTTCACCTCACGTAGGCCTCGCTGTAAAATGGCGTGTATCGGATGTTATCGTTGCTGATATTTCTGTAACATCTGTAAATACTGTAATTTCTGTGGGCACAATCTTAAAATTACGATTTTAAAAAGCTAAAAGATGTCCAATTCGTATTACCAGAGTGTCAAGTATTATTTTTTCGTTTGTGTTCTTTAATATTTACATGACATTTAGTTTGCTAAATAATACATGCAAGAGACCCCAAAAAGATAACAGTAATTGGCTGTCACAGCATAGGCGTTTCGTAAAGCTGTGCTGTAGCGGATTTACCATTGTATTGGTGTCCAAATAGTTTGAGATGCTGCTCACAATGATGTGCTCATTTATTGAAAATTGAAGCAATATTGGCAGTTTTCCAAGCACTGGACACAATGCCGCTTTGAAGTGGTCGGCAATATATGAGCTCCAGAATAGGAGCTATTTCATTGCTCAACTCCTTCCATACTGTTGCTGGGAGTGAGTCGGGACCAGCTGCCGTATCAGGTTTTGTTTTTGGTAACCACTTCTCTATGCCTTCCTTACTGATCCATATATCTGGCATAGTAGGGTGGGGACTGGGGCCTTTGTCTGGCAAAGGCCCAGGAGGTTCTTGGGTGAATACTGAAGTGAATTGCTGATTCAGTATCACTGTCTTTTTCTCAGCTGCACTGTGAATTTGACACTGCGGAGGGAGAAACATCAGATAAGTCCTTCCACAAACTCCTCATAATGACCAATACCTGTTTTTTTGTTTGCTGACATGGTCATCCGAGCATTCTATGGATGAGGAAATTCTGTAGTAGTTCCCATATAAGCCCATGTCGATAAGCCTGTCTCATCTGTTTCTGTAATTTATGTCTGATAGTATGAAGCTTTTCTCAAAAACGGAGTCTTTAGCTAC